>OX422210.1:510272625-510929292 GCA_949130495.1 Sambucus nigra | reverse complement strand
TTAGCTTTAGATTTATTGATGCTTCACTACAAAAGAGCATTAATTTTTTTAAAATATTTGAGAGTGAATTCATAATATATGAGAGTTTTGGGGGAGTTAAAGTAGAAGATCAATGAATTTTCACAACGGACTTTCTTGAAAAACATTAAATTGCTTGACATTATTAGTGTGAGAATCATTTAAGTTCATGACATATTGCATAAGTTGATTAAATTTTATTTGAGTTCATAATTTTACACCTAAGGTATACTTTGAATTCTTTCTTTAGAAGTGTTTCATGACTTCGAGCACCTTTGTTATGATTGTTAATGTTCACACAATTACATTTCGTTTTCATAATTCGAATATTTAGTGTTATTCCATGGTGACTATGTGTTTTGTACCTATATGTATTATTTATTCTTTATACTTGAAATTTTTCAAAAATAGTTGGTTTAGATAATATGCCTTTTGAGACTATCATTCATATTCCTTATTGTTTATCTTAAGTAATGATATCTTGATTCTTTATATGATGTTTAATATTCATGACTAGTTTATACTCCTTTGTCTATTGGAGACAAAAAGGGGAAGAACAAATTGAGGGGGAGTTTTACTTTTTATTTAAATCTTGTTTGCGTCACATGGTATTTCTTTGTTTCACATGTATAGGTATCTTCCTCTTTGATGATGATTTTATAGACTACACAAGATCAAGAGAAAGCTAGCCAAGGGGAGAACAAGTTTTAGTTGAAGACAAAGTTTAAATGTCATTTAATTTCTAGGGTTAGGAGGACATTATGATTTATTATCTTAAAGTTTTTTTTTTTTTAATTTGGTTTTGGTTTTTTTTTTGTTTCGGAATAGCAAAAGGGGGAGATTTGTAAGAGAAAATATTTATGGTTGCTCATATCTTTGGCTTTTGTTAGTTTTGGCATATCTTGTTACATACCGACACCTCAAACCGAAAATCAACATCTCCAAGATCGAAGGCACACCGACACACCATGGAGGTATTATGTGTTCATAGATTTTTATAAATCATATGTTGGTATGTTATCTTTTATAATTCGGGGCTTTTAATAAAATGGATTTAAAAATAAAAAGTTTTTTTTGGGTCTCGTTCAAACAAGACTAGATCTCGTTCGAACGAAATTACAGTCTCGTTAGATCCTACATCTAATGTCCTTCAACTGAGACATCCCTGCCTTGACAGAGATTCCTCATTGGAAGTACATGAGAAGGCTGTTTAAACGACATTGGGCTTTCATTAGAATGAACCTTGATGTCGTTCGAACGAAACTATTATTTTCATTCGAACGAGGTCCGTTTTTATTCAAACGACCTTGTCGCCTCGAAATTCGCATTTTTGTTATAAAAATCTATTTTGTTATGAAATTTGAGAGAACTTTAGTGAAAAATATTTTCCAATACCTGTTCCAAAAAATTTCACTTTTGGTTTTCCAAATCAACTTGTACTTTCACAAATCTTTCGTCCTCATACGTGATTTGTGAGATTTATGAACCATAGTTTCCAAATATTCTTGCATAAACCTTTGTAAAGTTCTACTCTACCACTAACTTGTGGAAATTGAAGAAGACGAAGGCTGATTGACGAATACCGAGGGAAGACCACTTTTTGTGGAAGGCTCCGGATTGCTCCATTTTCTGTAGAAGAAATTGAGGACTCATCACGTTATACTTAGTTGGTCTAAATAGTTTGTAAGTCGACTGTGTGTCAACTAGTTTACAGTACTGAACATAGGTTTTGCCTTTTCAGGAATTTTTCCTTACATTTTCGTATTGTTTTGCATGCTTGGTTTGTGAATAAAAATTGGGACTACATCTTTGTATGCACACTTAAATTAATCAAAGATAAAAATTGATAAAATTGAATTTGTGTGTGGAAAACTAAAATACAAATAATTCCATAGACTCCCAAATATCTCACTAATACATGTTGAAGATGAAATCTCGTCAATACTCTGTTAACTCTGATTCTAATAAGTTTATGATTATATATTTGTTCTGATGATTAGAACTTATGCGTAGGAATAACTTTTATATCCTCCAAATATATATTTAGTTTGAAAGAAACATAAATAATAATGAAACATAATCTGAAATTTAATCCGCAATGGGTGTATTTAAATATGGGATTTTTGGTGTTATGATCTTGTGGGGTTTTATCACTAGGCTATGAGGATTTTAATCTAGATTTTACAGGAGTAACATAAGTTAATTTGGAATTATATTAAAGATTTGATTCAGTTTAATGGCGGATTGGAAACTGGGTTCAAAAAGTTTTTTTTAATGAGAATTATCGGCATGGGAATGAATCCCTCCATAGCGGTGACTAAGCCCGCTATAGATCCCAGGGCGGGCCGCTATAGCGGCTGGCTTCTACCGCTATGGAGGCTGGGGAAGGGGAACTTGCGCCACTTGTATTTTTTTCCCTTTGTTTCTTTGTTTTTTCTTTAGAATTTTGGGCAGGGAATATATATATATATATATATATATATATATATATATATATATATATATATATATATATATATATATATATACAGGGAAGGAAATTTTGGGAAAATGGGTTAATTAGGGTTTAGAGCTAATAAATCTTTAATTAATTTAATAATATGGCTTTGCGATTTTAAAAAGGGATTGGGTATACTAGTAATATGTTATATCCTATGTGTGCTATATAACTACACCAAATCAACCAGATTTTCATGGTCTTTAACTTTGACAATAATGAATTGCCACAGTCAAGGACCGTGACAATAGTAGGGGAGACAAAACCCCTTGTCACGGTTCTTAACCGTGACAACACCTTGTTGTCATTGTCCTTTTAACCTTAAAAATTTGGTTAAACTTAGGGGTGACCAATATATTGTCACGATCATTGACGGTGACAAATATTCTCTTATCACGGTCTTGTCCTGATCAATGACCGTGATAAATATTCTCTTATGTTATGGTCTTATCACGGTCAAGGATTATGACAAAACTATAACACAAAAAAATGTTCGGTAGTAGTTACTACCCGACAGAATAATTGCTTCACAATCGCAAAAAATAACCTGTTTTTGTCCAAACAAAATAATAAAACCAACCACAATATAATATGCAATTAAACTCATCAAACCAAACATGAAATTAATCAAATCAAATCAAATTATATAAAATATAAGTCTAATTATATCTATTTTTTTAATTATGAATCATAACTATCAAAATACAAAAGCTCAATAATGTTTCAGGGTAAAAGTTGGCCAAATGATAAACGACCTCACCATATTGTCGATATGTCGAACACTGGTTTGCTCATCCAACCGTAAGAGTTTGTCCTCTTTCTCCGAAAATACTTCAATCACACTGACCTGAGACGCGTAATTCTACAGTGGACGATTTTCAACCATGATACCCATAGTGGCGTTCATATCCTTCTCTCCCTTGGCAATCCACGATCCTCCATGCATGTCACAAATTTAAACTCTCTCCTTAGCTGGCTCAAATGGAGTCGGGATAGTGGGGCGGGGGTAGAGTACATGTGGTAAGGAGATGATGAATCCGTCTACATTGGTGAGTGGGATGGAGTAATGACCCCCTCATCAGCCTTATTCTTACCCTTTCCTTTATCATTTGAATTCCCCTTCCCCTTATCCATGCATCACTGTTTGACCCATTCAAACAGATGATTCGTGTTTTTTTGGAGATTTTCCAAATATGAGTCCGTCTCCGCTCTGTACGCATTGACACTAAAGGATAAACCACTATGACATCAAGCAAGGACCATCATCTTTGACTTTCCTATCCGGAAGCTTCTACTGTACGTGTTATGATAACTGCTAAGTTTGTCGGCGCAAGTGCTGGTGCCTGCTATTGTGGTTGTTGATGCTGAGGCTATGTTGCCTCTCATATAAGTTAGAGCATCACTAGATACGGGGATTTTATATACTATTTTGTTCTTAATGTTAGAAGTTTTGTCATTCTCTCACCATCGAGTGATTTTATGGGTGAATCAACGTTGTTCAAGTTCTTTCATGAATTCAGTCATACACACTTTCAGACCTGGTTATGTTTCACTTTACAAACACCTCGAATGATTAAAGAAAGACTAGATCTCTCCATTGAGTCTCCATGTGAGGTAAAATACTTCTTGAATTTCCATAAACTACGTGGACTTGGAATCGCTCCATGCGAGTACGTAGGCTCACTCGGATTGTCGTCCAAGTGAACAAGTTCAACTTTGTACAAATTTATCCCTTGTATATATAATATAAACACACATCCCACTCCATAGTTCACAGTCTATGGTATGTACTAAATATTTTCACTTTATTATTTCGTTGACATCATAACATGACCGATAATGCAAAGAGGGTGCTTAATACCTTCCCAATCCTTAACCCATTCCCCTGACCTATGACACTCTGCTAAACACGCAGATCACTAACCTTCACTATGTCTCTACGGAGGCCTATGTGACACTCCGCTTAATTAAATACTGGGTGATCAGTCCTTTATTAAATTTAAAACAGAATATCTAGTTGGAATTAGTTTTAACACCATTGCCAAAAACTTTTATTAATTACTAACCACCTAGTATTTAAAATCAGATGCCAAATTTTATTTATTTATTTATTAAGACATGTAAGCAAATAAAAGATTAACTAAACATTCACCATACAATAACAACTCATAGGAATCAAAACTATATAATGAAATAAACTGAGTCTGGAGTAAACACATCCAGTCAAAATCCTAAATACAATATTCTGACCGAAGTAAATCCAACAACTGAAAAGTACATGGCTATCTGTAAACTACTATCTCTAAATAAGAATGGGTAACATGCCCTGACTGAAATGAATGTCTCTGAATGAGTCAAGGATGAAGGTGGAGGCATCTAATACTGAGGACGTGTAACTTCCACAATAGCTACATCACGTCAACTGAATGGAACTCCTATGCTTGGTGTCCCTGTGCCTGGGCCCCTAAAAGGTTTTTACAAAAACAAAATTGATTTGATAGAAAACGGGTCAGAGCCTGAGTTGAAAATATTTTTAAAACAAAAAGTATTTAAATTGCATAAATACCAGGTATTGTATACATGTTAGTCACGTGCTCTCACTTGAAATCCTCATCGCTCAACTATTGTGCACGCCTAATAGATACTCCTAACCCATCCTAGTTATATTGTCCCACCTAACTAGTTTGATTTAAGTCTCTCACTATGATGCCTAAGTCATTATGTCCGCTCTTAGTACCCGAATGATACATTATTGCATTTCCAATAATTATTAATCAATTCAAGTATTTCATTACTCATATAAGTTCCCACAATTATAACGTATTTTATATATCATACTCTTCTCATCTACAAAGCAACATGGTAGAATAATCACCAGTACATACATAGCCTTCACTATCATAATATATATATATATATATATATATATATATATATATATATATATAGTCCTGCTCTTGTGCGGACTAGTTCGTATTTTAAGAGTGCGGATCGAACATGTGTCACCTGACGGTGAATCCAGAAAAGAGAGAGAGTGTGCCTATAATTTTAGCGATAGTTTCTGGGGCACCGTTAGGTGACACATGTCCGATCCATATTCTTAAAATACGGACTAGTCCGCACAAGAGCATCATTATATATATATATATATATATATATATATATATATATATATATATATATATATACACACACACACTTATAAGGCACCACGAGACTTAGCTATGATGCATACATACTCTGCTATCAAGTCCCACTATATCACATACTATAGGAAGGACTATAGGTTCATAGTCACTCGAGAATCATATAAAACACAAATCACAAATAATGGAGACGAATCATAGCTCCAAGTCATAAGGGAGACGCACATACCAACTCACCCCTACGACCGTCTGCACTATCACTCACAGATAGGCTGTACCAAGTGATAAGCACCCAAAACTATACATTTTATACCCCGAATAGACATACTTTAGTTGCTAATTCTCGACAATATAGGTCTTATATGCTTAATTGTTCAATATGCAGGTTTAATTGCAGTTGCGGTGTCAAAAGTTATATTTCGGAGCAATTTGCAGTTAAAATGGATCTAAATACCCAATCCCCTGCCCCTAACCTACCCCATCCTAGGCTTAGCCTTCCCCGACCCGTGTGTGTGTTGATTTTGTACTTTTTTTTATTTATTAATTTTTAGATTTTTAGTTTGAGTTATTTTATTTTTTGGACTTATTTTAGATTTATTTAGAATTTTTAGGTTTTATTTTCTATTTTTATTTTATTAGTGTAATTTTATGTTATTTTGATTTTTATTAGTTTTAATAGGATTAATTTTAGGAGTTTATTTTTAGGACTTTTGTTTTCTTATCTTATTTGATTTTTCTTATTTTATTTCTTTTCTTTTATTATTTTAGTTTTTAATAGCTTAGGATTTTATTTTCTTAAGTTTTAATATTTTTATATTTTTTTTAGTTAGTTAGATTTTGTTTGATTATTTTTATTTTTTTGGTAGTTGAGTCTTTATTATTTTAGGGGTCACAAATTAAACACACACACACTACAACCAAACCCCTCACACCCCAATATCATATACCTACACACACCTAAACACTACCTCACCCTCATACTACCACCCTACACCCTCCCACACCCAAACCACACTCTATCATCTTCAACCTCAAACCCCCCACATTCTCTCTCCTCTCTATCCACCATTAACACACCATAGCCAAAAACCCATTAACCCAACCTCTCATCTCACACCTCCAACAAACACAGCAAACCCTATCGGCCCTGCGACCCCCCGCCGGAAAAACCTGCAAACCCCCATACCAGCCCATCGCCGGCGCCCCCATGGTCAACCCCGACCTGCGACCCCTACTGCGCCGCAACCGCGCGACCTCCCTGCCGACGCCGCCGTCGACCGGTCCCGTCGCCTGAACCAGATCTCTCTCTCTCTCTCTTTTCGATCCCCTGCCTGTAACCCCTCTCGACAAACCCACCGACGACCCCTGTTCCAAGCCCCCTCTGGCGTCGACCCGACGATGCCACCTCTGATCCGCCAGCCCGACCCCTGCCCTCTCCGGCGAACCCGTATCTAAGACCCTCTCCCTCCGGTCTGAAACCCAAAACCCAAAACCACCCCACTCACCTACCCAAACCCATTTCCCATTCAAACCCAACCATTTCCAAACTTAAAGCCTTAACCCATTTTCCTCAAGACACGACTTCCAGCTGCCAATATACCAAACCAAACCAATACCAAAAACCAAATAAATTCCCACATGTGTTAAAACCATTTAAACCCCTTTTGTCATTCTACCCCCAACTACATCTTTCACACCCTTTTTCCATAAATACCCCTTTAACCATATCAGATTTTATTCCCAAATCCCTACACTCACACCTCATGCTCCTCTCACCATTTTCATGCACACTCATGTCTATTTCCAAAAATACCCCTAGCCTCCATGTGCACCTTATAAATTGAAGACTTGGGCCATTTTTAGAAAGGATCTCAAATTTAGTTTTAAGCTTGGTGTGATAAAATTCTCTCCACCCCTCTATGTTGAGTATTTTCATTTTTAGCAAATACCTCAATATGGAGGTGTGTAGTGAAAATTATCTCTAGGATAAATTTCACCCCACCCCTCTAATATGAATTTTTGCATTTTTAGCAATTATTCATAATAGATTGATGTTGTGAAATTCTTCCCTTATGGGAGGTAAATTCTAATCCATTACTTTATCTTGAGATTTTGCATTTTTAGCAATTATCTCAATATAAAGTAATGATCTAGAATTTATTTCTTTGGGTGAGTTCTAATATATAATTTTATAATGTTTGGATCTGCATTTTTAGCAAATCTCTTTTATTATTTAATTGTCCATTATGAATTCATCCACTATCCTTTTTATTTTTATTTTGTAATTTTTAGTTTAGATTCAACAAGAGCTTTTAGATAGGAATTTCTAGAGATAATTGTAGAGAAAAACACCATTTGTAAATAGTTTTATTTTATTATTTTTATTTTTGTTAGATATTTGTGAGATTAAATATTGTAAGAGAGTTAATTGAGTGTATATTTAATTTCAAATCACTTGGATGCTCAATTAGAGGGATTGTATGCTTCAATTTGGAAGAGTAGAGTTCAACTTTCTCAAAGAGATTTGGTTTGCTTCTTCTATTCCCTTTTATTTTATTTTATTTTAGTAGCCTTGATTATTAATTTGTCAAATTTCATATCATGTTAGGCTAAATCCCCTTTCAAGGGGTGGGGAAAACCCTTATTTGATTTTATTTTAGTTTAATTAGTTTGATTACTTGAAAATTCACTTTGAATGTTAATTTTGATCCCTCACCCTTAGATTTACGCCTCGAGAGAGGGTAAATGATTTTCGAGAGAAAATCGAAATTCTAGTTATAATACCCATTTTAGATTCGATGTAGAGCTAGGGGTTTCTTAAGTGGGGTGTTATAATTTGAATTTCAACTCTATTTTTATTTCTAGAATTTACATAAATTTTAATTGATCGATCCTAGCAGGTGATTAATTAAAAGGAGTGTGGATCTATTTTTTAGAGTTGTTGGGTGTTAAACTTAATTTTCTAAAAGGTTACTATTAAAATTACATTTGCAACGAGAGTTGATTTGTAATTTTGATATTAATTTGGGAGAATTTAATCAATTAAATTAATTAGTTAGAATAGCTAAAATTTGTGATGTAATCCCATTCCTTGATTGTTCTCACAATTATTTACCTCACTTTATCTCTTATTTTAGTTTAGACTTTATTTTTCATTTTAGTAACTTTCTAGTTAGTTATTTTCATCTCACATTTTAGCTTAGTGTTAGTTCACCTCACCTCACCCAATTGTTTTAATATTTGAAAAAGCTAAAAAAAAGTAGAAAAGTGAAAAAGAACAAAAAGAAAATAAAAAGTAAATTACAATTGTGTTCCCTTTGCTTTACCCCCTTGGAAGTGGATTGATACCCTTACTTATCTTTACACTTGAGATTATTATATTTTGTAGGTATTTGAGGTTTTGACTAACTTGGCTTTCAAACAACGACAAAAATTTATACCGAAAAGTAATTTCTATCAAATGGCGCCGTTGTCGGGAAGATAAAAAGTCATTTCTATCAAATGGCACCGTTGCTGGGGTTGGGAGTGTGAAGCACTCGAAGCGGATTCAATTTTGTAGTTCATTTATTTTTTGCATTTTTTTTGTACCATTTTTATATTTTTAGAAGGCTTGTAGTAGGATTTCTATTCTTCGCTTGTATTGCGGTGCATATAGACACCTTTATTTTATTTTTCATTTTAAAAATTGTAATAATCAAAGACAAGCGTGATAGGGAAACCGGACAAGGTAGAGAGTGGGCGTCAAAAGGCGAGGATTTAGAAGCCTCTCTGCTTTGGGTCGGTAGGACTCCCGGGGCCGACTGAGATAGTGTAATCTCCCCCCAGTCAACTCAAATTTTTCGGCACCCCACGGTCTAAAAATCGTGGGAGGTACATTTCTCTAACACTCGCGCCTCTCCTGTTAGTGAGTCAATTCTTTTGTGTGCTCTTGTGTGCTCTTACGTGATTTTATTCTCGCATTTATTTTCGAATGGTGTGATGAATTAATTAACTAAGACCTACACCCGGTCACTCACGAGAAGGGATTTCATCACCGACTCACTCGCTTACCATTGTGTGTTATCCTAGCCATCACTAAATTTAAAATCAATCAATTAGGTATCCCACTAGGAGAACATTTTTACAAAGGCGATCACAAAGATATTTCCGTGATTTTTTATCGCCCACGGATTTAATTAAAATTTGACTACCCTCTCACTAATTTTGAAGATAAAAATTGACTATGTGCTAGTTAGGATTTCTCCTTGACTTGTGTGTGTGTCCAATTCATTTTTTGGTGGTCGATTTTAGTTAGTTCGTGCAAATTCAAGGAGTCCATATTTTTTTTTCCCACCTTTCCTTCCAAAAAATCCAAAAATATTTTCTTCTATTATTTTTATAAAAAAAATCCAAAAATATTTTATTTTTCTCATTTTTAGATCATTTTTAGAAAAATCGAAAAATATTTTCTTTCCTTTTGAAAAAATTTAAAGATCCAAAAAAATATTTCTGTCCACATGGCTGAAGAACGTCCCTTACGGGACTACTTTGGTCATTTTACATTGACACGCGACACGTGTGAGAGTGATCCCGAGCCGTCTCTTTATGATATTTTTTGTGGTTTCACCTCTCTCACGAGTCCCGTTGATACTCTTGACCCATCGATGCACACACCTCCTATTCCATCACCCTCGGTGTCAAGTGTCGACGTGTCTCATCCTTTGTTGTGCACCCACTGTTATTATGCCGATCACATATCCCATGAGTGCCCTTACATTCCATATCCATTCGAACCCACCACGGAACATGTGTATCCATATGACACTGTTCCGGAACCCACCTCGGCCTACTATTTTGATACACCCAATCCCGAGTTGTGTGAGTCCCCGAGTTATTCGTGGAGGCTTGATCACCCTGTCACGCAATACGAATCCCAACCCGTTGTTGTGGATCCTCACACGTTCCAACAGTTGTCATGGCAAGCTTGTGCACCTGTTCATGATCAGTTCCCTCACTACGCACCCCATGAGTATCCACCAATTGTCCATCACGAAAGCGATCCTTTCGTGTATGATGAACTTGGCCCCACTCCACACACTTCATTTGAGTATTCTCCATACACTCACGATAGTAGCGAGTTGTGTCCACCTCGACAACCGCCACCACCCGTCACCCCACCACCATCCTCTACCTCCGCTCTCGAAGGCCTCTTGTAAAAGTTCGTACTCGAGCAAGATCAAGCCACTCAAATTCAAACTCAAGCTCTCCAACGGCTTGAAAAAAGATTAAATGAATTAGAGTGTGCAAGAGAGTCGGACATTCCCCTGGATCCACCCATTGTTGCATCTGAGTGTGATGATGTTGTGTCCTCTTGTGACACGGATTTTGAGTGTGACCAACCCTACCACCCCGAGAATCTCGAAGTTGAGACCATCCCATGGTCCGGGTCCCAAGTCGACAATTGTGTTGACTTACCTTTCATTAGTGAGACTGATAAAATCCCGTCAAATCCAAAGGAACCCACACTTGAGGTTCAAACTCCTATCATATCCAAATATATGCCCGAGCTTTTACCTTATGCCCCAATTACATATGTCTCTGACATGTTTATATCTTTTAGGTTTGCTCCGGCTACGAGTGCTCACCATTGTACCGAGATAGCGTCAGAAATGGTTCCCACCTCTCTTCATATGGATCTTACCCCGTCATATTTGGCTCCCCTTGAGCCAAATATTGATGTTGATTCATCTATCTCGGATCTTAATGCCTCGTTAGACCCTTTCACCACTTCGGATGGCGACATAATGGTGGATAAGTTGACCACTCACTCGTTTATTTCCACACTTCCTCGTGCGAGTTCCCTTGTGGATCACTCCGCGCCTCATGAGGAGTGTGTGTCTCCCACTCTTGAGTTGGATCATCTTCCTCCACCATTTATCCCACCCGATCCACCATTTGTCCCACCCAACCCACCCATTGTCCTTTCCACCCCACCACCTGGTTTGGATCTTGATTTTACACATTTCATGTTTCCCTCCATATATTTAGATCCTAACCTAAAGCTATCCCCCACCCATGAGAGTATATTTAGTGCTACTCTCCACATCCGTGACACCGAGCTTATTCCTCCATGCCCGCCACTCTCTTGTGGTTCTGATTTTTCCCATCGACAGCTCCCTGGCGTGTCACGACGCGACCAATATGATCGTCCATTCATAGAATGGTCGTGTCATTTCTATGAGCCCCACCCCATCACTATTTCCACACCATTTCGCCTCCCTCACCAACTAGAGCACCATGTTTATATTCTGCTCAATAAGACCCGTGATCGGTGCCTATTCACCCTTACCCTTTCCTTTCTCCCCTATACCCTAATCCCCACCCACCCATGGTTCACTGATGCTTTGCATCGTGTGATGTACTTTGCCATACATGTGCATTGACCCTCTTTAGCCTTTATCCAACAAGACTGACGCTTCAGTCTTGTTTGGGGGTGATTCTCATCACCCGATTTTTCTGCCGCCCCGCACTTTCCCCATTATTATCTTTAGGGTGAGATTCCATCGGTCTGGATGAAGACATTAAACTTAGCGCTACCGAGAGGCAACCCGCGTTTCTTGTACTAGTCTCGTTCTATTTGGGGGTGGTGTTTCACATCACCCTATGTTTTGTCATGTTTATAGACTTGTACACATTTTTCTTATCACTCATTCAGGTTTCATTTTGGCTTCATCGGTCCACTTCACTAGCGGTATATTCTGGTACTATCTTTCTTACCTTATGCTCTAAAATTTTAAAAATCATTTTACCTAACATCGAGGACGATGTTCCTTTTTATTTGGGGGTGGGGAATTTTATCAAATTCGTACCTCTTTTGAAATTTTTTGATTTTTGAACCTGATTTTTAAAATTTCGTGCAGTTTCTTTCATCTCAATCAATGATGTGAATTTTTAATCATCCATCCTTTTAAGTCTAGGAATCGAGCTAGAGGATTTATCTTTTTCTAAATAGCTTATGTAATAAATAATAAGGCATGTTGCACCATGAATTTCTAGACTCAACAAAATTTGCGCACTTATCACGTCATTACGTTTAGAGTTGAGGAGTACTACAATTCTAAAGAGAACCTTAAGAATCATTAGTAGAGACTTTAGCTTGTGAGATTTGTGCCTTTCACCCTTTTTGAATGTTTTACGCAATCTCCGAGTCACAAGTTGATTCAACTTCTTTTGGGTCCGCACTTTAATTGTTGAATGATCTCATTATCCTTCATTGAAATTTGGCTTGATCACTGAGAACGACATCACTTTCGAGTTCTAAGAAACGCGTGTCTTGAAATTTGTCCCGAATACTAGATTTTCTCCCATACACTTCACTCATCACACTCCCATGCTTTTCCATATCACATTTCCATTCACCTCACCCATTACATTTCCACGTTCTTCCATATTCCCATATATTCCCCACACCATCACGTATCATCTCCATATCATATTCCATTTTCAAATAAAAGAGTGTTGATTCCAATTGTTAAATGTCTTCATTGTTGGGTTGAAAAGTGAGAAGAAAAAAAAGAAGAAGAAAAAAAAGAAAAGAAAAATCGAAAAAAAGAAAAAAAAGAAGAGAGAAAAGAAAAGAAAAGAAAAGAAAAGAAAAGAAAAGAAAGAGAGTTTGTAGTTAGTAATAAAGACATTTGTGCCTAAAAGTGCTATACACTCTCTCACATCGCATATCGCATCCATCTTTTACCCATCGCATATTCACCATCCTACCTCATATCATCATATCTTTTCCATCTCATTTCCCCTCACCCATTACCATCCATATTCCCCTAGATGTTCGGGCAAATGAAAGTCGACGTGGTGAATAACTCGACGTTCTCACTATAGTGATTATCATTCTTTCTTGAGATCATTTTATTTCTATGTGTTCGTTCTTTCTTATGTGTGTGTGAGACGTTTGAACTTGATTACATTTACTCACCTCCTCACACACAAGAGCGATACACTTACCCTAATCTCGAGAGTTTGTTTAAGAGAGATATATCCAATGAGATTTGAAGTTGAAGCGTTGATTCCGAAAAGGTAATCTATGAATTACTCTTGTGATGCTCGACCCGTTTTGACTGATTCACACTACACACGTTGAGTTCTAGGAAGGATGTGCCTTGAGTATTTACTTAGCTAAACTTTTTATGCACTTCTAGCTTGTATTTCTCAAAATATTTCTCATGTGATGGATTGTGCGATTGTTCTACGTCTAATATGAGATTGATTGCCTTTTGCAAATAAGAATTTTGTGGGTATATTCCCTGCAAACCCTCACGAGACACAACTCGTCCTGTAGGGCAACCTATAGGTTTAAAGGCTTGTTGCACATGCTAAGTGCAATCGCAAGTGCCCGCAAAAGTGGTACACTTTTGGTTTCTTATCTTTCTCTTTCTCTCTATCTTATTGCTCGAGGACTAGCAACGCTCTGTTTGGGAGTGGTGTGATAAGCACCAAAAACTGTACATTTTATACCCCGAATAGACGTACTTTAGTTGCTAATTCTCGACAATATGGGTCTTATGTGCTTAATTGTTCAATATGCAGGTTTAATTGCAGTTGCGATGTCAAAAACTATATTTCAGAGCAATTTGCAATTAAAATGGATCTAAATACCCAATCCCCTACCCCTAACTAGGGGTGGCAATTCATGTGCGTCGTGTCGTGTTCGGGTCGTGTCATGTCGGGTTCGTGTCAAGGATTAGTCAACCCTAACCCGACCCATTTAACTAATCGTGTCATATGAGTAAACACTAACCCGACCTATTTATTACCGTGTCGTGTTCGGGTTGACCCGCATAACCCATTAAGTAAAATATAAAATAGTATTTTTCTTCTCTCTTAACCAATCATACCACTCATAGGCCTACAACAACTTAAATTTAATTAATTTCAACTTTTTTCAACACATAAATATGTTATCATCCAATTCTCCATGAATTTTATAGAATGTCTATCAAGATATATAAATTATCTAATATAATCTCCATAAAATATGAGTTAAACGGGTCTATTCATGTCATTTTCGAGTTAAACTTGTTTGACACTAACCCAACCCGTTTATTATTCGTGTTGGCGGGTCGTGTCATATTCGGGTTCGTGTCAAGAAATCGTCAACCCTAACCCGCTAACTTCGTGTCGAGTTCGTGTCGGGTTATCGTGTCGTGTCAAAAATTGCCACCCTACCCCTAACCTACCCCATCCTAGCCTTAGCCTTCCCCGACCCGTGTGTATGTTGATTTTGTACTTTTTTTTATTAATTTTTAGATTTTTAGTTTGAGTTATTTTATTTTTAGGACTTATTTTAGATTTATTTAGAATTTTTAGATTTTATTTTCTATTTCTATTTTATTAGTGTAATTTTATTTTATTTTGATTTTTATTAGTTTTATTAGGATTAATTTTAGGAGTTTATTTTTAGGACTTTTGTTTTCTTATTTTATTAGATTTTTCATTTTTCATTTCTTTTGTTTTTTTATTTTAGTTTTTAATAGCTTATGATTTTATTTTCTTAAGTTGTAATATTTTTATTTTTTTTAGTTTGTTAAATTTTGTTTGATTATTTTTATTTTTTTGGTAGTTGAGTCTTTATTATTTTAGGGATCACAAATTAAACACACACACTACAACCAAACCCCTCACACCCCAATACCATATACCTACACACACCTATACACTACCTCACCCTCATACTACCACCCTACACCCTCCCCCACCCAAACCACACTCCATCATCTTCAACCTCAAACCCCCCACATTCTCTCTCCTCTTTATCCACCGTTAACACACCATAACCAAAAACCCATTAACCCAACCTCTCATCTCACACCTCCAACAAACACAACAAACCCCATTGGCCCTGCTACCCCCCGCCGGAAATACCTGCAAACCCCCATACCAGCCCATCGCCAGCTCCCCCATGGCCAGCCCGGACCTGCGACCCCTACTGCGCCGCAACCGCGTGACCTCCCTGCTGACGCCGCTGTCGGCGGTCCCGTCGCCTGGACCCGATCTCTCTCTCTCTCTTCGATCCCCAGTCGGCAACCCCTCTCAACAAACCCGCCGACGACCCCTATTCCAAGCCCCCTCCGGCGTCGACCCGACGATGCCACCTCTGAGCCACCAGCCCGACCCCTGCCCTCTCCGGCGAACCCGTATCCAAGACCCTCTTTCTCCGGTCTGAAACCCAAAATCCGAAACCACCCCACTCACCTACCCAAACCCATTTCCCATTCAAATCCAATCATTTCCAAACTTAATGCCTTAACCCATTATCCTCAAGACACGACTTCCAGCTACCAAAATACCAAACCAAAACAATACCAAAAACCAAATAAATGCCCACATGTATTAAAACCATTTAAACCCCTTTTTCCATTCTACCCACAACTACATCTTTCACACCCTTTTTCCATAAATACCCCTTTAACCATATCAGATTTTATTCCCAAATCCCATAAATACCCCTTTAACCATATCAGATTTTATTCCCAAATCCCTACACTCACACCTCATGCTCCTCTCACCATTTTCATGCACACTCATGTCTATTCCCAAAAATACTCCTAGCCTCCATGTGCACCTTATAAATTGAAGACTTGGGGCATTTTTAGAAAGGATCTCAAATTTAGTTTTAAGCTTGGTGTGATAAAATTCTCTCCACCCCTCTATGTTGAGTATTTGCATTTTTAGCAAATACCTCAATATAGAGGTGTGTAGTGAAAATTATCTCTAGGATAAATTTCACCCCACCCCTCTATTATGAGTTTTTGCATTTTTAGCAATTATTCATAATAGATTGATGTAGTGAAATTCATCCCTTATGGGAGGTAAATTCTAATCCATTCCTTTATGTTGAGATTTTGCATTTTTAGCAATTATCTCAATATAAAGTAATGATCTAGAATTTATTTCTTTGGGTGAGTTCTAATGTACAATTTTATAATGTTAGGATTTGCATTTTTAGCAAATCTCTTTTATTATTTAATTGTCCATTATAAATTCATCCACTATCCTTTTTATTTTTATCTTGTAATTTTTAGTTTAGATTCAACAAGAGCTTTTAGATAGGAATTTCTAGATAGAATTGTAGAGAAAAACACCATTTGTAAAAAGTTTTATTATATTCTTTTTATTTTTGTTAGATATTTGTGAGATTAAATATTGTAAGAGAGTTAATTGAGTGGATATTTAATTTCAAATCAATTGGATGCTCAATTAGAGGGATTGTATGCTTCAATTTGGAAAAGTAGAGTTCAACTTTCTCAAAGAGATTTTGTTTGCTTGTTCTATTCCCTTATATTTTATTTTAGTAGCCTTGATTATTAATTTGTCAAATTTCATATCAGGTTAGGCTAAATCCCCTTTGAAGGGGTGGGGGAAACTCTTATTTCATGTTATTTTAGTTTAATTAGTTTGATTACTTGAAAATTCACTTTGAATGTTAATTTTGATCCCTCACCCTTAGATTTACGCCTTGAGAGAGGGTAAATGATTTTCGAGAGAAAATCGAAATTCTAGTTATAATACCCATTTTATATTAGAACTAGAGATAGGGGTTCTTAAGTGGGGTATTATAATTTGAATTTCAACTCTATTTTTATTTTCTAAAATTTACATAAATTTTAATTGATCGATCCTAGCGGGTGATTAATTAAATGGAGTGTGGATCTATTTTCTAGAGTTATGGGGTGTTAAACTTAATTTTCTAAAAGGTTACTATTAAAATTACATTTGCAACGAGAGTTGATTTGTAATTTTGATATTAATTTGGAAGAATTTAATTAATTAAATTTATTAGTTAGAATAGCTAAAATTTGTGATGTAATCTTTTTCTCCCAATTATTTACCTCACTTTATCTTTTATTTTAGTTTAGACTTTATTTTTCATTTTAGTAACTTTCTAGTTAGTTATTTTCATCTCACATTTTAGTTTAGTGTTAGTTCACCTCACCTCACCCAATTGTTTTAATATTTGAAAAAGCTAAAAAAAAGTTGAAAAGTGAAAAAGAACAAAAAGAAAATAAAAAGTGAATTACAATTGTGTTCCCTTTGCTTTAGCCCCTTGGAAGTGGATTGATACCCTTACTTACCTCTATACTTGAGATTATTATATTTTCTAGGTATTTGAGATTTTGATTAGAAGGACTTTTCAAGCAACGACAAAAGAAGAAAAATACACGCAAAAGTTCTTTCTATCACCAAGGTTCTATGGTTTTAGGGTACAAGTCCGTATTCCCCCAATGGGCTCATCAGAATAAGACTGTCCTAGCGCAAAAACCTTCGTGATAGCAAGTAGCGCGGTATGATGCATTACAAATAATAATTTTATACTATAGGTAATCACACAACCTAAGTATATATAAAATCCATATAGGTATACGCACGTCCCATTTTGCATGTCTCATACGTAGTATATTTATATCTCGAATATTCTACGTACTATTTTATTTAACGCGATAACTTAAGTCGCATAACTACAAGTACCTTATCCCAAAAGGTTATTAAGTTAGTCATGAAGAAATATATGTATGAAACATCATCATCCTCCTTCAAGTGACTTTAACTGTAATACCCCTTATTTTTATGGCTTTTAAATTTAGGGATTTATTAAATTTAATTGAGATAAATTAATTTAATTTTAATCCGGAAAGTTGTTTTAAATATTTACTAGCGTGACGAGAGTTAGTAATTATTGGAAATTTGTTATTTGTTGAATGTTACTGGATGAGTATAGTAATATATGAATTTTATTTTATAATATTGTCACGTGTGAATAAAATGACAATTATGGAAATTTAAGTCGGGACGCGCCTGTGTCGTGTCGGGACTAAATATTGATTAATGAAAGTGAATAAATGATAAGTAGCTCGTATGGTCGTTTTGTGTGCGCCAAAGTGTCCGAAAGGATCGAGATAGTCAGAAAAGTGTACCCGAGGGTTTAGTTTGGGTCTCGGGGCGTTTTTAGGCCTAATTAGTACCCCAGGAGGGCGTTTTGGACATTTTGTAATTATGGGTAATTAAACCCACGAATTTTATAGGGTTATATCAGATGAGAAATGTTATCTTATAGGGTTAACACAACCCAAAAACTAATGACGGCCATTGGAGAGGAAGAGGAGAAGCTCTCCAAGGAGTTCTAGGCCAAGAACACCTCCGATTGCACCGTCGTCACCGCCAAATTGTAGATCGCACGAAGGGGATCACAACCACACTTTTTTCTTCCACAAATCAGAGACTAAATTTCCAGGCAAGTATCTATATTGCTTTTATCAAGTTAATGCATCCTTTTATATTAGTCTTAGGTTGACTAGAGTTAGAGTTCTTGAAGAAAAACGTTAATTGGAGACAAAATTTGCATGTTGTAGAAGTAGAGATCATATTTCTGGAAATCCATTTCACATGTAGAGGTTGAACCACGAATTTTCATGGTATTAGTGATAGAAAATATGGAAAAATAATGAAAGAAACTAAGATAAAGAAAATATTAGGGTTCATGAGAATTATATAGAGTTTGGCCCTTTTTAACCCATGATTCTTGATGAAAACTCGCATGCCTTACGTAGATTATTACTCATTTGGGTTTATTATGTTTGTGGAATAAATTTCTGGGAGTTTGGGAGTTTAAAGTTTGGAATTTGAGGAGTTTGGATGATAGAACCCGTAACTGGTATTCTGCAGATTTCGCCATACCTGTTTGATCGATCGATCGAGCCCAGAGCGTCGATCGATCGATGGTTCGATCGATCGACCCCCTTTCATCGATCGAGCGACCCCTCCTGGGAAAACTGCATTTTTGCTCGTGTTAGACTAATTCGATTTTATGCGTAGTAAACCTTGATTATGATTGCTAGAATATATTGGAACATAAAAAGGACCAGTAGGGTCAAGAGAAATCCCATAAAGTGGACTTTAATGTGAAAGGAAATAAAAGGGGAAACGGGGAGACTTTCAGATTTAAGAAATCATACGTGCGTTGATTATATAATCGAAACATCTAATAAGTTGGATTAGAAGGCAAGAGAGGGCCTACTAAAATTGTACTTAGATAAAGGAAATACTTCGAGAGACGAGAAGTGAGTTAAAAATGACTTAATTACCAGAATAAAAGGAATGAGGCCGTTTTACGATATAATTGAGTAAAATGTGTAATAATGGATAATTATAATTATGGGTCGTGAGCGCACCTAATTTAATAATGTGGATGTGTATATATATATATGACTGTGTGATTATGCATATATTATATTTGTGTAAAAATCATGCCCGCGCTACTTGCTATCCCCGAGGTTACCGCGCTGGGACAGTCTTATCTCAATGGGACCTTTATGGGGGATATTGACTCGTACCCTAGAAGATAGATATCCTTGGTACAGGCTATCTGATCGATGGTCAGACGGTCCTAAGAGATGTGAGGGTATGTACTGACCTCTTAGAGACTTGGAATCTATGCTTCGCCTCAATGTTGTTTGTGTTTGTGCTAATACAGTTCGAGAGTGATTCTGAACTTGTATTTCCCTTAGTACGAGTGATACGGGGACTAGATAGCAGAGTATGCCAGCACCATAGTTTTTATGTGGGGTGCCGTTAGTATATATGTATTATATGAGTGATTGGTATATATATACTTATTTATGGAAACGTTGCACCATAGATTTTATGTGGGGTGCCGTTTGTATATATATTATATGTGTAATTAATATATATATACGTGTATCTATATGAGAACTTTCTACTGAGTAAAATAGTAGTCAAGTAAAGTATGAAATTCTTCAACTTCACTATAAGTATTCAGAAACATTATAACAATACGGAATTTTTCTAAATAACGTAAGAAATATTGAAGAGATAGACTTTTCTAAAGTGAATATCATAACCTTAATTTCACGTGTTAAGACTTATGGAGAATAAGTTAGAGAGATATATGGGGTTCATTAGTACGGTAGACGTGCACACTAGATGAGAGGTGAGAATTCTCAAGGGAGTGTCGCATACTAATATGACTGTTGCATTAGCCGGTAAGCATTTTAAATACTTGCTAAACTATTTTTAAAACTGTTTTACATTCGGGCTTTGACCCGTTTGTTGTTACCTCTTCTCTCTTGTGTATATATATATATGTATTACAGGTGCCCAGCCACAGGGGCGTCTTACTTAGGATTCTTTGGATGGAACGCGTTGTAGCTTTTGTGGGAGTTGCAGGCCATTACTTAGACGACCTCATTGTTGACTCTACTTCTAGTTCAGCTTTATCCAGCGGGGGCATGTGTCGCCCTTTTCCATTATTTAGTTGGTATTATCAGAGATTGTAATTCTTTTAAATTTCAGTATCTTTATTTCGGGATTTGTTACTGGCAGGATGTTTTTCCTTTAGTGTTTTAAATGTTGGGATTTATGATTTATGGTTAAACTCTTGAATGTTCATTTATATTCTCATACTTAATGTGTGACTCTTAAAATGTTAATGGTTAAAGGTTTTATAATTGAATTTAATAGAATGGAAATAAGGTTTTAAATGGTTTTGACACTTAGCTTAATTATTTAGGGTGTTTAAATTGGAAAAGTATTTTAACGACAGTGATGCTAAGAATGAACCAACTGTTCACCTTGATTTTAATTTAATAAAGGAGTGATCGCCCGGTATTTAATTAGGCGGGGTGTCACAGGTGGTATCAGAGCATCAGGTTCTAGTGTCCTTTAGGATCTGTGCAGCTTATTATGCTTTCAGCGTTGCTTTGTTTGATATAGATCCCTATATTTAGGATTGTCGATTTCTTTGAAGAGATTTCGTTCTCCTGCTATAACATATATATCTTAGTGAATTCTATTTCGTTCGGATGTGTGCATGTGCCGAGCGATGACGAATGTCAGAGGAGGACCGTTAAGCGGACCTCAGGAGGCCGGGCTCAGTTGAGGTGGTAAAATATATCCGAGAATGATGATCGTAGTCGAGGTCACCTCCATTATGGCACGGGAAGCCAAGACTAGAAAGGAGACTAAGGCGCAGCCATGATTTCCAAATGCTGCTATTGTCGAATGCGGTGCGAGAGTAAACTCACCCAACGTGTTACAAAAACGTGTAGAGAACTATCAGTGAGAATTCTAGAATTGCAGGAATTGTGTGTGTTTACCAAAGGAGGTAAAGTATCCAAGGTTGAAATATAGGACGGAGTGTGGCTAACTGAAAGTGAAAATTTAGAGAAAATTTTCTCGACTTTCGGGACGAAGTTATAATGATGCGAGTCAATCACCAATTTTAGAAGTGGAATGCTATGCCTATAGGAGAACCTTAGGTACAATGTTGGCCGTATGTTCCTTCCTCAACTGTTCAGGATTAGAAGCGAACGTGGTTCTGAACTCATCGCGGGAGGGCATGACAAGGGTTCATTTGTGAATATGAATTTTAACCGTTAGCGAATTTTGTATCGGAAGATGTAGATACAAGTTGGGGGAAAACGACTCCAAGTGGGAGATCGACTCGTAATAATAGTTGATAACACTCAAAGAGGAAATTCTGAGAGACGACCGATTTAGAGGTTGACAGTGTCGTATTTTGTCAATATAGATGATAACGCTTCTTTGTGGGGGAAACTAAAAGAATCGAAGAATTTAGTCAGGAATAAGACTGAATACAATGGTGGTGGTGTGGCACCACAAAGGGATGTGGATACACATCAGGGGACCCATTTAAATGCTTCAGATAGTTAAATTCTTACCAAGAGATGGTAAATCCAGTAAGGACTATTATAGTCTGTGACATGTTCTTTAGGGCCTAAAAGACTAAGGGTATAACCGAGGCAGCTAACAGGAATCGAGTCTACTAAAGTCCGAGAGAAGGACAACCCTAACCTAGTTAGTAGGACAGGTAGTAAGTGGATTATGTGTTGAGGTATTTTGTGCGGAGTGAAATCGCTCGCGATAATATGTTCCAAAGTGAGTAAAAGGACAAGAATACGGTGCCTAGTAAAAGACAACGATTAAAGTAATTTTGTTTGGTTTGAGTAGACGTGTTACGTCCGAAAACCATTTGTGCAGTCAAGACGATTGATAAGGTAGAAGTATAAGTTGTATCCTCAGAGGATGCGACGTGTTTTCGTGACACGAGCGAGTCACCATATTTTGTTCATTACTAGATTAGCATGTGAGACGAGTTTAATGCATATAATTATAAACGTTACCATTATGTGAATATATTTCCCTAGCATAGCGGGATTTTTCTTTAGTGCTATCCGTGAAGGATGAATGTGTATGTTAACAGTGTTAAGTATTTTATTGAGGTTACTCGTCGTAGTGATGCGATATACGAGTATGGTATTATCTTTGATAAAACGTTATAGAAATGGTTAGTACGATAGTGGGCATTTATGGCAAGGCTATCGGAGTAGTTGCATTAGTGCAGCGTGTTTTGTTTTAGCGAGGCTTTACCCGTAAGAAGGTTGGACTCGCACTTATATTATCTATCCTAGAGACTTCGGAGGAGATAGTGGGCTCGAGATATTCGACAACAATGTATGTATAGACTTTGTCAGTATGATTCAGTATGTATCGGGATTTACCGTTGAGCGAAAAGACTTGACTCAGTATTATGTTTAGCACTCAGGACTTAGTGAGAGGAAGAGTGCAGTGTTATATCTATCCTCTAGAGATGTGGGAATTACTAGTTATACCCCTATTATTAGGGAAGGGAATTTCGAGAATTCTGATCGTATGTATTTGAGGTTTATAGAATGTGATTACCATCAACTAATACGGGACGATAGTGAAATTGGTGAAACTTTCTTTGTTAAGAATAATTTTGGGAGGAATTGTAACTTTTCCATCAAGGGACGGAATAAAGGGGTACATGCTATGGACGGAGGACCTGACGGATTTCGATAACCGACAATGAAAGGTAGTAGTGTATCGGGGGGTTCCTTGTTTGGATTTCGCTTTGCGAGACATCCCACGCATGAAACTTAGTGTAAGGTTAGAAATAGGGAGACATTTGGTCGCTATTCCATGAGTTCGGTACCCTAGTCGAAATGGGATCAAGTAATTATGTATGTAAGTTGGAAGTTTAATTTTGTTTTAAAGTCATTGGAGCCGGATTTTTGTGGTAGGAAAGCATTGAAAGTTAACCCCACGAGTTGAGGGGTGGAACGATGATAAGGAGAATTCAAGAATTTTGATCTCTAGGGTGATTAAGAGTACCCAAATGTCGTAACTGCGTTCAGAACACAAGGTGAACAAAGAGTTGGAATGATTTTAACATGGATTATCTGGAAAGAACTTTATTATACAAAAGAGATGACCTGTAATTATTTTATTTACTCACGCCCGACTTAGTTTTGGTGATGGTCAATGCCAGAATTACGCGGGGTGTGATAGATGGTATCAGAGCATGGTCTTAGGTCTCTTAGGTCGTGAGCCATTTAGCTTCCGTGCTACCGATCTTTGATTCCCTTTGTTGATTCGTACTCTATAAGGTAATGGGTATAACATACGTGTTAGCGGTGTTTGGTGATAGGATTTTGATGTTAAGGATGTTGTAAACATTGAGGTTAGAAATCATAATCTTGATGAGAGGAGACCTGGAAGTGATTTTTGGAGATGGGAGTTATTTTGGAGATTGTTAGTGCAAATGTTAATTATTGTTAATATCGATTTTGGTGATGTGATGAAATTTGAGGACTTTAGTGTTTGGATGAACTTTGGAGATAGAATCGAGTGGTGATTCATGAGAGGATGTGGTACGCCCTTATTTTCATAGTTATGCATAAATGTATAGGTGATATATATATTGTATTTTCAACCGACGATTTCCAGGCATGAATACTCTATTCCTTTCCTTTAGTATTATGCGTTTTAAGTGTCTCCCAACTCCTTAATCACGTGTCTTTGATTAAAATCAATTAGCAACTTAATTAGAGAAAGTGGACACTAAATTTTGGGGTTGTTTTGATGAAATTTTTTAATATGATTTAATCCATGAAACCCTTGGGTGCGTAAGTTAGATTATTGTGTTTTTATGATTTTTGGAGTGTAGGTTCGCATGTAGAAGTTATGGGATTATTTATTTGTTATGTGGACGCGAACACACTTATAAAAATTAGAAGATTTATAAAAGAGAATGATTATGTCATATTGAATAATATCGCACGTTAAATATATTAACAAGTTTTGGACGGAAATAATTATGTTGAAAATGACAACTATATTATTAATGGAATTAAATTGAATTGTGACATTTGTGATTAAAGTGCCATATTGTGATTATGATTTGTGATATTGTGTGAATTGGTTTATTCACTTTTGCCATCGCAGGGACGAGGGGATTTTGGGTAGTATATTACTCACCTTGATTATAGGATGTTTACAAGGTATAGTACTAGTGGGTAGGCCTTGGTTATAATTTATGCTTGCTAGGTATGGGACTAGTGAGTGCAGATTCGTGCGGATTTCATATTCCGGGGTGGGACAAATTTTTAATGTTTTATCGTCATCACGCTGGCCTAGGCATGAGACTAGGACGAATAAAGGTTGGAAATTCATCTTATACGTAGGATATGACGTATGTATACTTTGGGGATCCTTAAGAATGGGACTAAGGGGTATTTTGAGGATCTCACGTCGATAAAAAGGGTGGGGTAAATTGATCTTAATGGTTTGAGAACATGAGAATTAATGCCTAAGATAAAAACGGGTATTAAAATTTGTGGCGACATAATGTGTCAGGGACCGACAGTTAAACGGGTCAGCTGGGGCAATTTATGTCGTATCGTGTGTGGAACCTTATCATATTACGGGGGATCGACGGTTTAAACGGATTCGGATGGCTATTGACAAGGGGAAGTGTGACACTCTGGTGGATTATCACCCGGGGTGGGAGGACCGCTATAATAAAAAGTGAGAATAATAATAATTTTGGGTTAATTTAAATAAATTAACGCTTTGGGGTTATGGGATAATTAAAATGATATTGGTGTGTTTTTATCAGAATCTTTGGGGGTGGTTGGTAATTTATCTTTCCCGCGTTTAATTACATTCGTAATTAAAATACTCTATTGTCATATTTATTGCTTATAATGCTACTGTCTGGATTCACGGATCCTATTTGAGGGGAGTAGTGTGTATTCATGCTTGGGCCTCTGACCTCATGCGTTGACTAACTTTTTCAGGATAAGTTTTGGAGAGGCTGCATAGGATTATCGGGGTTTCTCGTTTGGAGGTGCAGTTGGAGTTTAATCATTTTATTGCTTTATTTAGTTAGACTTTATTTTCAGTCGTAATTCTTTATGAGACTTCATTTGGATTTTTATTGTTCCATTCTGTTCCAAAGTTGTTAGAGGATTTCACTTGGATTATTCACAGTTGATTATTATTCATTTTTTAATTAAATCATTATTGGAGATTGGATTCATTCGAAGTTTTAGCATGTGATGGATCTTTTATCGCTTTTTTTTATTATCATTTGGGACTGATTCAATCATTTATCTTGTGGATTAATTTTATATGTCTCATAACTGTCTCATGCTAAGAATGGTATTTTATTTACTCACACCCGACTTAGTTTTGGTGGCGGCTGACGCCAGAATTACGCGGGGTGTGACAGTGTGTTTCTTTTAATCTTTTCTCAGTTTTTTCTAAACCAACACACCTTGATAACCAACCTCCTATATTTATACAGTATAATTTTCCAGCAGTAACAAAGTATTGAGTCCATTAAACCAAACTCAATGGTCCCTCTCCTTAATTAAGCTTCTTCCTTACTTTGCCTCTCTAATCATTGCTATCATCTACATGTAGCATTTTTGATATAACTGATGGAGCTATCCTTTTGCTGATTCGAATGACCATCGAGTCACCTTTTATAGAAACCTTTTGAGCAATTGTCGCCTAAGCATCGACATGCTTGTTCATCATTCTACGGTGTCTTTTTATCATCACTTCTTGGAATTGTCCTAGCAATATTTGAATGATCGTTTAACAAGGTGCCAGACTTATGTGCTTCAAGGCGTATTCTCTGTTTACTTGCATTACCACTAGGTTAGAATCACCCTTGATGGTGAGTCACTGGATGCCCCTTCACAAAGATTCTAACAACCCAAGTACCAAAGGCTCATACTCAACTTCATTATCGGAACAATAAAAATCTAGCTTGAAGGAGAAACACATTTTTTTCCATGCTCAGAATAACCCCTATGCCACCTTTGCCTTGAGCAGAAAAACCATCAAATTCCGTGCTCCATTCTTTCAAACTACTTTCCAAATTGCAGATCATAACCTAGGAGTTCTTCATGTGGTGGTTCGAATATGCCAGGTGGAAAGATTAACAATAGATCAGCATAAGCTTAACTCTTGATAGGTCGAGGGGCCACACACTTTAGGTCATATTTCGAAAGTATAAGGAACCATCTAGCAGCCCTGCCTATTTGTATAGTTTGACCCAACAAAAATTTAATGGGATCATATCGTGTTATAATGTGAATTATGAAAGATAACATATAGTGTCTAAGCTTTTGAGCAATAAATACAAGGGCTAAATAGTGCCTCTCAATACTAGTGGATCTGTCCCTAGGCCGATGAATAATACGGGTAAAAAAATAAATAGGTTTCTCTATTCCTCAACTTTTTTTTCTAACAGTGCACCAATACATCTAGTTGTGGAGGTGTGGTATAATTGTAATGGTATACTAGCCTTTGGAGGAATCATGGTCTGTGGTGAGGTGAACAGCTTCTTTAGCTTATCCAGAGCTTCTTGGTGAGGTTGATCCCTAATAAACTTAGTTCTGTTGTGCAGCAGCTTCATCAGAGAGTGAGTGATCTCAGTGATCCCGGGCACAAATCTACTTAAATAAGAAACTTTTCCCAAGAAACTCTTCAACTCTTTTACACTTTTTGGACATGGCCTATTAAGAATGGCCTTCTGCTTGTCTAGGTCCATATAGACACCTTGCTTGTTCACCACAAATCCAAATAATTTTTCACTAGTTACCCCAAACGTACATTTGAGAGGGTTCATCTTCAGTTTGTACTTTCGACACCTTGTGAACACCCTCCTTAAGTCTGCCAAATTGGCAATCTCCTTCTTGGATTTTATAACTAGATCATCAACATAGAATTGAACAATATCATGAAAATGATCATGTAATATTGCCATCATAGTCCTTTGATAGGTAGCACCTGCATTCTTTAGTCCAAAAGGCATAACTGTGTATATAAAGTTACCTAATGGAGTGCGAAAGGAAGTCTTCTCTACATCGTCTGAATCTATCTTGATCTGGTTATAACCTATATATCCATCCAAAAAACTATACATCTCATGGCCGAATGTTACGTTTATCAAGTTGTCTAAGGGCGATAGTGGGAACTCATCTTTCGAGCAAGCCAATTCATATCTCTGAAATCTACACAAATTTTGATTTTGTTTTATCCTTCTTCTCCACGGGCAAAATGCAGGATAACCAAATAGGAAGCTGGATCGGGACGATGAAATCTGCTGTGAGTAACCTCTGGACGTTTTCCTTGATATCTAGATCAAGCTCTACTTTGTATGTTCACGTGGCCTATTTGACTGAGATAGATGAAGGCGTCACATTCAACTTGTGACACCTCACATCTTTGTCAATACTAGGCATCTCAGTGTGCGTCTATGTGAAGACACCTCTGAACTTTTGAATCATCTCAATCAAAGCCCTCTTTCCTTTTGCATTTAATTTTTTTTAGACAAAGATTGGTCTGGAATCATCTCCCTTTTCATCACGGCCAACTTATTCAAGCTCTTGAATCTAACGTATTTATTCTGGCTCATCTTTCATATCCTCACCAAACTCTTGAACATTAGAGTTGTCAATGACCATTTAGTGCCCTTGGTTGTCTACCAAAAAACATTCAAAAATCGGTTCATCCTCATCTATTAAACTTTCAGCTGCCTGCTCAAACCTTTATAACTTACAAATGATTTTGACATTAGGAAACACAACTCTCTTGCAATTCCTGGGAGCTTCCTCCATATAATACCGCTTCTTATAATTTTCCTCAAGATTTCTTGTAGAGAACTGACTTAATGCACCTTGCCACTGAACTTGGTGCTCAATTAGGTCAATCCTTGATGTCATTCTGTCTTGCAGTTTCCTAGATAGGATAAGTGGTTTCACTTCCTCTCGAACTACTTCATGCTCCTCTAGATTATCAACATGATTAACCTTTGTAAGTGATCTTTCCCTAGTTCTTGGCATTCTAGTGCCACTAGTGCATCTGGTGAGCACCAAAGCTTCCTCTGCTAGCTTAGTTTAAAACGCATCATTGACTAAATGCGCCTTAACATGAGAAAAAAGGCTTATTCGATGCTCGAATCACCACCTTCTTTCCCTTAACGTTTGCCTTAGCACACTTATGCTAAGTATAAGGTACCAAGCTATGATTGTGCATCCATACCCATCCTACCAACAATTGATATGATGGCTCACATTCCATTATATGGAGCTTAATATGTGAAGTGATGTTCCCCATGGTAATTCCCACATTTACATAGCCAGTGTATTTAAAGGAATGGTTATCGTACCCCGATATAGCTAACGGACTCTGGACAACCTTTATTTCAGAGATATTATAAGTGTAGAAATATCTAATGGGCATAATATTGAAGAAACTCCCCTATCTAGGAAAACCCGATTGAAATTACACACGTTCACATTTGTCATTACATAAAGTGGCCTATTGTGAGGAAACCTGATCGAATAATTTGCCTTTGAGAAAGTAACTTTTGAGAGGAACTTTTTGACCAGCTTTGCCATAGGCCCTTTCCAATGCAAAGCTGGAGCCGTGTTTTTCTTTGCAATCCCCAAGATTGCTTGAGTGACCTCCAATCCGGAGTTATCTGGCAACCCCACTTGATTAAAAAACCATGTAAACTTTTATGACCGTGCCAGATATTTCAATCAAGTGGGGTTTACAGATAACTCAAGGGTGTAAATAGTTTGGGTGGGTCATCCCTTAGCTCAAATTTTCTCTTATTGCCTCTTCCTCCATTGTTATTTCCACCCCTTAGTCTTCTATCCCCATCGTCAATGTAGTTTTCATATGGAGGAATCCTTTATTCGAAAGCAGCTGGTGGTCTCAACATCAAACTGGACAACCTAGAGGGTGGTGATGGATACCACCAAAGCTATATTTCTAGTGGATTTTAGAAATGCAGCAAACGTACCCTCTCTAGTTTCGTTGATTAGATGGCAAATATACTCTGAGAGTAAGCCTTCTGTGCAGACTTGTAGGAGTTTGCTTTATCTAGTCTCCTCTCCGACATTAAGGGACCTTTCACAGAACCTTCGAATGTATGCAGCCAAATCCTCCCTAGGATTTTATTTCGCTTGAGCAAGATAGGTGAAAGTAAACTCATCTTCTTCCAGAAAGAAGTTCTATAAGAATTGAACGTGGAGATCTTCCCATGACGCCACACTTTCAGGTACAAAGTGGGACTACTATGTGTATGTTTTCTCGATCAAGGACTGGGAGAATTCACTCAGCCTCAACTTTTTATCATTACAATGGGCCCCAGGGCTTTGAATGAACCTTTTTAGGTTCTCCTTCAGGTTCCCCCTTTTTAGGATACTTGTCAAAGACAGGGGGAACATCCCATTTGGGTTATGGTTCATTGTTGTACCCCTCTGGTTAGGAAGTACTAAAATCATCATATTTTGAGGAGGTCTCTCCACTCTCCTTGGAGGCCACAACCATCCGTAAGAGCTCATTTTTGATTTATTCCATGCTAAGTGGAAGGGGAAAAGTTTGAACAGGCACCACCACAGGTGAAATAACCCTTGGTGGAGTGATAGGAGCCAAATTCTCTGCATTACCCGAAAGAACCACAGTGGGTAACACCGTCGGTGGTGTTATGAAAGATTTTAATCCTCCAAAAACACCCAATACTTCCAAAGCACATGGCGTTTTGATGAACTCTATAAATAAGCTCATTAATCTAGAAATTTATGCTGGGCCCATAACTACGCAAGCTACCATCGCAGTGGCTGGTAGTCCCATCGCTGTTGGTACCGTCACGTTGACCTCCAGCAAGACTGTCAAATACCTTTCTTCCTCATGTTACATAGCATCAAAATCAATATTCTTTACTATGTTATCGTTAGTCATTCCTCAAAGAGAATACTTCCCTAGTAGAGTCGCCAAATGTAGGATGTAGGTTTGATAAATACAATTAGTATTCAGCGAGGCGTAACCCTCTTTAGAATGATAACTAATACACAAAGAACAACAGATTCCTTAGATTTATAATAAATGACTTCAATACTTGTGATAAGTGGTCTGAATGTAACAAAGTGTATTTAATGAGCCTTTAGAACATAAATGCCATTATAATATAGTAAATGAAATGAATCTCAACAACCAAATTGGCTAAAGGGAAAAAGATTAAACACTTTGGTGCAATAAAGGCTATGCAGAAACCTTAAACAACTCAATAAGTGCAATGATTAGTAATAAATACTAACTAAGAATCTAAGAACAAAAAAGATAAACTCAATGATAATAGCTCACGGAATGCTCTCATGTATGGAGAAACCTGATATAAAGGTTCCATCCTCTCAAACAAAAGATTAGTGAAATTATTTTTAGGAATGCAAGGTCATTCGAGTGACCACACTTGCATTAAATGTTTCGAGACCTCATTAAATGCCAGGGGCATTGTGCATTTAATGCAAAAGATGGTGTATTAAATACATGGGATATTTTATTTAGGAAGGAAGACTAATTGGCTATTAGAATGTCTTTCTCATTGTTTGTGATGTGACAAGTTAGCACAAAGATTTCCTTTGTGATGGCTGATGGGACGTTCTTCCAAATGGGCCAATAGTCATAAAAGATATCATGACGTCATAAACCACTCAAGTGCCAGTCTTCTTGATCTCCCAAATTTCAGAAATTACGACGTCATAAACGATATTAAATAGTGGTAATAACATATGTTATCTTGCCAACCAAATGAGTTTCTTTGAGATTAGGTTCCTCGAATAACTTTACTTTGTGTGTGTTTGCTTGGATGAGGTTCCTTTGTGAAAGGTTCCTCGAACGAGCTGATTTGACAATGTCCCACGAGTGAAGTTCCTTTGGGGAAGGTATTTTGGAACACTAACTTGATCCTATCATAAATAGGCTTTGCTTAAGTGTACCAAAGAGGTTGGGGTTATTTCCCAATGTTGCTTAGTTCTCAATCCTCCAAATCAGGTCCCTGTGAGATTACCTAGATGAATTCATTTGATAGAGTACGAGAACTCCCCCATGTCCTGCCAGACATAGTCCTTCACAGGTACCAAGCAACCCAAATACTATTACAACAGGTTTTAAATATTCAACAAGTGGAAACAAAATAAAGTAAGTACATATTACTGGTACATTCTTGAAGTCCTATTAAATAAGCTTGCTTGTTGTGGGATTTCCTTCGAGTGACATTACTTATTGTGGGAGTGCCTTAGAGTGAGATTCTTTTGAACAATTGTGGACCTGTACTTTATACTTGATTATCCTCTAATCAACCTTGGCAAGATTGATTAAGGTTCAATTAACTATAATCTTTAACCGTCCTCTACATTTACCCCTTCGTATAGATAATTATTTAGTCATGAAAAAATATCTGTACGAAACATAATCATCCTCCTTCGAGTGACCTTTAACCTGAAATATAATTTTTTTGAATAACCATTTATCGGGAACTTATTTTTTAGATTAAACCTTTCATGTGAGTGAGATTTCATTCAAAAAGGGTTATCATTTTAATGTACACTAAAGCGTGCACCTGGACATATGCTAGAGCGAACATTTTTGTTCGCGCTAGCATTTGTGCGATTGACCTCATAATCCGAGCTGTTGGGTACCTTTTTTTAAGTAATTTTGAATTTCCACATTCACACTTGGGAAATAAATTTATTATTTTTCAAATTCCCCCCAAACCCATTAAGTTCCTAAGGAATGACAAAGGCTAACTTAGCCTAAAAAAGATCATCATCGAACATTTTTGTCACATTAAATGCGTCTATCCATTTTTTCACGCTATAACACTTGGCAACCCAGGGTTAGCGCGCAACTTTCATGCGAGCTTCCTCGGTACAACAGGAGGTAATGATTATTTATGCATGGTTACGAGCACCACTTTCGCATGAGTATCACCTCCTATCATTTCAATACACTTTTTGCCCCTTATAAAAAAAGGGGATTGTCTTATCCATTAGTTTTTCTGCTTTAAAGAACTTATAGAGCCAGAGTATTCTTAGAGAGAGAAAGCCCATGCTTACATAATAAAGAAATGGAAAATCCTAGGATAGGGAGAGAAAATATCTTCAAATCAACTCTTAACCCTAATGCTAACTAACAACTTAATCTATATAGTGAAAATATAAAATTTGCTTCCTATTTATAGCAAGTGGATAAAACAGAGGAAAAGAAATGAAAAAAATGAGAAATATCTCAAAATCTAGTGGTGGTGATCGATTCCCAACTTGTGTGAATCAATTCCCTTCATAAAATATCCAAAACAGAGAGTTGGAAAAGATTGTTCCTAAAAAGTACAAATCGATTCCCTTAACAAAAACTAGACACATTTTGTTTCAAAAGAGGGAAAATTCCACTTCACAAAAATGATGATAACTTCTTCATTCAGATTCAAAATAACACGTGGTTTGTGGTCACGCGAAGATTATTCAAAGGGCTACACAACACGGAAAGTCAAAGTTCGAATTCAGAAGTATTAAATTAAGAAAATTCCCTTGAACTTGCATCTTGCGATGAAAATGCCCCGAAACGCAACAAATTTCTCCACTTAGCATCCCAATACCTAAAAATGCTCAAGTAAACCTTGCAAAGCGCGTATGCATGCACGCGCGCATGCACACACCCACACCCACCCACCCACCCAAAGACACACATACACACACACACACACACACACACACACACACACACACACACACAGATATATATATATATATATATATATATATATATATATATATATATATATATATAACATGGTACTAAATATAATATTCATAACTAATCAGACTCCTATGAGCACTCACACACCATGGTATGCTTGCACATAAAGTCCAATACATAGAAATACATTCTAATCATGGATTACAAAAAGTATCTTTAGTCTCAAATTAAACATCTATAATTAATTAAGGATTTTAGTATCAAACTATGCCCAAGTCGTTCGAACGAAGCCCCTATCTCGTTTGAATGAAAAGCCCTAAGTCCTACAGACCAAAACCACTGTCGTTAGAACAAAAATCCTATCTCATTTGAATGAAAACAATATTCGCTTAAATGGATGCCTATATATCATTCAAACTAAACCCCAATCTTGTTCGAACATGATTTATGAAGAAGCCTTCTTCCCCAAGTCATAAAAACAACCATCAACAATTCAAAACCTCGATTTCAAGCCTTTAAACAGTCCAATTCCCACCTTCCCTTAAGTATAATATGTTTATCAACAATACTAACCTTATTCAATAAGATTTTAAGAGATTATAACAAGGATTTATATGTCAAATTCTGATTATGAGTTTTAGAACCTAGAGTTCATAATTTTATCAAATTTATCTCAGATTCAATTCAATTACATAGGTAGATGGAAGTGTTGAAAGTATTTGGATAATCAAAATAAACTCATAAGTTTTTTTATGATATAAAAAATTTAAAGTCCCTTAAAAACAAAGTTGAAAAATATTTGTTCAAATATTGAGAAGCATTCAAGCTTCAAATAACCTTTAACTACAATTAAAATAAGGACATCTTATAAAAATACTAAAACAAGGTTTTTCTCTCACAAGAATTTTGATTTATATTTTCTTAATTAAAATAATTTTCAAAACTCAAAAACCGTAGCCTCGTTTGTGGATAGAAGAAGCACTTATATAGACTTTCAAACTTATGACCACACGTCTTAAAAGCTAAAATAAATTCTTGACCATAAAAAATAATCTTTCGTACTAATCTACTCAAAATATATGGTAGAAAAAGAAAATATCACAAAAAGATCTCAAAAACATTTCTCTTCATAATTTTTGGAAGTCCTCTGTTGACTCGAGTAGAGGCTTCCTTAATGCCATGCTTTCGCGACACAAGGCCGTACATGTGTCTAGAGACTATTTCATGAGAAAAAAGTATATTCTGCGACTAGAAAAGATGAACCTTCACTGATGTGAGGATCATACTTGCTTTAGTGAGCTTGGTCGCGCCTGAAACTTAAATTTGCCTAGTTTTGAATAGTTTCATAAAATTCAGAATTTTCTTGTCCAGCTTATGTAGCAAATAATTCTAAATGAAAAAATATGAATTTTAAACATAATTTATATATATGAAAATGCGTTACAACATGTATTTGAAAACCACAAAAGGTATAATTTTAAAATAATTTTTAATTCAAAAAATATTTAACCAAAGAGGTAAAATCGAAGTTCATTAAGTCACTTTACCTTTATCCTAAAGTAGCATTCTCATTGGTCATGGCATGAGGTAAATCTCAGATGAAGATGAAGAAATCTGATAATGAAATCATTAATGTGAAGCTTTCTAGAGATCTCTTGGACTAAGACTCAGTGTGTTTTGTAAACTAGAATAAAATAATCAAATGAGTTGGGGCCTCATGAGTATTCATATACTTTTGTACCACTAAATATGATTATTAATATTGCATTCAATTTGATAAGATCCACAATACTATTCATGAAAAAACAAGCCCTTATTCTCTTGAAACGAACGACAAAGCTAAAAGAAAAAATAGGGGTTATACTGGACTAGTAGTTGCTATTTTAGTATGTTCGAGGGTCACCTCACATTGGTGGAAGAAATTATTTTAACAATTTTCACATGATTAATAGAGTTCCTAGTGCCAAAAAATTTCTCATATGAAAATTTGAAAAATATTAAGCCTAACGTGTCATTTTTAAGAACGTGGGGGGTGTTTAGATTACGTGCATATTCCCGATTCTAAAAGGTTAAAATTGACATGTAGGTCTTTTGAGTGTATTTTTTGGTTACATAGTTAATAGTATAGCATATAGATTTTACTATGTGAAAAATCAAGTAATTATTGAATCGAATAACGTTGATTTTTACGATGACAAATTTCTTTTCAAATTGAGAAGAAATGAGGGTTCGATATCCATAAATGTGTGAATTCCTAAAAATTTAGAACCTAATGAATATATATTAATACCAAGAAAAAGTAAAAGAGCACGTATTGAAAAGATTTTGAACCTGACTTTTATGCTTAAACCTTAAAGGAGGACCATAGTATGCTTCAAGAAGCCTTATCTTCTTGTCGATTTGTGACAAGAAGCTATTAATGATGAAATGGAATATTTACAATCTAATAAGACCTGAAATTTAGTGGATCTTCCAGCCGAGTGTAAAATAATTGGTTGCAAACCCAATGCATATGTTGAAAAATGTAAGGCTCGTCTCATGGTTAAACATTTTAGACAACGTGAAAATGTGGACTTTTTTTATACTTTTTCAACCGTGACTAAAAGAAAATTTATAATTGTATTATTTTCTATATCTTCCCTCAAATATATTATTGCGCATAAAACGGATGATAAAGTCACTTTTTTAAATTATGAATTAGAAGAAGAGTTTTATATGGACCGTCCTAAATTTTTTATTATTCGTGGTTAAGATATTAAAGTGTATAAATTTGATAAATCGCTTTATGGGTTAAAACAGGTACCTAAGAAATGGTATGATATATTGATAGCCTAGTCATGTCTAATGAGCTTAAGATTAATAAAAGTGACAAATACATTTATTGTAAATATGAAAATAACATTTTCACTATCATATGTTTTTATGTGGATGACTCGATTATACCCGGACATGATATTTATGCCATAGATAATGTTAAATCTTTATTATGTGCTAACTTTGATATAAAAGATTTGAGTAAAGCTAGTATAATATCGGGAATTCAAAGTACTAGGTCTAAAAAGGAACTTTCATTAGACAAATCTCATTATATTGAGAAAATCTAAAGCAATACAATTAATTTAACTGTAAACATGTTAGTACTCTATACGATCCTAGTGTAAAGTTGTCCAAGAACACCGATGACAATATTAGATCAAACAAGCATACGGGCATCATTGGTAGCCTAAGTTATATTAGTGATTGCAGTATAGTAGACATAACATATGTTGTGAAAGTAATATGTAGATTTACTAGTAGATTTAATGTGGAGCATTGACATGCTATAAAGGAGGTAATGCGATACTTGAAAAGGACGATGAACCTTGAATTACACTGTCGAAAGTTTCCCACCATCCTTCAATGATTTAGCGATGTTGATTGGAGTACCATATCAAATGACTCCAAAGCCACCAGTGGATATATTTTTAGTATCGTTGGCGGCGTAGTCTCATGAAAGTCGAAGAAACAGACTATTTTAGCTCAATCAGCTATGGAGTCAAAGATGATAGTGCTAGTCATAACTAGTGAGTCACAATGGCAATTTCACCTGCCGCATCTGATTTTTGCCCATCCCAAACCTAACAAGCCGGGTTTAAAATTGATTTTTTTTAGGTTCGGGTTTGAAAAATTATATCTGAGGTGGGTTTGGGGTGGGTTCGGGTTAGGTGTAAAAAACCCTGCCTGTCCGTTTACATACATTTTAGCAAAAAAAATATTAAATATATATTTTACAATAAATACCTTTAGATAAATATATTTTAAGTTATATTTTCTCCATTAATAATCATATAAGGTGGTAATCGTGGTGACTTACTTATTCATTCTTTTACATATGTAGAAATATACGTCCATTAAAGTAACTAAATTTATTAAGAAGCTCGGGTCGAGCTCGAATTCTAATAATAAAACTCGTTACGGATTTGAGGCGGGGCGGGTTTGGTGTTTTCCCTGATGGGTCGGGTTTTGTGAAACCCAGTCCAAACCTACCTCGTTTCCATCTATACTAGTGAGGAGGAAGGTTGGTTGAGAAACCTCTTATTAGATATTCGTTATGGAAAAGACCGATACCAGCCGTTCCTATCCCCTGTGATAGTATTGCGACTATTGAAAAAGTATAAGACTAATATTATAACAATAAGAGACGACATAAACATTGCAAGCACAATACTCTTAGAGTTTCTTTCTACTGGTGCTATAAGAGTGGATAATATACGACTTGAGAAAAATTTAATCGATCCTTTGATGAAAGGACTAGCAATGGAAAACGTGTGGAACGTTTACAAAAGGGTGGGATTAAATCCCGTAGACACTCGAGTCATCGGTGATGGTAATCCTACCTATATACTTAGTATCCTAAGAAATAGATTCAAGGTATAATAACAAGTCACATGTGATATGGGTTAAATCATGATATTTATTCAGAACGGGGTTTTACTCCAAGTCCATACTTATAGAGAATGATATCTTGAAGCGAGTTAATGTGGAGTTAATTATAACTCTTAATGATATATATAACTCTATGTTGAGTGGGGTACTTAGCTACAGGATTATCCTTGATAGCCTCACCTATATGAATGTGGAAATGTGGATATTTTTTATGGTAATTAGGGAAAATTGTCTAGAGAATTCATTACAATGAGATATAAGCACATGACTGTAATGTGTTGACTTTTGAACTATACCCAAGTAGGCTTGTGTGTGGGATGTTGAATAGATAATTCAAAACTAAGGTTAATCTAGTATATAAATCACCTTTACTATAAAAAAAATTTAAGTCGAAAGACACCTTTTCTTATGCACAATTATATTTAGTGAAATATTGCTCGATGAAATGTTTTTCTTAATTTTACAAGCATTATTATGTAGAATTAACAACATGATATCGATAATTATTATTTTGAATGGGTAATTAGAATTCTTGATTAATTTATGCTAAGATTTTTAGATGAGACATATCGATTCTGGGATGTTTTATCCAGTGGTGATGGGGCAATTGCAAAACTTTTGTACACTTTGGGAAGATCCACGAAACACCTTAAAGAAAGTGATCTAATCCGTGACTCAACTCTACATAATTCTATTTTATTTTCTTGAATTGGATTTATTTCATCAACTTGGTAATTTTGTTCCTCAATTTTAATTATGCACCAAAACTCACATAGATCCATTGCTGTAGGACGCCATTCTATCTATATAAATAAGAATTTCTTTAAAGGATGAATCCATATAAGCATTTGGTTATTAAAAATACCTTTGAAAAAATTGTCTCGCCTATGACACTTGTATATAGACAATAATAATGCTCAAAATCTTCCCTTCGCATAGCTCATTGAACATTCCAAATTCACTATGTGTTCTACGCTAAAGAAGCGTGTCTTAATTAATTCCTTTGAACTTATTTCACCTATTCTACCTCTCGGTATATCCTCACCTTGCATGGGAATATCAAATGAAAATGAAGTAAAAATAAGAAATTTAATTTACCACACAACTTTATGAAAAATAAATTCATGTCAAAATCGTCATTCTACTTTGAGATATACAAGCTCTGAAATTTGTAGACTATAAAACTTTAGGGTGAAATATAAAAATTTACAAACTTCAAAATCACCCAACCTTTATGAATCTCGCTTGATAGATCTAATCAAAATCTATCCAATATATAATTTTTTTTCAAATTAGACTTATATTATGATGGATACTTTATTTTAAATATTGAGCACTAAACATCAAACTAATAAAATGATCTTCACATTTTAACAATCTGGAATAAACACAAAAGAGGACTATGTCATTTAAAACAAATGTCCATATACCATTTTTTCCAAACCATTTAATAAGGGACCACTGAGCAAATTTTTATTTAAGTAATGACAAGCCTATATTCCTTTAATTTATAGTTAATAGATTTTTTAGACTTCTATTTTTTTTTATAAAAATTAACAAGCTATATTTACTTTTGACCAATTATTTGTGCTACCACTGAATCACTATATCTAGGCTACTTTCAAACCATTCTAATTTTAATCAACAATCCTTTAATATATAAAATTAAGTTACTAAATTTCATGATATCTACCATATCAGTTTAAAGAAACATTGTGCTCTACCTTTTTCTTCCATAACAAACATATTTAAATATTTAAAGAAACATTTTGCTCAACTTTTTTCTCATTTTTCTCTTTCCAAAAGTTAAGTGATCTAATCAGATAGAGGGTCTCTTTATCAATTTTAAAGAACATGTTTGGTATGTTGTGGGATACTTATGACGATTATGTAGTTAACCATTTACTGGATGGATATTTTATTGTACAAGTTCTTTTTAAAACATTTGGGCTAGGCTGAGGCTACTAATGGGCATGCCAATATATATATATATAGAAAAGGGGACCGATTAACATGTAAACACTGTAAGGTTATTTCGGGACATAGCTAAACCTCTCAACATAGGATAATGATGTTGGATATAAATAGTAAAAATCAATCACGAGTGCGAAAAGAGAAGATTGGCCCACGAACTAGGTGGTGGAACTTAAAAGAAAGGAAATTAGAAATATTTAAAGATAAAATATTAAATGAAGCGTCATGGAATACTGAAGAGGAGACCAACATAATGTGAAATAAGATTGCCACATGGATTATAATAATATTGAAAAAAATTCTTAGAGAATCAAAAGTCAATGAGCCACTATCTAAACAAACTTAGTGGTAGAATGAAGAAGTAAAAAATATAGTAAAAATCAAAAGGGAGTGTTTAAAACACGACAAACAACTAGAAACGAAGAAAATTTTGAGAAATATAGATGGGCTAAAAATAAAGTAAGAAAATGGTAAGAGATGATAAGTTAAAGGCGTATGAGGATTTTTAGATAAAATTAGGAATACAAGAAGGGAAAAAAAGTATTTATAAGCTTGATAAACTTAGGGATAGAAAAATAAAAGATTTTAATAACGCGAAGTGTATTAAAATTGATGATTCGAGAGTCATAGTCAAGGATGATGAGGTTATGAAAAGATTGAAAAACTACTGCGAGAATTTATTTAATGGAGATAATGGGTGTAGATTAGATATAAAGGAACTTAGGGAGACTCGAGAAAATATAATTTTTTGCTAAAAAGATGAAAATAGGGCGGGATTTAGGATCTGATGGTATCTCTATTGAGGTTTGTAAGTGTTTAGGGGAGGAAGGAGTGTCTTGGCTTACAAAATTATTTTCTAGAATCATAATGACTAATAGGATGTCTGGAGAATGGAGAAAGAGTGTTTTATTACCGATTTATAAAAATAAAGGGGACATACAAAGCTGTTAAAATTATCGTGGTATTAAGTGAATGAGTCATATAATGAAACTTTTGGTGACAGTGATTGAATATAGATTGAGATTAATAAGAAAACTATCTGAGAATCAGTTTGGGTGTATGCCTGGAAGGTTAACAATGGAAGCAATTTATTTATTGAGGAGATCAATGGAGAGGTATAGGGAGAAAAATAAGGACCTTTATATAATTTTTATAGATTTGAAGAAGGTGTATGATAGGATACTAAGAGATATAATATGGTGTATTTTACATAGAAAAGGAGTGACTTGTAGATATATCGATGTGATCAAGGATATGTATGATGGGGCCATGACTATAATAAGAATATTAGCTGGAAAAGAAGTGAATCCTCAATTACTGTATGTCTGCACTAAGGTTCATCACTAAGTCTTTATCTCTTTGCTCTTGTTATGGATGAGTTGACTGGACAAATACAAGATGAGGTACCGTGGTGTATGTTATTTACAAATGTTCTAGAAACAAGAGGATTTAAAATAAGTAGGACTAAAACATAATATATGGAGTGTAATTTTAGTAAAAATAGGAGGACAAAAGGGATGTGATGAAATTGGAGGGCCAAGATATACCTAAAAATGATTATTTTTATTATTTAGATTCAATTATCCAAAAAGATGAAGATATTAGTGATGATGTTACTCATAGGATTAAAGCAGTATGGGTTAAATGTAGAAGTTCTACTGACATATTGTGTGATAGGCATATACCTTTGAAGTTAAAAGAAAATTTTAATAGGATGATCATTAGACCTGTCATATTATATGGGACAGAGTGTTGGGCAACTAAAAAACAAAGTGTGCCAAAAATGAGTATAGTAGAAGTGAACAAATGCTAAGATGGATTTGTGGTAAAACTCGAAAGGATAAAATTAGAAGTGAACAAATTCATGAAATGGTAAAAGTAGTTCCTATAGAAGATAAATTGAGAGAAAATCGACTTAGAGGATTTATACATGTTAAACATAAATCAATGGATGCCTCCATAAAGAAGATTGATTTAGTTAGTATTGATGATAATGCAAAGGGTAGAGGTAGGCCTAAATTGATTTGGTTGGATATCGTAAAAAAGGACATGATATCATGTGGTTTTACCTAAGATATTGCACTGAACAAAATGGAATGAAAATATAGGATTCATGAAGCCGACCCCAAATAATTGAAAAAAGGCTTTGTTACTTGTGTGTGTGCGGTTTGAAATGAATAAATGAGTTTTTGGTATTATGAATTTAAATTAAAATCTAAAATTTTCGAGGTTGATGAAATGGCGAAAAATAAATTAGGGTCAGGGTTTTGGAGAATAATGTGAAGGAGAAGGATATGAGTATATTTTGATTCATTAATAGTGATGGATTTAAGTAAATATGAATTACATGGGACTTTTAACAAAACATTAATAGTGCGAGTATTGCTTGTGTCTAAGTTTAGAACCTTGAGGGGGCTTATGTCTAAATATGATATTATTTCCAAATAAAGGTGGTTACCATCATCATATCGGAATTTGGAATAATTGTGGATCGATTAAAACTATGTAAAGAGTAGTAAGGTAAAGTTTTTCAAAAAAAAGAAATAAAAGGAGTCGACCCACAGAGCCATAAGCCTTTTACAACCGTATGTAATTATGTCCTCAAAAGAAGACGAAGAATTACTAATTTGGGGAACTCTCTCACTATAAATAATAAAGGATATGATTTTTCAAAAAATGAAGAAAACTCAAAACCCAACTTGTACACAAACTTAAATCCTGGAGAAACTAGAAAAAATGAACGACATACGGACTACCTGGTTGGTTGGTCCTGTTTGAAAGTTATAAATTGGAGAGAAAATAAGAGTAAGGGATAAAGTGTATATTTTCTCTTACTTGGGAGTTAAATTATGAGATAAATGGAGATAAGGTTTTTTAGGTTTCAACAAAAATTCACTGTGATTCCGAAAACAAAGGTAGAGAAAATAAGTATGTGTTAAATGATGCTTCTTTCTTGTAAAATCATAAAAATTCATTATGATTCCCAAATTGGATTACTCCCTTTGTCGGTGATACTCGTAAGAAAACATAGTCTCCTCTTTGGAATTCTAACGGTCGGTGCCGATTGTCAGCATAACTCTTTTGACAGCTTTGAGCAATTTGAAGTCGATCTTGTATCAATTTCACTTTCTCTGTTGTGATCTGAATCAATTCTGGTCCCAGCAATTTTCTTTCTCCAACTTCTTCCCAACATGCAGGAGAACGACACCTTCTACCATAGAGTGACTCATACGGAGCCATTTGAATACTTGCTTGATAGCTATTATTATATGCAAATTCCACTAACGGTAAAAGATCGTCCCAATTCCCCTTCAAATTAAGTACATGCCCTAAGCATATCCTTTAAGGTTTGGATGGTTCTCTCAGATTGTCCGTCTGTTTGAGGATGAAAAGCGGTGCTGAAATTCAATTTTGTTCCCATGGCTACTTGTAGTTTTTTTCGAAATCGAGACACGAATCTAGGGTCACGATAAAAAATAAATGAAACTGGGGTTCCATGAAGCTTAATAATTTCCTGTATATACAATTTACCTAACTTTTCTAAGGAATAGGTAATCTTAATGGCAAGAAAATGAGCAGATTTAGTTAACCTATCAATAATTACCCAAATGGAATCATTACCATTGGAACTCCTTGGTAGCCCTGTCACAAAATCCATGGTAATATGTTCCCATTTCCACTCAGGGATAGGTAAAGGTTATAATAATCCTGATGGTTTTTGATGTTCAGCTTTTACTTATTGACAAATCAAACACTGAGATACAAACTCTGCTATCTCCCTTTTCATGTTATTCCACCAAAATACTTCTCGAAGATCTCTATACATCTTGGTATTTCCGGGATGAACTATGAATCTCGAGTAATGACCTTCCTCCAAAATCTGCCTCTTTAGTTCGGCATCATGTGGCACACACACTCTATTTCCAAACCTCAATATATCCTCTCGTATCGCAAATTCGATTCTCTTCCCTTCGATAACTTCTTCTCTAATCTTCTTCAGTTGTGGGTCATTTACTTGTGCAATTTTGATCCTTTTTATCAACATGGGTTGTACTTGTAAATTTGCTAATATTCCTCATTTGCTATAAATACGTACATCTATTTCCATACTTCTCAAATCCCTTAACAAGTGTTTCTGATTTGTAATGAGACATGCTAAATTTTTTATAGACTTCCTACTTAAAGCGTCAGCTACTACATTAGCTTTCCCTGGGTGATAATGAATATTTAAATCGTAATCCTTCATCAATTATAACCACCTCCTTTGTCTCATGTTCAATTATTTATGAGTAAAGATATATTTCAAACTCTTATGATCGATATAAATCTCACAAGTCTCACCATACAAATAATGTCTCCAAATCTTAAGAGAAAAAATTACCGCTGCTAATTCTAAGTCATGAGTTGGATAATTTTGCTCATGTGGTTTTAACTGTCTCGAGACATAAGCTACTACTTTTTCATTTTGCATTAGCACACATCCCAAACCATTTTTAGAAGCATCACTATAAATCATAAATCCTCCTGTACCGGAAGGAATAGTCAAAATTGGGGCAGTTACTGATCGATTCTTAAGTTCTCGAAAACTATTCTCAACTTCCTCAGACCATTCATATTTCACTTCTTTTTCTTTAACCTAGACAGAGGTTTGTCAATACTAGAAAGTTCTTCAACAAATCTTCGATAATAACCTGCTGATCCTAGGAAACTATGAATTTCTGTCACATTAGTTGGTCTTGGCCAATCTAGTATAGCCTCGATCTTTTGAGGATCAATCGACACTCCTTCCTTGGATATGACATGTCCTAGAAAATAAACACTAGGCAACCAAAATTCACACTTCTTTAATTTCGCATATAATTTCTCTTTCCTAAGGATTTGTAATACTATCTCCAAATGCTTCTCGTGTTCTTTAATACCTTTGGAATAAATAAGGATGTCATCAATGAAAACAACCACACACTGATCCAGATATTTCCTAAACACTCTATTCATCATATCCATAAAAGCGGCTAGTGTATTAGTTAATCCAAATTTCATCACAAGAAATTCTTAGTGACCATATCTAGTACGAAAAGTTGATTTCGAAACTTCCTCTTCCTTAATATTCAATTGGTGATAGCCTGACCTAAGGTCAATCTTAGAAAATACTTGTGCACCTTGCAGTTGGTCAAACAAATCATCTATACGAGGTAAGGGGTATTTATTCTTAATGGTCACCTTATTTAGTTCACGATAATCTATACATAACGTCATCGTCCCATCCTTCTTTTTAACAAATAACACTGGAGCACCCCAAGGGGCTATTTTTTTTGTCTAATAAAACCCTTGTCTAACAGATCTTGTAATTGAACTTTTAATTCCCTTAATTCTAAAGGTTCCATGCGATAAGGTGGTTTTGAGATTGGTGTAGTTATAGGAACAAGGTCAATGGTAAATTCTACTTCTCTACTAGGAGGTAGACTGGGCAAATCATCTGGAAAAAATATCTGGAAAAAGCTTAGCTATAGGAATATCTTCTAAACTAGGCTCTTTTGTTTGCAAATAAATAACACTGACAAGGAATCCTTGACATCTTTTCTTAAGAAAACTACAAGCTTGTATTGCAGAGATAATACGCGTGGGAGATAAGATGCTAGTTCCTTCAAAACTGAATTCTGGTTGGTTAGGAATTTAGAAAATAACTCTCTTCTCAAAACAATCAACCCTAGCATGATATGATGCTAACCAATCCATCCCCAAAATTATTTCAAAATCTCTTATGTCTAAAACTATCAAATTAGCGAATAATTTATGACTACTGGCATCTATAGGGCATGACTTATACACTAATGTTCCCATCAATAACTCACCAGAAGGAGTAGAAATGTGTATGTTATGATTCAAGGGTTCATGAATATTAGGAAAGCGATTAACAAAATGTACATACATAAATGAATGGGTAGAACCAGGATCTATTAAAACATGAAAAGGTTGTGCACATATAGAAAGTGTACCTGACACTACTGCATTAGAAGCCTTTGCATAAGAAAGATTAAAAAATCTACCCTGTCTGCCCTGATCCTTATTGTCATTAGAAGTCTTTGTTATCGCCTTCCCTTTGTTAGGAAAATCTCTCATTTTATGTCCCTTTTGGACACACTCAAAACAATTACTCGTCTCCAGGTAACATGGTCGCCCTCTATGAATATTACCACAGCGTTGACATTTATCAACATTAAAGGGTTTGTTTACTAAAGGTTTTCCTATATTAGGTATAGTCTTAAAGATTGTTATTGGGGTTCCTTCCTCTTTGTTCTCCAAACTTCCTCTTCCCCTCTCTAACCTGATTATATTCTTCACTATCCTTCTCAGCTATTGTTTCCCTAGCCACCACATCATTATATGATGTCAACTTCAGGATGGAAATTCGGCTACGAATATTCAACCTTAACCCACGTTCAAACTTCTTGGCTCTTAAAACATCAGTTACACAACATGAGGTGCAAAATGGGATAACTCAGTAAACTTTGCCTCGTATTGACTAACCGTTATATTTCCTTGAACCAGACTCATGAAGTCAGCTGCTTTTTGGTCTTGCACCATTTTGGGAAAGTATTTCTTGTAGAAGGTCACTAAGAAGTCATTCCAACCTATGGGATTATTCCTTTCCCCGTGTATTCTCTTAGTCATTCTCCACCAATTCTTGGCTTTACCTTCTAACATGAATGTTCTAAATGAAACCCGTTGTTCATCTGTACACTTAAGAACATCGAACATCTTTTCCATTTGCATCACCCAATTTTCTGCTTCAGCGGGGTTAGGAGTACCTTAAAAAGACGGCGGATTCAACTTCTTGAACTGTTCAATAGTACAACCACTTATTTCAAGATTCCTTGGTGCTCAATTATTCACCTGATGCTCCAAAATTCTTGCTAGACTTTCAATTGCCTTGTATGCACCTTCCAGTCCTTCCATACTCGAACCACTAGTTCCTGGAGTTAATCTTGTCTTGGTCATTTTCTACAGCCATGGACAAACGTAAGATGTATTATACTAGCCCAACATTGCAATTTAGAAGAACAATAATATATAAATATATATATATATATATATATATATATATATATTGTAAGACATGTGGAGGGTTATCACATAAGTGGAATATTTAACCCTGTATCCTATGTATAAAAACTTAAAATCTATAACATTCGAAACTTATGTTCAATAGTCTACGGGTTCATAACCTATGCTCTGATACCACCTCTGTCACGAACCCGACCCAAAATAGTAGTAGGGAACAAGTGTCTTGACATGCCACCAAGGCAACAAATATTCCAATTTAATTGTTTCCTTAAATAAATGCAACATAAATATGTTCACATGGTTATGAATCGTAAAATACTGAAAGTAAAGGAATTACGTCATCATAGATTTCTAAAGGAAACTTCATATATATTAAGAGTAACAACGAGTTACAACTAAAGAGAAATTTTAAAACTTATTACAAGAGATCCAGACATGCTCTAAATAAACATTTTACAAAAAGAGCTCTAAAAGATAAATCTTCAATATAGTCTCTTTTCGTTCCGTTCGTGAGCCTAAACGTTTCCTAAAAAGAGAAGGCATATACATATATGGATAGGAACTTGCAGTAAATAGATATATATTTTGAAATGAAAGTATATATATCACAATTGGATAGCCCAGAATAAGACGAATGCAACAATTTAAATGTGATATCTTTTTTTTCAATCATATCATTTTGATGGCCAAGTACACTCTAATATCGTATTCTTCTACCGTATTATTCCCCGGTAGTTGAGGGTCAATCGAACTAGTTCGTCACAACGCCTTATTTAGGGCACACCAGTGATAACCCAGCTGGGAAGGTCAGTCAGTAAAGAGGTCCCTTAGGCCGAATCATATTTTCAGTATTTAATATCATTTTCAATACTCATTTTAATCGGTATGTCTATATGGACAAATATAAACATATCACAATGAATCAATCATCGGTATCAGATGCATTTTGAGAATAAAAGAAGTTCACAAAATACGTAGTTTGCATAATATCATATAATTGAAATGTACAAGAAATGACATAGAGTACTCACCCAAAATGGAGGTCAAATTTACTGGTATTGAGTCTTTGATCACACGTTAATCTGATAAAGATTTAAGTACACGTTCTAAGGTCTAGTTTATACTATACTTTAATAATAACTTCATCTTTTAAAGGATTACTGAATCCCCATTTGTCAACTTTTAAAACTAATTGATCGTAATTGAAGAATTCAATTCATAGTCCTTCCTCATCAGTCGATTCCTAGTAGAGATGGAGGGTCAAAGGGGCACCACTTAAATACCATCTCATCTAGATAGAACATTTTCGAATTCATGCCCAGTAGAGATGGAGGGTCATAGGGGCACCACTTAAATACCATCTCATCTAGACAGAACTTCACCTGGCCTGACTTTGGAATTAATTAAATGGGATTCCATAATAACAAGCAATTTCTTTAAAAAGAATCATTTTTTAAAAGCGTATAATTTCAAACAAGTTTATAAAATCAACTTGGATTTGTTCTAAATTTTAAGTTTTTGATTAGTGAATCCTTTAGTGTATTTTACCAGCATAACTACTAAGTAAAGCTATAAAATAATAAATTAAAATTATAAAGATGCATTATAACATTAAGATTGCCTTAAGATGAATATCCCTAAGAACTTCTTCTTATAAATATTAGGAAGTATTTCTCTCTTTCTCTCGTCCCCTTGTAAACCCTAATTAGGGTTTGCATGGATCCACTTCCCGCCCCCTCCCTTGATGCAGGTCCATTAGCCTTTCCCCCTCTACATCTAAACAAAATACCATTACCTGTTAGCCACCATGCATTGAACAAAGAAGGTCATCTAAATCTTTTATCTCAGAATGCGAAGCCAAAAACATTTGCCTCAATGACAACCTCTAAAGACAAGAAACTCGTAACAATACAACAGATCTCACAGTACAAGGGAGAACCAACAATTCTTTATGAAGAGTCAACCCTACAGGAGATGGCAGCTCCCTTCAAATACACAGTTGTGGGGAAATTCTCTCATGAACGACCATCAATTGATGATATTCGTAAGTTCTTTTCTTCACTACTTCTTAAAGAAAATTTTAATGTAGGCCTCATAGACCAAAAGCATATCCTCATAAGACTGGAGAACGAAGAAGATTTCCGCATAATTTGGTTAAAAGAAACATGGTATATCCATAAGTATCCTATGAGATCTTTCAAATGGGATATAGATTTCCATCCAGACAAAGAATTTACAATCGCTCCATCTTGCATATTAATGCCTCTCCTACCTATCCATCTATATAATAGGGATGCTCTATTCTCTATTGCTCAGGTGGTGGGGAACCCACTTAAGATTGACCATGTGACTGAAAACCTATCAAGACCTAAACAAGCTAGGGTTTGTGTTGAAGTTGATTTAAAGAAGACTCTTCCATCGAGAGTATGGATAGGGAAAAAGGAGAAAGGGTCTGGATTTTGGCAAACTATAGTGTATGAAGATCTTCCCCCTTTTTGTTATTACTGTGAGAAGAAAGGCCATAAAGAAGAAAGCTACTATATGAAGAGTAAAGAGATAGAAGTGAATCATCAAGTGGACAACAAGGAGAAGAATCAAAGGATCAAAACCAATGAATGGGGCAAGAAGAAGCAATCTGAAACTATAAAAGAATGGGTAATTAAATCTTTTGGAAATCATCAAGGAAAAGATCCTAATCTTGAAATAGAAGAAGGATAATTCTTAGTCAAGCAATCAGAGTCTAGTAAACCTCTCAAACAAAGCCTTATAACCAACTTTCTTTCAGTGGGGAATAAGGCTAGCAAGCAGCAGAATACTATTTTACTCCAGTTGCTCTAACTCAATTTGGTAATGAGAGGACAGGTCTAAAAATGGCCTTAGTTGAAGAAGTAGAAAACTATCAACAACAGTTGGATGAAGTGGAAAAAAATAATCCAGATAACGTGCAACCCTCTGGAAAAAGTATAGATGTCCAGTATTATCTTATTATGCCTAGAAAGAATGTTATCCCTGAAGGAATTGATCAAGGTGGTGGCATCCAAGACTTTGAAGATTCTCTTAATTAAAATGATATTAGTAAGTCTCTTGATTTCAGTAGTGAGCATGACGAGGGATTCACTGTGGTTAAAAGGAAGAAGAAGACTTTTAAAGAAAAAAAAATGGATGCTCTATATGGAACTGTCAGAATTCTCAGGTCCCACTCTAAATCCTCTTCCAAAACGCTTTAAATGTTAGGGGTAATTCTTTGGAATGTCAAGGGTATAGCTAAGAAGGGATCTATCAGAAGGCTGAAAAGGCTTAAGAGATTGCATAATCCTCTACTGATGATTATAATGGAGCTTAAACAAAAAATTCAGAAGATTAAATTGTACTGTCTCAAATTAGGGTTCGATACTTGTGTGTCAAACCCTAACAGTAAGATTTGGTGTTTTTTTCAAATAGGAGATTACTTGGGAGATCATCTCTGAAATGAGTCAATATATCACCTTTAATATGTCTATTTCTAGCAGTGCTGCTTCGATGCAATGCAGCCTTATTTATGCTAGTTATAATAGAATAGAGAGACGATTGTTGTGGAACTATTTGAATAGCTGTAGAACCTCTAATTGCTGGTGGATAGGTGGAGATGTTAACATTGTTGCAGACATAAATGAGAAATCAGGTGGTAATGAAGTAAGTCTGGGAGCTATGTATGAATTTCATGAATGTATTGAAGAGAATGGGCTCACTGATGTGGGTTATATAGGATCCAAGTTTACTTGGCATAACAAAAGGGATCCTGAGCACAGCATATGGTGTAGATTAGACAGAGTCCTAGTTAATCAAATTTGTTTGGACTCTAATTTAAAATGGAGTGTGTCTAATTTGAATAGGAGTATGTCTGATCACTCTCCTCTCCTATTTATTGGAGAAGCTACAGTCAATAAATTCCCTAAGCCCTTTAGTTTCTTAAATTTCTGGACAAAGGAAAAGGAGAGTGTTGATATTGTGAAGAAATGTTGGAAGGATGTAGAATGATTAGATCCTATAGTCAGTATATCTCAAAAGCTCAAAGAGATAAGGAGAATCCTAAGTAAGTGGAGTAAAAGAAAATATGGGGACATTTTCCAGGAAGCAAGAAATGCAGAAGATGTCATTCTACAAGATGAAATGCTTTATGAACAAGATCCCTCAGAAGAGCATAGAGAGGAATTGAGCAAAGAAACTTTTTTATTTAATTTAAAGCTGAAAATAAAAGAAGAATTATGGAGTCAGAAAGCAAATGTCAGGTGGGCTATTGAAGGGGATAAGAATACAAGCTATTTCCATAGGATGGTTAAATGTAGGAGGAAAAGAATGAACATATCGAAGATAAAAAATTCAGAGGGTGAATGGTTGGATAGTCAAGAAGAAATAAAACAAGCTGCAATTCAGTACTTCTCTAACCAATATCAATTGCCAGTGGAGTGGGATCCTTATGTTCAGGATAAGGTGTTAGATGTTATTCCTATGTTGATAACAGAGGATATGAATGGCTCTCTAACTCAGTGGACAGAGATGGATGAGGTTAAGAGAGCTATTAAAGGTTTAAATGCTAGCAGCAGCCCTGGAGTGGATGGTTTCAACGATTACTTTTTTACATTCTTCTGGGAGGAGATAACAGAAGACATTTTGAAAGCAGTCCAACACTTCTTTGCAGGTCATTGTCTTCCAAAGATATGTACTTATACAAGGATAGCTCATATTCCTAAGGTAGACAATCCTCAATCCTTCAATGAATTCAGGCCTATCAGTATGCAGAATTTCTTCAATAAGATTTTCTCTAGAATCCTTAATGATAGAGTGTCTCAAGTGCTTTCTCACATTATTTCCCCAATGAAATTAGGACTTATTAGAGGGAGATCCATCTCTGATAATGTGCTACTTGCCTAAGAGTGTATGTCTAGAATAAATCATAAGAATAGGGGAGGAAATGTCATAATGAAATTGGATATGTCCAAAGCTTACGATCGAGTATCTTGGGGTTTTTTAATCAATGTTATGAAAAGACTGGGCTTTTGTGAACACTGGCTGGATTTAGTGTGGAGAGTCATTTAAAATATTTGGTTATCTCTTGTGGTAAATGGAGAAAACGTGGGATTTTTTCATGCATCTAGAGGATTAAGGCAAGGGGATCCCTTATCCCCTAGCCTTTTTATAATTATGGCTGAAGCTTTATCTAGAAATCTCCACGAAATGGTGCTGCATAATAGTTATGTGGGATATAAAATGCCCATTGGCAGTCCTAAATTTAATCATCTAGCTTTTGCAGATGATATAATAATTTTGTCTTCTGAAATGAAGAAAAATATGAAGAAGATAATGGAGGTTTTGAGGTTATATGAGCAGGCTTCGGGGCAGTTGATCAGTACTTCCAAAAGTTTTCTAGTTGTTTCTGATAAAATCAAACCTAGCTCTCGATCATTTCTAAGTCAGTGCACTGGAATGAAATTTAAAAAAAGTCCAATAACATATCTTGGATGTCCTCTATACAGTGGTAGAAAGAGAATAATATATTTTGAGAATATGATCCAAAAGATGAGGAAAGTTTTATCTGGGTGGAAATCAAAATGCTTATCTTCCGGTGGTAAACTGGTGCTCATAAAGGCAGTGCTTGTATCTATGCAGCTATATTTATTATCAGTGTTGTCTCCCCCAAAAGCTATCTATGCTAAATTGCATACCCTCATGGCTAGATTCTTCTGGAGCTCAAACTTTGGGGAACAAAGGCGCCATTGGTGTAAATGGGAAATAATCACAAGACCAACTCTGGAAGGTGGGCTAGGCATCAGGAATTTACATGATATTAGTGACGCAATGAGCATGAAAATGTGGTGGAAATTCAGATCAAAGGACTCTTTATGGTCTAAATTTATGAGGGCTGCCTATTGCAGAAATCAGCATCCTATGTCTGCTCCTAGAAGAAATGGTGCTCATGCGTGGAACAGAATGTGCATTGTTAGAGAAAAAGCTGAAGAGAATATGTCTTGGAAAGTAGGGTTAGGTGGTATAAGTATTTTTAAGGGTAATTGGGGAGTGAAAGATTGTAAAAACATTGATGTTCAGGAAGATAAAAAAGTTAATTACTTTTGGGATTCAAGGCATAATTGGGATAAGGGGCTCATAGAGGATAATTTCAATTCAGGTGTTTCAACAAAGATATTGAAGTTTAAAGAGATTTTTGAGGATCATCCTGATAAAGAAATTTGGCTCACAACTGGTACTGGTGATTTTTCTATGACATCAGCATGGGAGTTAGCGAGACCCAAACATTGCCATCTTCTAAGTTCCAAATTCTATGGCATCCATCTATTCCAGCGAAAATATCGATTTTTATGTGGAAGATTCTGAATAAATGTCTGTCTACTGATGATAAAATTAGATCTATGGGAGTTCGAGGTCCTTCAAAGTGTCACTGCTGTGAAGTCCCTCAAGAAGAGACTATAGATCATATCTTTGCAGAAGGTGATGTAGCAAATCAGGTGTGGAATTCGATCTATCAAGATCATGGAGTGAGGAGAACTAAAGGTGGTATTAGGAGTCAACTGTATCAATGGTGGATTTATGGTCAAAAAATTGATCCTAACATCAATAATCTCCTTCCAGCAGTAGTGTGTTGGTGCTTATGGATTCACAGAAACAAATGTCGATATGAAGCTTTTTCTACTAATCATTTGTCTGTTTTGTATGAGGTACATCAATTGAAGAATATGCTGATTGTTAAGAAGCCTCCCCAAAATCATTCTTCGAGATTGCAAATCAAGTCGAAGTGTCCCCCATCAGGAAAACTAAAACTTAATACAGATGGGAGTTCCATTGGGATTAATGGACAGGGAGGTGGAGGGGGTATTCTCAGGAATGACAAGGGGGAGATGATATGGGCTTTTATATCTTCTTATGAAGGTGTTACTAATATGGAAGCAGAGGTAAAAGCTCTTAACAATGGATTGGAATTCTTCATGGATTTAAAGGACTATGAGATTATAATTGAATGTGATTCAAAAATTTTAATCGATATCCTACAAGGTAGAGCATCAATTCCATGGAGAATAAGGTGGTCTGTTCATCAAATTCTTCAAATGCTAAAGAATGTAAACTACTCCATAAGTCATATATATAGAGAGGGAAATCAAATTTTTAGCTAAAAAAGGGATTATGGATAAGAAAGACATGTTTTCTATCAATATTGAAGATTTCCCAAAGGACCTTAAAGGTATGATCACAATTGAAAAATGGGGGCTGCCAAATTTTAAAAAATGACTAGGTGCTCTTGGGCATTAATTCTCTCTGTATGTGGATTCCAGCTAGCTCTTATATTTTCTTCTCTATCTATATATCTTGTAAGGGATCTAGTTTATAAAGATCCTCATTTCCCTGCATCATGAGGTTCAATTCAGTTTCCTTGATTGTAACCCAGGTAGAAGAGGTTTTCTTCTCCCAATTCTTAATAAAATAAATAGTTCATTAAAAAAAAGAACTTCTTCTTAAACGGTTCCATGCTTTCTCTCACTACTTCTCTCTATAATTCTCAAGGAATTTGGTTTGAGTTTCAAATGATCCCAAAGGCCCTATTTATAGTTTTCCAAAGATATCCCAACATTGACACATGTCCATGCTGACCAAGTTTTTACAATGGTGAGTCAGCGTTGACGTGTCGCGTAACAGAGGCGTCTTGTAGTCTTATTTCACTGGACTGCAACACGTGTTTTAGCTTCTCCTCTAACGATGACCCGTGTTTTGGCTTCTCCTCTAATGACGACATGTGTACGGTGGAGGTGTCAAAACCAAGCACGAGGTGTCGAGCACGAGGTGGAAAGATATTAAGGGTATAAGGGTAATTTTGCACCTTAAGGACATTTTGGTAATTTCACACCACATATTTTCAATATTTCTTATAGGTCCCTAAAAATATTTTATTTACAAAAAGGCCCCTTTTATTTTTCATTTTGGTCCCTGAAACTTTCTTTATTTAAACCAAGTCCCTAAAGTTTCATAAAATTATATTTTCTATCCTAAAACTTATCACTTAGCTTAAGATGTGCCATAACACTTCAATTTGATCCATTTTACAGTTGATTCCTAAAAAAAAAAGGCTTTGTCAAATTAAGAATCCAGAATATCCTATTTATAACAATACAACATTTATTCGATAATAAATGAGACGCAATTTAAAAAACAAACCATATATGAGTATATAAAAATGGGGTCATTACATTTACCCCCCTCAAAATAGGTTGTTTGTTAATTCCTCAACTTAAGGTTTTCTTTTTACTACTTTACTTTTTAGTGTGTGCGCACATGAGTGAATGCGCATATATATATATATATATATATATATATATATTAATTCCTCAACTTAAGGTTTTCTTTTTACTACTTTACTTTTTAGTGTGTGCGCACATGAGTGAATGCGTATATATATATATATATATATATATATGTGTGTGTGTGTGTGTGTGTGTGTGTGTGTGTGTGAGAGAGAGAGAGAGAGAGAGAGGCTCCCTCCAAAGTTGAATACAATAAGGAATGATCTAGTGATGAACCTTATGGGATAAGAGAAAGATCTTGCAGATTTTGTAAATTCCTAGGGTCTAAAAGAACCTTGGACACAAGGATTGTAAGGTGCTATAAATACTTTTGTGGCCAATATCTTTGGCTTTTACCTGTTCGAGGGCTTGTAAAGCTACGTCGTAGGGTATCTTCTAGGTCTCAAACTCAAAACTCTCTTTTAAGTCCATAATATCAACTAAGAGTATAACACATCAAGCCTACTTAGAACTCTCTTCGTGTATGAGATTCTCACATGAAATGATGTTACCTTATATGACAATACCAAATATTGGATAAATAAATAATTAATATGATATAACCACGATCTAGGAGATAATTAAGGGAGTTGGAAATGATTTAACTAACCTTGCCAAGGCACATGGAATAAACTAGGTCGAACACATATAACATTTTAATACTTGACTTAGGCATAGGCTTAACCTAGGGGGACATGAATAGCATGACCTAAAGTTGATGACTCCACAAAATTATAAATGGATAAGTGTAAAGACAAAAAAAACAAATCATACATGAATAGGATTCAATATATGAAGATAAGACCTAAAAAAATGTTATACCATCTAAACAGTGGTAAAAGTGTTAATTATTAAGTTTAACGTAAGTGTACCTCTAATGTTTATAATATGAGTCTCCTTCGAGTTAAGCAATCCATTGGAAAATAAAAACAGGTATGTGCCTATGGGCCCAATAACAATTAATTAATTAAAAGGTAAATCAATTAAATTCTTTTTAATTTGAAGCAAGTTTTAATTTTACTGAATAAAATTAATTAGTCCAAATCACATGTAGATGGTAAAACCATTCACATAAGAACACAATAATTTATAATACCAGCCCTGACGGGAAAAACCACCATCGCCCTAACCTATTAATAAGTCCACCAGCAATGAAATTGTTGTTTACAGTACTTAATAAGGAAACACTTACGTTTTACATATATGACGAAACCTACCCCCATATGGCCACTCCCTTTCATTCTTCTTCTCTGCCTTAGCCCATACTAGCAATATTTGCTCCAGTCCAAAAACCAACTGCACATCCTTCAAGGCTTTGGTATCCACCGATCATGATTGGTGATGATCAACCCACACGTAATCTAACGTGATCTTTTCTTAAAAGTAGAAGATCTCAGGGGATTTGTGAATCTATAATCTACTTTGATGGCATTGAGTTGACATTATCTCACAAATAAAAAGGAATCTTACAAAACCAAATTAGAGTTTAAAAAAAATATGGGTTTCTTACTTTGGAAGATGATTTTAAAGGTGCTTAAATAACTTAACAATAAAAATATTTACACTTTATTATTACCATCCAATGAAGTATTGACGCATGGAAATATGCATCAGTTATTACACCCAGGAAATACAAAATGTAAACGGGACATCTTACAACACATGGCCTAACAAGCTAATGGCACCTGTTATGCTCCAAATGTGGTGTAACCTCACATAACCACATTGGGGTAAAATAGCACCAGGACGGGAATATTTAATATACGTAACCACCCAATAGTTAAAATGGCAGTTGCAAAGCAAAACGACTTTATAAATAAGAGACTCAAGCACAATCCAAAAGAAGAACTCTCCAGCCACAAAGCCATTTTTACTCGTATATACATTTTCTTTTATTTTCTTTCCTTTTTTTAGTTCTTTCCAGTTTTCTAGCGTGGTTCAACCTCTCTTCTTTAATGTAGTTTATGAGGTAGCTCTATTGTTATTCTCTTTCATAAATTTCCTTTACCTTAGTTTTACAGTATTTTTACACCTTAGTTTTAAACTGCTTTGCATTCCTTAGGTTAAATTGCTTTACTTTCTTTAGCTCTAAATTATTTTACTATTTTTAGTGTTAGATTAATTTATTACATTACTTTAAATACTTTGAATCATATTTTTACCCATATGTTTTCATTTTCAATATTTCCTCGAGTCTTAGTTTATTTAATTTACAAACTCACAGGAAAATATTATTAATTAAAGCATTGAATGATTCATAATCACCTAATTATTGCAGGTTAAGATAATAAACTAGTTGGAAAGACCATAGCCTTGCCTGGTACACTCGTACCTAATAAAAAATACGAGCATCAACCAATGAAAGAAACATGTTTTTTGCACGCCCGATGGGAAAATAGTGCTATTTAATTATTTATCACGGTTAGGACATAAAGAAGCGGTGATGGAACCAAAAATGTTGGTGAACTTTCTTTAACGAGCTAACCTACCACCACCACATATCAAACAATTTGGGAAACTAGTTAAAAGATTAGACTAGACACTAAAAATGAAGAATTGAATGTGATAACATCTTCGAAGGCTTGAAATCCAAATGTAACGCTTGATGTAGGCATGCCTTCAAGCACACAATATCAATTAATGGATTAACTAAATTCGATGTTTGATCGTCTTGGTAATATCATATAGAACATTATCACAATGATCACAAAAATAACCAGTAAATCCTCTCCTATTGTTATATCACCAAGTGGTCAAAGGTTTGCAACAAAAAGTAGTGTAAACACAACTACATAACCTAATGGTTTTCATCCCATTTATTATTGACCCAATAATGGGGAAACCAACTTTGGTTCAAACCTAAGAATGGGAATCAAGCCAACAATACCGAATTTGGTGTGAATAACCCATTAGAGGGCATTGGAATGCTTGGTAGTTACCAACATATGGGGTATAACAACCCAATGGGAAAACTGCCTATTCTAGAAGCAAATTGGCCAAGCCATATTTTAGTGAGACCAATATAAGTTTACAGTGGCTTCGAACTATGGAGTAGTCACCAATACAATGTTTGAATATGAACCTTGGGGGTTGGGAACTGACTGGAGATTTGGTAATGAACTTTTCCAAAGGAATAATAACAAAATTTCTCAAGAACCCCCATAGTTGACTTTCTTAATGCAATAAAATGCCCATCCATAAATCCCACCTCCATTCTTGCAACCAACACCAATGTCAAACTAACTAGTTGCGTAACCAAATAGGTAATTACTTAGGGGAGCTGGGAGAAATGAGAGTGTGGATCTCATACATGAAATCTGCGAGCCAATGGCCTAAATAATGAAGACCCCAATGTATAGAAAGAAATATCACAAGTGTATAGATATGATTGAGATCCTAAAGGTCTTGAAATTCCCAACCTTCTACCTATTTTTAGGGTATGAGAATCAATCCACAATAGGACATGTAGTAAGATTTAACAGTCAATTCACTAATGCATGGACTAGTGAGTGTCTCAAACTACGTTTGTTGTCTAGTTCTCTCATGGATACAACTTTCACTTGGTTTATCAGCCTACCACCTAACTTTATGCATAATTAGTAGGAAATAGAAGACATGTTTCATACTCAGTTCTTCCAAACTGAACCAGAAGTATCAATGGATGGATTGTCTAGGCTAAGCCAAAGGCCAGATGAAAAGGCCACTAGCTCTATAAATAGGATTAAAATGGATAGGAATAAATTCAAATAGTATTACTTGAGTTTGAGTTTGACAAACTGGCCCATAATGGACTATCATTTAGGCTTTGCAAAAAGTTTGATGTGACATAATTCAAAATTTTAGTGGATATGACTGTCAAAGTATCTCGGTACGAAGCCCCATTAGAAGAAGAACATAAAAGGAGTACTTACTCCTTTACAACACATTATAAAGATCCAAATCTGGAAATAAATATTTCATAAGTGATTGTGACTGATTCCATAACTTGTGGGCCTTTGGTTAGAAAGAACACGACAATAGAATCATATGCATGCAAATCAAAGGGGTTGATTAAGAATATTTTGACATGTCTAAGGCTAATATATTTTTTATAATCTATAAAGAGTAAAAAATAATAAAATTTCCCGATGATATAAAAATCTAAAGTGCAAATGAAATAGAATGAAGAAAATATTGCAAATGGCATAATATTTTCTCTCACTCAACTTACTCTTATTCTAATTTTAAAGACAAGGTGTATGACTTAATTAGGAATGGGAAAATTAAATTGACAGAAAAAGAAAGGAATGCTGCGAGGATTGCTGAAGACCCATTTCTCAAAGTTAAAAAAATGGGCGCCAACATGCAGTCCATCTAGTTACTAAGGAATAAAGAACTTATTGAGTTCATAATGAAAACTAAAGCCGAGAAAAAGGATTCAAAGCCTGAGATAATTGCATATCCAAATCAAAATATCCTCAAGCATCTGTTTATTTACTGTGGAGAATAATATACTAAAATGTTCCAGATTGTTGCTTCGGAAGGAAAGCAATAATAGTAAGTCACGAAGGAAGAAAATTCTAGTCACATTACCAAACCTCGAGGGAAGGTAAGATAAATGAGGTTTTAAGTCTTTTACCTAGGGAATGTGAGGCTAATATTTGGTCCCTTTCATCTACAAAGAGAAATAAAATCACTAAGGAACTTTTAATATGTTAAGATAGGTTTCCAGGAGGTCTAATCTCACCAATATACGGGGACCTCAAAGACCATTGGAATTACTAAACTGGAACAAATGGCAAAAGGAGTACATATTAGTTTTTGTCAGAATAACCTAAGGCTATTCAATAATTAAAAAAAATACCTTAAAGGAAAAAAGCAGTAAAGCCTCAACAAGTGACTCCGGGGATGTGGCACCTAGTGCATCCACCCAAGTCGAAGAAGAGAGAACCATAAATTATGATATCTTATACCAAGAAACGGAGGATCTAGAGAAAGTATAGGGAATGTTAAGAGGCTTTGGAAATTGTATGCCTAAGTGGGTCTGAGGATATTGTATCTTCATCTTCGAAGCCAAACCAAAGGTTCCATATAAAGAAAAAGATAGAAGTCAACCTTCTTCAGACATGTTGGGTGAAAAGATTAAGGAGTTAGAGAACGCCATGGGTGTGGATGAAGGAAGCACGTCTGAAGATGACTCCTCTAGTGAAGAATATAAAGAAGAGATGATAGTTGTATATTCAAAAGGATCTGTATAAGGACATAGTCAATAAAAGTTCATCAAATTTGGATCCTTGCCCTCATAAGTGTCAATTAATATGGAGATTATCCTCCTATTGAGGTTCAAAGCTGAAGAAGGGCCATAAATTCTAGAAATAAAAATGAACAAAGACGATGGCATAGAGGTAGATCACTCAATCTTATTTGTTTTTTACTTAGATCTCATTTATAGGTTTGAGGAACATACTAGGGACATGAATAATCTGATCAAGACCTTATTTATAAAGGCTTGGATAAATGGAGAATTAATAAAAAAATATTTTAGTAGATAACGGTGTTGTGGTTAATATAATGCTGTATTCAATGCTTGATAAAATAAATAAACAACATGCTAATTTAACAAAGACCCAAATAATAATTTCTAGTTTGACTAGGGATAAAAATTCAACCAAAGGTGTGTTACCAATCGATATTGAACTCATCACAAAGGAATCTAAAATGGCCTTGAAAAATTAAGATTTAATGTCTTATTTGGCATATTGGATTAATTCTAAAAAATGTATCCCTTCTTCCATGCACCAGAAATTGATTTTGATGAAGGAATATGGGAACATGGGGGAAGTGGAAGCTAACCCACTATCATTTCATACCAAATCCAATTATGTTGAAGTAGAGATTTACTAGGACAATGTGTGACCAATTAAAGTGGATGCACTAATACCTAAGGCATTAAGGGATGAGCTATTAAAGGAAGCTTGAGAAGGGTTGGTTTTTGGTCTAGTGGGACCAAATGAAAAAGATAAAATGGGTGTTTAATGGATAACATATCTTTCGAACCGGAAAAGTCCAATAAAGCATTGATCATAGTGTTGGACAAGTTTAGAGAGTTAGAATTAAGAACAAAAATCAATGATTAAAGGACCATTAATTAGGTTGATTATATATTTAAAGAGGACAAAGATGAAGAAAAATCTCAAGACATTGGTGGCTTAAAAAGTTCTCCAATCAGATACGAAGATCTTACACTCGACCAATCGAATCCTTTGATAAAGGTAAACTTAGGAACCAATCAAAATAAAAGGGTAATATACATGAGCGCTAACCTTAGCAAAGAAGATCAACAATTGGTTGCGAGCCTTTTACATTAGTATAAGGAATGATTTGCTTGGGATTGTGATGAATTACTCAATTTAAACAAAGAATTAATGGAGCATAGATTTGCAATCAAGGAAGGATATAAGCCTGTCAAACAACTACCTCACCAGATGACCCAGATGTCACAACGGAGATAAAGGAAGAAATGGAAAGGCTATTAAAGGATGGTTTCATTCGACATGTACGTTTAATAGATATATAATATAGTCCCAATTATTAAAAATGAATTAACAATTAAGAGTATTCTTCATAAACTTAAATACAACCACTCCAAAGGATGAATATCCAATATCAGTGATAGATTTATTAGTTGATAGGCTTGTTGTCCATGCTATGATGTCTATGATGGATGGTAATTAGGGATATAACCAAATATTCATAGGTAAAGAGGATGTGCACAAAACTACTTTTAGCTGCCGAGACAACTTAGGAACCTTCGAATGGATAAAAATTCCATTTTGTTTAATGAATGCTGGAGGAACTTCTAAGAGGGGAATGGATGTTATTTTCAATTATATGGTTGGAACTTTTCTCAGTGTTATATTGTTGTTATAATTATCAAACAAAAAATAATGAAAGATCATATATCAAAACTACAAAGGTCTTTCAAAAGGATGAAGCTCTATCAATTCAAAATGTATCTTTTAAAATATGCCTTCAGAGTTTCTTCAGGAGATTTCCTAGGATTTTTAGTACACCAAAAAGGGATTCCAGTTGATAGGAACAAGGACAAGACCATAATTGAAAGAGCAACCACCAAAACTAAAAAAGTATGATAAAGTTTTTGGCATAAGTTAATTTCCTTTGAAGATTTATATTTAATGATGTAGGGAAAACTAAAATATTTTCTCCTTTCTTGAAGCTAAAATATCAACATGAGCTAATTAAAAGAAGGAACACGAGTTAAATTTCTAGACGCTCAAAGGATATTTGGCTACGACACATGTATTGGCACTTACAAGAGATGACAAGCCACAAAAGATTTACATTCTTGATATTGATACTCCCATTGTAGTTTTTCTGTCATAAGACTATGGGAAAAATAAATATCGGGTCGTGTATTACTTAAATAGATTTTTAAATGATTGTGAATGAAAGTATTTAGTAATGGAGAATTGTGTTTGACATTGTATTTTACTTCCATGAAGTTAAGATGTTACCTATTGCCTAAATAGGTGTACCTTATTTTAAAGTTTAATTTAGTTAATTACATTCTCATTAGATCTATTTTACGAAGTAGATTGGTGAGTCGATGTTAGCTGTGTAAGAATTTTGCCTATATTATGTGCCCCCAAAGGGATATAAAAGGCTAAGCATTGTCTGAGTTTTTGGTAGAATATCTATTGAAGATGAAACATAATATGAATATGATATGGGATATATATATATCATTCATTCCATGGAAATTATGGTTTGATGGTTTGAAGATCAAAATAAGGTAAAAATAGGGGTAATCATTGAATCCCTAAACATATCAAAATCATACATGGATACAGATTGGAAGAAAATCCATGTTCCAATAACCAAGTGGAATATGAAATAATCATAATGGGCCTAAACATCCTTTGAAGTTGTAGCACCTCTGTGATTAAAGTTGATGGGGATTCTTAACTGGTCATAAAAAAAATAACTGATGAATATAGATGTATTGATGACGATTTAACGTTTTGTAATCAAGTGGATTTAAGTTTCCTATATAAATTTGATGAAGTCACGCTAAATGATGTTTTTAGGTTCTTAAATTAATAGGCTAATAAAATGGCTTAAAAGGCATCTGATTTCAAATCAAATGATAACTTCAAAGATAAGTTAAAAATTAATCTCCATCACCTATCTTTCACCATTACTCCATAACAAATGGCCTTTGGTGGAAATTGGGAATGTAGACTGATTGAATATCTAACCTACCTAAATATCAAAATAGATAGGGATTTTAAGTTAAGAGCAATTAATTATGTTGGAAAATTATTTAAAAGAGGTGATGATGGAATGATCCTAAAGTGCTTAAGTAAATAGTAAGTCATAACAACTATTTCTTATATTCATGAAGACATAAGTGGTACGATGCCAACTGGACATGATATTCAACTCTGTGCTCTTAGTGGCATTAAAAGGATAATATGGTCTACTTAGACTTGAATAATCATAAGATCCCATTAGATGAGGACTAAAAGTGGGATAAACCACCTATAGCATATTGTCAAGTGGAAAGCGTGGGAAAATAAGGGTATGATCATAGCTAACACCCATTTTATCACAAGGATACTGAATAATCACCTCCCATAGTTAAGGAGGATGAGGAGCTGGTGGGAATCCACTATGGATAAAAGTGGGATATTGTCCATAGTCATTGGCCTCAGAAGCCTTTTTACTTTCATCTTTAGCTTCATTAGCCTCACTCACCTGGTCATCTCGAGCCTTAGCATCTCTGGCCTTAACCGTGGCCTACGTGTCCTCAAACTCAGGTTTGTAAGCATCATAAGTAGTTTTTTTAACAAGAGCAACAAATTCATCATAAGGAGAAAGAGAAGGCAAGATTTTTTTATCTCAATCCTTATAAAGTCTCAATTTTGATGAATTATTAACTCTCGAAGGAGGCTTAGATAAGTCCATTAAAGAAGGTTGTTCCCCACACTCAAGCTGGAGAATTCTCAATAATGCCAACCGTATCCCAAACCACCATTCATTAATATTATCTTAGGCATCATCATAAAATTGATTTGAGGAAGAAACTACATAAATCCAAGGGACACATGGAGTGTTATTGTTAGTTGGCCTCCCAATAGCTCTTTGCAAAAAACATTATCATCCTATTAGAAGTCATTTTTGAGGCAGTAAAGTGATAAATTGAGAAAAAATAACAATTCAGGTGAAAATCCAAGAGACAAAAAACTTTAATGATGGAAATATTTTCACCACCAAGACGTATACTTAAGAGCAACGATAGATTCAGTTTAATGATTACCTAAATGCTGGTTCATAGATACGGGAAGTTACATTGAACCGTCAAAATTCACGTCAAAGAACATGGGAAAATGGTGTGAGAAATATTAGGAATCCACTAATTAAGTTTTTCCAAACATTAATTAATGCAGGGGCTATGTTTACACCTTATAATTCCCAAACAATAACTTCTTGACACATGGAAATATGCATCGATTATTACAACTGGGATATATACGAAATGTAAATAGTTTAGTTTACTACATATGGCCCAGCAAGATTGTGACATATGTCATGCTCTAAACGTGGTGTAAACTCACATAATTACATTGGGGCATAATAACATCAGGGCGGGAATACTTAGAGTGGAAATTTTGAAAGCAAAGGACACTATGAATAAGCGACTCAGGGACAATCCAAAAGGAGGACTCTCCAGCCAGAAAACCATTTTTACTCGTTTCAATATTTTCTTTTATTTTTTATTTCTTTTCTTTTCAGTTTTCTAGTGCAATTTAGATTTTCTTCTTCAAAGTAGTTTGTAAGGTAGATTTATTGTTATTATCTTTCAATTTAGTACAAATTTATGTTTCCTTAGTTTCACCGCCTTTAAATTTTCTTTGTATTAAACTGGTTTGCATTCCTTAGGTTAAATTGCATTACTTTCTTTAGCTCTAAATTATTTTATTGCTTTTATTATTGCATTACTTTATTCCATTGTTTTAATTAGTTCGAAATTTAATTTTCCATTTTTAACTTTCCGTTAGTCCTATTTTATTTTATTTACAAACTCAATTGGCACTCACTAGAAATTCTTCTTATTTGATCATCGCAGGCTAAGCTAACTAACTTGTTAGCAAGACCATAACCTTACCTGGTACGCTCGCACCTGAACAAATACAAACACCAACTAAGCATGGGAAACAAAAAAAGGTTCAATTAATTATGTTTTCCAAGACAAAGGAACTTGTCTAAACTAGGAAGACCTCATTCGTACGAGAGCATTTAAATGAGGGGTCGTCATTTGAATTATTTTTCGATTAAGGGTCAACTTTTGAAGACACCATGCCCTCATTTGAAACTAACTTCGATCGAGGGAAATCTGCTCACTTTTATAATCTCAATATTATATCAAAGCTAAGAATTTCTCCCTTTCTCAACTTTGTTCGCAACTGATTCAAAGAAAGACATTAGTTAAAATTTTATCTACCTTGTCAATGAGCTTCATGTTGGTAGTGAGGGGAAATTTTTTAGTGCCGTTTTTTCCTTTCGTTACACTAAGACAATCGAGGTCCATGGTACTCATTCGAATGAGGCCACTTAGCTTTCGTTACACTAAGATAATATTTTGTTAAAAACATTTGGAAAATATTTTCCATATTTGTTATCAAAGTCCCGCTCCATCACTTACAAGAAGTAAAGTACACTACAAGGAAATATAAAACTTTGAAAAGACTTTACCTTTACCAAATATCTTATATGAAATTAATGTGTTCGATTCGGTTCAATAATCTCTGTCACGAAACTTTGTCTCTTTATCTTCACTTGATTTAACATTATAACTCGATGTACTAGATATAAAGACACTACGACACCAAGGTTTATTATGGAACTAAGCCAACTCAAAATAAAACCTATAGGAGTGTAAAATATATCCCTACAAATCCTCTCTTTGGCTGTTACGGGATTAAACCAAAAATGGAAAAGATTTAAAAATAATTAACAGATATACATCAATTTACCCGTACCAATCCCTGCAAGACTTGATAAAGATGTACAACTTTCTCAATTAAGGGCCTTGTAAGTTTTTCAAACTTTAAATTACTACGCGAGGTACAAAACATAAATGAGATTTATATAAGATGATAAGAATTGAAAAATGCAAAGCATTCACTAAACTATTCCCCCTAAGGATATACACCCCCTGAATCCCAAAATTTCTCCCCCGTTATGTCTCAGATATACAAATCAAGAAACAAAAGTCACTATAACAAATCAATGAATCAAGCAAATAAGAATCATCATTATAACATATGTTCAATGAGATAAGTGGCATAAAATCATGGATATATGAACATAGTATAACATAGATCAATATAGAATATCATATTCATATCTCAATATGACTAATACAAATAAAATAAACAAAACCAAACACAAGGGGATGACAGGTAAAAAATAACATCAAATCTACGAAATCCCACACAACCTATCAAACGGGAATATGAATGAACTCAAAAGTCACAGAAGTTAGATAAACCCCAATTATGTTATGCATGAACATTACAATGCAACCAATAGTTGAAAATAATTACAAGTCAAACATACTTAAAAAAATTGAGTTTTCATAGGTTTATGTTGGTTAAGATCTAAAATAAACTTCTTAAGTCAACGACTCAATAAGGCAAAAATGCCATATACTAGACAAAATGTCACACCCCGCAAAATCCGACGGACGGGGTGGCCAACCACCGCCGCCGAACTAAGCCGGGCGTGAACTAAATAAATACCATTCTTAGCATGAGACATATATGAGACATAAATACATCAGTCCATAAGATAAATAATTGAATCAATCTCAAATGATCATAAACCACTAAGAGATAAAAGATCCATCACATGCTAACTCCGAATAAATCTAATATCCAAAAACGATAAAACCTGAATAATAAAGATCTGAATAATCCAACATAAATCCTTTAAACAACTTTGGAACCGAATGCCATAAAAATACGACTGAAAGGAAAGTCTAACTAAACAATGCCATAAAAATAAGTAACTCTAGCTGCACCTCCAAATGATAACTCTGATAAGCTTATGCAGCTTCTCCAATTCTAATCCTGAAAAATATTAGTCAACGCATGGGTTAGAGCCAAAGCCCCGAGCAAGAATACACACTACTCCCCTCAAATAGGATCCTTGAATCCAGACAATAGCATTATACGCAATAAATATCACAATAGAGTATTTTAAATTAAACGGAATAATTAAACGCGATAAATATAAATCACTAACTACCCACAGAAATCCCCATTTATAAAGGCACACCAATATGATTTTAAATTCCCAAGTACCATCATGTTAATTTAATTAAATTAACCAACTTTTATTATAGTTCTCACTTTTTATTAAAGTGTCACACTTCCTCTTGTCAATCGCCCTCTGACCCGTTTAAACTGTCGGCCCCGACACATGACAAGCTTTCACACACGACACGACATAAATCGCCCTCTGGCCCGTTTAAACTGTCGGCCTCGACACATTATGTCGCCACAAATTTTAATACCTATTTTTATCTTTGGCATCAATTCTCAATTTCTCAATTTATAATCACCCCACCCTTTTAATCGATGTGAGATCCTCAAAATACCCCTTAGTCCCATACCTAAGGGTTCCCAAGTTATCAATACGTCCTAACCTACATATAGGAGGATTTTCTTACATAAATATCAACCTAGCCTCATACCTAGACTAGCGTAACGATGATAAAGTAATAAAAATCAGCCCACCCCCATCATGATAAAAATGTGATAATCTACCATCACTAGTCCCATACCTAGAAGGCGTAAATCATCAAGAGGCCTACCCACTAGTCCCATACCTAGAAGGCATCCTAAAATATAGGGAGAGAAAAAATACCCAATCGGCCCATCGCCACAATGATATTTAATAATACCAACAAGCCACACAAAAATATACATAATAAATCAATGTTCCAAACTACGTATGATAGTTCAATTTAATTAAATTAACACAACGTCAAAAATACCCAAATAATCTCATTTAATTATTTTAAATTAAATATATGAAGTTTTCATCATAAAAACATCAAAAACCAAAACTCATTATCTCTACATGTATTACATGAGTTATACGCACCCAAAAATCATTTATTTTAAAACTAGGTTTTTTCTACATGCATCCCACACCAATAAAACCAAAAATCACTCATGAATCCTACGTACCCAAAGGGTTATAAATATTATTCAGATTAAAAGATTTTATAAAAACAACCACATAATTAGTGTCCACTTTTTCTAATTAAGTTACTAATTATTTTTAAGAAAATATGTAATTAAGTGTTTAGGCGACACTTAAAATGCATAATACTAAAGAAAAAGAATAGAGTATTCATGTCTGTGAAGTTTGTGTTGAAAATCTGATTAGAAATCTGGATTCCTCTCGAAAAATTAGCAAAGAAGTGTTCTTGGACCAATCTTGATTAAACCCCAAATAAGCCTTTAAATCTGGTGATAAAACTTTGATTATGTTGGAGTTTGATGATTATGGTTGAGACGAAATATTTTTAGAAGTGTTCCCTGGTGAAAAACTTGAGAAAAAGTGATTATGAGAAGTCCCCCCACGAATTAGAGTCATTATATAGTCATTAAGAAACCTAATCCTAATAGAACTCTAATAAGATACAAACACTAAAAAATTTATTCCGGGCGATCGGACCGTTGAAGACGAGAGGAAGCTACAAAAAAAATTGTACAGAGAATTAGCTGAAGACGAGAGGAAGCTATAAAAAAAATTTCAGCTCGATCGGACCGTTCAATATTTTTAAATATTTTTTTCTAGAGAGTTTTATGCTCTGAGGACTCTTAGAGAGTTTTATGTTTTGAGGACTCTTTTATATAATAAAAATTCAATTAAAACTCCATTTTAATTTCGATTCCAATTCCGTTTGAAAATATATTTTTCAAATATAAAAACCAACATTTTAAATTATAAAATTTATTAAATCCAAAATTTTATTTTTTTCTCCGATTATTCCAATTAATTAATTAAATAATAAATAAAAACAGGGGGTGTTACATACTTCCCCACTAGCAAAGAATTTCGTCCTCGAAATTAGACGAAGCATACACATCAATGCATAAATCTTGCAAAAGAAAAATAAGGCTCACCTTTGTCTACCCGTAGAATGTCATAATTGGGCGCCCATACACCCAATCCTACGCGCACCTACCTCACGAACATCAAAATAATATATATATATCCTATATGCATACGCATAACTATGAAAATAACGGCGTACCACACGCTCTCGCAAATCACCACTCGATTCTATCTCCAATAATCTTTATAACACATAAATCCTCAAACCAAATCACATCGTTGCATCGATATAAGATATACCCAAAATTTATACTAATGATCTTCCAAATAGATATCGTCTCCAAAAATCAACTCTAAGCATCCTCACATCAAGCCTACTAATTCTAAACTCGATGCCTACAACGTCTTTACCACAAGACTCTACGTATCCAAGAATTACATCTCATGTATGTAAATTTTTCGGATTGAAATTGAATATACTACCTAGTTAACTCATGTATGTGTCTGCGATATGGCAATGGCCACAACATAGTAAACATGAGATGTTCTAAGAGAACTTCATAGGAACGACGTAGCAACAATTAAGAAAAACTTGCATAGGTTTAAACTAACTTCATGAGAATCTAATCCGAGAGTAGGGAAATAGATAGAAAGATGTGTTCCACAAATTTTCAATCATCTCAACACTAACTATCCACAAAAATCACAAATTATTTTTTGAATTTTCTTAGTTTTTTTAAAAATAATTTTTTTTTTATAAATGACTCAAAATAAATAAAAATCTATTTTTATTTTCATTTATAGAACCAAAATAAATAAAATAAACGTACGTACATTACAAATCTAACCAAGGATGTAAATCTTCATGCATTAAAACATAATTTAAGACTAGAATAAAACTCACACCAAGACTAGGAATATAATCAACTATAACCGCACACAGTCTATGACGTGAATCAAACAACTCATTTGTGAGGAGAAAACTCTTTACCTATTATAGGTTTAGATAGATGTGTATTTAAAGGAACGTGGTGAAAAACATCATGACTATCAACCAATTTTGCAACCATATTAGATTTTCGAACCTAAATAAATTTAACGATGAGAACACGAATTTTAGTAATTATTTTGGTTTTAGCCTTATAATGTACCTTATCCTTAGGATTAAGACCTACAAACTTCATAGCATTAGTCACATCATCGAATTTTCTAATGAGGTTCCTTATCGTTCGACCTCTGTGGTTTGAATCTAAGTTTTATCTAGTGAACCAGGTGAATCTAGGTATCCTAGACACTTTTTTAAGATCAAGACAAAAATCTATAAGGTGACCCTTATTATGGTAGTAAGAGAAAATGTAGGGTTGTGGGGTGTTAACCTTCTTCGACTTAGGAGTGTTCATAGGTGGGGTATGCATAGGTTTCTTATTTTACCTTTTGACCAAGACAATCTTAAGTTTGGGAGTTGACCCTTTTAAATGATCATATTTAAGTTCAATCTTATCCTTCGAGGATCGGGATGGTACTATGATGATATTCCTAACTTCTTAGATCCATATTTAAGGTAAAATTTCACCTTCTTGGACTCCTCAAGATCATTATTTACACTAACATTATCTTCCTCTAGCAAACTCTGAGTCCGAAAGACACAAGAAGCGCCTTCTTTAGGATAGAGACCTTCTCGTGCAAAATCTCACGCTATGCATTCCCGTTTATAAGTTTCTCAATAAGAGTAGTTTCACGAGCTTTTAAATGGATCTGCAGTGCCCCACCTTCCTTCATGATGTAAATATCGTTCTCACACTTCTTAATCTTATAGGAAAGCCTAATACTCACCTTTTACATCTTGAGGGACATATCTTAAAGCCTAATGTTAGCCTTTTAAATGTCTACCTACCTCTATCAATCTTCACTAAACTCATGCTCTTCATCCAAAGAGCTATAGGAATTGGACTATACGCCATCATACTAAAACTTGTCTTAAAAAAGAACAGCTTAGGACTAAGAACATACTTGATGGATGTGAATTCAATAATGTTGCATTCAATAGATTAATAGCTCATGGATCCCAAGTCACGTTAATTAAGAGTGGCATTCAAATTATTCTTTCCCCGACTCATTCTTTTAGTGGTAAATTTGAATACCTTATGAAAAATACTTTGATACTCGAAGCATCTCCCCAAATCTTTTTCTATCCCTCCATATTTCTTCCTTCGGTTCTTTGATGATGTTACCCTATTGCTCTGTTTTTCTCAAAACTTTTTGGTATCTCAAATTTATTACGTTTGAGAATTTTATTTAATGTCTCAGCTAATTTATTTAAATCCTCTTATTAGTCACCGAACATGTCAGAATTAGAAGATTCAACCTTGTGGGCTTTTAAAATAATTCCCTTCCTCCCAATTGGATGATTTTCTAACTCAAAGGTTTAGATATACCCTATGATATTCTCAACCATCATGTTATTTAGACCTCATATAATGTTTAAGGCTGAGACGCAGGGAAGGAACCTAAGTGGTAGAGACCTAAGGATTCCCCTAGCGACCCTAAAGTCTGGTATCTTCTCACTTAAGTAGAAATGAGAGTTCACTATGTCATAGAGTTTTTCATAAAACTCATCAAATTTCTCATTCTCTTGTATCCTCAAAAAATCAAATCGAGTGGCGAGATGCTGGAGCTTCGAGAGCTAAACGGTATTGGTACCCTCATGGATGAGCTAAAAAATGTTTCATATCTCCTTAGACGTAGTACATGTAGATATCCAACATAACTCTTCTTGGGTGACACCACAAAAATGTCACTAAGCCCCTTATAGTTGTAGTTATCTACCATATGTTCATCCTCAGACCATTAAGCCTCAAGTTTAGGTACAACAGTATCTCCTAGCAAGGTTTTTGGACATTTCCACCCTTAACTACGATTAACCACACCCTCTCATATTGTGACATAAGGAAAAAAGGTCATACGCGCCTTCTAGTACATGTAATTACCACCACAAAAAATAGGCAAACGTGTGATCAATTAACCCTCAATAGACATACCCCCAAATTCATTATAAAACGGGCTCCGATACGAGGTTAAAAATAGGCATGTGATTAAGGGTCCATTACCAATTAATTAATTTATTAAGTAATTAACATGTTAAGCAAAGTAAATCTTTTTTAATTTGAACAAAATTTTAATTTTACTCAATAAAATTAATTAGTCCAAATGACATGCAGTTCGTGATTAACACCAGGATTAATAAAACACATCACATAAGCACACAAAGATTATAGATTGGAAACCCTCACGGTAAAAGTGACTATCGCTCTAACCCACTTACAAGTCCACTAGTACTGAAATTGATATTTAGAGGACTTAATAAAGACACACACGTCTTACATATATGATGACACCGACTCCCATATGGTCACTCCATTGAATTCTACTCCGTTGCCTGTACAAATAATAGATGCTCCTGTCTAGGAATTATATATACAACCTCCAAGGTCTCGGTATTCACCGATCTCAGTTGGTGATAGTAAACCCACATGTAATCCAATGTTCTATATTCTTGAAATTAAAAGATCTCAAGGGTTTTGTAAACCAAAATACTACTTTTATTGAATGGAGTTGACAATATCTCATAATGTAAATGAGTGTGTGTTGTGTGATATCGATTTAAATAAATTCACAAATTCCAACTACAAACTTATTTAATTGGATTCAAACTTAAACCAAATTAAATCAGCCCCTAAACAAGCAACTACGTGTGTGTGTGTGTGTGTGTGTGTGTGTGTGTGTGTGTATGTGTCAAATCAATAAACACAAATAACCAACTCAAAGATTTTTGGAAAAAAACCATTTCGGGTAAAACCTTTATTTCACTATAATACTTATAATTACAATGAAATTTGCAATGAGTTAACTGCAGAAAACCCACATAGACCCCAACCTAGAGTCAGCCAGAACCGTAGTTCCAATTCAGTCCAAGAATACCCACGAGCACTCCCTATTGACATGCAGTCGTAGTCAACCCAATGCTCTCCTCATGAGCACCTAGATCAGTAGTAGAGATCCTCGCTACAAGAAAAACTTGACACAAGATGTGTTCTTGGGTTTCAAAACAATTCACACAAACTATTGGGATCTCGTGAATTGGAAACAAAAAGGTTAAAAACCCTAAAAGTGAGAAGACAAAGTATTCTGCCAAAGAAGTTTCGTCTCTTGAAAATTCTCAGGTCTTCTAATAAAAAAATAAAGTTGGAAAAACCAATTTATAGAAAATCTAAGACAACACGTCGCTCTAACGAAACAAGGCTATCGCTTGAACGATGCCGACTCTCGCTCAAACGACTGGAGCGTAAATTAATTTTTTATTCCAGTCCGCCTCAACACTTGGAAAAAATATTTTAACGAAAAACTCCGCTCCAAGACTTATAAAATGTTTTAGAAAAATATCTCAACACCTTAAGTGAACCGTTAAGAGACTAAAACACAATCTTACCAAAATATATCTCACAGAGGCTTTTCTTGTTGAAGAACTTGATATTCAAAATCGTCTTGTAGCATATGTGATCTTGAACATTCTTCTATGTTTGTAGCGGTATACGAGATACTCAATTGTGAACAGACATTTGTAAAATTATGTCCTTGCAAATCTCCCCCTATGTCTATGCCGGTACAAAATAAAAAAGTCTGAATTATCAAATAAAAAAAATGCCTATACAAATCTAATACCCTACGATGAACCCAAAACTAAAAAGGTACTAAAGATGTAAGTATCAAACTTTTCATCAAAAATATTCAACATCAAATCTTTAAGCTTTTCTCATCAGGGTGTGCAAAATAATGTTCTTCAATTTTGTACCTACACACATGAGACAAAGCAAATACCTTCGTGACGCATCGAGTTTGATATGATATATGAATAAATCAATCAATAATCAAATCTCCCACATAATGCAAAAACTCCCCTATAATTCGTTCTCCCCCTTTTTATTTGTCCGAAATAGATAAGGAAACGAATAAAAAAATAAACACGAAGTTGTCACGACAAATATGCATAGCAAATATGAATCAAATTACGCTCATGCAAAGAGTAACTCAAAAGCTTCCACAAACTATTTTTGATTTTTCAATTTTTATACAAAAATGCAAAAATAATAATACAAAAATCACATACCATGAATTTACACTAAGACAACCAAATCATGGATACGGAATGAATGGGTGTGAACATATTTGATAGGCAAATCAAAGAAATCAAACATAACATACGTGCACGATGAATATGGGTACTCCTAACGAATGAATCTCAAAATCTTCCTTAGGTGTTTAAAAGTGTTAAATTTAAATGAAATCGACTCAATCCATTAACCCATCGAAGTCAAGAATGATTCACACACCAATAAGTACTAAAATTATGAATGCTTTTTCAGGATGTTGTCAGGACGTGCAAACCCATTTTTCATTTCTTTCCATCCAAACTCCCCCATAAATAATAATAATTATATTTTCTTTTGAGGTGTCCCCTTTTTAGTATATTTATCTTTCTATTGCCTTTAAATTTTTCGAGCTCTTTTAAACGGTGGCTTTCACGATGAGTTAAGTTTGCACTCTCGCAGCCCTTTTCCCGTGATTCACTCATCATATTTTGTCACAATTAAATTCCTCACGGTGAACGGTTTTTACATGCATTACTTTCATTGTCAAGTTTTATCGCATATGGTTCGTTTTAAAAATAGAATTGAGATGACAACATTCCGACCAATACGTGATAAACAAGTACAATAATTAAACAAATTCATGCAAGTATGTAATAAAGGAACTCACGAGTCGAACATGTAGGTAGTAACAACTAATCACATCTCAATGACTCCAAACATTGTAAGGCACAAAAATGAAATGATGACTCATATCAAAACACTATCAAATCGTCACGTGGATATGGAATGAAATGGTGACTCGGTCATCATAAATGTCCATTCATATATGGTGTAAAGCAAAATAAATAACTCTTTTTGTCTTTTTCTAAATTTTATCAAAATAAAATATTTTTGGCTTTTTCAAATTTTCTAAAAAAAATGAACATCTTTTTGAATTTTTCTAAAATATATGAAAAAGGAAAACATAACTACAAAAATGGCACACACTAGAAATAGAAAAAAATATCATCATGAAAATCATCCTATGCTAGCAAACAAGTCTAAACCTCAACCGTTAGGTGTGGTGGAGTTTTCCAAAGGTGGTGACATCCTACGAAAATCCTCCATCAAATCATGTGAAGTCTTGACCAAAAACTTTACCTTCTCCCTAATATGTGCAAAATATCTCATGTAATCATCTGTAGAATCATGTGTGGGTGCGTGTGGGTGAACACGTGTAGTGGCAAAACGTGACACATAACCTAACTTAAAATAAAACTCCCTAGGGTGTCCTCTCTTCTTGAAATGTGTGCAAACATAAACATACCTAGTTACACCTCTCTCAAAATATCTCCTACGCGCTCTCCTATCAGGTATGGGATGCCTAGGTGGGTTGGGTTGAGAGCCATGTAAATATAACACTAAAGTGGGAACCGGCTCGGGTGCAACTTGGGAAGTAGAAGCACCGTCATGACTTATTACTAGACTCTCACCTCTACCCAAAACGGGATTGAGAACCATCTTTCCAACCTTCTTAGATGTCTTCTCTAAAGCGACTTTGAATTCCCGACCACGTGTCATCTGACTAGACATAGTGTTGGTCAAATCACTCTTTTCCCGGCTTAAAGCTATCAACTGTTCACTCAAAGAAACCTTCACCTTCTCAAGTTGACTTGATTTTGCCTCAAACTCCCTCTAAACCTCTAACTCTCTCTCCAAATATCTCACCTTAAAACTTAACTCCTCATTCAATTTTTTAGTCTTTAAGATCTTGGCGTACAAATCCCTAAATGCGATCTGGAGCTCACTATCACCCTCACTAGCACACTCACTCTTAGACTCTCTAGAAACACTCAAAACATCCTTGGAGATATCATGTGCACAAGTATCCTCATTGTCGTGGGACAAACTGGGTGTAATCACGTGACTAGCGGAAAAATAACAAACTTCCCATGTGATGACTCATCCCTGAAATCTTTCAACGCTTCCTCACTATCGCTAAGAGTGACTGGCATGTTAATCTTTTTGCCCTTTCTCTTTATTCTAGTGGGACACTCAAATTCTCTATGGCCTCTCCCCTCACACTCAAAACACTTTTCTCCTTTAACTTTCTCACTTTCTTTCTCACCGCCCTCTTTGGCCTCATTTTTATTTTTCTCAAAAAATCTTTTATTGGAATAATTTATGTTTTGAAAACTTGAGATTTTTTTTGAAATTCTTTGCAAGCATGGCCATATCAAAATCAGACTTGTCCTCAGACTCGGACTCACAAGAACATACTTTCTTTTTCTTCTTAGACTGGGCTTTAAGTGCTATCCTTCCATCCTTGGGTTTGACAGTGTCAAGAAACATGTCAATTTCATATGTCTGGAGGTCGCCTACCAGTTCGTCTAATTTCAGACGACTCATATTACCTAAGGTATTCAAAACAGTCACTTTAGGGATAAATTATTTTTGTAGCGATCTTAAAATCTTTTTAACCACTAGTGCATTAGGTATAGGATCACCAAGATTGAAACTAGTGTTGACAATGTCAGACAAACGTGCATAAAAGTCATCCAAACACTCAGTCTCAAGCATGATTATTGTTGAAAATTGAGTAGTTAAAATTTTAATTTTAGACTCTACGATCGCGTTAGTGCCTTCGTGGGTGAGTTGTAAAAAAGCCCACACTTCTTTAAATGTGGTGCACGTCATAATACATCGGAACTTATCGATGGTGACATGTCCAAAAATTGCACTAAGCCCACGTGAATTAAAAGTGCTCTACCTAAACTCATCCTCTGTCCAGTCTGACACAGATTTTAAATTAGTGACATTATTTACGGTGACAGTGGGAGGAGTCCAGCCTCTTTCACAAATTACCCAAACTCGCTCATCGATTGCTTTTAAATGTGATTTCATGCGGGCTATCCGATAAGAATAATTAGACCCATCAAAAATTGGCAACCGATTATATAAGTTTTCATTTGAAAACATTGCGATAATTTTTCAAAAAATATATTTTTCAAAAAAATCAATATCTCACATATTTTGCAAAAAAAAATAGGAATACACAATAAATTAGTGTAACCTGCTCTGTTACCAATTTGTAAATGAGTGTGTACCATGTGATATCAATTTAAATAAATTAAAAAATTTCAATTACAAACTTATTTAATTGGAGTCAATTTTAAACCAAATTAAATCAGCCCCTAAACAAGCAACTACGTGTGCGTGTGTGTGTCAAACTAATAAACACAAATGATCAACTCAAAGATTTCAGGAAAAAAACCATTCCGGGTAAAACCTTTACTTCACTATAATACTTACAATTATAATGAAATCCGCAATAAGTTAACCACAGAAAACCCACATAGACCACAACCTAGAGTTAACCGGAATCGAAGTTTCAATTCAACCCAGGAATACCCACGAGCACTACCTATTGACACGCAGTCATAGTTAGCCCAATACTCCCCTCAAGAGCACCTAGATCAATAGTAGAGATCCTATCTACAATAGAAACTTGACACAAGATGTGTTCTTCTATTCCAAAACAATTCACAGAAATTGTGAATTGAAAATAAAAAGTTTAAAACCCTAAAAGTGAGGAGACAAAGTATTATGCCAAAGCAGTTTCGTCTCTTGAAAATTCTCAGGTCTTCTAATTAAAAACAAAGTTGGAAAAATCAATTTATAGAAAATCTAAGGCGGCGCATCGCTCGAACGAAACAGGGTTGTCGCTTGAACGATGCCAGCTACCGCTCGAACGACTTCACGCGAGATACCTTTGTAGCTCGAATGATGTGTCAATCTCTTTCAAACAACTCGAGCATAAAATAATTTTTTATTCCAGTCCACCTCAACACTTAGAAAAAATATTTTGACAAAAAACTCCGCTCCAACACTTAGAAATTGTTTTAGAAAAAATATCCCAACACCTTAAGTGAACCGTTAAGGGACTAAAACACAACCTTACCAAAATCTGTCTCGCGGAGGCTTTTCTTGTTGAAGAACTTCTTATTTGAATGGTCTTGTTGTAGATGTGATTTTGAACATTCTTCGATGTTTGTAGCGGTATACGACATAGTCAATTGTGAATGGACATTTATAAAATTATGTCCTTACACAATAAAGGATTCTTCCAAAATTAAATTAGGTTTTAAAAAAATCGGTCTTTGCACTTTGGAAGGCACGTTTAAATGTGTTTAAATACTTTCAGAGTATAAGATTAAGGACCTCGTTCGAACTAGGGAGACCTCAGTTGAACAAGAGCTTTCAAATAAGGGGTTCTCATTTGAATTTTTTTTAGATAGATGGTCAATTTTTGAAGACAATGTGCCCTTGTTTGAATCCAATTTTGATCGAGGGAACCTTATATGAAGTTTGTTTCGATCGAGATCCATTTCTTTGAAAATTAGGGTCTCGTACGAAACCATTTTCGATTGAGGGTGGCCCCATTCGAACAAGATCACTTGATTTTGACCCTTGATAAAATTTTGTTAAAAAATATTTTAAAAAGTCTTTTCTATATTTGTTTTCATAAAAAAATTTCCCTGTTACTTCCTAGCAGTAAAGTACACTACAAGGAAATACAAAACTTTGAAAATCTTTTACCTTTACCAAATATCTTATATGGAATTAATGTGCCTGATTCGGTTAGATAATATCTTTCATGGTGCTTTGTGTCATATTCTTTACTTGATGTGACATTACAACTCAATAGACTCAAACAAAAACACTACGACACAAAGGTTTGTTCCGAAATTAAGCCAATAAAAAAATAAAACCTAAAGGAGTGTAAACAAGTCCTTACATGAAATATTATATTGTAATTCTTGGAAATTTATTATTAATTATAGCACCGAAGAATCCATTATAATAAATGATGCACCCCCTCTTTAGCCTTTGTTGGACCACATTATATCTTGTGTTATGTTTTTTAGTTATTTTGTATTTACATTATTCTCTTTGACCAAATATCTGAGCCTGCTCTCAAGCATTTGAATGAACAGATCTCGAAAATCCTTAATATAACCTTTCTTCTTACTAGATTATTTTATGGCTTTCTTATTGAAGCATTTTTGTGGACCAAGCCAGGGATAAATCTTTCTTGGCTAAATGGACTAAGGGTTACTCTTTCCTTATCGTTATGTACTCTTTAGACCACCCTACACAAATCCTAGCATCTGAAACACCTTACACTTTACCTTATCCATTTTCAAGCCAATATATAAAATGGACTAAAACTAAAATTTATAATTTGGACATGAATTTTTAAACTCCAAGACAACTAACAAAAAATGTTAAACCTAGTTTTTATTTTTATTTTTGGGTCATTTACCCATATATATATATATATATATGTGTGTGTGTGTGTGTGTGTGTGTGTGTGTGTGTGTGTGTGTGTATTTATGTCTCCAGTGAGTTTAGGCGCAATCATTCTCAAATTTGTTAGTGGCGTAACCTTATTGCCGCATGATACATGCACAAAATAGTCTTGGCGTGTCATAAACAAATACAATAACCATGCCACGCATGGCGTTTAATGATTTTAATTTATTTTGACATAATCCAAATTATAACTATTATATAAGTTAAAATAGTGAGAAAGGGTTAAAGATTGTCTTATTAGTTATGAGAATCACAATACACACTAACTTGAAAAAGTACAAGTTTTATAAACTTTTGCCCCAACTAGGCACCCATGTAATTTGATGTTCAAAATTTTCATTTCTATCATTCTCTCCCCGTCTTATATCTCTAAACATCCTTCTCCACCACCGTACGACCTCCATTGACATCAATTCAACAATTTCTCCCCTCCCCACACACATGCATGCACACCAAGCCCTAATACATATATTGTGTACCCATATGTGAATGGGATCTCCCCAAAAAACTAGGGTGAAAAGTTGAGTATAGGAATAAAATTCCTTTACGCCATTGGCACAACGTTCATGGGCTCGCAAGGATATAAAAGTGGCCATCTTCAAGGATGAATGAAAATGTAGGGATCGGAGTCTCCAGCCTTATTTTACTCAAAAAAGGAAAAGATGTAGATACCCCCTAGGAGAATGCATAAGAGAGTAACTAATACAAACGAAACTAAATAGATCACAGGTCTAGGGACTAAATTATGGAATAAGAAGGTGTTAGACACTCATTTCGCCCTTTCGATCTCTCATGGGATATAAACAATATTCTCCCTCTCCTAAAATGCGTAATCGTGTGCATGTGCATGGAGTTAAAAATGTGTAGATGTGTGAAAAGTACATAAGGAGCGACATTATCATGTCCATTTCATTAAAAATATGAGAACGAATCCATCTAAGGAGTATGACTAAAAGGAAAAGAAAAACATAAAAAAGTAACCAAAATATGAGAGATACTCTGGATCGTCATCCACTACGAAAGTGTGAATACGCGTGTTTAACGAGACCGCTAAAGAAAGGGAAACAAAATGAAAATGGCTACACTATGAGTGATGCACCAGATCATAACTCAATATAAATGAGTGAGCATCTGTGTCTAACTGGATCACTAAAAGAGGGAAAATTGATAAAATAGATAATAAAAATAAATAGTCTATGAGCGATGCACCAGATCGTAACTCACTATAAACAAATAAGTACGCATGTCAGCGGGACCACTAAAGATAAAAAAATAGGCACACACACACACACACACACACACACACACACACACACACACACATATATATATATATATATATATATATATTTGTAAAATTCTAGTGAAAGTGTGAAGAATAAAATAAGGAAAATGAGGGCTCGAATCCTAGGATGAACTCGGGATGCCTATGTAGCCATAACCGAAATCAAAGTCCACATAGTGCGAGAAGATAATAACTATGGTGTCTAACCCATAATTCAAAACTAGAGGTTTCTATTTTAATTTATGGAAAAGTGTGCGAAAGGGGTGAAACTGTTAGAAAAATGAGAAGAAATTCTAATTTGGTGTTTATAGTATACACCCTCTTTATGGGTTATTGAGTTTATGAAAATAACTTGAGAGTATATAAATAATAAATATATTATTTGGTGGAGAGGAAAAAAAATTAGTAGAAAATGTGTTAAAATTAATGAAATATATGCAATGACACTAAATTGACAATGTAGGATGAAGTCGGTTAAGACCTTTTAAGTGAGTTTAATTTTCATTTTTAGAAGTGCAACCTGATTTTATAAGGTGGTGTAGTGGTGGAAAAGAGTGCGGTGAGAGGGTGATGTAAGGGAATGTAAGAGAATATTTTTAGGAGTGATGTGATAGGGTTTCTGTAAAAATTATGAGGACAATGCCCTAAATAAAAAGATCAGAGTTTTCTTAAATAGGAAACCCTAAAGGAACTAAAAGTCCAGGTTGCCTCTGGGGGGGGGGGAGTTGGCAATGTCCTTGGCCTGCCGATAGGTAGGCCTACTAGACTTTGCAACACAGTAAAGTATCCACTGTCTGCAGGCAAAGGAGAATGGGTGCCTATAGGCAATCTAGAAATAAATTTTTAGGAAAAATGATCATAAAATAGAAATCATAAGATCGTTTTGTGCAGAGATGGGACTGTTGGAAATATAATTTAGATATCTGTAGAAGTGTGTTGATATACTCTCAGGTCTGAGAGTTAAAGAAAGTCAAACGAAGCTCGAGGGCTTCCGGTGATCTCTAGTTTATGGTTTTGGGTTAAAAAAACTGCTAAATGTGAAACGTAAGTCTAATTCATGCATGATCAGAACATTGGAAAGGGGATTAAGAGACCTATAAAAGTATGTTGAGATACTCTCAGGTACAAGGGCTAAACGAAGTCAAACAGTGCTTGGGTAGCATCTGATGATCTCCGGATAAGGTTTTTAGGTAAAAAGGTTGTTAAATGTGAACTATAAGTTTGATTCGATCACTATATTGACAATTAAAAAGGGGATTTAGATACCCATGAAATTACGTTAAGATACTATCGAGTCCAAAAGTTTAACAAAGTCAAATAGATCTCGGGGAGCATCCAATGACCTCGGGTTAGGGTTTTTAAAAAAGGACTAGGGGTTTTAGTTTTGAAGGGACTTTATTTGGACATTGTGGAGGCGTACGAGGTAGTAGAATGGGTGTGTACATAGCCCCTCGATAGGAGAGCTTAGGATAAGGAAGGTCATTGAAAGATATACACCCATAGGGAAATTATGAGTGTTAATTTTCTATGTGTCAAAACTCTAGTTGGGATGAGTATATTATGGTCATGTTGGGGATGAAGGTTTGATTCTAAACATCTAAGGAGTGAGAGATACCGATTCAAGAGGACGTTACCAATTTTGAGGGCCGAGGCCAATTATTAGGACCCGAAGAATGCATGTGACCAATTCAGGGGGTTATTACCATTTCTAAGGGCCTAAGTCAATTATGCAGACCTAAAGAGTTTATGCGATCAATTCAGAGGATCACAACCAATTATAAGGGACTAGGTCGATTATGAGGATCTAAAGAGTGCATGTGACCTATTCAGAGGACTATGGCCTAATCCTGAAGATCTTGGTCAATTATGAGGACTTAATGAGTGTATGCGATCGATTTAGAGGATCACGATCGATTGATGAGGGCATAGTTCAATTATGAGGACATAAAGAGTGTATGCAACCAATTCAGAGGATTGCAGCATAATTATGAGGACCTAGGCCAATTCTGAGAACTTAAAGAGTGCATATAATCGATTCAGATGATTACATCCTAATTCTGCAGGCCAAAGTCAGTTTTTAGGACCTAAAAAGTATATGCGGGCAATTTAGAGGATTTGGGCCTAATTATGAGGGATTAAGTCAATTTTGAGGACCTAAGTGGTGCATGTTATTGATTCTAAGGACCTCAATCTAATTTTGAGGGCTTAGGTTAATTTTTAGGAGTTAAAGAATGTATGCAATCAATTTATAGGATCCAAGCCTAACTCTAAGTACCTAGATCAATTATTCAAATCTAAAGAGTGTACGTGCACGATTTAGAGGATCATGGTCTAATTATGAGGGCCTAGATAAATTCTGAGGACCTAAAAAGTGTATGTGATCGATTTAGAGGATTAAGGCCTAAATATGAGGGCCTAGGTAAATTATGAGAACCTAAAGAATGAGAGGTCAATTTAATGAACCTAAAGAGTGTAAAGGTTAATTCTGCCATATAAAGAATTAAGAAGTCAATTTCGCGGATCTGAAGAGTGTGAGGTTAATCCTATGGACCTAAGTAGTAAAGAGGTCAACTCCTCAAACCTAAAGAGCATGAGGCCAATTCTGCAGACCTAAAGGGTGAAAAGGTTAATTTTGCGAACCTAAGTTATGAAGAGGTCAATTTTACATACCTAAAGGGTGAAAATGTCAATTTTACTAACCTAATGGGTGGAGAGGTAGTTTTGGAACGGATGTGTGATGATGTGAGAATTTTGCGAAAAGCTTTAGATTTTCTTGAAGTCTTCGAGAATTTTGATGATTTTCAGATGCTTACACGTTTTTGAATTATTAGGATTATTTTATTGAATAATGTGTAATTTGGGAAAATTTTGAATTTTTGTTATTTTTTGGATTTTTTGTTAATTTTGAAATTTTCTGGGATTTTTGAGATTTATTTTGATGAATTTTTGAATGCATGTAGGAGTGGATGGTTTTTTCATGGAAAAAAAGTGATTTTGATGAAATTTGAGATTTTATGAGGTTTTGGATTTTTTTATAATTTTTTTTGAGAATTTTTGTAATGAAAATTTGAAGTGGGTGCCGATAGAAAGGGATTGAATAATACTAGCTGACAAGTGTTTATTTGATTACGACCTTGCCATGCAAGCGATTAATTGTTCTCTTCATTTATTGAATTTTGACGAATGAGGCAGCGCCGAGTACGATAAAAAGGGTAGGCTCAGGGGAGTTGGTGAAGGTGGCTCTACCCATCAACCATATTTTTCCTAGAGAGGACTTGACTGAGATTTTGAGGATGATCTTGGAGCCTCTGTGGTAGCTTCACAAGTCATCTACCCATCCATCTGAATCTACTGGGGGATTTTTAATAGTGTCTAGGGTTTATCTAAGGTGGTTGGGGAGGGACGTGGTTATGAAGGTTGGTGCTGGGGAGTCAAGGCAAAGATGGTTTAGGATGGTTGAGGCCGTGGAAGGGGGTATGGTGATGCCTCCTACATTGTTCAAGGCATATTATTGCATTGAGTGCATAAGGGTAAGTAACCAGAATTGGGATTCCTAGGGACCCCCAGGGGATAATAATGGATACGATGATGATGGTGCCAGATCTTTTTGTACTTAAGATAGGCTGGTTGTGAAGATCGCGAGTTTGATAGTTTGGCCCGTAGGTGTGTATGTGTTTGTGTTTGGTTATGGATTTGGATAGACTATTTTATGTGGTAGATGGAGAAAGGGTTTTATACAAGTATTTGTGACTTTTCTTGTCATTGATACTTCGTGTAATTGCTTCTGTTATAATATAAGGGATGAAATAAATGATACGTTCGACGTATTTTATTGTACTTTTAAAGAGTTTTTTTGTTTGAATTATCTATACTATTCGCTAAGGCATACATAATCCTTTTGTTCATTTAAAAATAACGAAAAAGACTGTTGTTTCTTGGTGGGAAAAAAGAACAATATTTTTTGAAAAATAAAGGATTGTGCCCAAAGTGACTTTATGGACTACCTACGTACTTTGTGGGGATAAGAAATTGTTAGTGATTTTAAAAATGTTTTTAAGAGGATTGGGTCATACGTAGTTCTTGTCAAAGGAGGAAAAAAGAGATTTTTTTTACAGAATAAAATGGAGGTGAGAAGTACGTAGCGCGACGAGATTCAGATCAAGGGTAAAATTTATTGAGGTGGTCTAAGTTAACTAGACGAGCCATCTCTTCTCCATTGAGATCTATGAGCATTGTAGCGCCACCTGACATAATTTTCTTCACCAGATATGGCCCATTTCAATTAGGTTTGAATTTTCCTCTCGGATCCCAGATGGGTTATATAATTTCTTTGAGAGTGAGGTCGCTTTTTCACGCACCGTTGTCTTTAATCTTTCTAGTAAATTATCGAGCAATAAGACGATGATAACCTTATATATGGTATAAGCTTTTAGTCTCTTTTCATTCAAGAGTATGAGCCCGTTATAACGACTTTGCTGCCAATCAATTTCCTCAACTTGACTTTTGAGCATAACTCACAATGAAGGTATCTTAACTTTAATAGGTATGAATGCTTCCATGACATAGACTAGGGGGTATCGGGTATCCCGAGTGGGTGTTCTAATAGATGTGCCGTAGCCCCAGAGGGGGATAAGGAATTTAATCCTCCTAATCCATTCAACTCTCAGTTATCTTTCTTATTATGGTCTTGAGGATTTTTTCGCAACCTCAACAACTCCATTGATTTGTGGTCGGTAAGGAGAATATTTGCGTCTCTAAATTCCATATTCTTCGACTATTTATGTAACTTCAGTTTTGAAATGGAGCCCATTATATGACACCAACTCGTGAGGGACCCCATAGTGACAAATGATATTCTTTTGGATGAATTTAGCTACTTTCTTTGCATTTAATACTACGTATGACTTCGCTCCAACCCATTTAATGAAAAATTCAACGGATACCAGGATGAATTCATGCCCATTTTATGATTTTTGGGTGACTTTTCCTATGCTATTGATGCCCCAAGTCGAGAAGGGGCAAGGATGGGTTGTGTTTTATAACTCCCCGAAAGTTAGGTGATGGAGGTTAGCGAATTTTTGGCATTTGAGGCATATTCTGACATAAACAACGTAATCTTTGACCATAGTAGTCCAATAGTATCCCTGTTGGACAATCTTGTTGGAAAGCATATGACTTTTCATATGAGGCCTAGATTCTCCACCATGGATCTTTTAGATGACTTTTTTAATGTCGCTCCTCGCTATGCATGGAAAATGGGTGCCATAAAAAAAAATTCTTGAATAGCATTTTGTGGCAGATGAATTATTGAGCTGCAAGTTTGGGAAGGGCTACAAGGTCTTTTTTGTCAACCCCTTGAGGATATTGATAATATTTGAGGATGCACCAGATATCGTAACACCATAACCTAAGTTTGTCTGAATCTTCTTCTATAGCGAGCTCGATGTGGTAGCAGTGAGTCAGTATGGATTGCTTCTGAACTTGAAGTGGGACATTGTAAATCCTTCGAGAATGTTGACTATGAAGGACAAAGTTTCCAATGCATTAACGAACCTATTTCTCAAGTGCGAGAGGTAGGTTACATCTTTGAATTAAGAGGCGATCTCTTCAAAGTGATCATAAAAAGGTAGGAGATTATCATCTTTGACTTTTTATTTATTGAAGATTTATCCTATGATGAGGGTTGAGTCTCCATAGACATTGAGATATCTGATTCCTTTCTCGAGGGCACACTTGAGGCCCATAGAGCATGCTTCATATTTTTTCATGTTTTTGGTGCAAGGTAAGTCTAGCTTAATAAAGATGGGAGTGTGGAAATCATCAGGCATGATCATGAGTATCTCGATGCCATATCCCTTTTTATTGGTAGCCTCATCAAGGAACATTTTCCATTGGAGCTCTTCGCGAGATGTACACATATCCTTGTTCGATAACTCAAAAATCTATACATTAGCTTCCCCTGGGGGATAGTCATATAGGTAATCATAGATGGCTCTCCCTTTAATGGTTTTTTATGTGACATACATGATATTGAACTCGACTAAAAATAACATCCAACGCTCCATGCGACTTTACAAGGAAGGATTTTCTGCCAGATACTTCATGAGATCCATTTGATACACTAACTTAATGGGAAATGCAAGCATGTAGTATCAAAATTTCTTAATGACCCAAACTAGGGTGATATACACTTTCTCTAATGCAGTATATATCACCTCATACCCTCCCAATTTCTGAGTGGGATAATAAATGGCTCTTTCTTTTTGTGATTCTTTAATGTATTGGTCCAGCATATCCCCAATCGAAGTGTTTGTGATGATTAGCTATAAGAGAAATGGGCGACTGGGATGCGATGGCATGAGAACCGAAGGTCGAGTGAGGAACCGCTTGATTTGATCGAAGGCTTCTTAACATACCTCATCCCAGACTTTGGTTGAATCTTTTCGGAGGAGCTTAAATATGAGTTCGCAAATATAAGTGAGTTGGTTGATGAATCTGTTAATATACTGGATCTTACCCAAGAAACCAAAAACTTCTTTATCTGTATGAGGCATGGGAATTTTAAGGATTGCTTTGAGTTTGGCGGGCTTTGCATTGATCCCTTTTTTTCTGACCATAAACCCAAGGAGTTTCCATTTGAAACACCAAAAACATATTTCTGTGGGGTAAGACACATTTGGTATTGCCTCAGTCGTTTGAAGAATTTCCTCAAGGCAACAATATAACCTTCTCGAGTTTTAAACTTGATGATCATGCCATCAACATAAACTTCGACCTCTTTATGGATACGATCATATAAGATGATCATAGCTGCTCTTTGGTATGTAACCCCAACATTTTAAAGATTGAAAGGCATGGCATTATAGCAAAAGGTTCCCTATGTGGTGGTTAAAGCATTTTTTTTTCGAGATGCATCTGTGTTTAGTTATACCCCAAAAATTCATCGATGAACGCCTTAAGGGCATGATTAGCTGTTTTATCGATGATCATGTCAATATTGAGCAAAATGGTAAATATCCTTAGGGGAAGATTTATTCAGATCCCAATAGTTGACACACATGCGTATGTTTCCTCTTGATTTTGTCACAAGAACAATCTCGAAAAGCCAAGTCAAATATTCGACCACATGGATGAAACCTATATTTAACTGTTTGACCCCTTCATCCTTGATTTTGAGGGGCCATTAAATCCATAGCTTTCTCAGTTTCTTCTTAGCGAGTTTGCATTATAGGTAAGTGGTAATATCAAGTTGTACAATCTCTCAGTCGATGCCATACACATCCCTGTAGGACCATGCAAAGACGTCCATAAATTCTTTTAGGAGTTATTCAAATAGCGAGCTCTTATGCTCGTTAGGGGTTGAACCTATGCTAATCTCTCATAGAGTGCTACTAGAACTAAGATTAATACATTAGTCTCATCATCATTACTTTGAATGTAGTTATATTTTTTACTTTTTCTTTATTGAGATCATAAATAATTTCTCATTCATTAGATCATCTTCATCAATTTTTTTATTAGAATCAATGCAATTAATATACAAAATAACAAGGTACTCAAAATCTTTTCTTATTTCATTAGTATTAGTTTCACGATGAGAACCTCATAAAAGGAGGCCTCATTTACACTTGCATATGTAATAGAAAAGGGAAAAACATGTTCAGGTTCATTATTTAAGAGATATACAACAGGTTTTTTTATTGTCTTAGTTGGGTTGACTGGAGTGCTTTTTCCAGTTGACGAGAGGCTTATCAATAGGAGTGATCTTTGTAAAAGTGCCAAATGAATCAGATTCAGTATGGATCATGCAGAGGTTCATTCCCATTGTATGGAAGTCAAATGATCCATCACTCCCAGTGCTTCTAGTGTTGTTTGTGCTTTCATAGCTTTAGAGTGTCAGAGGAGTTGGAGTTAGTGGATTTTATGGCTAAGGGTTTCATCTCATTCTTTGGGCCTTCGGTCTAAGTAATTTTATCCTTAAATAAATTCTCATATCTTGGATTTAGATTCTTCTCAGTAACATCATACCATGACTCAGGGAAGCTGCAAAAGGGGAAGTCCTCATCCTACTTGATAAAATTCCCATTTAGAGAATCACCGGAGATTCCCTTTTTACTCTTCAATAATTTTTATAGTACGACTGATGGAAATCCACAACTTCAGTTGAAGAAGGTTGATATCCCGGACCACACGAAAGGAAGGATTCTTTTAGGATGATCGACTTAAGGTTCCCTTTGTTATTAGGACATAACCCCATTTTGGGCAATAAATGCATGTTCTTAAACATCTAGATCACGTTAACGTTATCATGTGGGTTGTGCTCTGGACACACTTCATCTTTGAAGTCTTTTCCGTTTGGGAGAGGAAGTGGATCAATCTTGAAGGGGGGAAAACATGTCATTTGTGCTATACTGGATGTTTAAAACTAGGTTATTTGTACCAATGCCATCAGCATTATCATTATCTTTGATAATGGTGATGACCTGGTTATCTGCGAATAACTTTAGATTTTGATGGAGAGAAGAGGATACTCCCTTGATACTGTGGAGCATGGTCGACCAAGGAGCATGTTGGAGAAGGTAGGGATATCAATTACTTGGAATTTTGTCTGAGGTCATATCGGACCAATCCCTAGTGTAAGAGATATTGAACCCATAGGCATGTACGGATACAAATGTTGGAGTGAAATTATTGACTTATAATCCTAGGAACTCGAGATTTCTCGATGGGAAGACATTCAAGGAAAAATTATTATCAACGAGCACCAATAGGATAGTCTTCCCCATGACTTTTACCTAGATATTGATGGCATAATTATGATCTGGGCTAAATTTGGGAATCTCTTAATCTACGAAGGAAATAAGTATTATAACAGTTAGAGTTCCAACTCCATGGACTACCTCTTGAGGAGAAGTAGAGGGTAATATTGACTTGAGTCCTATTAGGTTGCTCAAGGATCTTTCTCTCTTCAATTGACATTTTCGTAATTTAGATTTCGTTAGTAATTCTTTTTCCCTTATTTGTAGGTGCAATATCGAGTCTTTGTAGTACCGACCCTATCGGGTCATATGGTTCAAAGATGTTGGGAAGAACAGGAACCCAGTGTCTTCATTTATTTCTAGTGTGGTGGATATTTCATTGATTATTGATAATAATTCTTCCAAAAAGATCGTTCCACAAAAGAAGGCAGTCGTACTGGAGTTTTCATCATCAAATTCACTATTTGAGTTTTCGAGTGATCATAATCATTTCCCTATCCGATAGAAGCAATATTGTCTTTTCAGTAAAAGTCGATCTATTCCATGACCTCAACTGCTTCGTCATAAAAATCTTCCCATGCAGCGAATAATTATTGGAAAGAAAAGACCTGGTATCCTTTGAGTGTCAATGTTGTAAGGAGCTTGGGAGCTCCATATATCTTTTTCTTCTTGACATATTCTTATGATAGGAACTGAACAATGCCATCTATGCTGAATGTCTTTAAAGGTACAAACCAATCGTTGAACTGATGGGCTGCCCACTTTTGGGCTTCCACGTATATGTCACTAATATTTTCATAATTTCCTTATTCGAGGGACGCTTTAGATGGTAATTTCATCCCAAAACTTTTGGGTTATTCTAGGAAAACTAAAGGATCTATACTCCCCATTTTTAGCGAGTTTGAACGGTAATGTAGGCCATCACCATGAGGTAAAAATCGGATCAAAAGTATCATTGGGATGTACGAGGAATGATATAAAACTTTAAGAAGTTCGGGAGAGCTAGTTGCGTGAAGTAGTCTTATTGGTGGGTCAAATTCTGGCAGAAGGGTTGAAATCTGGGTCTTCATTTACAAATATGGTATTCACGCCAGCTTGGTGCATTGGTAAAGGATTTTGGTTAATGTTTGGCTTATGATTCACTAAAGGTGCAATGGGTCCTTTGTTGATGAGGATTTAGATAATATTTCTTAGGTGATAACAATGATCGATGGTGTGCTCAATGATTTGATGGAAGTCACAACATGCATCTTATCTAAAAATTTTGGGAAGTGGATTAGGCAATGAATGAGGGTCTAAGGGTTTGATGAGGTTTTGAGATATGAGAGCTTGGTACAGTTTAGAGAGAGAATAATAGTGTTAAGTATATTATCTTCGGTCTATAGAAAAATGAGCTTTCATGTCCATGAGGTGGCAGGCTCAGGGGAAATGTTATTAACGGTAGTGTTAACATGATTTTCATATTTTTTGTGAGTGAATTTCTTAACTGGTTTCTTTGATTCAAACTCGACTTTATGGCTCTTGGCACTTTCTTCGATCTCATCCCCAACCTCTCAACAGTATCTAAAATGAGGGTAATACCGGATACCCATGAAGGATTGAATGTGTGGAATATATTTTTTCCTCAAAATGTTAACAAGATCTTTCTCAGACGGGAGGTTGGTCACAGTGGAAACTTTATCTCTACACCTACCGATGAAACTGTTGACATATTCCCGAGGATTTTTCTTATGTAGTTTGAGATCTCGACGAGTTAGTTCCGATTCCTTATTTTACTTGTACAGAGCCAAGAATTCCCTTACTACATCTTCCCAGTCGCAGATCCGGGATTCTTCCAGTGATAAGAACCAGCAAAGGGCCCTTTCTTTGAGAGTCTGTTGGAATATCTGAGCTATTATCTCTTCTGTAGACCCAAGTAAGCTCATAGAGCGATCGTAGTAGAAAATAGGTACAATGGGAGGTCCACTACCTCCAAACTTCTCGATATCACGCATTTCTAATTTCAATGGCAACTTGTCTTTTGGGTAAGGGGATATGTGGGTGTAATCTATATAGTTCCCTGAGATATTTACTTGGTAAAAAAAATTGGAGAGAAGTTTGAGATCCTATTTGACTCGGTTCAGTTCCTATTCCTTTGGGTCAACAAGGACATACACGGGCATGTTAGCCCCTTGCTGAGTAAGATTTGACATTGGTAGATGAGAAGGTGGTGGCCTATTGCTAGGCGAAATATGCGGAGGATGGGGAATTTGTTGGTACTCTTTTGAAACCCATATTAGCTCGGGCATTTGTGGTACCCCAACACAGGGGAAGGTGACATTCAGCTCTAAAACTTCTAGGATTAGACCCTTATTCCTCTACATTTCTTGGACATCGCCTCATAGACTGTCAATCTTCGCGCTAAGCTGAGAAAGTACGACCATTAAGTCTGGCTGGGTGTTTGCATTCTGATTAGGGTCCTCCATGAGGAATTTTTGGTAGTACTGTTTGGTTTTTGCTAAAGTGGATAATGAGGATGTAGAACTTCAGGGTGGTTTGATACTAAGTTTGAGCCCATACGGAGCCAGGCCAAGGAGTGCGATCGCACCTGAGAGGGAAATAATTTATTTTTATTTTTATTAAAAAATAAATATTTTTGGTATTTTTTGAAAAAAAGGAGAAAATATTCCCCAGTATAGTTATTATTATTAGGTTCCACTTAAGGTGCAAGTGAAATGCTAGAAAGGACCTGAGTTTGGGAAAAAAATGGGGGTATGCGATGGAAGACACGGTTTTGACTTGTTTCCAGACTCACGAACACAGTCCTATTTTAAAAATGGACAAAATATTGCAAAATCTAGGTGGTAATACGACCCAAAATTTTGGTAGAGTTTTGCATTGGAATCGAAAATCTAGGCATGAGTATCCTAGGGCAGGCGCCTATATAAGATTTATATGCATGAGGTTAGTGTAAGGGTCTCCCCCTTTGTCATGGCTTCCACAATATGTCATTTACCTATAAGAGCAGTCATTTATCGATACGTCCAGATAAGCCATTTGATATACCTTGTGGTGATGATATGTGTGAGAGGAATTCAATATACTCGATGTACGTGAACGAATTCTATACTATATACCTCCCACCGTGAGTTCAATCAACTGATATGATAAAAGGGGAACCATTTGATATACGTCGAATGCACTTGGTCGATGGAAGATGAGAGTCATATCTCTTAAGTTAACCTCATCCCATAGAGTCGTAAGCCCATTTGAATAGTGACTCCCTGGTACATGACAAGATATGGTCAATATGTAGTGCTTGCGTGATGTAGTGTGCGAAATGCTTGGGTTTTAATTAGTATCATTATGCAAAGTTTTATGTATACTAAGAGGAATATGTACAACTACTAAGAATGAAGTAAATAATGAGAATATATACCAGTGGGATGTGACAAAAGAGCTAAACATACAAGTAAAAGTATGTACAAGTAACATGAGGCATGTAGTATGTACAAGCGAACAAAGCATGGTAGTATGTACAAGGTTTGAAATATGTGGATACACAAGAATGAGATTGATATATATATATATATATATATATATATATATATATATATATATATATGGAGAGGTTCAAAAATTAACCTAAAAGATGAACATTTTAATAAACCTTAATAAAAAAACACCTCAACAACCCATTAATTTTAATTCGTATGTTGTAATTGGTTCGCGCCAGCGGCAACGGATACACGTGTGACAGGCGTATTTTTTAATATACACACCTTAACCCCCACACCACCCCTCCTGCGATTAACACGCGTGTCCATTGCCATTGGCGCGGACCAATTACAGCATAAGAACTAAAATTAATGGGTTGTTAAGGTGTTTTTCTGTTAAGGTTCATTAAAATGTTCATCTTTCAGGCTCACTTTTGAACCTCTCCCTATATATATATATATAAAGAAACTTGGATATAAGTAAGAGTAACATGGTGATATGTGCAAGTGAAAATAACGTGGAGATGTGTGTAAGTAGGGAGGGCATGCATATATACAAAAGTGGTATGTAAAGCGTGTGAATAAGCATGTGAATCATGTGAGAATAAGCACATCTATATACAGGTGGCATGGAATATGTAATATATGGATCATGTAACTATATACAAGTGAGAATTAGCCTAAATACATACGAGTGACATGGATCATGTGAAATTGTAGATAAGTTAATTGAAATATGGAAAATATATACAAGTGAAAGTGAAGCATGTTATATATGCAAGTGAATGAAGACATGTGATAGAAAATTTGGTATATACATATGATGAGAAGATAAGTATAATGGAAAAAGAATATACAAGGATAATATGACATGAGCATGTCATATATACACACATGAGCATGAGATTAAGAAGGATATACAAGTGGAAACATACATACACATGTAGAAAAATATGGAGAAAATGAGAAAAAGAAGAGTAAAGACCATGCAAATAGAGTCAAGTCCTCTAAAAATAAAGTTCCCAGCGAAGTCGCCATTATGTCCATCTGTGAATGGGCTCGCCGGTGAAAAATGGAGTCAAGAAGGAAAATTCCCTTTCGGTCACTTGCACGACGTTCGTGGGCTCCCAAGGACATAAAAGCGGTCACTGTCAAGGATGAATGAAAATGTAAGGATTGGAATCTTCATCCTATTTTACTCAAAACAGGGAAAACAGGTAGCCTCACCCAGAGGAGAAGGCAAAAGAGACTATATATATATATATATATATATATATATATATATATATATATATGAAACTAAATAAATCACGGGTCTAGGGACTAAGTTACATAATGGGAAGGTGTTAATCACTCATTCCACCCTTTTGGTCTCTCATGGGCTATGAAAAATATTATCATTCTCCAAAAAATTGTATTCGTGTGCATGTTTGTGGAGTTACAAAATGTGTAGATATGTGAAAAGTGCGTAAGGAGCGACATCACCGTGTCCACATCATAGAAAAGACGAGAATGAATCCATCAAAGGAGTGTGACAAAAAGAAAGAGAAAAATAAAAAATAGCCAAAATACAAACGATATGTCAGATCGTAATCCATTATGAAAGAGTGAATACGCGTGTCTAATGGACTGCTAAAAAAAAGGAAATGAAATGAAAATAGCTACAGTAAGAGTGATGTTCCAGACCGGGACTCACTATATACGAGTAAGAACGCGTGCCTAACGAGATCGCTAAAAAGTGAAAATAGGTAAAAAAAAAGATAATAATAAATAGACTATGAGGGATGCACCGAGTCGTAACTCACTATAAATAAGTAGGTACGCATGTCAACGGGACCGTTAAAGAGCAAAAGTAGATAAACTAATATACATGTAAAAATCTAGTGAAATGAGAAGAATAAAATAAAGAAAATGAGGACTCGAATCCTAGGATAAATCAGGATGCCGGCGTAATCGAAACTGACATCGAAATCCACATAGTTCGAGAAGAGAATAAAGGTGGGGTCTAAACCGTAAATCTAAAAATAGAATTTTCTATATTAATTTTTGAAAAAGGTGCGAAAGTGGTGAAAGTGTGAGAAAAATGAGAATAAACTATAATTTGGGATTTATAGGATAAAACCTCCTTTTGGGTATATGAGTTTATCAAAATACATTCGAGAGGATATAAATAAAAGAAATATGATTAGGTGGTGAGACAACAAGAATTTAGTAGAAAATATTCTAAAAGTAATGAAATATATGGAATGACACTAAATTGACAAAATAGGATGAAATGTGTTTAGACCTTCTAAGTGAGTTGAATTCTGATTTTTGGAAGAAGTGTAAGATGATTTTGGAAGGTGGTGGAAAAAAATAAGGTGGGAGAGTGATTAAGAGAATTTTTTAAGAGTTATGTTATACGGTTGCCGCACGAATTACGAGGCTAAAGCCCTAAACAATGAGGTCATGGTATCCTTAAATAGGAAATCCTATAGGAACCAAAAGACCAGACTACCACTTAGGGGGTGCCGATCGACATGAACCTAGACCTGCCAATAGGCAGGCTTGGAAGCCAAGTAAAGTATCCCCTGTTTGCAAGCAGGGGAGAAGGGGTGCCTATAGGTAGTCCGAAAATAGATTTTTTTTTTTTGGGGGGGGGGGGATGGTTTTAAAATACAAACTATAAGTCTATTTCATGCACGTCCAGAACTATTGGAAATATGATTAATATATCCGTAAAAGTGTTTTAAGATAATTTCTGTTTTGAGAGTTGATGAAAGTTAAATGGGGATTAGGGCGTCAGGTGATCTTCGATTTAGGGTTTCTGGGAAAAGGGATGATAAATGTAAACCATACGTCCAATTCGTTCACGGTCAGGATCTTTGGAAAGGGGATTCAGATCCTTATTAAAGTGTGTTAAAATACTCTCGGGTCCAAAAGTTGACCAAGGTCAAACATATCTTGAGGAACATCTGATAACCCCTGGTTAGGGTTTTGGGGTAAAAGGGTTGCTAAATGCGAACTGCAAGTCTGATTCATGTAAGGTATGGACTATTGGAAAGGGGGTTAAGAGGAATACGAAAGTGAGTTAAGATACTCTCGGGTCCAAGAGTTGACCAAAGTCAAACGGAGCTCGAGGAGGGTCTAATAACCTCCGGTTAGGATTTCTGAAAAAGGACCAAGGGTTTGAGTTTTGAAGGGACATTGTTTGGACCCTGTGGAGGTGTACGTGGGGTACTAGAATGGGGTCTCTCTCTCTCTATCTCTCTCTCTCTCTCTATATATATATATATAATCTATGAAAGATTTTTTCAGGCTCAACATATAAAATACTTTTAGTAAAATATATACTAACATTAGATTTAGAATCCTTTCCCTGCCCCTGAAAATGATGAACAAATTAGGTGCCATGACTCCAAGTATATACAATTTTAATGTTTATGTGAAAATTTTATATACTCGATTGCATGACCCTAAAATTTTGCAACATAGTTAGCAGTATGACCCTGAGTGTATATAATTCTCATGATCATGCCAAATGGCGACATGACCCTGAAATTTTGTGCCACATTCGGTGGATTGACTTCGAGTATGTACAATTATAATACTTCACATATTTGTACATCTTATTCGTGCTAAAGTTGATGCATTTGAATTTGATAAAAAATTTCAGGGTTGGGGGATCAAAGTTGCAGGTTTTAAAAAATGCTATTGTATTTTTTAGACTCGTGTTAATATGTATTTTATTTTATTTTGAGTTATTTATTAAATTAGAAACATAAATATTTCTTATGGTCATTTTTCATTACAAATCTTTGTCATATTTATTTTGTATCCGTGAGAGAAAGAGATGATATGGTGTGGTGGTGAGAGGGTGTTTAGAAGAAAAATTAAGCTTGAGTGATTCGTAGATTGAAAAATAAAAATAAAGTCAGGCCCAATGAAAACATTAGCTATTTCTATTTATATTATAAGGATAGCCTTAAAAATACTACCATTTTTTCAATGTAAGTATCAAAGAGAAACTTTGAGGTGCCGTTATTGGTCCAATAGTTATCGAATTTAGGTATTAACAAGAGGAACAAAGGGTTTTTAGGTCTTACGACTCCATCTCCAAAGGAGACGCTTTGTATATTGTGCCAAATTATTTTTAGAAATTTCTATGTGATTTGGCAATTATTTTTATATTAATTGGAAAAGTTTTAAGAAAATTTCACCAATGATTTTGTTTCTAAAACGATTTATATCTTATGTGTCAATAGAAGAGTATCTTTAGATAAGGTCATATCCAATGTGGGTTTCTATAATGATACTTTTCTTTGTAAGAAAAAGAGAAAGAAAATAAAAACTACTCCAATGGGGCTTTTTATGTGGAAGTGTATATGATGTGGCTGGTGAATCATACATAATTTTTCTATAACTATTTCTACATGTAGAAATATATAAGTGGTTAGAAATCTGACATGAAATACACACGTTTTGTAAATAGAAGGTTCTTTGACAAAATATTGCGAACATATTTAAAGGATAATCCATATCAGTCATACCATTTAAGACAATTTAGTAGAGAGACATTTCTAATGCTCGCGGACCTTTCAAGTATATCTTGATAATTTCTACATATCCAGTACACAGGGGATTGATATGTTTTTGGAAATAAAATCATTGGAAATAACGTAATGAGTTTGTCTAATGATACTTTTACATCTCATATATAAAACTTATTAGAAATTTTAACATGTATAAATGACCCATCTACATCATATAAGGATAGACATAAAATTTGATATTGAAAAACGTTTTTAATATTGATAGTGAAGATTTTTTCACAGGCCCAATTCACCTCATGGGTAGACTTTTATATACCAAGCCCACTATGCATGGTCCATTTCCTACACATAACTCAATATTTCACAGGACCTACCCTTGTAGATGACCATGTCATAGGCATTACCTACCCCTACACATGATCGTGTCTTGAGCATGACCTACCCCTGCACATGACCATGTCCTTCACATGACTTACCCTTGCACTTGACCATGTCATGCACATGAACAACCCCTACATATGACCATGTCTTATGCATGACCTACCCCATGTGTATGACTATGTCACGTGCATGACCTACTCTTTTCATGTCCTGCACATGACTATGTCCTTGCATGTTCGATACATGACCTAATCCTTACATGTCCCACACATAACTAACACAAATCAACAAGGGATCTAGGATCACTTATCCAAGTTCTCATTTATCGAGATCATAACACCGTCTCAGAGTTCCAGAGCCCCAGGTGACACAATCATACATGATAAGACCTCAAAGAAGGTGAGCATTAAGGTCTCCTACGTGCCCTCGAAGGAGGTGAACATGTGGCTCTGACATGTGCTCGAAGAAGGTGAGTATTAATGTCTCCCAACCACCATAATTAATATATCCTTCCTGCCTAAAGCTCAAGAAAGTTAACTTCAAGGCTATAAATACTCAACACTTCCCTAAGGCAAATCGGGTTGATAGTTGAGCTTCATTGTTTTATATTCTCTCCCTTTGGGTTGATAGTTAAGCTTCATTTTACTTCACATTTTGTATTCTCTCCCCATATCTTGCTTTACTTTTACTTCCCAGCCTCTGGCACACGATGTGTTTAGCCTCTGGAATATTGTAACTAAGACTCTAGGCGCTTATAATTTGGCATTCTATCCCCATATTAATATAAAGAGAGAAAGAGAGAATTCTAACCATGGATGCAAGATACTTGTATCAAAATTTATTTATTGTCTTTTATTTCCTAAGCCCAACTCGCACATATTTTACATTAGGTGAAGTCAAAGTCATCCAAATTTTGGCATCATCAGTTAGCACCGTCTATGGGAAAGGCTTATCACATTCTTAAATCTCCTTATAAATAGTGAGTTGATTCCTTCCATATATATCCCACAATAATGTTAGAAGGCATGAAATAAATTCTCAATAACCAAGCTACGTTACAAGCCCAGTTGGTGGAACTGCTACCCAGGCCTAATGCCCAAGGTCCCCCACCAAAGGTAAACCATGCAAAGAGTATGGTTGAGGTGGAGGGGCCCTCTCAAAGGCAACGAATATCTATCCACCAAAGTCTCTCCTACACCTTTGGCTGACCATAACCCTCGAGAGCCTAAGTCCCACATGAGAACCCTCCTCAGGCACCGTTTGAGCATTTGTGTATTTAAATCTCATTCTAAGAGAGGTTAACCTTCTCGAATAAAACCTTCCATGCCTCCGGTAGATCGACTAAGGGTACTATGGATGAGAGGCTCCGTTAGGAAATGAGAAATCAAATTGGATATTATATAAAGGCTGCTAGATTTAGGCCCCGAATGTCGACGCGCTTGTCTTATGTTTCGAGTCCCCCTTTTCCATGACAGTGCGCCAGTGTCCAGTACCCAGGAAATTTAAACTTACTAACCTTGAGAGCTATGATGGGACCAAAGATCTTGTTAACCCTTTCCAACAATACAACGTGGGTCCCCAACCTTAAATTTATGTGCTATAAAGAAAAGATACGAGGGTGATCTATATGGGTCCCCCCATATATGTTCTCTAAGTTACCCAAGTGAAGAAATATAGTTATAGAAAAGATCTGTAGAAAAGGAAGATATAATTGGGTCCCCATACACTTATTTCTTATACGAATAAAAAGTAATATGATTGTAGTGGGAACCTATGTATGAGAAATATATGTCAGCATATGTTCCATAAAGGAGAATAACGAAGATTGGCTCGCATATGGTCCCATAGTTACCTGTACAAGTTCATGGTGAAATTTATACCCATGTAAGTCTTGAATGGGTGAGGTCATGAGACCCCCTACTATATAGCTCCTGCATTATACACAAGAGGGAAGTACTAATCTTTCACCAACATAAAAGCGTGGGACCCCCACCAAATATCTCCAGCATAAATCAAGTGGAGAGCATGGTAGGGGTAGATGACCCTTTTATAACCTCCATGGTGGTGGAGTCTTGGACAAGGGTGTTAGTAAACACACGGAGTGCCTATGACATTCTCTCTTACGATGCATTTTAAAATATGGGACTAAGAAAGGAACTCATACAACCTATTAAAGATCCCCTAATTGGCTTCTCGGGAGAAAAGTCAAAGCCAAAAATAGATAGTGCGAAAATTAGTAAGAATAAGGCTACCACTATTTGTGCAAGTGACCAAAGAAAGGCTACGACCCATGGTGCTCAAGACCAAACAAAGGCTACAACCCCACGATCCTTAAGACCCATTAAAGGCTACGACCCCATGATCCTCGAGACCAATCAAAGGATATGGCTCATGATCCAAGTGATCAAACCAAAGCCACGACCCACGATCCAAGAGGCTAAAACTAAGGATATGGCTCATATTTCACGAGACAAAATAAAGGTTATGGCCCATTGTCCCCGAGAATAAATGATGTCTACGACCCATGGTCCCCGAGACCAAACCAAACCTATGGCCCATGTTCCCCGAGACCAAGCTATGCTATGACTCAAGGTCTCCAATGACCAAAACTAAGCTACGGTACAAGGTCCATCCACCATAACTAGGCTCTGTCCCAAGGTCTAACGACCAAGATAGTCCACGACCTTAATATTAATAAACATACTAAGAAATTGATAAAAAAAATTGATAAGATCTAGTTTTGACACAAGAGGAATGGGGGCAGAGCATATGCCCTAAAAACCTTAAAAGAGCTCTTTGAATTAAAGATACGACGTAAGCCCCCATGCCTTCGTTTTGTTTGTTGTAAAGAACATATATGAGGAAGTAAAAGTTTATTCATATGGGTCATTCTTCTCTGAGTAGAATTAGATTTTTTTTATGCAAAGGAAATAGATAGATTAAAACATGCAGCGTTTACAAGAAAATACAATGGAGATCAGAAGGCATGCCACCAATACATAGCACCTAACACAAAGGTATACAATTGGGTTGACGAGAGTGCTAGTTCGACCTAAAATCTTCAGGTTGGTTCTTGTTCCTTTCTTCATCGATAATCTTCCTTAGCTGGTCAGGAGGATCCGCCAAGCTGAAAAAATCTTTCGCGCAATACTTAGCAAACTTGGCTAACCAATCTTCATAAGGATTAGCTTCTCTCAAAATGAATGTCACATCAGAGTTCAACTCCAACTTCAGGTCTCTATAATCCATGATGATGGTTAAATGTGGATGATTGGACCAGTCACCCTCATTGATCATATCAACTGTTGTCTTGCAATCTGACTCCAGACTAAAGTTCTTCCATCCCCTATCCTTGTCCAGAAGAAAACCGTAGAAAATACCTTCAAATTCAGCGCGTCGTGGTTCGGCACAGATGATCTTCCCAAAAAAACCCGTAATCCACTCTCCTCTCCAGTCCCGCACGATTCCTTCGAATGAGCCCACTCTGGTGGAAGAATCCCACCCTCCATCGGCATTAATCTTCAATCTACCTGCACAAGGGAACACCCACGAAGTCAGTAAGGTCGAAATAGGCCCCTTATGCTTGTCAGGTTTAGTGTATTCAAGGATGATTTCATTGGCATAGTTTACATTAAACTTGGCAATCATATTTGGGCAGGGACATTTTTGCCTCGAAGATTCATAGATTCCTAGCTTTCCACAGATGCCAAATGGTGGATATGAATAAAATATCATTATTATTACCCAAGCCTCTTCTAATGAACCATTCATGAAACTCCTCATTATCCTCATTAATCGAATTCACCCGGTTTTGCAGGAGGCTCCAAGTTTCCTTTGCGATGGTGCACCCCCTAAACATGTGCTCTATATATTCTCTAATCCCGCATAAATCACAACCATCCTCACTAGCCATATTCCTAACACGGCGATGATGGTTGGTGAGGATCTTCCCATGAAGGATGGTCCACAAGAAAGTTTTTAACTTTTGGGGAGTTTTCTTTTTCAATATGTTATTCCACTCATTATGTCCCGAAATATTGAGATCTCTTCTTACTAGAAGCCCATAGCATATCAACCGCAATTAATTAGTGTCGCTGGCACGGACCCACATTTAACAAATGACGTTGGTCCGGAAATGTAGGTCCGCGTCAGCGACACTAATCAATCATTTTTTTAATTAAAATTAAAACAAATATTTTTTTTTATAAATAAAAAAATTATGTTTACTCTTAAAAAATCCCTCACAACATAAATAAAAAAATTATGTTCCAAAAAGTTCCTCCCCACATAAAAATACTCAATTTGTTGACGCAAACTGCAATACTCCATCCTATTCTAGAGCACTTCCCAAAGTACGAAGAGCAGCAACCTCCCATGCTTCATATCCAACTTTGTTGGTTGTTTAAGTAGGACATTCAACGGGCCCTATCTAGCAGTAATTCAGTGGGCTGCAACACAAATAGTTGCAAGTACAACCAATGGGATGGAAAAAAAGCAAGATCCAGGGCCTTTTACTCTAGTCCAAGGGCCTCCTGGTATGGGTAAGGAACACACTGTTTGGGGAATGCTCTGCGTTGCGCAAGAAACTAGCTCTAGAAAGCTCCAAGAAACATATTGAGATTAATTATGATAATATTGCCACTAGTTCCATAGACGAAGTGCAAGGGTTGATTAACGTGCCCCCTTGTGAATAAATTAGCTCTAACGTGGGAACCTCACTATATATCTACCTCTAAAATGAAGAAGAAATGGTTTTGTCCCGTGTAAATTTATAAACCCCTGTAGCAAATTGTTATCTGTAGGTAGCTAAAGATTGAAGTATTTTACTATGATATATGGGATAATATAATGAGAGACGTGGGTCGCCCTGTGGTTTCACACTTGTCCTTTAGTCCCCTCACTTGTTTACAATAAGCACTACCATTATTTGGAACTACTTTGCTAAAATGACATAAATTAACATGGGACCCTCTACTACCATACTTCCTATACTAGTCTAAGAGGAAAAGAGTTGCAAAGATAGTTGAGTTCACAAACTTTAATTTGTGCGCTGTTATGTCTACTATTTATAAAATAACAATTGTACAGAATTATTAATTATTATATAATTCGGAATTAAAACAGAATTACAGAAATGAAACACTTACTTGAATTTGCAGAAATAATATAAGAATAAAAGAAATAATCTGAGCCCTGTTAAGAATAGTCTCCTTAAGACAATTTATTCCCTCCAATGTGCTCCGAGGTTGATGAATATTATCTCCCAAGATAGAACGAATTTTTTCAATTAATTATGTAGCACAACAATAATTAATTTCAACGAACTCAAATTCTGTTGCTTTTACTCTACAACAATGCCAGATATGTTATGCAGAAAAAAGAATTTTTGGAACAGATATGACAGGAATTTTCTGGAATAAAATGACAACAATTCTGGAGGAGGGAAATTTTTCATTGTTTTAAAAACGGAGGGAGGCATCTGTATTTATAGCAAAGTAGGTGCCGGTTGGCAAATAACTGTCAAAACAGTTAAACGAATTAACTGCCAACAGTTTATTAATTAATTAATTAATTAATTTAGTAATTAATTAATATTTAAAGCCCCGGAAAGTTAAATAAATTCGGCCCAAAAATGTAGGAGATTTTTATAAGCCCGAATCGAGCCGAGCCGGCCGGACGGACGCGCGCGCGCGTGTGGACTTTTGACCGAAAGTCAACCCGTGCATAGCTTAGGTCATCTCCCCTTCAAAGAGTTGGGATACCCCAAGGCATCCAAGCCTTAGTCCATACTTGGGGTGTTATTAACTCATCAAATTTCCACTACTCTTCCAATGTGGGACAAGAGTTAAAACACACCAAATTCATTAACTTTCATTGCTTTGTGACTCACTTTGGGGACATATTTATCATTCATAACTTATTAAAATTGGACGTATGAATATACTACGTTAATCTCCTTGCGGAGGTGAACGCGTTCGTATATGGTCCCACGATTTTCGTAGTGTGGGTCCCACCTACATTTGAGCTCAAAGTTGCTCAAAATTCTGTCCAAAAAATTCTGGACAGCTTTCTAAAACCCAATACAAGTCCAATTTTCCAACAATCCTCCACATGAATGATATATCGCTATAAATAAAACCAAACAGATGCTAATGCAGACACAAGTTGAGTAAAACTGAAGACTTATTGCATCGGGAGAAGTAGCCTAGTGGCCTTGAACTTTCCTTAGTGATATACTATCGGATTTACTTGGTTAATCAGTAGACTTCACGTCCTTGAACCGTCAACCGTTTTTGTAAACCTAGACAACAGTATTCACACAACAATTCTTCAACACAGCTGGTTCTCACGTTTGTGTTCATTTTGGCCGTGAACACCACTTGGTTCCGCAAGTATTTTAGAGAATATGCCTTTCATTATTCTCATAGAAGTGGCCCCCTTCTTACTCACGTAGGTGACTTTCATAAAGAGTATTCTGCAATACCCCACTTAGACGTACTAAGATATAGATGTCATTAAAAGCATAACTTATCCTAATTTCGCGGCAGATATGCACTATCTCATCTTTGGAATGGATAGGATTAAATATCCTCCAGTGCTTACTGAATACAACGTAGTTCGGTTTGCCCATTGAACCTAGATCTTGGGATCTCCAGTCACCTAGGTTGGGTTGCCACTATATTGATTCTTATTTATTTATAGACTTTAGACCCATTCCTCTCGATGATCTTTCAACTTGCTCTCGGTTTAAACCTTTCGTTAGTGGATCCGATATATTATCTTATGACTTTACATAGTCAATTGAGATAATTCCGTTTGAGAGAAGTTGTCTAACGGTATTGTGTCGACGACGAATATGTCATGACTTTCCGTTATACATGTGATTTTGTGCCCTTCCAATCGCTGATTGGCTATCGCAATGTATACATATTGCGGGCACAGGTTTAGACCATTTTGGAACATCCTCTAAGAAATTTCAAAGCCATTCAGCTTCTTCTCCAGCTTTGTCAAGTGCAATGAATTCAGATTCCATTGTCGATCTAGCAATGCACGTTTGTTTTGAGGATTTCCAAGATACGGCTGCACCTCCGAGGGTAAACACATACCCACTCGTAGACTTGGAGTCTTTTGTATCAGATATCCAATTTGCATCGCAATGTCCTTCAAGAACAACTGGATATTTTGAGTAGTGTAGTCCATAGTTTTGAGTATATTTTAAATAACCCAAAACTCTCAATATAGCTTTCCAGTGATCTCTTCCTGGATTACTCGTAAATCGACTTAGCTTACTTATTGAGTATGCTATGTCCGATCTCGTACAGTTCATGATATACATTAAGCTGCCGATAATACGAGAATATTCTAGTTGAGATATGCTTTCACCATTATTTCTTGCAAGATGTAAATTTACATCTACAGGTGTCTTGGTAGGACTAATATCATACTTCTTGAATTTTTCAAGTACTTTCTCTATGTAATGAGATTGAGATAATATAAGTCCATCCGATGTTCTAGAAATTTTAATTCCTAATATAACATCGGCGATTCCCATATCTTTCATGTCAAATCTACTACTCAACATTTGTTTTGTAGTTTTGACAATTTTCAAGTTACTACCCATGATAAGCATATCATCAACATAGAGGCAAACAATAACATATCCATTATGAATGTATTTAAAGTAAACACATTTATCGCATTCATTAATTTTGAAACCATTTGATAACATTGCATTATCAAATTTTTCATGCCATTGTTTAGGTGCTTGTTTTAATCCATATAGTGATTTAACAAGATTACATACTTTTTCTTCTTGTCCGGGAGCTTTGAACCCTTCAAGATGCTCCATATAAATTTTCTCGTCTAGTTCACCGTTTAAGAATGCAGTTTTTACATCCATTTGATGTATTTCAAGTCCATTAATAGCAGCTATTGCTATTAACATACGAATGGATGTTATTCTTGTTACCGGTGAATATGTGTCGAAGTAATCCAACCCTTCCTTTTGCCTATAGCCTTTAGCTACAAGTCTAGCTTTATATTTATCAATTGATCCATCGGCCTTCAATTTCTTTTTGAAGATCCATTTATAACCTAACGGTTTTGAACCTGGTGGAAGATCCACTACTTCCCATGTATGATTTTGTAATATGGATTCAATTTCACTATTAATTGTTTCTTTCCAATTGGAAGCATCGGGTAAGGATATAGCTTCTTTATACGATTGAGGTTCATTTTCTAACAAATATGTTAGAAAATCCGGACCGAAAGAAGTCGAGGTTTTTGCTCTTTTACTACGTCTTGGTTCATCCTCTATTGATTCAATAGGTTGATGAGTACCACTTGTAGTAGCTTGATTTGTCCTTTTAGAAGGACCAGATTCTCGGGTCATGTTATATGGGAATTCATTTTCAAAAAATGAAGCATCCCTCGATTCAATAACCGTATTTACATGAATGTTCGAAATCTCAGATTTACAAACTAGAAATCGATATGCACCGCTATTAGTAGCATAACCGATGAATACACAATCCACGGTTTTTGTCCCTATTCTTACCTTTTTAGGTTTAGGAACCATCACTTTGGCTAAGCATCCCCACACTCGTAAATATTTATAGGAAGGTCTTCGACCTTTCCATAATTCATAAGCTGTCTTGTGAGTCTTTTTCTGAGGTACTTTATTGAGAATGTAATTAGCAGAAAGTAAGGCTTCCCCCCACAAATTTTATGGAGCTCCTGAACTTAATAACATTGAGTTCATCATTTCTTTCAAAGTACGGTTTTTGCGTTCAGCAACACCATTCGATTGAGGAGAATAAGAAGCGGTTGTTTGATGAATAATCCCATTTTCAGAACAAAATTCCTCAAATGGATATTCATATTCATCTCCTCTATCACTCCTAATAGCCTTTATTGTTTTGCTTAATTGATTCTCAACTTCATTCTTATATTGTTTAAATACATTAATAGCCTCATCTTTACTATGTAACAAATATACATAGCAATATTTTGTGCAATCGTCAATAAAAGTAATAAAATACTTTTTTCCACCTCTAGTTTGAACAAATTTCAAATCACAAATATCGGTGTGAATTAAATCTAAAGGTTCAGTTATCCTTTCAATAGAATTGAAAGGTAATCTAGCTAATTTAGATTCCACACAAATTTCACATTTATGATTTTTATCAATATTAAATTTTGGCAAAAATTCCAAGTTAATTAATCTACGCAATGTATCAAAATTAACATGTCCCAATCTAGCATGCCAAATATTAGATGACTCAATCAAGTAAGAAGAACTAGCAATTTCATTCATTGAAACATATGTTTTTGGGGTTACAGTAAGAACATTGAGTTTAAAGAGCCCCTCATTTAGGTAGCCCTTTCCTACATACATGTCATTTTTAGACAATACAAAGCGATCAGACACAAACACAAGCTTGAAACCATTTTTAGTAAGGAGAGATCTAGAAATCAGATTCTTTCGGATATCAGGCACGTGAAGAACATTGTTGAGAGTAAGTTCCTTTCCAGAAGTCATTTTCAGAGTTATCTTTCCTTGTCCCACCACCTTCGAAGTGGAAGAATTTCCCATAAAAAGGTTCTCCTCATTTTCCAATGGCTTATAGGTGGAGAACATCCATTTATTTGCACAAATGTGTCGTGTGGCTCCAGTGTCCACCCACCATTCCTTGGTATTTCCAACCAAGTTACATTCAGAGACAACGGCAGAAAGATTCATATCCGCCAAATCATTGACGATATTCACACCCTCAGTTACATTTGATTGAGGATTGTTTTGATTTTGCTTCTTCGGCTTACGACACTCACTTGAGCAGTGTCCAGGTTTACCACAATTGTAGCATTTGCCTTTGAACTTTTTCTTGTCATGTTTAGAAGTGCCTTCCCCATCATACTTTCGTTTGTTCTTTTTAGGACCTTCAACGACATGGACCTTTGTTTCCATCGAATTCTTCCCACTTTTCTTTTGAGACTCACGGTTGTCTTCTTCGATTCTTAGCCGGACCACCAACTCCTCCACATTCATCTCCTTACGCTTGTGCTTGAGATAGTTTTTGAACAAAGTCCAAGAAGGTGGCAACTTTTCAACAATTGCAGCAAATTGGAAAGTTTCACTAATTGACATTCCTTCAGCATGAATGTCATGGAGGATCACTTGGAATTCTTGCACTTGCGAGATCACAGAATTAGAATCAACCATTTTGAAGTCCAGAAAACGCCCGACGATAAATTTCTTCATCCCAGCATCTTTAGTTTTATACTTCTTTTCCAAAGAATTCCATAATTCTCTGGATGTCTTGATAGTGCAGTAGACATGATACAGAGTCTTGTCCAAGTATGCCAAAATATAATTTCGGCATAGGTAGTCCGAATGCTTCCAATCATCGACAGCAGCAACCTTTTCAGCGTCATCTCCCTCTTGAATAGAGGGGCAATCTTCATATACAAACCTGCCCAGTTGGCAAGTAGTGAGATAGAAGTAAATTTGTCCTTGCCAACGTTTGAAGTCATCCCCAATGAACTTTTCCGGTTTCTCCCCGTGTGGCATAGATACGGGTGCAGTCACATTTGTGTTGGTGACAATCAGTTTCGTAGGAGTAGTGTTCGTACTTTGTGATTCCATTTCTGTTACAAAAATAGAATTTTTATCAATGATAAAATTCATATATAATGAATTAATCAAAACAGAATACAAAATTCTGTGCACCAATTTCCTCCAAATATAATTCACAATAAATGAATTCCAAAAGAATTTCAAATAAAATTCAGAATTAAACTATAATATAAACATAATTTCGTACAAAACAGAATTAAATATAAAATCTGTGTCACACTAATTTTTAATAATAAAAAGAATTCTGTACAAAACAGAATTATAATTTAAAGATTAAAAATTTTACATAAACAGATTTTAACAAGAATACACAAATAAAGTTTTATTTTCTAAAACAGAATATAAAAATAGTATAGAAATTAATTTCTATATCAAAACTGTTTTACTAATTGCTACAATAAAGCGGTAAATTAATTCATTTTATTCTGTCAAAACAGATTTATTTCCAACAAATAAATTTCTGTAATAAAAAAAAATTTTGTACACTAAAAAACAGTAGAACTTTATAAATTGTCTTAAGATTGTTATGTCTACTATTTATAAAATAACAATTGTATAGAATTATTAATTATTATATAATTCGGAATTAAAACAGAATTACAGAAATGAAACACTTACTTGAATTTGCAGAAATAATATAAGAATAAAAGAAATAATCCGAGCCCTGTTAAGAACAGTCTCCTTAAGACAATTTATTCCCTCCAATGTGCTCCGAGGTTGATAAATATTGTCTCCCAAGATAAAACGGATTTTTCCAATTAATTATGTAGCACAACAATAATTAATTTCAACGAACTCAAATTCTGTGGCTTTTACTCAACAACAATGCAAGATATGTTATGCAGAAAAAAGAATTTCGGGAACAGATATGACAGGAATTTTCTGGAATAAAATGACAGCAATTCTGGAGGAGGGAAATTTTTCATTGTTTTAAAAACGGAGGGAGGCATCTGTATTTATAGCAAAGTAGGTGACGGTTGGCAAATAACTGTCAAAACAGTTAAACGAATTAACTGCCAACAGTTTATTAATTAATTTAGTAATTAATTAATAATTAAAGCCCAGAAAGTTAAATAATTTCGGCCCAAAAATGTAGGAGATTTTTATAAGCCCGAGCCGAGCCGGCCGGCCGGCCGGACGGGCGCGCGCGTGTGGACTTTTGACCGAAAGTCAACCCGTGCATAGCTTAGGTCATCTCCCCTTCAAAGAGTTGGGATACCCCAAGGCATCCAAGCCGTAGTCCATACTTGGGGTGTTATTAACTCATCAAATTTCCATTACTCTTCCAATGTGGGACAAGAGTTAAAACACACCCAATCCATTAACTTTCATTGCTTTGTGACTCACTTTGGGGACATATTTATCATTCATAACTTATTAAAATTGGACGTATGAATATACTACGTTAATCTCCTTGCGGAGGTGAACGCGTTCGTATATGGTCCCACGATTTTCGTAGTGTGGGTCCCACCTAAATTTAAGCTCAAAGTTGCTCAAAATTCTGTCCAGAAAATTCTGGACAGCTTTCTAAAACCCAATTCAAGTCCAATTTTCCAACAATCATCTAAAGTTTTAAGAGGGTAGCCTTTGTGTTTCAAGCTTTGCCATGAGCCAAGACATAGGACTAGGGCTCTAAATCGGGTTGGGTGAGTCGGATTTGCGCTTGCTCAGGTTCGGTCCGAACTCACTTACCCATACTCAAGCCTGAGCTCACTCCGAATAAATTTTTCCTACCTAAGCTCGAACTCGACTCATAAATGTTACGGGCTTCAAGCCCGATTTTATTTTATTTTTTGTTAAAAAGTTCGAATTAGTATTTTTTTCTTGTATTTTCATCATGGACAAAATGTACACACTAAAATATAATTGATATTTCATCAAATAAAATATATATTTATGAAATATATTAAATTAAAACATGATAAATAAGAGTAAAAACCTACAAATGCCTATTAAATTTCATACATTTAACATTGTTTGATCACTAACAAGAGCCTATTGTGACTTGAGTAATTAATAAATAAAATACCCATAACGAGATTAACAGTAAAATCACAAAAATGAAAATCTCATGTAATTTAATGGATTATGACAAATGAAACTTTAAAAAAAAGTAGTAAATAAAATAAAAGAACGAAACCTAATTAAACAATGTTAACATAAATATGTTATATTATATAAATTATTTATTTATTTATTTATAAATTCAAATTTCGGGCTTCGGGCCCAATTCGGGCTTGGCAAAGTTCGGCTCAAGCTTGGTCCGAAATTCATTCGGGCTTGAAATGTTGTCTCAAGCTCGGCTCGGCTCAAACTCAAATAAACCCCGACCCGAAAATACCGGACCGAAGGGGCAGACTTCGGGCCTCGACGACTCAATTTACAGGCCTACTTAGGACCCACACAAAAATATCTCCAGTATTAATCAAGAAGGATCTAATCAATTTCAATCCATGGGACTCCCATTTTATGAAAACAAAAAATGGAGATACGATTTTTCTAGGGTCTTAGGACCCTCAACAGGAAGCAAACAAAACACCTAAGTCTCTCTCCCAAATGTGACCCCCTATTAAAACTCTGCGTAGTGGGAATTTGATGTTAATTTTGAAAATTTGTGGATCCTCCAATTAATTTTTAAATAAAGGTGAATAATAATTTTCATAAGATTCAGACTTTGAATATTTTACTCAGTCCCTGGACTTCACGAACTAATTTTTTTACTCAGTCCTTAAACATTCTTTTTTAACTAAATTTTTTACTCAGTCCTTAGATATTGTTTTCGTACTAATATTTTATTTAGTCCTCACACATTATCCGCCAGACTATATTTTTTTTATCAATCTTTACATAAATTTGTCCTCAGACCATTTTACTAAGTCCTTTGGCAAAATTTTACTTCGACTAAAACTCTGCGAAGTGGGAACCTAATTTTCCAAGTCCTCCATTTGATCTTCAAATAGTCGTGAATGATAATTTCCACTTGATCGAGCCATCCGACGTGAAACTTGGGGGATGGATGATAGTGAAAAATTTGTCACATGCCCAATTCGCCTCTTGGGTAGACTTTTATATGTCAAGCCCACTATGCATGTTCCATGTCCTACACATGGCCTACCCCTGTACATGACCATGTCTAGTGCATGACCTACCCCTTGCACATGACCATGTTCATGTCCTGAGCATGACCTACTCTTTACATGTCCTACACATGACCATGTCCTTGCATGTCCTATACGTGACCTACTTCTTACATGTCTTGCACATGACTAACACAACTCGATAAGGTATCCATGATCGCTTATCCAATGTTTCATTTACTGAGATCATATCACTGTCACAAAGCCTCAAGTGACATAATTACTGCATGACAGGTCCTCGAAGAAGGTGAGCACTAAGGGGGGCTCCAAAGTGCCCTCTGTAAGGCCCTAAAACGTGATTAGGACTGTTAATTATATAATTAAGTATAAGTTATAAGTGGGTGAGGGGTGTTAAACATGTTAATTATCATATTTGGTGCATACATACTCATGTGATATATGTATTGGTTGCATTAGATGTTAATCGAGCTTCTGATCGGGGGATACCTTGTTTAGATCATATAATTAGTTATGTGATTAAATACATCATGAAAATATATTTTTCATACACCATTATGATTATAAAATTAAATCAAGGTGTTGGTCCGAAATTGGCGATGTTAGGTCGCCAAATGTGAAAGTTTTGAGATTTTCGGTAAATTTCTACTCTTCTGTTCGGGCCCAAATTAGGCATACTAGTTTTATGATTTGGGAAAAATAAAAAATATCAAAGTTGTAGATATATGAGTTATGTTTATAACATAACAAATGGTGCATCAAACGGACATTCGAGTGAGAAGATATTGTCTTTTTACGAACCTGGGGTAAAGTGGTCATTTAGCTTTAAAGGATATTTTGTCTCATATGGTGCCACGTGTTATACTGTGATTGGTTGGAATGGTAGGCTTGTTAGGACGACTTAAACCCCTTAAAATGACCCCCTTTTTCATCCAATTCATCCATGGATAATATTTTGCCTAAGGAGAGAGAAAATGAGGAAGTTAAGGAAGAAATCCTTCGGAAAATTACCATAAATCGAGGAATTCTCGTAAGGTAATTATCTCTTTATTAAAGTTGGTCACATGGATGAGTTCTACCCTTGGTATTTTTTTTTATGATTTGGATGAATATTTAAATGATATCCGTTTTGCCAAATTGAGTTAAATTAAGGATGGCTTAAGATCATACGTGGGGACTTGTGCTAGGATCGTAAATGTTAACTTTAAAGTCCCAGTTTAATTTCCAGCATCTGACGCATGATGTATTTAGCCTCCGGGCACTTGTAATTTGGCCTTTTGGCCTCATATTAATATAAAGAGAGAAAGAGGGCATTTCAACTGTGGACGTAGGCCCAACCAATCAAACTGAACCACGTTAAATACTTATGTCAAAATTTATTTATTGTCTTTTATTTTTGAATTCCAACTCACACATTTTTCATACTACGTAAAGTCAAAGTCATCCAAATTTTAGCATCATCAGATGTATATTATTTTTAACATATGAATTTATTTAAATATGTCATTCGAAATTGCGATTATCATAAATATGGAGGATCTCAATCTAAAGAGATGCGTCTCTATTTCAATTATTTCCATTGGGGATCACTATAGTCAATTGCAGAGGATAATCAGAGGCGGATCCAGGCCTGGACAAAGCGAGGCGATCGCCCCAGTTCAACTTAAAAATATATATATATATATATATATATATATATATATATATATATATATATATATATATATATATATATATATATATATGTGTGTGTGTGTGTGTGCGCACGCACGCGTGTGTGTGTGTGTGTTTATTTATATGAATTTGTTCATAGAGATAGAGGTATGTTTATATGTGTTTGTTTAGCAAAATAAAATATGTGTTTTTGTTTATATGTGTTTAAATTTATAATGAATATTTAAATTACAATCCCTAGAATCTATTAGTTTGAAATTTAATATATAATGTAAAATTAGTCTGAAATTAAATTAAATTTAGTATGAATCTATTAGTCTGAAATTAAATTAAATTTGTTGTAAATATAGGAAGTCAATGGAGAAATTTTTTAAACGGAAAAGAGGAGACAACACACCAATTGTATCCGACGCTGAGATTCAACCGCATCTGAAACGAAAAAATTTAGAAATCCAAATCTAGTTAATTAATACCTCAACGTTTTTAGGGTTAAAAATTACAAATATATAAGTAAAAAACACCTAAAAAAATTTACCTCGGGAGATCTCGACTCCAAACTCTTGAGCTTCGTCAAAAAATTTCCTCGACTTCACTTTAAATCGTGGATCTGCCACCGAGGATAATGCTTCGGTCTACTCATGCTTAGGGGTGGCAATTCATGTGCGTCGTGTCGTGTTCAGGTCGTGTCATGTCGGGTTCGTGTTAAATATTAGTCAACCCTAACCCGACCCATTTAACTAATCGTGTCATATGAGCAAACACTAACCCGACATATTTATTATCGTGTCGTGTTCGGGTTGACCCGCATAACCCATTAAGTAAAATATAAAATAATTTTTTTCTTCTCTCTTAATTAATCATACCACTCATAGGTCTACAATAACTTAAATTTAATTAATTTCAACTTTTTGCAACACATAAATAATTTATCATCCAATTCTCCATAAATTTTATAGAATGTCTATCAAGATATATAAATTATCGAATATAATCTCCATAAAATACGAGTTAAATGAGTCTATTCGTGTCATTTTCGAGTTAAACGTGTTTGACACTAACCCAACCCGTTTATTATTCGTGTTGACGGATCGTGTCATATTCGGGTTCGTGTCAAGAAATCGTCAACCCTAACCCGCTAACTTCGTGTCGTATAAAAAATTGTCACCCCTACTCATGCCCCTTGCCACTGATGTAATCGCTTAACAGTAGGGCCCATCACTATCAATCGATGGCAGATGAGGTCCAAATGAAACGAAGCCATCCCTAGATCCTGATGACCGCTACAAAAGTACTTTGAACATATCTAAGCATGGATTCTTGGCCTTTTGGATGGTTGCTTGGAACATGCTACTAAGATATTAATAATTAATAAAAAATTAAGTTGGTCGTTAAAGCATATTAAAGAGTACTTTCTTAAGACTTTAAACAGGCGTCTCATGCAATTGAGTTTACTTTTCAGCTTAATGCTTAAATGCATTATTTGCTGTAATTTAGATTGATCTGTTGAAAATTGATTATGATAGGCCAATATTTATTCAAGAGAGTAAAGGTCTCTCAACTAGTTCATGTTGTTAACGAATTATTTTTCCAAATAAAGCAATATAAATTAGAATACAAATTTGCTACAAGTACCAAACCCAATGAATGCACACCACACATCCGACTATAAACGATTCAACACAACTAAAGACAAAAAACAAAATACAAATCTAGCATTACATGATTCACTGCCAGTCTTAAAGAGAGAGAGTGTAACATCTTATTATAGTATGGTTCGAGGAATATGGGCAACATGCAAAGCACCTAATTAAGAAATAAGGAAGTTTATCTTGATCTCACATTGCGAAACGTGCCAAGAGCAAAAATACGAGATAACGATTTTAAATAACCGAAAGTCTCATAAATTGGAGTATAAAATTAACTTTGGTCACTTGATGGGAGACCATAGGGGAGGCAATGCCCTTAGACCAAGCTTTGTTCCACTTGAACTGCTGATAATCAGATTAGTCTAATGTGTTTCTTAAGTACATCTTCAAAAGCTTACACAGTTCTAGTGTGGGGAATCAAACACGTGTTACAAACTCATTTGTTGATCCCGAAGAAATTCTAATGGGAAGAGGTTAAACCACGTGAGGGTCAGTAGTGTCATCTAAGGAAATGGAATCTTTTTTTACTTAATCCCATATTATTTAGTCAATCCAGTTCTTAAACTGGTCTTCCAATTCATACATTTTGCTGTGTCGGTAAATGCTAAAGTGGAACCCAAGTGGTTCGAGTAGTATAAACAGATTCTCAATAATTTGAAGGTAAGATTACTTATACTTAATCCGTACCAATTTCTACAGTGACAAAAATCTCATGCACTAAATTTGCCATTTTCATATAGTTAATTTCATTGAGAAAACCTAAGTTTCTTCGCATAGGTTGTTGGAACTTTTAGATATAGCTGCCAGTTGAGCCTATTAAAGAATCCATTGTGATGCGAATAAAATGTGAAGAATGCAGTCGGGGGTAACTATTAATTTTATGGGACTTTTGGAAAAGATTCAATTCAAACTAAAAGATGTAAAAATTGGAAAGTTCATCAAATTTTATAAATTTAGTTCTTATATTAAAAAGACTATTAAAATAATCAATACACTATTTAACAATTCATACAAAAAAATCCATTATATTTTTAAAAGTCTGTACTTTGAAATCTACAAATTCAAATTTTACAAAATTTATATACATGAAATCTACTTGTCGAGATCTATCAAACAACACCTATATTTAATAATTTTTGATAAAAAATCAAAACCGATAAACTTATTATTTAACTAAAATCTTCATTTTTTCCTGTGAAAAAACTTATTCTCGAGCTCTAACAATGGTATCACTGGCATGAATTAGAAAAAGAAAAGAAATAGACGAAAAGAGAGAAACGAGGGAGAAGGAAACAATCTGGCGATTCCTGTTCAGGCGAGAATTTCGATGGGTGTGATAGGGTGAGGGTGGGGTTATGTGTTTATTTAGAAAGAGAGGAAGTGAGTTTTAAATGGGTTTGAGTAAGGGCATAAATATTTTTTTTAAACAAATAACAATTTACCTGTTTTGTATACTCCTATCTCTAAAGAGACAGCACTAATAAATGTTATTGTACCATAAAGACTATATTTATAAACATGAAAATCAGTGTCCTATAAGTGGAACATGACCTTGGATCAAATTCTCTATATTTATAATGACCTATTTTGAGAGCAAGGTGGAACATGACTTGAAAGGAAAACGTTTTCTTGAATATTTAAGCAAAAATTTTAGGTAACTTGATAAATAAGTCATGTTTATATAAGAAATTTTTTAATTGGTCATATCAAAATATTTTTTTCTTAATAGGTCCTATTTATATATTTAGTGAATATCAATTACTTATTTTCAAATATGACTGTTGAAGTCTAAAAATGGATGGGGTCCAAATTTATAATCACGAATATATAAAGATAAACAAGTTAGACAAACACCCAATATACAAAGTTTTTAAAGTGGTTCAGCTATAAGAAGAGCCTACGACCACTGTTAAGATTATTTCAAGCGATTACAGTAGCTCAATATAGGGTTTGCTTGTACTTGGTTGGATAGTCCCCTTGAGCTATGGGATAACATGCATTTATACTGGTTGAGAACCCAAGAGACGGGATGCCTTTATATTTCTAGGTTACATCTGGATATAATAAATGAGACTATTGATATTCAATGCTAGTCACTATTCCATCCAAGTAATCTCTGTTATTCTTGATGGTTCACGTTTTTGGCATTGGTCGGCATTCTAGCCGAGTAAGTGTTTCTGAAGCCGACCAAGACAGATAAGTGGCCACATAGGAGGACAAGTTTCTACTTTTCATTGGTCCACATGCGAAAGTAATTTTTATATACAACAAAACCCCCATATGCTCCATGCTTGATGATTGATCGAAAGTGTGGAGTATTTGTTCAAAAAAATTCTCGGTGTAATCTCAGAGAGTTGGTCGGCAGTCGACCTCTTGGACTTGTAAAAATTTTCACCAGTACTATAGATAATGGCATTCTCGTAAATAATTTTAACTTTAGCGAACCACCAAAGGGAATGTTAGTTTTTTTGCACTTTGGGAAGCATGTGGATGCCAACAGTTCAAAAGCTCGTGCAATTAATCATTTCATTTCTATTTTCGAGGAAATCTATAAAAGGACGTAGGTTCCCTCCATTTCTCTTTACCTCAAACTTTTCTGATATTTGCGTTTCTATTTATTCTCAAGCTTTTCTTCTTCGCTTTCGCTACTTGCTATTTTTTGTCGTTTTTCGATCTTTGTAAGCTTTCTTTCCCTTCTTTTCTTTGATTTTCCTGTCTTTCAGTCATGGTGTACATCGTACATATAATTCTTTAGAAGAATTTAGGGAAAAAAGGAAAATTCCTAATTGGGTAGGCTTAAAGATTGATCATGGCCCTATTGATGTGTATTCGTTGGCTGAGGGTCATTGGATTCCCACTCTGTTTATTGCTGAGTGTGGCATAATTTTTTTCCCGAACCCACTTTTTCTTCAATTATGTTAATATTTTGACGTCGTTCCATCAAGAGTAGCCCCAAATACATGGAGGGTCGTAACTAAGTGTGCTTTTGGTGTAACTAGTTGAAAATTCTTGGGTTTTGTGGTTGATTGGCAAGGAGTACAAATGCACCAAAGTAAACAAAAAGCCATTCTTGACATGCCTTTTCCAAAATAATATTTTTTTAGAAAAAGTCATGAACATAATTTCAGGGTACCGTCCCTCTTACTTAAAAAATATTTTTTAGAAAAAGTCATGTCATTCATAATTTTTAAAAAACATAATTCTTTTTTTGAATTTTTTTTAGTGGAACATTTGCTCTATATGAAATAAAAACACATATGACTTGTTTATTTTTTAAGTTCTTTAGCTTTTAGTCATCAAGTTGATACTTTGGCACTCACTATTTTACATTCTATAGGTCTAACACTATTTTGGATGGAAGCTTCCAAGTTAAAATTTGAAATTATCTTACTTTATTTTTTGTTTAACACAAAACTACTCTTATAACATATAAACTTGACTTTCTCTCTCTAAAAAATTATCTCTCTGTTTTTTTCATTTCCGGTGCATTCCTTCATTAATACATGCCTAAAACTTTCATCTCCTTTCATGAGAATATTGAATAAGATTAGGTCCCCTCCTTCTAGTCATTATGATAAGGAATTCATGGGAGATTAATGGCAGATGTTGCGTCAATCTAGCAATATGATGAAGAAATCTGAGAAAGACATGCAAGCCAAATTTAAGATTTCGATTGTGGCTCTTTACAATTATGGTGAGAAAAACTAGGGTAGTACATTGAGTAAAGATGTTGTTATGGAGATATCTATCCAAGAGATTAAGATCCTTGATGAAACTATTGGGCCAACGGCGATTAGAAGGAGAAAACAAGAGGAAAATATAACCCATGAAGATCAATCTGGTCTTGAGAAGATGAATGAGAAAGTTATTAGAATTGATGAGGTTGAATTTAAAGATCAATTTCCAGTGTTTAATCAAAAGCATGGTGATCCTGGGGATCTGATGAAAGAAGTTGAGGTTGAGAACGCTATTAATAAGGAGAACAATCTGAAGAGGTTGAATTGGGAAATAATAATAAAACGTAATAGAGATAAATTTGCAGGGAATAAGTTATAATTCTCTCCTACCTCTAGAGATAAAGATGGAAGGAAATGTGTTAAAATTGCTAAGGAGGAAATTAAAAATGAAGTGAAGCGATCGGAGAATGTTATAGTTGTCTATGTTCTTGGATCTAGGGTTTCATATGGTGCTATTAAGAATTATATTGATCAGATATGGAAGAATTTTGGAAAAGCAAAGCTCTATATACTACAAACTCGTGTTTTCATTATTGCTTTTAATGAAGTAGAAGAACAATAACAGGTGTTAGAGCTTGGACCTTGATCATTTGACAATAAACCTCTGATTTTAAAACCATGGACTGTTGATGTGAGTTTAGAGAGGGAAGGTCTGTAATCAATTCCTATATGGATTAGATTTCCTAGACTACAGCTGCATCTATGGGGTGACACTATTCAACGCAAGATATCTAGTGTAATTGGGAAACCATTGTTCATTGACAGAATGACTGCTAGAGGGTAAAGACTTACTTATGCAAGAGTATGTGTGAAAATTGGATTTGATGATGAATTACCCACATTTATCCCTATACAAAGCTATGATATAATTGTGTTAATGCAACCAATTGAATATGAATGGATACCCTGGAAATGTAACATGTGTAAGGTCTTTGGACACAAGGGTGAGAATTGTTTGAAGAACTAAAAATCAATACAAATCTAGAAACAAATTTGAGTAAAGGAAGTAAATGGAGAAAATGATAATGTTGGTACTAGTGGGACAAAAATGATGAGATTATTGAATGTGTGGGGAAGGTTAACAATACCAATATGAATGAAGGGAGTGAAAACATGGGGTTTGATGAGGGTAATGATGGATAGGGGATTATTATAAGGGTAAAGTCATTGATAATGATGATGTGCAACCAAGAAAATGCCAAGATGATGGAACTGCTCAAGAGATTGACTCAAATGAAGCGATTAAGAAAATCCAAACTGCTGAGAGGAATAATATAGAAGATGGTGAATTGAAGATTGAGAATGAATAGAATTTAAAAGAGAGAGGTGGTACAGAGATGGGGAATAATTTTGAATTTCTACAAGATGAGGATGTTATTAACAGTAGGGTAGCGAATATTTTGAGAAATGGGAAAGGGAGAAATAAGCATATTAAATAGCCAAAGTTAATGAAGTTTCTAAGAATATTAAGATCTATAAAGCTAGTGTGTCCATCCCCGATCCTCGTGGCGGGCGGGAGAGTGAGGATCCTAGGTCCCACGCATCCCTCTCGAGAGCGCTTCGGCCGACGTCATTGATGAGGTGAAAAATGTAGAGAGATAGAGTCGCCAGTCTATTTTACTCAAAACAGATAAAAGAAAGGGAGTCATCCCAAAGGACATCATCCAAGGACATACTGATACATACGAAACCAAAATGATTCGAGAAGGGTCCGGAGGCTAAGTTACAAAATGGGAAGGTGTTAGGCACCCATTCCGCCCTTACGGTCTCTCATGGATTTTTGCTATTTTCCTTTATTTTCCCCATGATATGTGTGCATGTGTATATATAGTGGAGATAGGAATCCTCGGCTTGTATCATGGGAGAGATAAAGTGAGTCATCCGTAGGAAGGTTCATAGAAATAATATTAGAAAATAGGATTTACGCGATTATCCTTGCGTTGATCGTTATAATGGAACGATAACATATGTGGAATAATATGCCATTAAGAACAAATATATGCATATATAAATATATGTAATCTAAGAGAGTTGAGTTTAGAGAAAATAAAAAATGAGAGAAAAAGTGAGAATAGGACTCGAGTCTCGAGTTTTGCCCCGAGACGCCTACGTAGCCTATAGAGGCATCAAAGTCCACGTAATTCGCATGCAAAATGAGGGGTGGGATTTATCTCATAAATCCAACCAGGACTTCTCTTATTTGTGTGTTGTGTGTGTAAAAAATGGTTTAGTTGTGAGAAAAGTGTAAGAAAAGTGTGAGAATTCCCGTTTGGAATTTATGAGCAAACCCTATTTTTTTTTTGTTTTTTGGGTTTTTTATTTGTATGAAAATAAGAGATGTGCAATAATACTAAGTAAAAAGTATATTAGGATATGTGAGGTGAGAGAATAAAAGCGCTAAATAATAAAATAAATTAATGCAAATTTATGAGAATTTAAGGAGAGAATTGAGAAAATTGGACCTTCTTGAAGATCTTGAGCTTGATCTTGAGTGTTGGAGAGCAGCCCTTGCACTTGGATGATGATGGAGGGTAATAAGATCACCAAGTTTGATGAAAAGGATGATGAAAAGTGATGGTTGGAAAGGGATTTGGATGTGAAAATCACACTGACTTCGAGAGAGGTTTTCTGGATTTGCTGGGAGTGATGTTTATCTGATTTGGGATCCCTTTTGCAATGAGGTCAAGGCCTTCTTTTTATAGGTCCAGGGCATTGCCGATCGGCATAGCCCTGGTCCTGCCAATCGACAGGTGCGTTTAGGCACACTGCCGATAGGCAGGGTCTAGGACCTACCGTTTGGCAGTGTTTTTCAGGCTTTTTTAAAAAATCGATCGCTGAGCGCAAATTATTGATCCGAATCGCGCATGGGGTAGAATGTTGGAAAGGTAATTCAGAGACCTTTGAAAGTCCTTTGGACTGCTCCCGAGTTTAGGAGTTGACTTTGGGTCAAATGTGGCTCGGAAGCGCTCATCGATCATTTGGATGGGAAAGCTTTGGACGCAAACAAATCATTCGTCCGCATGGTAAGTCAGAATCGCGCATGGGGCAGACCATTGGAAAGGTTAGGAGATGTACTTCGACATTCCAAAGAGTTTTATGAGGTTCGGGGAGTTGACTTTGGTCAACCGGGCCCTGGAAGCATTTGGTGACCTCTCAGAGTAAAACGGATCGTTCGTTCGTACCGTAAGTCAGAATCGTATACAGGGCAGACCGTTGGAAAGGGGATTCGGTTCCCTTTGAAGATTCATTCAGTCTCAGCCGAGCTGAAGAGTTGACTTAGGTCAAACGTAGCCCGGGAGCGCCCGATGGCCTCCTAATCAAGTTTCAGGGGGAAATGGGTCATTCGTCCGCATGATAAGTCAGAATTGTGCATGGAATGGACCGTTGGAAAAGGGTTTTAGTCCCCTTTGAAGATTTATTCAGTCTCGATCGAGCTGAAGAGTTTAACTTTTGGTCAAACGGAGCCTGGGAGCGTACGATGGCCTCTAGGTCGGTACTCGGGGTATGACCTGGGTTTGCAGTGATGAAGGGAGGTGCTAGGTACGTAAGGAAAGTTTATGGGGTAATGGAATGGGGTGTCTATAGAGCCCCTCGACGAGTGAGTTTGGAACAAATGATAGTCATCGAATAGACACAATATGATGCCTTTGGGAGAGTATGATCAGAGGGTCGAGGTCGATTCTGAGGACCTAAGTATGAGGATGACCAATTCTGCGGGTTGAAGCCAATTCTGAGGGCTTGAAGATGAGGGTGACCGATTTTGCGGGTCGAAGCCAATTCTGGGGGCTTGGAGATGACGATGACCGACTCCGCGGGTCGAAGCCAATTCTGAGGGCTAGCCAAATCCTGCGAATGGTCACGCCCAGTGGGTCACATCCCAAGTCCGCGACCAGCTGGTCACGGACTTGGGCCATGACCCACTCAATATTTGGTGTGACCATATTTATTACCACACTAAATAATTAATGCTCGGGAAGTGGTCACAGCCCAAGTCCATGACCACAGTGGTCGCGAACTTGGGTCGTGACCATTTTGGCGCCAAACTCGTGCCAAAATTCCCTCCAAGCTTGGTCGCGGGTGGGTCACGGCCCAAGTTTGTGACCCATGGCATGACGAAGAAGAGAGTACACACATTGAGGGTCACGGATTAGGGCCGTGACCTTTTTTGGGTGTGGGTCATGGCTATGGACCATGACCATACCTCATTCAAGCACTAGGGTGGATGAAAAATGGTCGCACACCACAGATTAAGGGTCACGGCTTAGGGTCGTGACCATTTATTCGTATGGGTCACGACTATGGGCTGTGACCATACCCAAATTGGTGGGCTGACTAATTTCATTAAATTATTTCACTCGTGGGTCACAGATCTGGCCGTGACCATGTTAAATCTGAAAAATATAACTCCCGTTATACCCTTCATTTTATTCAATTCCTTCCCCTCCGTCTCTTTCATTCAATCGACCAAGTGGCACCGGTGATTTCGGTTAGGGTTTCAGCCGGACCAAGTGTTATTCGGGTTGTTGTGATGTGGTGGCCGGAGGCTTCAACGATGGAAACAGCAAGAAGGTTTGAGACATATCCATGACTTTTAGCTCCAAGTCTGACAGAAATGGTGTTTTTACAGGTCTTTAGTTTATCAGTTCCTTAAATGGTGTTTCCTTCCTTATATAGATTTTCTCTCCTTAACTCTCCAATATTTTCCTATCAGTCTGATTTAGGTGATGGGCCAGTTGTGGTTTGGTCTTTGTGAGAGTGGATTTCTAGGTTAACGTTTTCATTACATTTGCTTAATGTTATCTCACTTGCTACTTTTTATGATTAATTTATTGTCTTTTGGATTAATTGATAAATTGATTTGAAAGACAAGCCAACAAGTTAGGTTTCAAAGGTCGCTACTATTTTAGAGGTATAATACTCTCTCTGTCATTTGATAAATTAATTTTGTTTTGTATTTTTGTAAGGAACTTGGGAACTGCGAATTTTTAAACATTTTACTTTGATTTTTGAATTCTTATGTATTATAACCAATGGATATGTGTTTGATATTTTGTTCCATTGAAAATTATCCATTCAATGATTTCTCTAACAAAAGATTTTATTACTGGCATCCTAAATCCTCGACAAAATTCCAAAGTTAGAATTTTGACAACATGATAAAGTCCTTTTACTTATTGTGTGCACTACTGGATATATGGAAATGCTAATTAATGGAACCGTCTATGCAGCTACCCCCATCGTAACGACCTCAATTCCCGAGGTATCCACTTTAACCCCGGATCGCTATCTTTCTTTTCTCATTTATTTACCATTTCATTTGGTACATTTGTTCATTAGGCCCTACTAATTTGTTTCATTCTGCTATTGGGTATTAAGGTTGCTCACTAGATCGCCAATGATTTGCTATTTGCCAGTTCTATATCTTGATGTAAATAATATAATGTATTGGTGTAAGAAATGATTATGTCATGCATTTATGGTTTAGTTTTTTTTTAAGCTTAGTCCACTAACATTTTTTTTCTGGGTATTAAGGTTCCTCTCCCTTAATGTATACTCGATTTTCAGTCCTCTATATGATAAAATTTGTAAAGTATACATGATTTTTTTATTAGAAAAATTGTAATTTGTACATGGAATTTTATAATATATACACGAATTTTATAATAAGAGTGGTTTTATGGTGGTCAGAGGATAGAGAAGCCGATGGTAGATACATCCTCATAATTACACTAGTTGTGCTATGTATTATGTCCTTGTTGTGTTTCAGTAAATTCAATAACAAACCAATGCTGAAAAAAAACATGTTTTTATGGTTAATGTTATTATGCTACGAGTGTCACTTTTCCACGTGAGATTCAGATTGTCTTATTAAAATAAACACGTGTTATGCTGTGTATACCGTCATATGTCAAATCTGTTATGAAGCCGTTTGGTTAATTGACTATAATTGTTATTCCGTTCTTGTTCAAGCCCCTAGAAAATGTATTTTGGATCAAACATGTTTTTATGCTACAAATGTAATTTTTTTATATGATTTAAATGACTATTTTGTACTCCTTTACGTTTCTCTATTTTGAAGCTTATGCAGTTGGATAATGTTTTCTTTTGTAGGACAAAGGATCTGACGACATTTCTCTTAAGGTAATGGGCAGAGCTATTAACAAAACTATGATGATTGTTGAACTCATTAAGGTGATGTTACCGGTCATTGTGGCTTTCCCTACCTTATTAAATGTTTCTCCCTATTTTTTGCTGTTTCAGTTAGCAATGGAGATAAATTTGGGGAAACTTACATTTGATTTCGATTTTCATCCTTCAAATCAACTCGTAACTATTGTTGCTGTTGGGGAGGGTCGGGAAAATGGAAATAACAAGGTGTACATCAGTGTGAAGGTAATTGTTTGAACTCAACATTTTGCGATGTTACCATTTATTCGGTTAATTGTCTGAACTCAACATTTTGTTATTATTATTGAAATTTAGTGGGCTAAATGTTTATGTTTAATGGACATTGTAGCAATTCTTACCGAGTTTCCGGATTGTGGGATTTTGACAACGGATGTTGAGACGGGATTTTGGGGTTATTACTTATTTAATTTATGCCCTGTTATATTGAATATGTTTTTCACTGTTTTCACTTTCGAATTTGCTGTTATCTTGAATATGTTGTTCATTAATTTTAGGAAGAAGATGAAGTTAAAGGGTATTAGCAAATATCGCAGGATTTAGTGTAGTGAAAAACGTGTATCTACAAGGTTCTTCAGGTAATTGTATTAGATAAATTGTATGAGAATGTGCTTAATGGTGAATTTAACTTTCTTTTCGCTTCTATTATGAGTTCAGATAGATCAGTTCTAATAATTTTCTCTCTTTTGGTTGCCGATAATTGAGGGAAACTATGAAAAACATTTCAATCTAGTATGATTTATTCAACTTATATGTATGTGTGTTTCAATAACATTTTCAGTTTTCACCATACCTACAAAAACTTTTCAATATAGTATGCTTTATTCCAACATTTTCAGTTTTCGATTTGTATGTATTTGTGTAAATCTAAGACATATTATAGGCAACTAATAATTCTTCAGGGGTTTTGTGAGGTAATTTCTTTAATTTTACATACCAGTTCTTCATTACACATTGTTTACATATTGCAGATCTAAGAATTGCATACCAGTTCTTCATTACATACCAGGTACTCTTTACTTTAACTAAATTAGTTATATAATTGATATGCATTATCTATTAAATCTTTTAGATGATATAAGGAGTACGGGATATATATTGGTTTTGTTTGGTTTGGCTGTTGGATAATTATTAGTTGTTGGATAGTATGTTAGAAGGAGTACGGGATAATTTGAAGGAGTACGGGATAATTATGGGTTTGATTGTTGGATAATATGCTGAAAATATTTTAGACTCCCAGTTTGAGAATATGACAATAATTTGAAAATATATAGACTTAGATTTAAAAACATGGCATTAGAGGGCGAAACCTTGAAACAACCCCCGAACGGTCCCGTGAGAGGTACCAACACCTCGAACAGGACCAATGTAACTCGTAGGAACTGATCACACGATCATAGGACTCCCGGTGTGAGAATACGACGATCATTTGAAAATATGAGGACTTAGGCTTAAAAAATGGCATTAGAGTGCGAAACCCCGAAACAACCCCCGAACGGTCCCGTGAGAGGCACCCACACCTCGTATGGGACCAATGTAACTCGTAGGGACTGACCGCGCAATCACGGGACTCCCGGTTTGAGAATATGACGATAATTTAAAAATATCATAACTTAAGCTTAAAAAATGGTATTAGAGGGCGAAACCCCGAAACAACCCCCTGAACCGCCCCGTGGGAGGCACCAACACCTCACACAGGACCAATGTAACTTGTAGGATTGATCGCGCAATCACGGGACTCCCGGTTTGAGAATATGACGTTAGTTTGAAAATATCGTAACTTAAGCCTAAAAAATTATATTAGAGGGAAAAACCCTGAAACAACCTCCCGAACGGTCCCGTGAGATGCACCAACACCTCGCATGGGACCAATGTAACTCGTAGTAACTGACCGCGCGATCACGGGACTTCCGATTTGAGAATACGTTGATAATTTGAAAATATATAGACGTAGGCTTAAAAAATGGCATTAGATGGGCGTAACCCTGAAACAACCCCCGAATGGTTCCATGAGAGGCACCAACACCTCCCACGGGATCAATGTAACTCGTAGGGACTGACCGTGCAGTCACGGGACTCCCGGTTTGAGAATACGATGGTAATTTGCATATTTCTAGACTTAGACTTAAAAATATGGCGTTAGAGGGTGAAAACCCAAAACAGCCCCCGAACGGCACCGTGGGAGACACCAACACCTCCCACAGCACCAATGTAACTCGTAGGCACTGACCACGCAGCCGTGGGACTCTCGGCTTGAGAATACGATGATAATTTGCGTATTTTTAGACTTATGCTTAAAAACATGGCGTTAGAGGGTAAAAACACAAAACAGCCCCAGTACCGCCCCGTGGGTGGCACCAACACCTCCCACGGGACCAATGTAACTCATAGGAACTGACCACGCAGCCGCGGGTTTACCGGTTTGAGAATACGATAATAATTTGCATATTTTTAGACTTAGGCTTAAAAACATGACGTTAGAGGGTAAAAACCCAAAACAACCCCTGAACGGCTCCGTGGGTGGCACCAACACCTCCAACGGGACCAATGTAACTCGTAGGAACTGATCACGCAGCCGGGGGACTCCCGGTTTAAGAATATGATGATAATTTGCATATTTTTAGACTTATGCTTAAAAACATGGCGTTAGAGGGTGAAAACCCAAAATAGCCCCCGTACGGCCCCGTGGGTGGCACCAACACCTCCCACGGGACCAATGTAACACGTAGGAACTGACCGTGCAGCCGCGGGTCTCCCGATTTGAGAATACGATGATAATTTACATATTTCTAAACTTAGGCTTAAAAACATGACGTTAGAGGGTGAAAACCCAAAGCAGTCCCCAAACGGCCCTGTGGGTGGCACCAACACCTCCAACGGGACCAATATAACTCGTAGGAACTGACCGCGCAGCCGCGGTACTCCGATTTGAGAATACGATGATAATTTGCATATTTCTAGACTTATGCTTAAAAACATGGCGTTAGAGGGTGAAAACCCAAAACAGCCCCGAAACGGCCCTGTGAGAGGCACCAACACCTTCCATGGGACCAATATAACTCGTAAGAACTGATCGCGCAGCCACGAGACTCTCGATTTGAGAATACGACGGTAATTTTCATATTTCTAGACTTAATCTTAAAAACATCGCGTTAGAGGGTGAAAAACAAAAACAACCCCCGAACGACCCGTGGGTGGCACCAACACCTCCCGCGGGATCAATATAAGTCGTAGGAGCTGATCGCCCAGCCCCAGGACTCCCAGTTTGAGAAGACAACGATAATTTACATATTTCTAGACTTAGGATTAAAAAAATGGCGTTAGAGGGTGAAAACCCAAAACATTCCCCGAACTTCCCCGTGGATGGCACCAACACCTCCCACGGGATCAATGTAACTTGTAGAAACAGACCGCGCAGCCACGGGACTCCCTGTTTGAGAATACGACAGTAATTTGCATATTTCTAGACTTAGGCTTAAAAACATGGCGTTAGAAGGTGAAAACCCAAAACAACCCCCGAATGGCCCCGTGAGAGGCACCAACACCTCCCACGGGACCAATGCAACTCGTAGGAACTGACCGCGTAGTCACGGGACTCTCGGTTTGAGAATACGATGGTAATTTACATATTTGTAGACTTAGGCTTAAAAACATGGCGTTAGAGGGTGAAAACCCAAAACAACCACCGAACGGCCCCATGGGTGGCACCAACACCTCCCACGGGACCAATATAACTCGTAGGAACTGACCGCGCAGCCGCGGGACTCCCGGTTTGAGAATACGATGATAATTTGCATATTTCTAGACTTAGGGTTAAAAACATGGCGTTAAAGGCTGAAAACCCAAAACATTCCCCGAACGGCCCCGTGGGTGGCACTTACACCTCCCACGGGACCAAGTAACACGTAAAAACTGACCGCGCAACTACGGGACTCCCGATTTGAGAATACAACGGTAATTTGCATATTGCTTGACTTAGGCTTAAAAACATGGCATTAGAATGTGAAAACCTAAAACAGCCCCCGGACGGCCCCGTGGGAGGCACCAACACCTCCCACGGGACCAATCTAACTCGTAATAACTGACCGCGCATCCACGAGACTCCCGGTTTCAGAATATGATGATAATTTGCATATTTCTAGACTTAGGGTTAAAAGCATGGCGTTAGAGGGTGGAAACCCAAAAGAGCCCACGAAGGGCCCCGTGGGAGGCACCAACTCCTTCCACGGAACCAATGTAACTCGTTGGAACTGACCGCGCAGCCACGGGACTCCCAGTTTGAGAATACGACGATAATTTGCATATTTTTAAACTTAGGCTTAAAAACATGGCATTAGAGGGTGGAAACCCAAAAGAAACTCTGAACGGCCCCGTGGGAGGCACCAACACCTCTCACGGGACCAATGTAACTCGTAAGAACTGATCGCGCAGCCGTGGGACTCCCGATTTGAGAATATGACGGTAATTTGCATATTTCTAGACTTAAGCATAAAAACATGGTGTTAGAGGGAGAAAACCCAAAATAGCGCCCCGAACGGCCCCGTGGGTAGCACCAATACCTCCCACGGGACCAATGTAACTCGTAGGAACTGACCACGCAGCCGCGTGACTCACGGTTTGAGAATACGAAGATAATTTGCATATTTCTAGACTTTAGCAAAACATGACGTTAGAGGGTGAAAACTCGAAACAGCCCTCAAACGGCCCCGTGGGTGGCACCAACACCTCCCACGGGACCAGTGTAACTCATAGGAGCTGACCCCGCAGCCATGGGTCTCCCGGTTTGAGAGTATGATTATAATTTTCATATTACCAAACTTAGGCTTAAAAACATGGCGTTAGAGGGTGAAAACTCAAAATAGCCCCTGAATGGCCCCGTGGGTGGCACCAATTCCTCCCACGATACCAATGTAACTCGTAGGAATTGACCACGCAGCCGCGGGACTTTCGGTTTGAGAATACGATGGTAATTTACATATTTCTAGACTTAAGCTTAAAAACATGGCGTTAGAGGGTGAAAACCCAAAAAAGCCCCCGAACGACCTCGTGGGTGGCACCAACACCTCCCACGGGACCAGTGTAACTCGTAGGAACTGATCGCACAGCCGAAGGACTCCCGGTTTGAGAATACGATGATAATTTGTATATTTCTAGACTTAGGGTTAAAAACGTGGCGTTAGAGGGTGAAAACCCAAAACATTCCTCGAACGGCCCCGTGGGTGGCACCAACACCTCCCACGAGACCAATGTAACTCGTAAAAACTGATCGCGCAGCCACGGGACTCCCGATTTGAAAATACGACAGTAATTTGCATATTTATCGACTTAGGCTTAAAAACATGACGTTAGAGGGGAAAACCCAAAACAGCCCCTGAACGGCCCCGTGGGTGGCACCACCTCCAACGGGACCAATGTAACTCGTAGGAACTGACCGCGCAACCATGGGACTCCCGATTTGAGAATATGATGATAATTTGCATATTTCTAGACTTATGCTTAAAAACATGGCGTTAGAAGGTGAAAACCCAAAACAGCCCCGGAACGGCCCTGTGAGAGGCACCAACACCTTCCACGAGACCAATGTAACTCGTGGAAACTATTCGCGTAGCCACGGGACTCTCGGTTTGAGAATACTACAGTAATTTGTATATTTCTAGACTTAAGCTTAAAAACATCGCGTTAGAGGGTGAAAACCAAAAATAGCCCCCGAACGGCCCCGTGGGTGGCACCAACACCTCCCACGGGACCAATATAACTCGTAAGAACTGATCGCCCAGCCCCAGGACTCCCGGTTTGAGAATATAACGGTAATTTTCTTATTTCTAGACTTAGGCTTATAAACATGGCATTATAAGGTGAAAACCCAAAACAACCCCCGAACGGCCCCGTGGGAGGCGCCAACACCTCCCAAGGGACCAATGTAACCCATAGGAACTGATCGCGCAGCCGCGGGACTCCCGATTTGAGAATACGATGATAATTTGCATATTTCTAGACTTAGGCTTAAAAACATGGCGTTTGACGGTAAAAACCCAAAACATTCCCCGAACGGCCCCGTGGGTGGCACCAACACCTCCCACGGGACCAATATAACACGTAAAAATAGACCGCACAGCCACAGGACACCCGGTTTGAGAATACGACGATAATTTGCATATTTTTAGACTTAGGCTTAAAAACATGGCGTTAGAAGGTGAAAACCCAAAACAGCCCTCGAACGGCCCCGTGGAAGGCACCAACACCTCTCACGGGACCAATCTAACTCGTAAGAATTGACAGCGCAGCCACAGGACTCCCGGTTTGAGAATATAACGGTAATTTGTATATTTCTAGACTTAGGCTTAAAAACATGACATTACAAGGTGAAAACCGAAAACAACCCCCGAACGTCCCCGTGGGAGGCACCAACACCTCCCATGGGACCAATGTAACTCGTAGGAACTGATTGCGCAGCCGCGGGACTCCCGATTTGAGAATACGATGATAATTTGCATATTTCTAGACTTAGGCTTAAAAACATGGCGTTAGATGGTAAAAACCCAAAACATTCCCCGAACGACCCCGTGGGTGGCACCAACACCTCCCACGGGACCAATATAACACGTAAAAACAGATCGCACAGCCACGGGACTCCTAATTTGAGAATACGACGGTAATTTGCATATTTCTGGACTTAGGCATAAAAACATGGCGTTACAGGGTGAAAACCCAAAACAGCCCTCGAACGGCCCAGTGGGTAGCACCATAACCTCCCACAGGATCAATGTAACTTGTAAGAACTTACGACACAGCCGCAGGACTCACGGTTTGAGAATATGACGATAAGTTTCATATTTTTAAACTTTAGCAAAACATGACGTTAGAGGGTGAAAACTCGAAACAGCCCTCGAACGGCCCCGTGGGTGGCACCAACACCTCCCACGGGACCAATGTAACTCGTAGGAACTGACCCCGCAGCCGCGGGTCTCCCGGTTTGAGAATACGACAATAATTTGCATATATCTAGACTTAGGCTTAAAAACATGGCGTTAGAGGGTGAAAACTCAAAACTGCCCCCGAACGGCCCCGTGGGTGGCACCAACACCTCCCACGGGACCAATGTAACTTGTAGGAACTGAGCACGCAGCTGCGGGACTTTTGGTTTGAGAATACAATGATAATTTGTATATTTCTAGACTTAGGCTTAATAACAAGGCGTTAGAGGGTGAAAATCCAAACCAGCCCCTGAATGGCCCCGTGGGTGGCACCAACACCTCCCACAGGACCAATGTAACTCGTAGGAACTAATCGCGCAGTCGCAGGACTCTCGATTTGAGAACACGACAATAATTTGCATATTTCTAGACTTAGGTTTAAAAACATGGAGTTAGAGGGTGAAAATCCAAAACATTCCCCGAACGGCTCCATAGGTGGCACCAACACCACCCACGGGACCAATGTTACTCGTAAAAATTGACCGCGCAGCCACGGGACTCCCGGTTTAAGAATAAGATGATAATTTACATATTTCTAGACTTAGGCTTAAAAATATGGCGTTAGAAGGTGAAAACCCAAAGCAGCCCCTGAACTGCCCCGTGGGAGGCACCAACACCTCCCACGGGACCAATTTAACTCGTAGGAACTGACCGCGCAGCCACGGGACTCCCGGTTTGAGAATACGACGATAATTTGTATATTTTTAGAATTAGGCTTAAAAACATGTCGTTTGAGGGTGAAAACCCAAAAACAGCCCCTGAACGGCCCCGTGGGAGGCACTAACACCTCCCACGGGACCAATGTAACTCTTTGAAACTGACCGCGCAGCCACAGGACTCCCGATTTGAGAATACGATGATAATTTGCATATTTCTAGACTTAGGCTTAAAAACATGGCGTTAGAAGGTGGAAACACAAAACAGCCCCCGAACGGCCCCGTGGGAGGCACCAACACCTCCCACACGACCAATGTAACTCGTAGGAACTGATCGCCTAGCCGCGGGCCTCCTAATTTGAGAATACGACAGTAATTTTCATAATTCTGGACTTAGGCATAAAAACATGGTGTTAGAGGGTGAAAACCCAAAATAGTCCCCCGAACGGCCCCGTGGGTAGCACCAACACCTCCCACGGGACCAATGTAACTCGTAGAAACTGACCACATAGCCGCGGGACTCACGGTTTGGGAATACGACGATAATTTGCATATTTATAGACTTTAGCAAAACATGAAGTTAAAGGGTGAAAACTCGAAACAGCCCTCGAACGGCCCCTTGGGTGGCACCAACACCTCCCATGGGACCAATGTAACTCGTAGGAACTGACCCCACAGCCGCGGGTCTCCCGATTTGAGAGTTGGACGATAATTTTCATATTTCTAGACTTAGGCTTAAAAACATGGCTTTAGAAGCTGAAAACTCAAAACAGACCCCGAACGGCCCCGTGGGTGGCACCAACACCTCTCACGGGACCAATGTAATTTGTAGGAACTGACCACGCAGTCGCGGGACTTACGGTTTGAGAATACGACGATAATTTGCATATTTCTAGACTTAGGCTTAAAAACATGGCGTTAGAGGGTGAAAACCCAAAATAGCGCACGAACGGCCCCGTGGGTGGTACCAACATCTCCCACGGGACCAATGTAACTCGTAGGAATTGATCGCGCAGACGCAGGACTGCCGGTTTGAGAATACGATAATAATTTATATATTTCTAGACTTAGGGTTAAAAACATGGCGTTAGAGGGTGAAAACCCAAAATATTCCCCGAACAACCCCATGGGTGGTACCAACACCTCCCACGAGACCAATGTAACTCGTAAAACCTGAACGCGCAGCCACGGGACTCCCAGTTTGAGAATACGACGGTAATTTGCATATTTATAGACTTAGGCTTAAAAACATGGCATTAGAAGGTGAAAACCCAAAACAGCCCCCGAACGGCCCCGTGGGAGGCACTAACACCTCCCAAGGGACCAATCTAACTCGTAGGAACTGACCACGCAGCCACGGGACTCCCGGTTTGATAATATGACGATAATTTGTATATTTCTAGACCTAGGCTTAAAAACATAGCGTTTGAGGGTGGAAACCCAAAACAGTCCCCTAACGGCCCCGTGGGAGGCACCAACACCTCCCACGGGACCAATGTAACTCGTTGCAACTGACCGCGTAGGCACGGGACTCCCGATTTGAGAATACAATGATAATTTGAATATTCCTAGACTTAGGCTTAAAAACATGGCGTTAGAGGGTGGAAACCCAAAATAGCCCCCGAACGGCCCCGTAGGAGGCACCAACACCTCCCACGGGACCAATGTAACTCGTAGGAACTTACCGCACAATCGCGGGACTCCCAATTTGAGAGTGCGATGGTAATTTTCATATTTCTAGACTTAGGCATAAAAACATGGCGTTAGAGGGTGAAAACTCAAAACAGCCCCCGAACGGCCCCGTGGGTAGCACTAACACCTCCTATGGGACCAATGTAACTTGTAGGAACTAAGCACGCAGCCGCGGGACTCACGGTTTGGGAATACGATGATGATTTGCATATTTCTAGACTTTAGCAAAACATGACGTTAGAGGGTGAAAACTCGAACGTCCCCGTGGGTGGCACCAACACCTCCCACGGGACCAATCTAACTCGTTGGAACTGACCCCGCAGTCGCGGATCTCCTGGTTTGAGAATACGATGATAATTTACATATTTCTAAACTTAGGCTTAAAAATATGGCGTTAGAGGGTGAAAACTCAAAACAGCTCCCGAACGGCCCCGTGGGTGGACCAACACCTCCCACAGGACCAATGTAACTCGTAGGAACTGACCACGCAGCCGTGGGACTTCCGGTTTGAGAATACGACGGTAATTTGCATATTTCTAGACTTAGGCATAAAAGTATTGATATGTTGATAATTTTAACTCATATATGCAATTTTTCAGCTTGATTAAATTTTTTGTAAAACTACTTGTTTACTGATATTTTTTTTATGTATCCTATCATTTGTAGGATTTTTGCACGCGGAACAAATGAAGGACGCAATGGTTTACAACATGAAGATTGTTTATATGTTGTGGACATTCAGGATTTTGTTTTTTTATTTGTTACAGTCGTGCGGGCTTTTATTGTTTAGTTTTATGGTCGTGTAGGCCTTAATAATTTGATTGTTGAATTTTATGGCCGTGAGGGCTTTATAATAAGCAGGTTTTATATTTACAGGGTTTGGAATGTCAAGAAAATAGAGGAAACTCTGCCCAATTTTTTTTTGGTTTGTGAATTATTAAGACGTGTAATATTTTTAAGTTTGTATATATATTTGTTTATTAACAACGTTCTCGATTCGCAATTTGTGATTTTTTTTATTGTTTTGCCAATAATAAATATTTGTAACACCTCGTACGCGTCCAACGTTACACGTAGCAACCGACGGTGCACTCACAGGACCCCCAATTTTAGGATTGGAGCAAAAAAATACAATTTCTTTTTTTTGTCGCGCATAAAAATGGTCGCGGCCAAAGTCCGCGACCATTTTTTTCCTTTTTTTCGTCACGGTTGTGGGTCACGGACTTGGGCCGCGACCATTTTTTTAATTTTTTTGGTCACGGTTGTGGGTTGCGAACTTTGGCCGCGACCAATTTGTCACGGTTATGGGTCACGGTTGAGGGCCGCGACCAATTTTTTTTTTGGCACGGTCGTGGGTCGCGGACTTTGGCCGCGACCAATTTGTCACGGTTATGGGTCACAGATGAGGGCCGCGACCAATTTTTTTTAAATTTTTTTTGTCACGGACATGGGTCGCGAACTTTGGCCACGACCAATTTATCACGGTTATGGGTCACGGATGAGGGCCGCGACCAATTTTTTTTTAATTTTTTTCTCACGGACATGGGTCGCGGACTTTGGCCACGACTAATTTGTCACGGTTGTGGGTCGCAGATGAGGGCCGCAACCCGTCACGGCATGGGTCACGGCCCAAGTCTGCGACCATCTACCATGACCCCTCTCGCCCGTGACCATTTTTTGGTCACGGACTTGGGCCGTGACCCACGAAAATGGTCACGGCCCAAGTCCGCGACCCACGGGTTTGGTCAGGGATTTTGGTTGTGACCAATCGCCAGTTTTGGTGTAGTGGCTTAAAGGGCATGTTGGGGATGGTCTTAAAGGAAGTTATGACCAAATCAATAATAGGGGTGACCAATTCTGCGGGTCAAAGCCAATTCTGAGGGCTTAGGTTTTAATGACCGATTCTGCGGGTCGAAGCCAATTCAACGAGCTTTGGAGAGATGACCAATTCTGTGGGTCGAAGCCAAGTCTATGCGCTTAAAGTGAGATGACCAATTCTATGGATCGAAGCCAATTCTGTGGGCTTGAAGATGAGATGACCAATTCTGCGAGTTGAAGCCAATTATGCGGGCTTGAAGATATGATGACTATTCTGCGGGTCGAAGCCAATTCTACAGGCTTAAGTTAGGGTGACCAATTCTGCGGGTCGAAGCCAATTCTGCAGGCTTGAAGATGAAATGACAAATTCTGCATGTCGAAGCCAATTCTGCGAGTTTAAGGTGACAATCCAAGACCGAGGTTAATTCTGACCTAACTAAGGTGACGATCCAAGACTAAGGTCAATTTAGACCTAAGAGAGGTGATGACCGAGGACCGAGATCAATTCTGACCTAACTAAGGTGACGATCCAAGATCAATGTCAATTCTGACCTAAGAGAGGCGACGACCGAGGGCCGAGGTCAATTTTGACCTAAGAGAGGTGACGACCGAGGATCGAGGTCAATTCTGACCTAATTAAGGTGAAGATCCAAGATCGAGGTCAATTCTGACCTAAGAGAGGTGACGACCAAGGACTGAGGTCAATTTTGACCTAACTAAGGTGACGATCCAAGACCGAGGTCATTCTGACCTAACTAAGGTGACGATCGAAGATCGAGGTTAATTCTAACCTAACTAAGGTGACGATCCAAGACCAAGTTCAATTTTGACTAAGAGAGGTGACGACCGAGGTCAATTCTAAACTAACTAAGGTAACGATCCAAGACAAAGGTCAATTCTGACCTAAGAGAGGTGACGACCGAGGATCGAGGTCAATTCTGACCTAACTAAAGTGACAATCCAAGACCGAGGTCAATTCTTACCTAACTAAGGTGACAACCGAGGACCGAGATAAATTCTGACCTAACTAAGGTGACGATCCAAGACCGAGGTCAATTCTGACCTAACTAAGGTGACGATCTAAGACCGAGGTCAATTCTGACCTAAGAGAGGCGACGATCGAGGACCGAGGTCGATTCTGACCTAACTAAGGTGTACATTTCCTTTGGGAAAATCAGGGATTTTGCTGGGGATAAAGATTGGATTTTGGGTTCCACTGGGGAATAGTGAATGAGCTGGGGATAAAGATTGGATTTTGAGTTCTGTTGGGGAACAGTGAATGAGCTGGGAAGCCGATTGCTGGGGAAATCCTTGTATCTTTTGGAGACTTTACCTGGGGAGAATGATTCTTTTGGAATTCTGTCGGGGAAAATTACCTTGTGATCTTTATTTGCGCTGGGGAGCCGATGGTTGGGGAAATTCTTGTGATTTTGGATATTCTATGGAGGAAAGGAAAATTTGATGCTCAAAACTCACCTGGGGGAGTGATTAGGTGGTCCAGGTATTGGACGTATTACTCGGGGAGGTTTGAGACCTTTGGGGTATTGGAGGTGAACCTTAGAGATTCTCCGAGGATGCTGCTGGGAGGGAATTCACTTGTCTTTTTAGAGCTCCACTGGGGAAATAGGGGTTCCACTTGAGGGAGTGTGGAATTCTCTTGGTGAAAATATTTTAGATCCTTGCTGGGATTTTTAGGAATTTTTGAGGAGTTTTTATTATTTTGTGGGAGTTTTTGTACGAAATTTTAAGGGGGTGCTGGTCGGCATGGTATGGGGGGTGCCATTCGGTAGTGGCACGGACTTTTGGATTACCTTGGGAAGGTAAAAGGGCAGTGTTGATCGGTGGTTGGGGGGTCAGTGCCGATCGGCATCACCCTTGGCATCCTATATAAAGGGGGTGAATTCCCTTCATTTTTCACAGCTTCTTGCTTTCTCTCTTTCCGTGATTTTCCTTTGCGAATTGTTCTAGCATTTCGATCTCTAGAAATGGCCGCTTTCGTGAGCTTTGCAGTTCATAGGGAATGGTTGACCGTTGATGACTGGGCGAACGTGGAGTGGAGGGCCAGGGAGCCTCTTTCTTTGGGGAGCGAGAACTCCTTTGACGTATTCGAGCCGGTTGCGAATGAGTGGACCTTGCTGCGGGAGCCGTCGCGTCATCGCTCTTCGAGGGTGGTGAACCCTGGCGATTATGTAAGTAACCCGACTTTTGGCATTCTTTCCTTTTTTTCTTGAATTTTGACAAGGTTTTTTCTTTTGACACTCTGACATCTCTTTGAAGAACACGCTTGCCCGCGGGATGACGGGGCTTAAGGATGTTTGGGAGCATCTTCCACCTGTGGTGCGTTGGGTGGTATCCTCAGCGGGTTTTAGGAGGTTGGCGTCTGCACTGGATGCGACGCCTCGTTCGACAGCGGTTTTGTGCGCTCTGGGGGAGAGATGGTGGGATACTACCCACACCTTCCATTTCGGTTTTGGGGAGATGACCGTGACTCCCATAGATGTGCAGCAGCTACTAGGGTTAGATTGTGATGGGGAGCAGATAAAGGTGGATCGTTCTCTACGAGTGAGGTCGGAAGTGGTGTGACATAGGGAGGATAGTGTCTGGGGATTCTATTCGGTTGTCCCTGGTGAGGGATGTTTTGCTGAGTAGGGTGGTTGATGTGGAGGATGGGCTGCAGGTGAGGCAAATGGCCCAGTTGTTTATTTTGTTTGTGCTGGGAGGCTTCATGGTGGCGTCGAGCGGTGACGTCGTTCATTTATGGTTTTTTTCGTACCTGAGGGTGTTTTCGAACATCCCTTTCTACGATTGGGGGAGCCTGACTTTGGCTACTCTCTATTTTTCTCTGGATGCATCCAGACGGTGCTGTCAATAAACTTTTACTAGAGCTACGTATCTCCTTGAGGTATTATTTAATTTGCGCACTTTCCTTTCATGCATTCGCACTTTCCTTATGCGTCTTTTTTTTTATTGTGGGTTCTGGTCGTTGGCATACGTGGTTCTATGAGGTGATTAGGTGCAATACCTAGCTGATCGCTCTAAAGGATGAGACTGTTGGGGACCTCTGCCGGTTGTACCGGTGGATGAAGGCCAATTGGCAGTCGACGAGATCTCTTTCTCTGGAGGCAGTGCATCAGGTCTTGAATGCCCTGACCAGTGGTAGGGTAAGACTTTTTCCTTTTCAGTTTTGGTTTTTTGCATGTTCTGATTCTGTATTGACTTATGCCTGGTGGGGATTTTCAGGTGACCTTTTACCCTTGGGGGACGGCCATTCAGGATACGAGGGTGACTGGGGTGAACGCGCAGATGAGGTGTTTGTTGGCCCATGAGTTTTGCCACTCTTGGTATCTCGGGGAGAGGGTGGTTTGACAGATTGCTGAGGAAGTAATGGTGCCACCTGCGTGGCCTCCTATGTCTATGAGGCGGGAGCGACTCCTGCTGGAGGACGCGAGGATTACGACTATGATCGACGAGTCCTACCTATTGTACACTGATACGGCTGCGCCGTATGACTATATGGACTTTGTGACGAGCTGGCTGATGGCTCCCAGCATATATGATGCCTTGCCTTTCCTTCTTGTGGGTTCGAGTTGGGCAGTGGGGTTCTCCCACAGCGGCGGTGGTCCATCGACGTCTGTGGCGGTGGCGACTTCGGAGGTTCCTTTTGTGCAGTTTCTTACCCCTTTATACAACATTCGACGAGTTGATGGGGGGATGGTGCCTATGTTGCACTGTCCTTATGTGATGGATCCGGAGGAGATGGGTTTGACAGAGGAGGTCCTTCATCCTGCGGTATACCTTTCTGTGCTTTTTCTCTTTTTTGGTTTCTTTTCTGTTTTATCTTTTCTGCTTGATACTGATTTTGCCTTTTTCTCGCAGCAAGTCCGGGTGTCGACCACTTGGCTGAGGGATATCATATAATGGATATCTTCGGCGATTGCCCATATTCAGGATGTGGTTCCTGTTCCTTCTTGCTTGGTGTAGTATGCTTCGTCCGGGGAGGACTCTGGCTCGGGTAGTGGTGGTGCGTCGTCTTGCCGTAGGGGAAAGAGAGCGCATCGCAGGGGTGGAAGCTCTTAGAGAGAGGGGTAAAGGGTAGGTGAGAGAGAGAGAGAGAATGTGGGTTCGGGTTGAGTCCCATTTTTTTTTGTTTTCTTTTATTTCTTGCAACATTGATGTAACACAGAAAAATATATATGCAATGGAGTTTTTTATTATCTTCTGTTTAAAGGTGAATGAATGCATGCACAAGCGCTTTTTACTTTGCTGTTGAGACCGTAAAAAGAGATATTTTTGGAATTTTGAAGGAAAGTTTTAAAAATGAGAGATTATACAAGGATGGAAGGGGATTTTTTAAATTATGTTGAGAATATCAATTTATTTTTAATGAGTTTCTGATTTTGAAAAAAGAGGAAAAAAGGAAAATTTCCAAAAATAGGGGGTTGCCGATCGGCAAGACCCTTGTCCTGCCTATCGACAGTCAAGTCCAGTCCCATTAATTCAAAGTTTTAATTTGGTACCCTCTTCATCCTTTTATAGTTTGTGGGGTAGGATTCCCTCCGATTTCTGCAGGGATTATGTCTTTTGTGAGGGTTTTCAAGTATAAAAAGGGGTAAGGGTGGAGTATTTTCATCACACCTTCACATTCTTACCTACTTGCCTACTATCTTTTAGTCTTTCAAGATGGCTCTCCCTGGTAGCATTGAGTTTGCTAACTACCTCGAAGCCCTGGAAGCAATTTGCTCTTATAATGTTGACTACGATGCTTTCAACATGCGTCAAGACTCTTTGTGGCGCAACTGGCCCATTGAGTGGAACATGTTAATGGCGGCGGTACAATTTTGGTACCCCGAAGACCATGTATTCCACTTTGGGTTGGATGAGGTTTGTCCTACCTACGAGGAATTTTCTGCCATGCTGGGGATAAATCCCAGTGTTTTCGCAGCTCTGCCTGAGTTTTCTCGTTCTCCTAGGGATTTGTTGGACGGGCTTCTTCGAATTTCACCTTCGGTGGCTAGATCACTGGTTGCTGGAGGAATGATCTCTCTTTCGGCGTTGTTATAATCCGTGCATTTTCTGGAGGTTGGCGATGCTGGATACACTGGAGCCATTGTTCTCGGCTTGGTTTCAAAATTGATACTGGTGACTGGGGAACTGCTGACGGACCCACAACTTGCATCCATTACTTCTTATATGTCATACCGTCGTAATCTTGCGGCGGTGATACTGGCGGAGACTTTAAATGTCTTGGATGCCTAGCGAGAAGGTCGTTCTGACTTCCTGAGGGGTAACCCCGTGATGTTGTTCATGTGGTTATCTGAAAGACTCCGCCTGGTGATTCCTCTAGATTATCCTTTATCGGCTGTACCCAACTTCTTTTCACACTATTTCATCAGTGTCGGCTTGGATATTGAGAGTTGGGAGAATTGGTTTGTGGAGCATGGGGCTCTAAATCTGTACTGGTCAGTGCCGTAGTGGGGACAACTGCTGCCTATTCTGGAGCTGGGAGAATATCCGTACGTTCGGTTGGTTGGTCTTAGATAGACCTCTTTCTGTTTCCCTTGGCGTCTTCTGCACCAATTTGGCTGGGAGCAGGTCCTGCCATCTCGAACACTAGATTTATTTCTAGTATAAGATTTCACTAAGCGTCTGCGCATGCGGCTTGGATCCTTGTGGGAGAGTCGGCGTCCGTCGGCCCATCCCTCTCAGTCTGTTGGGAGAGTTTGGCACGTCCCCGAGGATTATATGAAGTGGTTGTGGAGGAGAGTAGTCAGCAAGATGTTGGCAGTGGAGACTGGATAAAGGTGACTTGTTTTATTTGATACCATGGAAGGAGGCGTTGTGATTTTTTCGAAACTAGTTCGAGCTTATCGGTCCATGGAGCTTCTGTGGCATTCTATTCAGGTAGGGGAAGCTTGGTAACCCTAGGATGTAGATGATGATGATGATGGAGAAGGCTCCTCTGGTAGCTGTGGATAGGACTCCTGGAGAGTTTATTGTGTAATGGGGAATAAATGTGGGGATTTATTTGTCTTTTTAGGAAAGTAGGGGGAAGGGAGTTATCCGTTCCTTTTCTCATGTAATCTGTATCGTAATTTCTTATTAGTGAAATAAACAAGTTTTTGATCATCCAGCTGTGCCTTTTGATGAGTTTCGTATTTTTGAATTATCTATACCGATCGCTAAGGCATACATAATCTTTTTTGTTAAAGTATATGTTAGAATGAACTGTCATTCTCGGAGATAAGAAAAGAATAGTTTTTCATGAAAAAGAAAGGGTCGTGCTCATGTAAGATTTATGAGCTGCCTATGTAACTTTGGGGTTTTGAAAATTTTAAATTTGTTTGAAAATGATTTTTTTTGTAAAGGATCAGGCCCACGTAGTTCTAGGTAGAGGGAAATGAAGAGATTTTTTTTGTTTTTTTGAATAGAAGGGAGATGAGAAGAGTCATAGCGCACCGAGATTTCGGACTAGGGGTAGAACTTCTTGAGACGGTCCAGGTTGACTGGACGAGCCATCTCCTCCCCATCTAAGTTGGTAAGCATGGCGGCACCGCCGAACAAGATCTTCTTCACAATGTAGGGGCTGCACCAATTGGGCATGAATTTCCCACTAGGGTCCCAGATGGGCTCTACTATTTATTTAAGGGCTAAATCCCCCTCTCAAACACCGCGGTCCTTGACTCTCTTATTGAATGAATGCGCTATTTGGCGATGGTACCCTGTATGTGGTATTAAGATTTCAATCTATTTTCATCTATGAGGGTCATCTTGTCAAGAAGACTTTTGCACCAGTCTTCTTCACTGATTTTGCTTTCAAGCATGACGCGCAGGGAGGGTATTTCCAGCTCCATGGGTAGGACTTCTTCCATGCCATAGACTAGAGAGTAAGGGGTAGCCCCAGTAGAGGTTCTAATTGAGGTTCGGTAGCCCCATAGGGCGTATGGGATCCGGTCGTCCCAATCTCAATAGCTTTCGATCATCTTGCTGATGATGGCTTTGAGGTTCTTATTGGTAACTTCGACTGCACCATTTATCTGAGGTCGGTAGGGAGAAGATTTGTGTCTCTGAATCCCATATTCGTTGACCACTTCTGTGACTTCTGCCTCGAAATGCAACGCGTTATCTGACACTAACTCGTACGGGACCCCATATCAACAAATAATGTTTTTCTTGATGAATTTGGCCACTTTCTTGGCATTCATGACTGTGTATGACTCAGGTTCGACCCACTTGGTGAAGTAATCAATGGAAACTTGGATGAACTCATGCCCATTAGAATCCTTTGGTGTATGCTTCCCTATGATGTCGATGCCCCAGGTGGAGAACGGCCAGGGAGAGGTCATGTTGTATAATTCTCACAGAGGCAGATGCTGAAGATTGGAGAACTGTTGGCATTTGAGGCATCTCCGGACATAGGAGGTACAATACTGGGTCATGGTGGTCCAGTAGTAGCCTTGTTGGATGATCTTCTTATCAAGCATGTGACCGTTTATGTGGGGTTCGCATTCCCCGCTGTGGATCTTCTGCATTATCTTTTCAATATCAGCCCCTGCGATGTACTATAAGTGAGTTCCATCGAAGTTCCTTTTGAGCAGTGCTTTATGACAGATGATGTACTGGGCGGCCAGTCTTTGGAGGGTTGTTCGATCTTTCTTGTAGGAACCCTTGGGATACTACCATGCTTGAGGAGGCGCCAAATATCATAGTACTAATAATTAGCTAGCTCGGGATCTTCTTTGGAGACAAGCTCAATGTGGTAGTAATGGGTTGGTTTGTCTTGCTTTTAAATCTAGAAGGGGGTCATTGTTATTCCTTCGGTCATGTGGACCATAGAGGCCAAGGTAGAAAGGGCATCGATTAGGTTATTCTTTACTCAAGGTAGGTAATGGAAGGTGATATCTTGGAATTGGGAGGCTAGCTCTTCTAAGTGGGCATGGAAGGGTTGGAGCTTCTCGTCCTTGACTCTCCACTTTCTGAGCACTTGACCGATAATGAGGGAGGAATCCCCATAGACATATAGGCATTGAATGCCTTTCTTGAGAGCAACCTTGAGGCCTACCATGCATGCCTCGTATTCAGTCATGTTGTTGGTACAAGGGAAATTCAGCTTGATGGTGATGGGAGTGTGGGAGTCATTTGGGGTTATCTGAAGTATCCCAATGCCATATCCCTTTTTATTGGCAGCACGGTCAAAGAACATTTGCCATCAGAGATTGTCCTAGGCAGTGTAGAGGATGTTTTCATCTGGGAATTCATAGATCCAGACATTATCTTCATCCATGGGGTAATTAGCGAGGTAGTCAGAGATGGCTCTTACTTTCATGGCTTTTTGCATGACGTAAACGATATCAAATTTGGCTAGGAGCATAAACCATCGGATTATTCGACTGGATAAGGTAGGTTTCTCGAGCAGGTATTTGATGGGGTCCATTCAGGATATAAGTTTGGTGGGGAAGGTGAGTATGTAGTGCTGCAAATTTTGGGTGGCCCAGACAAGCGCGACACATGCCTTTTCCAAAGAAGTGTAGTTGACCTCGTACCCGACCAATTTGTGACTGGCATAATAGATGGCTCTTTCTTTATGGGAATCTTCAAGGTATTGGGCTAGCAAACCCCCAGCTGCAGTATCAGTTATGGTTAGGTATAGGAGCAAAGGGAGACCAGGCTGTGGTGGCATGAGTATCGGAGGTTGAGTCAGGTATTATTTGATTTGGTCGAAAGCTTCGTGGCAGACCTCATTCCAAACCTTAGTTGAATCCTTTCAGAGGAGTTTGAAAATAGGTTCGCATATGGAAGTTAACTGGTTGATGAACCGGCTGATGTATTGCAATTTTCTAAGGAAACCTCAGACTTCTTTCTCTGTTCGGGGAAGTGGCATCTCAAGTATGGCTTTATGCTTGGCGGGATCTGCTTCTATCCCTTTCTCACTGACCATGAATCCCATGAGTTTTCCTTTTGTAACGCCAAAGACGCATTTTTGCGGATTGAGTCTCATCTGATACTGTCGTAGTTGTTCGAAGAACTTTCGGAGAGCTGGAACATGACCTTCTCTAGTTTAGACCTCAACTTCTTTATGAATTAGATCGTGCAGGATGGTTGTGGCATCCCTCTGGTAGGTAGCCCCAGCATTCTTGAGACCAAATGGCATGACAGTGTAGCAAAAGGTTCCCCATGGGGTGATGAACGCGGTATTTTCTTAGTGATCTGGGTGAATTTTGATTTGGTTGTATCCGGCAAACCCATCGATAAATGACTTAAGAGCATGACTGGCTGTGTTGTCCACGATCATGTCAATATTGGGTAGCAGATAATCATCCTTTGAAGAGGATTTGTTCAAGTCCCGGTATTCTACACACATCCGAACCTTCCCTCCTGATTTTGGTACGGGCACTATATTTTCTAGCCATGTGGGATATTCGATCACACAAATGAAGCCTACGTTTAGCTGTTTGACCACCTCTTCTTTGACTTTGAGTGACCATTCGGTGCGGAGCTTTCTCAACTTTTGTTTAACCGGTTTGTAATCTGCAAGAGTGGGGATCTCATGTTGAGCAATTTTAGGATCAATGTCGGTCATATCGTCATAGGACCATACGAAAACATCCACAAATTCCTTTAGCAATTCTTCGAGTTGTGCACGCTCATGCTCGGTAAGGGTAGCCCCTATCCTAATCTCGCGTTGTTGGCTACTAGAACCGAGGTTAACAACAACAGTCTCTTCTTCATTAACTTGAACGCGGTTATGTTGTTTATTATTAACCTTATTTATATTAGTTAAGAATTATTCATTTGCAAAATCATCATCATTAAAAGTTTGATTAGAATCTAAACAGTTAATGTAAGGCACAACAAGATACTCAAAATCTTCATTTATTTCATTGATAGGAAAAACAGCATTGAGAACCTCATCAAAGGAGGTCTCGATTACATTTGAGCAAGGATAGATAATAAAAGAAGAAATGGGGTAAACATAGGTGGGATTTGAATAGGTAGAACCGGCATAGCATGCCAATTGAGGAGAGGTGTATCAACATCTTTAATCATGTGGATGGATCTAGTGATGTAGTGCCTAAGTGAACCATGTAGAGTGTCAGCCCCAGTGTCTATAAATTCAATGAGTCGTCGGAGTCACCTTCCTCATAATCTTCGGTATCTTTGATGAGCAGTTGTACACGGTGTTGGGAACTTTCTTGGGTAGCTGTCTTGGAAAAAGATCTCCATTTCAGGCATCATCTTCTTGTCTGTATGGTCATACCATGGTTCTGGAAAGCCGCAAAAGGGGAAGTATTCACCCTCTTTGCTGAATCGTCCATTCAAGGAGTCACCTGGGATAGTCTGGATGCAGTCTAGTCCTCTCTTTGGTCGAGACTGGCAGATCCTTCTAAGCTCTTATTCTTATGGTTGATATCCCAAACCACAAGGAGGGAAAGCTTTCTTCAGTTCAATAGGCTCAATTATCCCTTAATGTCTTTATCCTATCCCCAGTCCGGGAATGAAGTGCATGTTTCTGAACATCTTAATCACATTAACGTTGCCATGAGGGTCGTATTCTGGACAAACCCTTTCTTTGAAGTCGTCCCCTGCCGGGAGTAGAAATGGCTCAACTCGGAATCTTGATAGGAGCATATCATTTGACCCATATTGTATCTCAAGGATCGGACTACTGGTACTTGCACCCTCGACATTATCTTTGTCGCCCAAAAAGGCGATAACTCGTCCGTTGGCGAAGAACTTCAATTTCTGATGGTGCGAAGAAGACACACCCTTGATACTGTGGAGCCAAGGTCGTACTAGCAACATGTTGAAATAAGATGGGATGTCAATAACTTGGAATTCGACGACAGGGTTTATAGGGCCATCCCCTAGTATAAGCTTTACGGATCCTATCACCTCCCGAAAGGTATTATCGTAGGCACGTATAACAACGGAGGCTGGAGAGAGGTCACATTCTTTCAGGCCTAAATATCTGAAGGTCCTTAGTGGGCAAACATTCAAGGCGGATCCATTATCGACAAGAGAGAGTGGTACGACCTTTCCCATAACTTCGACGGAGATATTGAGTGCATGATTGTGGTTTAGCCAAATTCTGGGGGTTTCTTCTTCAAAAAAGGATAACATCCGGGTAGAGGTTAAGGATTCGACCAAATTTATCGCTTCTTCTGGTGTGGTAGAGGGAGGAACTGTGGGTCCAGCGAGCAACTTGATCAAATCATTTATGTGCAGTTGGGAAGATATGAAAAGCCCCGATAGAGTGATGTGAGCTTGAGTTTTATTTAGTTAATCGAGGATTTTACTTTCCTCGATGGTTACTTCTGGCATAGGAAGGTTTTCAACACCCTTCCCTTTATCAATGGCTGGTAGTGAGCTTGGGATATGGTAATGACTCCCTGATCTGGTCATGTGATTTCTTGAAGAAGGGAAGAACATGAATCCTGTTTCCTCATCAATCTCGGGTTGTTCTGCCAGCTTGTTTATTTCTCTGAGGAGTTCTTTAAATGATATCATACCACACATGTTGGCTACCGGTCCAGTTTTCTCTGAAGCTTGATCTTCATTCGAATTTTCAAACTCTTCCCCCCATCCGGTGGCAATAATTATGTCTTTTCATATAAAGTCAATGCATTCCACAACTTCGACAGCTTTTTCATACAGGCCTTCCCATTCTGTGGGGATATGTGAGGGTGAAGGGACCAGACGCCCTTGTAATTTTAGAGTATTAAGTAACTCGATTATACTGCAAATACCATTGGTTTTCCTAAAACTTCTGCCATAATCTGAACGACATCATCTAGGCTGACTTCATCGGTCGGTACTACCCAATGGTCTGATTCTCGAGCCCATTTTCTTGCTTCCAAGAACAGCGTGCTGAACCTCTATTAATCAATGATCATTATTGAGGTCAATTTCATCTCGAACTCTAGGAGTTGGTCTAACACTTTTGATAATTCCATACTTCCATTTTCAGAATGGGTACGGACAGCGATGCATGCTCTAGTAAGGAGTAACAACGTCTGATCAACAAGGCTAGTAGGGTGTAGGAGGAAATATGAGAAAGTTTGGAGAGGTTTAGGAGAGTATATGGGTGTGATTTGGATTGAGGTATCAAATTCTGGGTTTAGGAGTGGGTTGTGAGTACTGTGGCTTAGGACTAGCTAGTGGGTCGATGGCACCCTGGTCAATTAGACCTTGGAATATTTTTCAGAGGTGAAAGCATTGGTAGGTGGTATGGCCAACAGTTTGGTGAAAGGCGCAATGAGCATCTGCCTTGAAGTTTCTTGGGAGTGGATTTGGCAAAGGATGGGGATCCAAGGGTTTGATAAGGTTTCGGCTTAACAGGGCTTGTTAAACTTTGGAGAGGGGAGCATGGATCTCGGTGTATTCCTTTCGAATTGGGATAGGGTGGCTTTCTGGTTCCCACGAGGTGGTTGGTTGAGAGATGTTGTTGATGGTTAAGACTGCAGCACCGACAGGTTTGTCATATTTTCTGAGGGTGAACTGTCCGGACACCTTCTTCGGTTCAATTTATGTTTTAGCCATACCCTCCTTGATTTTTACTCCTGCTTCTCTGAATGCTCGCAAGTGAGGATAGTATTTTCCTCCCATGGTTTCTCGGATATGGGCTAAGAAATTCTTCTTCACTATGCTGACTTGTTCTTCCTCGGAAGGCCGATTGGTCACGGTAGCTGCTTTTTCCATCCATCGGGCTATGAAGTTACTGACTGATTCCTCGTAATTCTATTTGAGCAGCTCTAAATCACAATGGGTGACCTCAAGCTCTTCGTTGTATTTATACTGTGACATGAATTATCGAGCCACATCCTCCTAGCTACGGATTCTAGACTCTTCGAGAGCCAAAAACCATCAGAGGGCGTTGTCGTTCAAAGTTTGCTGAAACATTTGGGCCATCACTTCTTCAGAAGTCCCTAGTAGAGTCATGGAACGGTGATAACTACGGAGATGAACAATCGAAGGTCCACTTCCTCTGAATTTCTCGATATTTGGCATCTTAAACTTCTTGGGTAACCTCTCCTTAGAATAAAGAGACATGTGGGTGTAGTCCATGTAATTCCCAGAGATTCTGACTTAGTCACACTTCTTAGTGAGCATCTTGAGGTCTTCTTTGACTTTGTTCAACTCTTCCTCTTTCGGATCAATGATCATAGGCAAGTTGGCCCCAGGTTGGGCAAGGTTTGGCATCAGAAGCTGGGCAGGTGGCGACCCATTATCCAGAGGGGCACGTGGAGCGTGATAATATTCTTCGAAAACTCAGATAGGCTCGGGTGAACCCATAGCACGAGGAAATAGGGCCTCGGGCCGACGTCATTGATGAGGTGAAAAATGTAGAGAGATGGAGTCGCCAGTCTATTTTACTCAAAATCGATGAAAGAAAGGGATCCATCCCGAAGGACAACATCCAAGGACATACTGATACATACGAAACCAAAATTATTCGAGAAGGGTTCGGAGGCTAAGTTACGAAATGGGAAGGTGTTAGGCACCCATTCTGCCCTTACGGTCTCTCATGGGTTTTTTCTATTTTCCTTTATTTTCCCCGTGATATGTGTGCATGTGTATATACCTCGGCTTGTATCATGGGAGAGATAAAGCGAGTCATCCGTAGGAAGGTTCATAGAAATAATATTAGAAAATAGGATTTACGCTATTACCCTTACATTGATCGTTATAATGGAACGATAATGTATGTGGAATAATACGCCACTAAGAACAAATATATGCATATATAAATATATGTAATCTAAGAGAGTTGAGTTTAGAGAAAATAGAAAATGAGAGAAAAAGTGAGAATAGGACTCGAGTCTCAAGTTTTGCCCCAAGACGCCTACGTAGCCTATAGAGGCATCAAAGTCCACGTAGTTCGCATGCAAAATGAGGGGTGGGATTTATCCCATAAATTCAACCGGGACTTCTCTTATTTGTGTGTTGTGTGTGTAAAAAGTGTTTTAGTTGTGAGAAAAGTGTAAGAAAAGTGTGAGAATTCCCGTTTGGAATTTATGAGCAAACCCTATTTTTCTTATTTTTTGGGTTTTTTATTTGTATGAAAATAAGAGATGTGCAATAATACTAAGTAAAAAGTATATTAGGATATGTGAGATGTGAGAATAAAAGTGCTAAATAATAAAACAAATTAATGCGAATTTATGAGAATTTAAGGAGAGAATTGAGAAAATTGGACCTTCTTGAAGATCTTGAGCTTGATCTTGAGTGTTGGAGAGAAGCCCTTGCACTTGGATGATGATGGAGGGTAACGAATTCACCAAGTTTGATGAAAAGGATGATGAAAAGTGATGGTTGGAAAGGGATTTGGATGTGGAAATCACACTAACTTCGAGAGAGGTTTTCTGGATTTGCTGGGAGTGATGTCTATCTGATATGGGCTCCCTTTTGCAATGAGGTCAAGGCCTCCTTTTTATAAGCCCAGGCATTGCCTATCGACATAGCCCTGGTCCTGCCAATCGGCAGGTGCGTTTAGGCGCACTGCCGATAGGCAGGATCTGGGACCTGTCGTTTGGCAATGTCTTTCAGGCCTTTTTGGAAAATCCGTCGCTGAGCGCAAACCGTTTATCCAAATTGTGCATGGGGCAAACTATTGGAAAGGTAATTCAGAGACCTTAAAAAGTTCTTTGGACTGCTCCCGGGTTCGAGAGTTGACTTTAGGTCAAATGTGTCTTAGAAGTGCTCATCAGTCCTTTGGATGGGAAAACTTCGGACGCAAACAGATCGTTCGTCCACATGGTAAGTCAGAATCACGCATAGGGCGGACCGTTGGAAAGGTTAGGAGATTTACTTCGACATTAAAAATAGTTTTATCTGGTTTGGGTAGTTGACTTTAGTTAATCGGGTCCTGAAAGCATTTAGTGACCTCTTAGAGTAAAACAGATCGTTCGTCCGTACCGTAAGTCAGAATCGCACACGGGGCGGACCGTTGGAAAGGGGATTCAGTGCCCTTTAAAGATTCATTCAGTATCGATCGAGATGAAGAGTTGACTTAGGTCAAACGGAGCCCGAGAGCGCTCGGTGGACTCCTGATCGAGTTTCGGGGGAAAACGGGTCGTTCATCCGCATGGTAAGTCAGAATCGCGCACGGGATGACCGTTGGAAAGGGGTTTCAGTTCCCCTTGAAGATTCATTCAGTCTCGATCGAGCTGAAGAGTTTGACTTTTAGTCGAACGGATCCTGGGAGCGTTCGATGGACTCTAGGTTGGTACTCTGGGTATGACATGGGTTTGCAATAATAAAGGGAGGTGCTAGGGACCTAAGGGGAGTTTAGGGGGGGGGGGTTAATAGAATGGGGTGTCTATAGCTAGTAAGAAAGGTGGAGGTAGAGGGGGTATAAAAAATAAATGATGATCTGAAATATTAGGGGTTGTAATGCACCCCATAAACAAAGGAAAGTTAAAAAATACATTAGAGATAATAACATTAGGTTGATTTATTTGGTTGAAGTTGAACTGAGAAATAACAATGTTTTGAAAGTTAAAGAGAATTGCTTTTACAATTGGGAGTTAATTCATAATACTCCTTCTATGGGGCCTGGTAGAGTGTGGATTACTTGGAATACAAATATTTTGGAGGTTGTGGAGTACAATCAGATGGATTAAGCCGTGGTAGTTAAAGTTACAATAAGAGAGAATAAGAATTATTTTTGTCTTACTAGAGTCTATGGTTCAAATGATAGAGACTTTAGGAGAATCTTATGTGATTATTGTATGAATACTTCTGGTATGTGTAATGATGAGCCTTAGATTATGAGAGGTGACTTTAATGTGGTTAGAAATGCTAATGAAAGAATGGGTGGTATTGGAGTTAATTGGGACGAAATAAGGGAGTTTAATTAATGTATTACTGATATAAATATGGAGGAATTTCCTGTTAAAGAATGTTGGCTAACTTGGAGAAGTAATAGAGAAGGATTGACTAGTATTCAAAGTATAATTGATATACTATTTTATAGTGAGATATGACAACAACTGTTTATGGAATGTGAAGTGTTGGTAGATCTTCCAGGTATATATGATCATTCTCTAGTTGTCTTAACCATTCACATGGTTAGAGAGAAAATCAATAAACTTTTTAATTTATTTGATATGTGGATGAAGAACTATGCCTTCAGAGATATTCTTAAGAAATGTTGGGAGGTTGAAATCAACAAAAATCCAATGTTCAAAGTTACTAGAAGATTGAAGATGTTGAAGACTGATTTTATAAAATTAAACAAGAAATGGTATTCTAGTATCTCCTTTAGAGTTAATCCTAAAGAGGTGGAGTTAAATGGGATTCAAAGTTTGCTGGATGCCAATGGTGGAGATGGAAATCTTATTAGTACAAGAAGACAAAGCCTTTTTGAATATTTGGAGTTGAGAAATATGGAAGAAGAGTTTTATATACAGAAATCTAGGGTGCAGTGGATGGAGTTAGGTGATAAAATACTGTTTTTTCCATAAGAAAGTTAATAATAACATAAGCAAAAAAAAAATTCTTTCAATTAAGGATGATACTGGGGTTCTGGTTAGCGGTCAGAAGAATATTGATAAAGAGGCCGTGAGATTTTTTTTCCTTAGTTATTAGGATCAGATCATAATAATAATCATGTTGATAAAATCAAGCTCTGGGAAATCCGGCAAAGATAATTAAATGACCAACATGAGGAGTACTTGAAGATGGAAGTTACTTATGAGGAAGCCAAAGAATTTTTTTTTGATATTGGTAATAAGAAGGCTCCTAGTCCAGATGGGTATAAATGCAGAATTTTTTTAAATGTAATTGGGACATATTGGTCACAGCTTAGCTTAAGCAATCATATTTTTCTTTAAACCTGGCAAGATATTGAGAGAGTGGAGTTCAAATTTAATCAACCTTATTCCTAAAGGTAATGCTCCTAGCTCTATGAAATACTTTAGACCTATTTCTTATTGTAATACCAGTTATAAAATCATATCTAAGATGGTTGTAAGAAGACTTAGAAGTATTATCCTAGACTTGGTTAATAACAGACAATCAACTTTTATAAAGGGGAGGAATATAGCTGATAATATCCCTTTGATGCAAAAAATTGTTAAGGGATATCATTTGAATAAAGTGGAACCTAGATGTGACATGAAAATTGATTTGATGAAAAAATATGACTCGGTTAAATGGGAATTTGTTAAAGCTATGTTAGAAGTTATGGAGTTTCCAAAAATGGTTATTAACTGGATTATGGAATGTATTCAAACTACAAGTTACTCTGTGGTTGTTAATGGATGGGTTGATGGCATTTTCAAACGAACATATGGGCTCAGGCAAGGGGATCCACTATCTCCCTATTTATTTTTCCTAGTGATGGAGGATTTCTCTTGGTTACTTGATGGTGAAATTCATTGAGGTGGCTTCCAATATCGTCTTAAATGTGAGAAGTTAAGTCTTTCACACATCATTCTTGCAGATGATCTTTTCATTGTTTCTAGGGAAAAAGAGAATTATTTAAAGTCATTGATAAAGTTTTACATAACTTTAAAAGCTTATCCGGGTTGGGGCCTAGTTATGCTAAATGTGAAGTCTTTTTACTAGAATTAATGATGAGTTAAAGGACAGGATTTGTAATATGATGGACATGGAAATTGGGGATCTTCTAGTTAAGTATTTGGGTGTCCCTCTGATATCAACAAGGATAAAGAATCGTGATTAAGCAGAATAATGAACTGGACTAATAGGTGGCTACCCTATGTTAGCAGGATTCAATTGGTTATTTCAGTGCTCAAAAGTATACAGGTATATTGGATCAGTTTGTTTATAATTGCTAAGGGGTTATCAAGTAGATTGATCAGATTTTGTGTAGATTCATTTGGTCTGCTACTGAATAAATAAAGTGGGAGCTAAAGTGTCTTGGAGTGTCATATTTTTTCCTTATAATGAGGGTGGTTTGGGAGTTAAGAGTCTCTATGAATGGAACAAGGCATGCATGTTCAGGCATATGTGGGATATTACTAGAAAGAAGGATTCCTTATGGGTTAAATGGGTCCACTCTGTTGTGTTAAAGAATGGATCAATTTGGATAACAAAATTGAATAAGAATAGTTCTTGGACATGGAGGAAATTATGGAAGTTAAGAAATTAAATAAAGAAACTTATTAAATATAATATTAGAAATGGAAATGATACTTTGTTCTGGGTTGATAATTGGCATGAGAAAGGCCCTCTGGTGGATTATTATGGGAGAAGAATCATATATGATGCCAATAGTAGAGAGAATGTAGAAGTTGTTGAATCCATTAACAATGGAGAATGGATTATGCCTAGACCTATTTCTCTTGATTTGGCAGAGATAAGCACTACTAATGTTAGAACTCAGGTGGAAATTGATGATTGCGTTTGCCGGTGTCCTATTAAAGATGGTAAATTCAATTGCAAGGTTACCCATAATATGATCAGAAAGAGGAAATAAATAGTTAGATGGGCTAAAGCAGTTTGGTATCATAAAAAAGTTCCTAGGTAGGCTTTCTTACCGTGGATGACATGCCTTAATTGATTATGGACCAGAGATAAATTGATGGAATGGGGGATCATTGATAATAATCAATGTGTCCTATGTGATAAATCAGTGGAAAAGAAAGATAATTTGTTCTTTTTGTGTGGAGTTACCAAGCAAATCTGGAGTCAATGCTTCAGAAACAATGGTTACAACAGAGATATCATGAGTTTTCAAATAGAAGTTGAAGCATTCTCTAACAGTAAAAAGAATTTCCGAAGTTACATGGAAAAATTAGTTTTATCTGCTGCTATTCATGTTATTTGGAAGACCATAAATGATAAGATTAGTAGAAATGGAATAATATGCAGAGAGATTATTATGAAGAGAATTGAAGAAATCATATAAAATGTTACATGCAGATGGAAAGATGCTACTAAAAATCACAAAAATTGGGAGATTTGTAAAAAATGGGAGATTGATGAACAAATTATCCAGAGTAATGGAGTGATTACCTCAAAAGAAGATGTTTTCGTTGGTGGCTAGCTTGGTATACCTTTGATATAATCACTGGACGGGATTCAAGACTGGCTTTTATTTTATCAGTCTTGATGAGTAGGAAACTAAAGGCACTATAGACTGTAGTGAGGAAGTAAACTATTGTCGAATAAACCCAAATTACCTATGAGTTTTTGTAGACTATCCAAGGAGGACCAATTTAAACTTTTTTTAAATTGTTAACTATAAAACAAACTGAATAATGCTTGCCAAGTTAATTAGAGTCCTAATTATTATCTTGATTAAACTAGGTTATTAAGTAGATAATAACTAATTCAGTTTGATTAGGCGAGTTTCTAGATTTAAATCTTATATTTCGTGTTAGGTGATATATGCAGAATTTACACCACGCGATGATTTAATTGACATCGCAAAAACCCTTCCCCTGGGAAAAACGACGTACCCTCTATGGTCACCTAATCTAATAAAGTGCAATAAAATAAATCAATACGGAACGATTTAAAATATACAACAAGACACAAATTAAACTAGATAGAAAAGACCTATTACCTATATCAAGCCTCTGCAATGGTTGCTTTTCTGAATCTCAGCTTTAGTTTGTCTTTTGTACTTTGTCTTCTTCACTTCTCAACTTTCCCTTTAGCTTCCTCAGCATAGGTCAGCTCAGTGCCTATTTATTCTAATAGTGACATGTGGTAGTCTAGTGTTTATGATGTGCGTTATTCTACATGACACAATCACCCTTAATGTTACAAACCGAATTCTTATGCAACAGATTATATATCCTATATATCTTCTTAAGTCTTATGTCTTTTTAAGTCAAGACTTATTGACTTTAAAACCATTTTAGAAAACTTTCTTTTCTTTTCACATCTTGAACACTAGACTTGTTCAAATATGTACACCAATATATGTGCCTATGTGAGTATATGTATAAAGTGAGTGAATAATACTAAGTGATATGAGATGTAAACAATCCTAAAATCACTCAATCAAAATATTATGTAAAGACACAATATTTAAACAATATATATATATATATATATATATATATATATATATATATATAGAGAGAGAGAGAGAGAGAGAGAGAGAGAGAGAGAGAGGAAGGCTCACCATCATCATGATGTATACATCACACCTAGTTCTATGCCCTAAGAAACTTTTTCTCCAAATTTTTTATTTTTTTCCTAAAATTAACCTTCCAATCAACCCATATTCAAAAAATTAGGCCAAAATATATTTTGTAGATATTTTTAAAAAAATCACAAAAAACTACTGGCGCAGACCCTTATAAATAAGGTATTTTGAGCAGTTTTTGTGAATTTTTTAAAAATAGCTACAAAACGTATTTTGACCTAATTTTTTGAACATGGGTCTATTGGAAGGTTAATTTCAAGAGAAAAATAAAAATTTTGGAAAATTTTTTTTTTAGGGCCTATAACTAGGTGTGATGTGCGGCTAATGTATAGAGCATGACGTAGGTGAGCCTTCTCCTATATATATATATATGGGTCCTGATATTTACACCCAAAAAATATCTCCAAAACACCCTTTTATAAAAAACACCACATACGCACCTAATATTTATACAAAACACCAAAAAAAAAACACCACATATACCTTCACCCATTTAAAACCCAAAGAATTTCAATCCTCATTTTTTTCCCTTTCCCTCTCTCTCTCTAACTTCTCTCCCAAACCACCATCTCCCATTAAACCTTACTCCGAACACCAAAAACACACAACACCACATTACCATCAAGCTTCATTTCTGGTATGTTAAATCATTAAACCTTACTCCCATTACTGTCATGTTCTCATTTTGTGCTCTCATTTTGTGTATTAAACCCTAGCATGCAAACTACATATAAAAAAACCATTATAAACTCTTTAAAATGTAACCCTAATTAATCTAACTACAAATGTATTCCATTTGCGCGAATGGGACCTAGGGTTTACCACGGTAAGAAAAAACTAGAGTTTAACGATTTGAAAAAAAGATAAAAAAAAATGGTCTGCACCTACGGTTTCTCGTCACCTTAGGTGCTAATAATATTCGGTCATGTCTAACTATGATTACACAATATACGGCCAGTTCTCACAGTGGTTGTAGGTTTCACGGACAAAGCCAACCGTGATTATATTTTCACGGACAAACCCAACCGTTTATAAATATTTCACGGCAATATAGAACTGGGGTTTCATTTTTAGTAATTATTGTTTCTAATTTTAATTCTAATCTCTTAAAGTACCAATTTATTTCTTATTTCATAGATTCATTTGCTAAGGTATATAAATGTTGATTTGCTAATATAATTTGTTAATTTGCTAATATAATTTTTTAATTTCTTATGTAGGTCATATAAATGGTGAGAAGCAAAAATCCTCCTACCACATCCGAGCAAAAGAGGAGGTTGGATGCAGCTAAGGAAGTATGATGACACGTATCTTCCTCTAGTAGTAGTAGTAGTGTCAGTGAGGCCACTACTTCAAGCAAAGTATATTCTCCAACGACTTCGTTAGATAAAGTGGTGGCGATTTACTTAATTTTAAAGTGGGTGATACTTCGAATTTAATTGAGAAAGTAGTTGAGGCGATTGTAGGTGATTTGATTAGGGTTAGTGAAGGGGGTGAGGTGGGAGTAGTGAGAGATAAAGAGGAGCAGAAAAAAGAATAAGATAAATCACGAGAGAAAGAGAGAGAGAAGTAAAGTGATGAAGAGAGAGAGGAGGAAAGTGAGGAAGAGAGAGATAAAGAGAGAGAGACAAGAAGAGAGGAGGAAAGAGAGGAAGAAGGAGACAGAAGGAGGGGGGGAAGATAGATAGGAAAGAGAGGAGGATAGAGAGGAGGAGAGGAAGAAGGAGAGAAGGAGGAAGAAGGGGAGAGAGTAGGAGATGACGAGTCTTCTTCCTCGGAAGATGAAATCCAACCGTCCTCATCGAAAGGTTCAGAGAAAAATGCCCCCAAAAAAATAATCCACTTTGATTCCCAATCACTCGAGGGGTGCACACCAAACAACCCTAAAATCCTAAAAATTTATCATAACCATATTGGTTATTCTATTTGGAATAGATATGAGGAGGGGGGAATAATGAAGTACGTGTACCACTTCAAGAAATTTGTTGAGTGGGATATAGCCAAAGAGGATGAGCGGGTAATAGAGTTGGTGAGGAACTCATGGTTGTATGGTCTGATTAAACACTCCTATCGGTACATAGACTATGTATCGGTGTTGGCATTCAACGAACGGTGGCAGAAGGAGACAAATTCATTTCATATGCCGTTCGACGAGATGACCATCACCCTAAATGATCTGTACCATCTCTTCCAAATCCCGGTAGTAGGTAAACCGGTGTACGGTAATGTTCCGAAGAAAGTCGAGGAGAAGACGGCCCAAATCGAATGGCTTACTAAATATTTGGGTTGTACCGAAGAGGAGGCCAAGGAGGAGTGTACGTCTGTATAATCTGTTCATTTTGATTGGTTAATGAATTTGTGTAGGGGGGTGTTAAGAAGCTAGGGGAAAGTGATTCAAAGAGGAAGATTGAGCAGGCTGCTAGGGGGTACTTACTTTTCATGGTCGGTTGCTTATTATTTCCGGACAAATTGGGCAATCGAGTTCTAGTGTACTACCTGCAGTCTTTGCGAAAGGTCGTCAAATTCAAAGACTATGCTTGGGGGATGGGTGTATTGGCCCATTTATATTGGCAGTTAGGGATTGCCTCTCGACTGGACGTTCGACAAGTGCCCAGATATCTTCCCCTTCTTGTGGTACATATTTTAAATTTTGTTTTATAATATAACGATCTCCTAATTAATATGTCTATATTAAAATTTTCTTTTGTTTTGACTACAGGCGTGGATATACGACCACTTCAATTTGACAAGGGGTATTAGAAATCTCCATAACGAGCATAGCGAGTCGCGTTTATGAAAATAGAGGGCACAAACGGTGTCAGGGGATGCCTTTGCACAGTTACGGGATCTAAGGGAAACCTTAGATGATTTAAAAGCTTCAAACGTATGTATTAGGTATTTTAAGTTCAGTATTTGTTTTCTTTATTTATGTACGTACTAACTTTTGGAAATGCATTAATGTTGTATGGGATCCTTACTCAGAAAAAAGTGAGGCCTACCCATTTCAAGAGGTCTCATGGTACAATGGCCTCCTTATCTGCAATGATGTCGGGGAACCCTACTACTCGTAGAGGGTCCAACACTAAGTTGGATATATTCAAACAATTCCTAGATCGCTAATGCACCCTTTGTCAGAGGAGAGGGGGAAGAACGAGGCCCGATACAAATTAAAGTTTGATATTGAGAAATGGTATCAACTTAACTGGGTAGACCATGTACTGTCTAATGCCAGACGTTCGACCCCGGTGAGGTCCGTGCCTTAGGAATGCGTGGATGGGTACATGTCTTGGTACAAAAAAAGATCCCATCCATACATTCAAAATCCTAAGAATAGAATACGCAAACTGGAGCTAAAGCACTCAGGTAAAATGGTAAATGTTTTGAAATTTATCATTAAATTGATTTCCTTTGATCAGGAGTTGTCTAACACAGTTGATGATAATTTATATAGGCTAAGGGTATAGACGTAGCCATTAGCCTTCTCCAGGAAGCTATTGATAGAGGCTCAAACCAGGAGTTTACGGATCTCCTTAAACTATCACGTGCAGTGCTTGATGCCCTTCTTCGAGCCAAGAGGATGCATGCTCATATAGAAAAGGGAAAGGCCCCGGTGGGTGAAGAAATCCATACCAAGGCACGACACTATCCAGACCCAAGAAAAAACCACCTCGACAAAGCGTTTAAATAGAAGACATATAAAATTTGTTCAAACAATTTGAATGTAACTATATTCTTAAAAATTTTGTTTATAAAGTATCCCAAATTTTGTTATGTGTTATGTGTTGGAACAACTTTGCGACAATTATGTTGGAATAACTTATTTGGAATAACTTTGAAACAAATATGTTATGTGATATGTGTTTGATTGTTATGTACTTGAATGTTATGTTATGTAGTTCAATGTTATGTTATGTCCTTGAATGTTAACCGTGAACATGCTTGAATGTTAGCAAAACGGTGGGTTCTCACCATTTATTACGTCTGTACGGTGTGGTGTCACCGTCATACTAACATCAACGGTGTGGTGTCACCGCAAAATAAACAACCATGGTTACATTAGATCATGTAAATTGGGGGGAAAATCACCAAAGTCTCTTTATATAATTCACGCTTGGATCAAACCGTGGAGAGTATATTTATGGCTACAACCAACCGTGTATTTTGGGGTGAAAAAATAGCCAAGTCTCTCCATATATTTCACGGTTACAACTCACCGTGGAGTGGAAACTCACGGCTATATTTCACCGTGAAAGTACATTTCATGGTTACATGAAACCGTGTATGTTGGGGGAAAAATTGCCAAAGTCTCTGCATATAATTCACGGTTGGGTCTCACCATGGAATGTATACTTATGACTATAACCAACCGTTTGAATACCTATCACGGTTACATTAAACCATGTATGTTAGGGTGAAAAAATAGCCAACTCTCTGCATATATTTCACTGTTACAACGTACCGTGATAGTACATTTCACGGTTACATGAAGCCGTGTGTGTTGGGGGGGGAAATTTCTGAAGTCTCTGCATATAATTCACGATTGGGTCTCACCGTGGAATGTGTATTTACGGCTACAACCAACCGTCTATATACTTTTCACGATTACATTAAACCGTGTATATTGGGGTGAAAAATAGCCAAGTCTCTGCATATAATTCATGGTTACAAAGCACCATGATAGTACATTTCACGGTTACATAAAACCGTGTATGTTGGGGGGTGGGGGAAATTACCAAAGTATCTGCATATAATTCACGGTTGGGTTTCACCATGGAATGTATATTTATGGCTACAACCAACCGTCTATATACTTTTCATGGTCACATTAAACTGTGTATATTGGGATGAAAAAATAACCAAGTCTCTGCATATAATTCACGGTTACAACTCACCGTGGTTGTTTTTTTCACGGTGTGGTGTCACCGTGGGTTCCTAGTTACGGTGTGGTGTCACCGTGTATACATTTCGACGGTGTCAATGGACCGTGAGTTACTTTCAATACCCTAAGATTTCCAATTTATCACATATATAACCAATTAATATTATAGTAATGATTGCAAAAAGATAGAAAAAGTTCTAATCAATAATTGTTAATAACCACATACTATCCATTTACATATAATCAATGATTGCAAAAAGTTGCAAAAGTTACAATCATTAGCACTGGAATTTCTACAACAACTATTTTACATATAACTAATCCAGATAAACTACAAAAAGTTTCCAATACTGATAATTACAAAAAGTTATAAGAAACCCTAGGAATTTCACCACAGAACTTAAGCCTCCGTCAAGTCCCCGTCCTCATCCGAGGATAGTAAGCACGGTTCATCTCTCGTCGCAATGTCTTTGGGACATAGATTCTGAAACATTTGAAAGTGGGACTTAAACAAAGTAGGCCACTGAAGGACATCTTCGCTGGCCCTTGATTTCCAGCTAGAGGTAATTGGTGGTAGGGGCAAAATCTTGTGCATTTTAAACTCACCCAGTGAATATTTGACGACTTCAGGATATAAATGGTGCGATTATCTTCCATACTAGGTTTTGGCCCAACGCCGAATGGAACAAAAGTTAAGCATTGAAATTTGGATACCAACACAACCATTAGCTTAAATGCATTCTCCGCAAGGTAGCTAAACTCTGGCATCATAAACCATCGCTCGCTAGTTCATGAGTGTCTAAAATAGTCTAATATCCTCTCATACTCATCAATATCATAGGAGGTCATCACCGTAGCCCAAAATGTCCCATCCCTATGTATCTCTGACAACAAAGCACTACGAATAGCATGAGAATGTTCAATTCCATCCCCAACACCCGCCCCTTTTGAAATAGACCTATATCCACAGTTCCCATCGGATTTTACATCATATATATCCTCCACAAATGATCGAAAGAACTCGGGAACGTCCTTCATATACATCGTCTTCTCCCAAGACCACGTCTCCGATTTCACTCCCATCAATGGGGTAATGTTTGTGAAGGCTTTTTTATGATACCTTATGGACGGTACATCTTGCTCCCAAGAACAAGAGGATCTTTTCATAGATATGTCGGAAGAATTTTTCCCTTAGGTGTCCTGACCTTTTGATGAATTTGTACGGGATCCATCAAGGGTATGGTAGAGGGTTAGACAATCTCCTTTAACTTTCTTAGTATCATATTTCTAACAGCTTCACCTGCCTCATTCCACCTTTTCTTAAAAAATATAATCTCGGGTGTATAGTCAAGGTCACAGTACCTAGGGATGTTCGGGATAATGGCAAGTACCCTCCAATGATCGTCTAGTGCCCATAGTGGAATTACTTAGCCTAGCTTCTCCCATTGGGCCAACTTGTGGACACATAGTAATCCGTATATGGTGCGAAGTACGTGGGAGCATCGTATCTCCGTATATTGAGTTCTAGCTCTTGATGCGCTCAATTTTGATTGCATGGAATCTATCTCAACAACAATCAGATCCAATGCATAGTGTGATGCCCTACCATGGATATCACGCAATAACGCATCATTGTGTCCATGCTTGGTGTATTGAAGTGATTTCTGAAACTCGGTTTGAATTTGAGTTACTTGGTGGACAAGTAATGCATCCATACCCTTCCACACCGTAGCAAATGAATCGGGGCTATTTGTTAAGTATTTTTTTATTTGCGCATGGGCACTCTCCGCTCTGTTAGTTGTTCGGTTGGCACGGTGGGGTATGTGATTAGTCCATGCATGCACGAACTAAAAACATAAAGGGATCTAATTCTTCGATACGTACTCAACCATGTTCGGTTATTCTTGCCAGTTTTGGCATAAAGCACTCCATGCATTCTAAAAGTCATTCGTAGTCTCTAACTCCAACACCCCAATCCAACCTTGCATGAACAGTTTTTATCCTGGTCTTTAATGTTGTGTTTCAAACATACACCCTTAATGTTCTTTTGTATATGGAATAATCATAGAAGAACGGTGGCGCGTGAAAACACGCTTGGCAAAGCGTTTAGACAAGATTGTTGTTTGTCGGAGACAACAACTTGTGCCAAATCTTCTGGAGCGTATAATGACCACAAATATTGCAAAGCCCATCTAAAATTTTCCTCCTTCTCACTCTTCAAAAATGCAAATACAATGCAAAACGATTACCCGATAGACGTGACCCCAGTCATCTCAAATAATGGCATATTGTAACGATTGGTCTTGTAAGTGCAATCGATCACAAGCACACTCGGGAAGCATTTTACCAACAAGCAAGAGGCGGGATGTGTAAAAAATAAATCCTCCACCACATCGTTTTGCTCATTCCTTCGATGACAGTGGACATAATTCTTCTCCCTGGGCAATTGCATCAACTGTTGCATGGCAGTGCGACATTGCATCTCAACACTCTTTATTTTGCTTTTAGCGTCATATATTGTTCGTAGTGATGTACAATTGTACTCCGATCTCTTTTTCAATGTATGGAGTACTTCCTTTCGGACAACCCCATTATTTATCATCTCATTTATAATGTTCCACCCTTTTTGGGAGAGTTGACCGGCATATGGGTGCCCAACAAGTGATTTTGACACCACGTGATTGTGTAACCCCACAGAGAAATTCAACCCCCCAACGACCATTATCATGTGGAACCCCTTTCAAGCTAAATGGGCAATCACATTTTCGCGTTCCGAAATAACGGTTCCTCTTCTTTTCCAACTCCTAGTCCTTTTTGGGTCTATAAATCTCGCTTCGCTCACAACCAAGTACGACCCTACCCTTGTTGACTGTACTGGCCTTATTGGATTTCAGAATTATCATGACCGCATGAATCTTATGACCAACTTGTTGATACCAATCAATCACCTTGTCCCGATCATAAAAAATCTGCCCAAGAAGAACACTATTAAATGAAAGGACATTTTAAATGGAGATTTTGAGTATAATGGTAAAATCATGTTGAGTACAATATCAATAAACAAAACGTACCTCCTCAGTTATGAATTCGATTGTATGGTCTTGATTAATCGCATTAATATCCAATCCTTCTTATATTTTCGCATCCTAACAATGCACACAATTAAATTATGTCATACAATAATGTCACGCATTAAATATCTTAAAGTGTTAGAAATTAACAACGTGATATGGTTTTTTACCATAGACGATGTGAAATCTGAAAACAAATCACGCAAACATTTAGGGGAAGTAGATGCCGTTGCTTTTTCAATCATACTCGGTTCATGCATATTCGTCTTCTCGATGGATGCACATTCAGTAGGTACACTCGGTACAATGAGATTTTCTATATCCTGCTAAAATGTATCATCTAGAACTGAGTCATCTAACTAAAATGACAATACAATAATCAGTACATGAATGAATGGAAATATGTTATAAGAATTGTATCTATATTGAACTTATCACAGCCATATTAGACTGTGGGTATATTACCACGGCCAAATAAAATCGTGGTGAACTTATCACGGCCAATGTAAACTATGAATATATAACCACGTCCAAGTGAAACTGTAAGTTTATAACCACGGCCAAGAATCATTACAGGGTCAAGTGTAACCGTGCTATGTTAATTTATGGTAAAATGTAACCGCGATGTGTCATTACACAGCTTCTTGGGACAGAAACTCATTGTCACTTACGGTGACGGGCAACCATAAGTGCAATGAGTGTAGTTTTATTTCATCTTTTCATCATCTTAAATGTTGTTTAATAGATTATATAGTGTGTAGTGGTGTTTTAGTACATCAAACTCATCAAACGAGCATTTGAAAGCTTGATCATCAACATTCTTTTCATCACCTATTGCAATGTACTCCCTTGATATTTGGTTTCTATATATAAACAACACAATAAATACCACAACAAACACACAAAAATGGAGATTTGAGAAGGGATGGTGAAGATGATTTTAGCTAGGTTTAGCCGTGGGTAAGAGGTTTCGGTGGGAAGAGTAACCGATTTGAAAATGCGTCTTTTGGTTGGTTTGTGGTGTTTTAGAGTTTGTAGTGTTAGTTTATGTGTAATTTTTTTGTTTAGTTTGGGGTATATTAGACATTTTATAAGAAAAAAAGGTACAACACTTTTGGATGTTTTGGAGTAAAGTTTGGATTTAATTTTTATGTGATGTTTTGGAGATATTTTTTAGGTGTAAATATCAGGACCCTATATATATATAATATGGAGCCATGGTTTTTGAAAAAATATCTTCATTTTTTAATGCATGACATTTTCTCATTTCATGCCCATGCATGAAATGTCATGCTAAAAGAAAATCTTATTTTTATTTTTCATTAAATAATTTTTTTATTTTTTTTAAATTATGGGTTGGGTTTTATTTTTTCTAATTTTTTTTGTTTGTTTATTGTGGCATGGGTTTTATCACGGGGACAAATTTATTATCGTGCCATCGGCATGGGCATCCACTAGTATATATATAGAGGAATATTTGACTAACAAGAATTCTTATAGCAATATATGTCTAAGCAAAATAAACACGTAATAAGAAAACTGTTTTTTTCAATAAATGTTTAGATTAAATCCAAATTAATCTAATAACCTAGAAAGTCTGTTTTAAAAATTAAATTTCTCAAATTAGCCCACCAGGTCTTAAACAGTTTATCAGTTCAATGTTCAAACGAAGTTAAAAATATGTTCAATTTAGTTCTTGATTCAGTCCAAGGTTAAGGTTCAAGAGGACAGTCCAGGTGTTTCAACTTTTACAAAAAGGTCCTTAAAAATGAAGGTTTAAATCTCTAAACCTATTTAACAGATATGACAGTAATGAACCAAAGTTTTGAAAAAAATAATCTAAAACAAACTGTTTTAAATGTTTATGAAATTAGAATCCAAGATGAACAAAAATTATACACAAGTGTGGTTTATGTGTAAAATAGTGTTCATCCGTACACACAAATTAAATCTAAGGCATATATAAAATATCAAATAGATACAAAGTGAATCAGAACATAGATCGTGAAAAATCGTGTGTGGAATTGTAACAAAACACTAAAGCTAACATGAAATTATCACACTACGTTTTTATTGACTTAAAAAAATTCTTAGAGAGCAGTTATGATTTTAGGTCTTGAATAACAATCTACAGCAGCAACAACTCTACACGAATGAACTTAGACATATCAATAACATATATGTGACATACTATATCAAGAACGAATTGATCTAAGCAACAACTACATATACTACAACTACAAATTTATATAACAATGCCATAAATAATAGATCTTAAGAACACGAACACACACACACACACACATACACACACACACACACACACACACATATATATATATATATATATATATATATATATATATATATATATATATATATATATATATATATATATATATATATATAGAGAGAGAGAGAGAGAGAGAGAGAGACGAGCAGATATTCACTTATAGTAGGTATAATCAATGCAAGACATAAGTGACTAGAGAATTCTTGAAGAAATCCAAGCATTTAACAATCACACAAACAAATTTTCAGAATAATATTTGTGTTTTGATATTAGTTCAGATCTGTAGGAGAGATCTAAACTTAAATCTAAACACTACGTGTGGGGTGTATGTACTCCCTCTCACTATCTCTCTAATAATTTCGGCAGAGTTTAAGGGAAAAATATATTTCTCAACATTTTTAAAATGGTGACCCAAGGTCTTAATATATAGGCTGATCGAGTGTGTTGTGATTAGAGTAACTGAGACTCACAAGGATTCCAACAATTTAATACCAGTCATGGATAAAGAGTAATTATATGACTTAGAAAGAAACACAAAAAGGCTACCTAATTTCTTACCACATAGCAATAGTTGGCATCACTAATGAGAGTAACATTTTTAAAATGGACGGTATCGTTTTTAAAGAGAAATGACAACCAACTTTGGTTTAGAGAAATAAACCGTGGGCGGTTAAATTGTTTGGTCAAAACCAGTGGCAGCTGTTACCACCTATAATAGTTACCGTTGAAATTTAAAACAAACATAAAGAATATATCAAGCATGCGTATAAACATTAAAACCCAACATAAATGTTTAAATCATATTTTTAAAATTGATTTCAAGATATTTCATTTCAAAATATATCAAGAAAAATTCCAAAAAATATGAGAAAAATTCATAATAATATTATCAATGTTTTTACACAAAAAATATTATTCTTATATTTTTACCCCAATTTTTTGTAATTTAAATTAATTGCACCAACTAATTTAAATTATGAATTTAATTGATTTATAATGTTTTAATAATATTCTAAAATTATTTAAGAATCCTTTTTAAACACAAAAACAAAACTCATAACAAATGTCATGATATGCAGTGAAATGCAACATGTGTCCTATATGGTGTAGTGCATCCTATGTGACATAATTAAATCCTATGAGCCATAGATGTAGGGTGTGAGAGACAGCCTGCTCTCCAAATGATAACTGGGTCGAATACTGAGTTGTTGTAGACTTCAATAGGGAGCTTGGCATAGGTAACTTGGTTCAACATAATTACAAAAAAAAAATCTTGTAAAATTTAAAGTCCAACTAGCTGAAGGTCTATATAGCTCAAGCATAAAAAAAGACCTATAAGTGCTCTATATAGGGACCTTCAATCTCTCCCATTGGACTAATTTTGACAAAACCCTCGAGTGCATCAAATGATATACTAAGGTAAGAAATCCTATAATTTTCTATACAAAAATATTTCTAACTGTCTACTGAATCCTAGAAAAGAGAGATACTCAATAACTGACGACCGATGAGATAGAAAAACCTGCAAACAGTAAATACCCTTTCTGTCGAGAAATCAAGTCAGTAGCACTTGCTTTACAATTGTTCAAAGACAAAAACAAATGTGCTGGAAAAAATAAGACAAGATAATGTGCATGAAAGAATATCAACACACTATAAAGGAATATGTACTCAACTTTCCCCAATTTTGAATAAATTAAACAATGGTTGAGAGTTAACATAGGAACAAGTTACAACCTGTGAAATAAGCGTCTACTACATTAAATATGGTTATAAGAGATACCGCTATTAGTAGATACTTTTATCCTAAAACCCCAGAGATCTAGTAATCAGGATGCATAAATAAACAAATTCCAATTTTCAAGCACAATTACTCCAATCATATGTGGAAGTTATTTCTAAACAAGATTATCTAAAGATAGAGAAAGTATATCAGCAAGTGAAAATCACTAGTATCATGATGAACTACTCCATTTCGTTGGGGAGTTTTTGGAGCACTAAACTGGCGAGAATATCCAATAGTCTCACAATACTCGATAACTTTAGTTTCATTAAACTCACCCCCTCCCCCATCATTGAATGATTCTAAGGATGTAGTGTTGTTTAAGTCCTTGTCCTTTTAGTGAGGAGACTTAGTAATTTTCTCAACTTGGCAGGGGCCATAAATATTATTTGGAACTTCCTTTGATTTTAAAAAATCTAGTTGAGGCCTCAGATCGGAACTCCTTATCCAAATAGGCAATGTTTCAAAGGTTTTTGTGCCTTTTGGAATCTAGGATGGGAATGCTCTTTTACGAAACTTTTCTTTTTAGTCTGAGGTTTAGACTTATTAAATAAATAATTTAAATTATTATTAGTGTCCTATCTAGGAAAATTTGTAAATCTCTTCACTTTATGGTTAAAGACTTTAAAACGAGTGTCTTTCCTATGATTATCAAGACATTACCAGTTTTGTTGACCAAAAACACCACAAAAACTACAATAGTAGTGAATAGCGGGTTGTTTAACATAAAGAACTGACTTTCTAGACTTATAGCCACCTATGACATGTTTAGTATACCCATTTGTCCTTTTAAGGGGTGGAATGTACTTGAGAGTCAACATACTTTACCGGAGGATAATTTAGATCAAATAAAATTTTAGAAATATTTTCATTCAAAATCTGTTTTCATTTATCAATAGTGGATCTACTCAAATAAGCAATGACTTAGGTACTATCCCTAACAAATATAGCAGGTTTGATACATGGATTGTTTTGAAAATTTTCTTCATAACCAAGTCCATTTGTATTATAATCATATTTCTGAGAGTCCAAAAGTTTATCCAAATCAAAATCTTCTTTGGATTTTTCTAAATCTATTTCTCTTACCCTTATAAAAGCATCGACACACAATTCTTTAGATTTTTCAAGATCAACCAATGTGGCATTATATTTTTGTTCAAAAACATTAACCTTTTCGTTAAGACTTGAGATCTTATTTCCAAAATTATATTTTTGTTTCTCATAATCACTTCTTTCTTTTTCGAAATTTGATTTAATATCAGTTATCTCTAGTTCAGTTTGCTTAACTATCCCATACTGACTTTCTAAGGTCTCACTAAGTAATTGCACCAAATTAGATAAATCCTTCCTATTTCTTAGTGTTCTAACATACATTTCAGCATAATCATCATAGCTTACAAAATCATCATTCCAAATTACTTCAGTGCTAGTGTGTGAAGTGTCGTTAGTTCCATTTAAACCAGAACCGGAATCATCATAGCAAGCGGCATGTTTAGCATCTAAAAGAGCAGTTAATTCATGCATAGATGGTTGAGTAGCTAACAATGATTTAACACATTCATTTAAATCTAAAATCTCATTATATTCTTATTCATTAGAATCATTTAGTCCAGCAATATATTTTTCACCACTGAAATAATCAACACTACCAAAAAAAGCAAGGCACTGTGACTCAGACTTATCCTGGTCCTCTTTCCAATCAGAAGATTCTTCCTAATTTTTTGTTAAATGGGACTTGTAATTTTTATTGTGTATGATCTGTGATTTAACTTGATAGTCAGCAATGAAATGGCCTAATGTACCACAAGTATGACAAGCCATTTTAGATTTAGCTGGTTTGTTCTTATTATTATTGGAATAACCAGTCTGATTTGTGTTTTTGTTATAAGGCCTCGATGACTGGCTGGATTGGAAGTCAGATTGCACACAACTTTTTGCAAAATTCTCTCTCTTTTTCAAAAGCTTTTCAACTTCCTTGACATAAGTGTAATCTCACCATCAATATTTGTAAGGACACAATTCTCCAATTGAGTCTTATATAGTGTTGGCTCAATTCCAGACAAAAACACTTGAATCATAGGATAGAGTTCTTGACCATCCATCAAGCCTATGACATCTTAAAGTTGAAGATGTTGTGGCCTTCTTTTCAAGAGAACATCATTGTCGAGTTTCAGTGCCACATTTCACATCATCAACATCATATTTCAATTCTCCAAAGGTATGAATGCTTTTATATATTTTTATGAGGCTTGGAATAATTTTAATGGGTGTAATTTTTATTTAAAATAAAGTTTTTCGGCTTAAAATTGAAAAAATGAGCATTCTGACATTTCGTTCGAAAGAGTTTGCCAACGAGAATTTCGTTCGAACGAGTTTGCTAACAAGTTTTCCCATTTTGGCCACTGACTTTTGGTGAGAAAGGTCGTTCGAACGAGATTTCTGGCAAGAATTTTTTTTGGCAGTTTTGTCCCACTTTCCCACCTCCTCTAAATCCCTTCCAGATTTATTTAGTGTGGGAATCTATTTTGAAAAACCAACTTTTGACATTTTCTGAACACATTTTTTTAGAGAACATTTTAGAGAGAAAAATTTCTTAATTCAAAAGTTCATTGTTTAGTGTTTTTGTGCAATCATGAACTAATCTCTACAAAGAACACTTACACCCATAGTTTAGAATTCCAAGTATTTATACATACATACATATATATATACATACATACATACATATATATATACATATATATATACATACATACATACATATATATATATACATACATACATACATATATATATATATATATATATATATATGAATGTTTGGCACCGGGTTCACTTTTCTACCCAAGAAGAAAAGAGTTTGGGTCTTGTTTCTCTACCCCAGCAAAAGGAGAATCATTTTGGTTTATACTGCGGTGTTCCCTATCGAAGAAAGGCTTAGTGTGAGGGTGATGGTGTCTAAGAGCCCCATTGCAGGAATCCGAGACTATGGAGGAGTCCACAGTTATTCGCTAGGCGGAGGTTGAAGATCGAAGGAGCGCTTCAAGGCTTGGATGGACTCAAGTCAGTTTGTGTAATTCCTCTTTTGTCGAGTCTTTATAAAACTACCATACTCAGTGAATTTGTGGTTAGGGCCGTCCGAGATTTTTCCCATTTGGGTTTTCCTCGTACATTAGCGCGTCGTGTGATATTGTTTATTTTATCTTGCTCAAATCACCTTAGAATGCATGCATAAGTTAACAAGATAAAATTGATTTAATTATGACACTTGTTTTTTTGTGTGCTAAAATTATATTGGGTGCAATTTAAGTTAATTTAACTCAAGTCATATATTTAATTTGGTTTAGCCTAATTTGGTAATATTGAAAATATTGGGTAGGCAAATTTTAGAACTTGTGTTAAATTAATTTCGGGCTAAAAGTGAATTTCTCACATTTTACTTTAAGTGTTAATTTTTGTTTTTGAGAAAATCTAAAATTTGGTTTGAGTGAATTTTGTGTGTGTGTGTGTGTGTGTTCACCATTATTCACTTCTTTAGGTTTAATTTTAATTTAGTTTTTAGAAATTAAATTTTGTGTTGAATTTAATTTTTCATCTTTTTAGGCAAAGAAAATAAATTAAATTTTAAAAAATTAAATTTTATTAGTAACCATCTTTATTTCGCACTTATAGGAAATTAAAGTGAGAATTTTTTTAAATTGGGGTCTACGCTTCTTAACAAGTGATATCAGAGCGAGGGCGCTAATTTATTGCGTTAAGGTCGTTTTAAATATTTTTAACTAAAAATGAATTTTTCCCCATTTTCTAAATTTCATATTTTCGATGATTCTAATTATGTATATTGGAAAGCACGCATGCTTTCAGCACTTAGGGCTATAGATGAGAGGGTTTAGTTATCCGTAGTTAATGGGTGGTCCCCACCTACTTGCTTAATAGAGAATGAGCTTGTGAGTGAGAATGAACTAAAATCTGCTTAAATACCTTGTTTAGCGCGATCACACCGAATGAATTCCGACGTATCATGACATATGAAACTACTAAAGAAGCTTGGGATATATTACAACTCACTCACGAGGGAACAAGTGTTGTAAAAGCTTCTAAACTCCAAAACCTCACCACTTAATTTGAAACCATCAAAATGGATGAAAAAGAAACATTCGATGAGTTTTATGTTAGACTCTCCGATATAGTAAATTCTTCATTTAATTTAGGAGAGAAAATACCCGACGACTGAGTTGTAAAGAAAATCCTTAGGTCCCTACCCGATAGATTTATCCCTAAGGTGATCATTTTAAATTCTTTACCCACCCTGTACTCTACCAAACTTGAGGAATTAGTTGTGATTTACAAACCTATGAGCTAGATATGTTCCCCTCCAAAAATGAAAAGAAAATTGATAAGGGCATCGCTTTGAAAGCCCGTAAGGAGGAAAAATAAGTTGTGGATGATGAGAGTGATAGTGACTCGGAAGATATGACTATGTTTGCTAGGAAATTTCGTAAATTTCATAAATTTAACAAAGATAAATTTAAAAATAATTTTAAGAAATTTGAAAAATCTAAGCATGACAAAGCTGAAAAGATCCATAAACCCTATATTGAAAATTTAAATAGGGAAGAGTCAAATAGGTGATATGGTTGTGAGGGTTAAGGTCATAGGGAGAGAGAGTGCCCCACTAAACTAAGGAGAGAAGGCAAGCAACCAATTTCCTATAATGCCACCCTTAGTGATGAAAGTGAAAAGGAAGAGGGACCCGAATCCCCCATTGAGCGCAACTTTACCGCGTTCATGGCTTGTCATGTTAGTGATGGAGATAAATTGTCCGACGATGACATCTCAAATCATGACACTTTCAGGGCCTTTATTTGTGAAGCTCCAAAAGATGATGGTAGTGAGAGTGGAGTAGAGAGAGAGTGAAAATGAAAATAAGGTTGATTTGAGTGAACTTCATTTTTCATTTCAAGAATTATATGCCTAATCTATAAAATTAAAAAGGGCAAATTTGAAGTTAGAAGCAAGTTTAAAAGAGCGCGCCAAGGTCATTGATGAGAGTGCATTAGTTGATGACCTTAGGCACGAGAGAGAGATCTTTGAGAGAAGCTTGAGTATGTAGAAGGCGAGAGAGATATCCTTAAAGGCTTAATGGAATCCTTGAAAAAGGAGCTTCTCGCGTTTGAAGAGCGCAATGTTTTATTAGAGTCTCATATTTTAGATTTAGAAAATAAATTAAAAGGCTTTAGTAAAGTCAAATTTGATTTAGAGTGTCGTTCGAATAAATTAGATAAAATATTAGGAACGGTCCAAATTAAAAATGACACGTTTGGTTTAGGCTCCGATACTTGTAATGAATCAACTCATAAAGACAAAACCAATGTTTTAAGAGAATCACCTAAGAAAGCCTCTATAGATCATTCCTTAGGTAAGTCTTTTCGTCGAATCTCTAGGTGCTCACATTGTGGTAAAAAAGGTCATCTTAAGAAATTTTGTTTTGATCTTAAAAGATTTTCTAGAAAATCCCAACGTAAGGCAACCTAGGTAGCCAAGATTCCTATATCCCGAGATCGTCATTCATCATTAGTTTGGGTTAGGAGATCTGACTTGGTAGCTTTACAAGATAGAATTTTTTATTCTGATTTACTTTCACATGATACCTCCCTTGCTAAATCCTAATGTTGAATGTGTTAGTTGTTTGCATACTCTAGCTTTTTACGCTTCATATCATATATCATTGCTAGGTATATGCATGTTTAGTCACTTTCTAGTCATTGCTTTATTTCATATCTCATGCTAGAAATTATGACTTGTTTATCTTTTGTATTATATTTATTTTAGTTTGCATTAAATGAAAAATACAAAAAGATTTTTTTTTGTCATTTGTGTTTTATTTTATGAGTTATTTATGCTTAACGAAAAATACAAATGATTTTTTCCTTATCTTTTGAGTAAATATTTTTATATTTGTCTAAAATTTTGAAAAACCTCAAAAAGATTTTATTTTTGTGTGTATTTTGGTTTTACACACCTTTTATGGCATAAGTTTGTGTTTGAATCCTTCATACCTCTACCATGTGACTAGAACTTTTGGTTAAAATTTTAATCCTTAAAATGTTCTTTATCATGTTTTCATGGAGTAGTTTAAGTTTGACTTGCTTAATGGATTCACTTTTATATGCCTTTTTCACACACATGCATGAGCTTTTTGAATCATAACTTCACATGTTATATTTGAGCTTTGTGATGTGTTCTCCTACCAATCTAGTCATCCACATACTATGACCTAGAAGGACTAGTTCATGTTAAAATCCATTGCACGTGAGAATTGAGAGATAAAAAATGATATATATATATATATATATATATATATATATATATATATATATATATATATATATATGTGTGTGTGTGTGTGTGTATGTGTGTGTGTGTGTGTGTGTGTGTGTGTGCACGGGGAAGGGCTCCGAAAGGAAATATTTTCCTTTGCTAGTAAGCCACCATTTGCTATGGTCCTAAAAGAAATAAGTGGTCCAAAGGCCTAAAAGAATCTGGCATTAAAAGAAAAATATTTTCCAAGGCCTATTTGGTTTTGTTGACATATTCATTTGATAGAAAAGAATTATATGATTATTTGAGGGAGATTGGATGGATTGTCAACGGTTTGCAAAATGTCATTTATCCTAGTTGTACTTTAAATGTCATGACTCTATTGGTTTATAGAATCATCAACATGCTAGGCGTCTATGCATGTGTTAGTTTGTTCATGAGTTCACTTTATCCTGTCATATAAAGGCTAAATTCTAGTTGATAAAATTTTGCAATCAAATGCGAACTACATGATCATGTTTAAGTGATTGGTTTTTAAATTCATTAGTATCTAGTTCACACCCCTTCACTTCCTTTTTCATATGACACATTTATGCCATAAGAGTGTGAAAAACTCATATTATAATATTTTGTGTCATTTGTGTGTTTATATCTATATATGTGTACTTGCATATATTTTCTATCGAGTGTGTATACATATATATGACATTTTGTTTTTGTTTTCAGTCTTTGCCATTTTAGCTAGTCCCCCTATGCTTTCATTCATAATTGGTATTTAACTGGTTGCAAAATATTTGTTTGATATCACATGCTTAGTCTCTTATGTTTCAAACTGATATCATTTTTGTTTGCATCATAGTTAGCATCCAGTATTCTTGCTTGGATTAGTTATTGTCTATTGTTGCACATATGCCTTCATGTCCTTAACACTTTATGCATCTTCGTTGTACTTGTATTCCCATATATATATACTCCTTGTGTAGTTTTTAGGGGGATAATTCATTCTTAATTCTATTGGGGTAGAAATGAGAATGAGTATTTTATTAATTCTATCACCTTTGTCTATTCTTGAATAAAAAGGGGGAGAATGATAGGGGAGAGAAATGGTATCTAATCCTATTATACTCATATCTTAGTTTAAGAAATTTAACTTAGGGGGGAGCGCTATTTTCATAGGTTTATCATAGTTGATAAAGGAAAATTAATTTAGGGAGAGTATTTATGTTACATGCATTTAATATTCTTGATATTCCCTATGCGTTTGATAGTTTTCTTAAGTGTGCAGGAATTTTTCTAAGTAGCAACTTTCATCCGCAAAGCTATTTATCCTAAGTGGTCTTTGAGTCAAGCTTCTTATTTTTATTTTTGGGTGGGATGTTTTTTAGTCTAGTAGATCTTGACGGCCCATTAGGATTTTATTTTGGTTTTTGTCCCAGAATAGCCAAATGGGGAGATTTGTAAGGACACGAGTTTTCAATTGAGTCTTATGTAGTGTTGGCTCAATTCCAAATAAAAACACTTGAGTCATAGGATAGAGTTCTTGACCATCCATCAAGCCTATGACATGTTAAAGTTGAAGACGTTGTGGCCTGCTTTTTAGGAGAACATCATTGTCGAGTTTCAGTGCCACATTTCACGTCATCAACATCATATTTCAAGTCTCCAAAGGTATGAATGCTTTTATATATTTGTAGGAGACTTGGAATAATTTTAATGGGTGTAATTTTTATTTAAAAGAAAGTTTTTGGGCTTAAAATTGAAAAAATGAACATTCTGACACTTCGTTCGAAATTGTTGTTCGAATGAGAATTTCGTTCGAACGAGAATTTCATTCGAACGAGTTTGCTAACGAGTTTTCCCATTTTGGCCACTGACTTTTCGTTAGAAAATTCGTTTAAACGAAATGTCGTTCGAACAAGATTTCTGACGGAATTTTTTTTTGCCAGTTTTGTCCCACTTTCCCTTCTTTGTACCCACTAACTCACTTCCAGATTTATTTAGTGCGGGAATCTCTTCTGAAAACCAACTTTTGACATTTTCTAAACACATTTTTTGAGAGAACATTTTAGAGAGAAAAAATTCTTAGTTCAAAAGCTCATTGTTTAGTGTTTTTGTGCAATCATGAACTAATCTCTACAAAAACACTTACACCCATAGTTTAGAATTCCAAGTATATATATATATATATATATATATATATATATTAGCTTGGAGTGTTTGGCATCGGGTTCACTTTTCTACCCAAGAAGAAAAGAGTTTGGGTCTTGTTTCTCTACCCCAAACAAAAGGAGAATCATTTTGGTTTATGCTGCGGTGTTCCCTCTTGAAGAAAGGCTTCGTGTGAGGGTGACGGTGCCCAAGATCCAGATTGGAGGAGTCCACAGTTATTCGCTAGGCGGAGGTAGAAGATCGAAGGAGCGCGTCAAGGCTTGGACAGACTCAAGTCGGTTTGTGTAAGTCCTCTTTTGTCGAGTCTTCGTAAAACTACCATAGTTAGTGAATTTGTGGCCAGGGCCGTTCGAGTTTTTTTCCATTTGGGTTTCTCTCGTACATCGGCGCGTCTTGTGATATTGTTTATTTTATCTTGCTCAAATCACCTTATAATGCATGTATATGTTAACAAGATAAAATTGGTTTAATTATCACACTTGTCTATTTTTGGTGCTAAAATTAAATTGGGTGCAATTTAAGTTAATTTAACTCAAGTCATATATTTAATTTTGTTTGGCCTAATTTGGTAATATTGAAAATATTGGGTAGGCAAATTTTAGGACTTGTGTTAAATTAATTTCAGGCTAAATGTAAATTTATGATATTTTACTTTAAGTGTTAATTTTTATTTTTGAGAAAATCTAAAATTTGGTTTGAGTGAATTTTGTGTGCGTGTGTGTTCACCATTATTCACATCTTTAGGTTTAATTTTAATTTAGTTTTTAGAAATTAAAATTTTTGTTGAATTTAATTTTTCATCTTTTTAGGAAAATAAAATAAAATAAATTTTGGAAAATTAGATTTTGTTAGTAACCATCTTTATTCTGCACTTATAGAAAATTAAACTGAGAATTTTTTAAAATTGGGGTCTACGCTTCTTAACAAGTGATATCAGAGCGAGGGCGCTAATTTATTGCATTAAGGTCGTTTTAAATATTTTTAACTAAAAATGATTTTTTTCCCATTTTTTAAATTTCATATTTTCGATGATTCTAATTATGCATATGGGAAAGCACGTATGCTTTCAGCACTTAGGGCTATAGATGAGAGGGTTTAGTTATCTGTAGTTAATGGGTGGTCCCCACCTACTTGCTTAATAGAGAATGAGCTTATTCCAAACCGATCGAGCGTTAGAGTGAGAATGAACTAAAATCTGCTAACTTTAATTCCCGAGTTTTAAATACCTTGTTTAGCGCGGTCACACCGAATGAATTCCGACGTATCATGACATATGAAACATCAGACTCATTTTCAGACTCTGATTATATGGAAACTGGTTTAGATTTTTCTTTAATAACATGTGAACTTTTAAAAGCAAGTTTAGAACTACTATTAGAATCATGTTCAGACAAGTTTGCTAAATTCTTCCTAAAAGCCAACTCTAAATCCTTGGTCCTTAACTTAGGCACTAAGGATCTGAGAATTTTAGAGGAATCTTCCTTACTAGTGTACACTGTACCATTTACATGCAACTGGGTAATCAAATCAGTTAGTCTCATATAGAAGTCATCAAAGGCTTCGATATCTTTCATTACTAACATGTTATATAGTTGAACTAGTATCTGACTTTTACACTCCTTAACCCTCATATCACTTTCGTTTGCAGTGACTAGTGTGTCCTAAGAATCTTTTCTTATGGAACAGTGACATATACGCTTCAATTCGTTCTCTCTCACAGTCATAAAAATAGCGTTCTTTCCCTTATTATTAAAGTTGCTGATTTTCTTTAATCACTACTCATTTCAGTCGTCTTAACTTTTCTAAGTATAGAACTACCTTCATCAATTGGAATAGTTTGATGTATATAATTGTTTCCAATTAAGTCCCAAACATCATCTCCTAATGTACCTTATATAAAGGTTGTCATACGATCTTTCCAATAAAGAAAGTTAGAATCACAAAAAACAAGGGGTTTACTTAAATTTCCTAGCCTAAATAACTGATTTGAATCATCCATTAAACTAAGGTAAAAAAAGTTTAACAATAGTTTGAAAATGATCTTTTAAAAAATCTAGTGTTTAGGCATAAGTATTTCATATTTATCCTCTTAATTTCTGTCCTTTTTATGATCCCGTGCAACGTAATTGACTTGATTTTATCTCATATTCACGATATTAACTCTCCTTGGCAAGTATTTCATCTTTCGTGTATCTCTTATGTGTTTTACAGGTATGTTATGCAAGTTAGTACCAAAGAGAAGTCAAAACAGACGAAGAAATTCAAGAAACGAAGAATTGAAGGGAATTTTGGTAATTCGACAACCTTAGTTTGGAGGTAGGGCAAACTGATGAGCTGAAGAGCTTGAAACAACGAGAATATTGGAAAAACGACACCTCAATCTGAGCTTTGGTGAAAGAGTTATGCAAGCTTGAAGAATGAGAAGGAAAACCACAAGAAAAATAAAAAAAATCCAATTGAAAAGAGAGCCAAACCGAACCGACCTCCAAACCGATTTCGGGGCAAATCAGTTTGCATGTACACCTGAACCGGTTCGGGGGGTCTATTGCGTAAAAATTTATTTCTTTTCTGATTGAATCTAAGAGTTGTATATGGGTCTAACTCTTCCAAAATCATGAATGTAACATTATAGCTAATTATTAGACTTAGTTTTAGAGAGTTTTTATGAGAAATTAGAGGGAAGAGAGACATGATGTGACACCCCGACTAATTAAATACCGGGTAGCTACTCCTTTATTAAATTAATACAAAATGCCAAGCTGGTCCAGTTAATAGCATCACTGTCGAAAACATTTTAATGATTACTAACCACCTAGTATTTAAAAAGTAAGTTGCCAAATTTTAAGTTAAGTCTGATTAACATGCAGTAAAAGAATAATGGAAGAACAACATAATCCATTCACCATAACGAAGTAATGAAATAACCAACAAATAGTAATAAGTCAGGAGGAAAACTCCTCACAACAATCCCACAACTGAAAATAATATGACAAGTCTGAATCCTGAATTAATTACATGCTAGAAGTCTGAATAACTGAAATAAATGAAGTGTCTCTAAAAGAAATGGGCGACATGCCCTACAATTGATAAATGCTGAATATAGAGTCAAGATAGATGAAGCGTCTACAAGCAAGGTCCTGTAACTTCCACAAACAGCTACAGCTCGTCACCTGAATGAGGATCCTAAGCATGGTGTCCTTGTGGCTGGGCACCTAAAATGGTTTTTACAAAAAATATATTTGAAAGCAAACGGGTCAGAGCCCGAAAGTGGAGAGTATTTTAAAAATAGCAAGTGCTTTAATAACATTTAAAACAATAAAAGCAAAATTACATGTTAGGACGTACTCTCACATGAAATACTCACCTCTCGTCTAACTGTGCACTCCTAACGTTCCTGTACCCATTCGTGTGTTTCTCATATCTATCTAGTTCAAAAGAGTTTCTATAACTTCTACTCGGTTCACGTTTTAATTCCATCCTTAACAATTAAATAGAGAGTTCTACATTAATTCTCGGATTCCCAATTATTAACAAAACCATTTATATAAAGATGTCCACTTTTTATCTTTTCATAACGTTACAATAACTATACTCACAAATTAGACATAACAAATTCCTTTTTATTTAACCGTATATTATTCACATCATAAATATACAATACAAGCACCCCGAGGCTAAGCTGTGGTGCACACATACTCTGCTATCCATCCCGGTACATCACGTACATAAGGATTACAAATTCCGAATCTCTCAGGAATTGTTAGAATAAACACCACACACAAAAATGGAGGCGAACATAATTCAACATATCCATGGTCACGTACATACCTACGCTCCATAGTCAGCTGGCTTATTAACTCACAAATAAGTCGTTCTCTTGAACTATGTCCTCGAGGTACCAATCTAAACCCGGGCAACACAAAGATTAGATGGCCCTAAACGAACGTAAACCTCCCGTGATAGCAAGTATGGTAGGTATGTCATACACATAAAGTCATATACTAAGCATTCACACATCTTAGATAACTCAATATTAATAAAGGTATACTCTACATCCTTATACCATTATTCCAATTTTTTTATATTTTAAGCCTTCCGATAATATAAAATTTAAACTATCGACACGTCTCACGTCGTAGTTCTTTATACTTAAAACCTATCTCAAGGAATTATTAAGTATCCTATTATTCCCACCTATAACGTCATCATTCCTAAGGTCCTTACTTCTGCCCCGAACCTCATTTCATCAATTATTCAAATTTACACCTTTAACCCAAATATTATCTCACTTATCGAACTCCATTAGATTTAGAATAATTCCTCAAATTGAATTCTTATTAAGGTCCAAATTTCATAGCCATGCATACTGGTCTTACTTAAGTTTAAGGGTATTCATAAGGTCTCCAATAATATTTTCCCAGGGTTAACATCATCAAAATTTAAATAGGGAAAGACTTTACTCATTCTGGGAAGGTCGATCGATCGACCTTTTCCTTCGATCGATCGATGGTGGTCGATCGATCGACTGATGAATGTCGATCGATCGAACGCACCAGGTATGGCTACGGACTGCTTCGTTTTGCAGTTTTCAAATCACCTCAAAACACCATTTTTATGCATGAAACTCTAATCTAACATTATGGTATTATCATACAACCATCCTACAACATTGTTAACGTTCTCAAACCAATAATTCATCAACTAAGGGCTTTATTTGGGATCAAAACTTCATCAAAAACCCTAGTTTCCTATTTCTTTCAAGAACATTAATAAATCTCTTCTTAAATCCGTTTTTAGATCATCAAGGGTCATAATTCTGAATTTATAATTCCTCCAGAATGTTTCTATATGCAGTCCCTAACATAGTTCATAGTTTTACATCTTCAAATTCATGGGTCTAATCAATCTTCCAAGATAACTTTGATAATTTCCTAAATATGGAAAAGCATAGCATTGAATCAATTGTAATTAAACCACTTGCCTTAATCTTTCTCTGAATTTGAGGTTGAATCTTGAAGGTTGAATTGTCTTCTCTCTCTCTCTGCAGAATTCTCCTTTCTTTCTCTCTCAATTTCTTCTCCAAAGATGACAACAATGGAGGTGGAGGTTTATTTTTGAACTTTTAACTTCTTCCAATTCCTTCCAATAACTCCCGTAGCCCATTAAGTCATTTAGTGTTGTTAGTGGGTTTAGTGGATAAAGAATGAGTCAGATTTTTCTTCTAATTTTCGTGGGTTTTAATTACCCAATTTCCAAAATTACCGAACTACCCTTTTACGTTGCCGGTATGGCCTAAAAATGCCCCGGGACCTAAACTAAACCCCCGGCTAGTGTTTTCTGACTATTTCGACCCTTCCGAACTCGTTGGCGCACTCAAAATGACCATACGAGTGATAAAAATAAAATTCACTTTTTAATTCAAATAAATATATTCCTGACGCGACTGTCACGCGCGTCCCAATAAATTTTCCCAAATTGTCGTATTTAAATCTCGCGACAATTTCAATAGTTCCAATATTCATATATTGCCATATATATACATTATAATCAAATACTAACTCACATCTCGTTAATATTTTTATCCGGATTAATTCCAATTAATACACATTTAATTCAATTAATTCCCAAAATAAATATCACGAAAATACAGGGTATTACACATGAACCCTAGATTTCAATTCATTGCCTATTCATACATTATTGAAGATCAAGGTTTTAATTTTTCAATACCAAGTTTGTGTTATTTATATTGTTCTTGCATGTTCTTCTTTCCAGCATGTTTCTTTCTTTTTTCTGGAGATCTAAAGCTTTCTTGCATGCTTAGTATTAATTTAATCATAATTTTCCATCCATGCAACGTTAAAACTTTGCGTATTTCCTCATAGTTATACTAAGCTAAGTTTTTAGCGGGTTGGGGTACATGAACCCAACCTAGGTAACACATATGGATTTTAAAGTGAATAAAAATTAATTCATCATTCAAAGGTTTGAACTTTATCAAGATAAAAGTTGTAGGTCTTTTAATTACGTTTGCCCTATGTAACTGGAATGTTTGGGGGTGTGCAATTGCCTCTTTGATAATTTCTCATCCTCGTCAAATATAATTTTTTATTTGATATTATGCAGAGTAAAGTCCTCATATGTCGAATGATTAGAATGTATTTGATGTCTCTTGGAATAAAGAATTAGATTTTTGAAGATTTTTTCTTATATGCAATTACCTACTGTGCGGGGTTGTGTACCCTAATCCTATTTTCTCATATAGTTTAAAACCATTTCGTTCCTATTGCATGCGTAGATAAGTCATTAATTCAATTTACTTGTTTTAGTTTGTTAACGAATCTCAAGTCAATCATTTTTTCTTCTTCTCTAGAGGCAATTTAAGGTTAATCATCAGCCCTATTCGTCATCACGATTCTTCGTCCTATTCCCTATTTTCGATACCCGGTTTACCGGATTATCACTTGAGCGGCCAGCTTACACTTGAGTAGATATAAGCATGCACTAGAGACACTTTTAATGTCGCGTTAAGTTTTTGGCGCCATTGTCGGGGATTAGGTAGACATATTAGGTTAGGTCGGGTTAATCCAAAATTTAACTCTAATTATTTAAAAAAAAAAGCCAAAAAGAAATTTACAAAAAATCAGAAAAAGAAAAAGGAAAAAATATAACATCTCTCAAATCCTCACATGAAAAATCCTCAACAAACTCCTCAATCCACTCTTACCCGCATTCACGAAAATCCTATTGTAGAGTACGACCCCAATAGTCCACACACTCCTAACGCTCCTCAGTTTTGGGTTCCACCTCCTACACCACCCAACTGCATCACGAGTCACACTTCTAAGGCATCGAGTGAGTATACCGAGTCAATTGAACAGAGAGCGATGTCGGACCACGCTAGTTATGGTATAGGTGAGGGTGAGTTGTCGTATCGTCCCATGAGAGACCTCTTATATCCCAAGCAAACTGTCACTCCGGGATGCATTCTACTTTCGTACCATGTGAGAAAATTTCATTTTCGGAATGGGTTAATCCAGATTCTTCCCACGTTCCATGATATGGATTCGGAGAAACCATACCTCCTCATCCGTGAGTTCGAAGAGGCATGCATCCATCAGACGTGCACTCAAGACGTCATTAGCCTCAAACTTTTTCCTTTCTCTCTGAAGGGTAAAGCCAAAACGTGACTATGGCCTTTATCACCGAACTCAATTGGATCGTGGAGGGATATGCAAGCCAAATTTCTTTTGAAATTACTCCCCCAACATCGAACAAATTCCATTAAAGCTCAAATTCAAACGTTTAAATAATAAGAAAACGAGCCATTTGATCGATGTTGGGAGCGCTTCAACGAGTTAGTCAACACATGCCCCCATCATGGTTTTGAGAAGTATCGTCTTATGTATTTCTTCCACCACGGACTACGTATAGCTTCTAAACAACTCGTTGAGACTATGTGTGATGGATAATTTTTTGGGTTAGACGCTAACGATGCAGAGGCACATCTTAAGTGTGTCGTTGAGACTACTCAAGCATGGTACACATTTGATCCTAACACCTAAACATGGGTTCGACAAACGTCTACAATTCATTCTACATCTGATCTCTTTCAATTAAACAAGGAAGACAAGTGGAAACTTTGAGTCAACCAACTTGAGAAACAACTGGATCCACCCGAGCAATGAAAGAGAAGGTGTGTGTGATTTGTGAGGCGGGCCATTCAATGAAGGAATGTACGATGATACCCGCCTACAAAATCATTCTTTATGAGAAAGTGGAAGTTTTAGGAGGATTTAGGGGTAATTTCAATGCCCCTCACGTGAATTCTTACAACCCTTCGTGGAGGAACCATCCTGGTTTTAGCTATGGATAACAAAATTCCTCGTTGAATCCTAATTAACACGTTGCCCCTCCTTCACCGCCACCTCCGTATTTTCAACAAGCTCCACATAGGCAAGCATAACCTTTTGCGTCGTGTATCACCCCACCACGGAGAAATCTCGAGGATACTTTGAACCAATTTATAGAAGCTCAATCGAAAACCAATGCTCAAAATGCCTGAATGTTTATGAAAATTAAATCGAACATTTCAAAATTGCAATTGTCATTAAGTATCCAAGGCAAGGATAAGTTTCCATCCCATGGACAAAGACCTCCCCAAGGTCAACCTAGTGTTAGCTCTACATCCGACGATCATAAAGAGCAGTGTCAATCTGTTACCACTCTATGTAGTGGGAGATTCGCTGATTTATTACCTCCCTTACACGACGAACCTAATGATAAGGAGGTTTTTCCCGACATGAAAAAGGCCAAAGATGCCCCCTTGAATGAGAGTGATAAGGATGGAACTAGTAACCCCGAAGTCGTAGTGAAACCGCCTACCGTCGTGCCTTTCCCTCAATGATTGGTTCCACCTCAAAAGGTAACCTCCCGTGAAGATGTGCTAGATGTATTTAAGCAAGAGAAACTTAATTTACCTTTTCTCGAGGCAATAAAGAAAATTCCCACCTATACTAAATTCCTTAAGGATTTATTGACGGTGAAACGTAGACTAAAGGTGAAAAATAACATTTTCCTAGCACAAAATGTGAGTTTCGTTATACTAAATGACCCCTCACCAAACTTTAAATATCCGAGTGCACCGACCATTTCATGTATCATTGGAGAGAACCGCATTGAGAAAGCCTTCTTAGATTTAGGGGCGAATGTTAACATTCTCCCTTATTCCATATATACACAATTAGATTTGGGGGACCTCAAGCCCACTAAAATCACTCTACAACTTGCATATCGTACTGTGAAGATAGCTCGAGGGATTGTTGAGGACGTGATAGTCCAAATGGAAACTTTATACTTCCTGGTAGATTTTGTCATTTGGGACATGGAGTCGTCCATCACCTCGAGTAATCATGTTCCCGTCATCCTTGGTCTCCCATTCTTAGTTACGGCTAACGCTTTGATTAAAACTCAAAATGGGAAAATGCAACTTATGTTCGGGAACATGACCATTGAGACAAATATCTTCAACATCGCCAAGCAAGTTGGTGATGAGGATGAGTTTCTTGAAGTAGATCTTATCGAGGATCTAGTAGATGATCACATTAAGGAAAATTTAAGTGGGTATTCTCTAAAAGCATGTCTTATTTCGAGTAGTGAGAGTGACGGAACGTACACCGACTTCGAGAGGGAGGTAGGGGAGTTGAGAGAGATATTAGATGAGAAATCGTCGAATGAGGAAGTGAGAGAATGGAATTGGGTTTCTAGATTCGAGGAACTACCACCGAGGGATTCGCGCACGATTCCTTCTGATGAAAAATTTCAAAACCTCGAATTAAAGAAACTACCCTCAACCATAAAATATGCTTATTTGGGAGAGGATGAGACATTTTCCATTGTTGGCTCCTTGAGACTAGATAAAGAGCAAGATGGTAAATTACTATCAATTTTGAGGAAGCATCGTCATGCTTTTGGTTGGAGCATTGCGAATTTGAAAGGTATAAGTTCCATGATTTGTACCCATAAAATCCACCTCGAGGAGGACGTGAAGCCTTTGAGGGAGATTCAAATGCGATTGAACCCCACTATGAAAGATGTAGTGAGAGCGGGATTATTAAGCTATTGGATGCGGGCATAATTTACCCCATTTAGGATAGCAAGTGGGTGAGTCATATCCAAGGTTGAGCTAATTCCTCAACGCACCGCCATCGGGTGATGTGTTTGCATTGATTATCAAAAACTCAATGCCGACACTAGGAAATATCATTTTCCTTTACCATTTATCAACCAAATGCTAGAGTGAGTAGCGGGACACCCATTCTATTGCTCTCTCGATGGCTATTCCGGATATAACCAAATTGAGGTAGATGTCTTGATCAAGATAAGACAACTATCACATATCCTTTTACCACGTTTTCCTACAAACATATTCCCTTTGGATTATGTAATGCACGCGCGACCTTTCAAAGGTGTATGCTTAGTCTCTTTGGCGATATGGTCGAAAGGGGCCTTGAGGTTTTTATGGATGACTTTAGTATCTTCGACCCCACTTTTCACCTTTTTCTCGCTAATCTTAAAAAGTGTTAGCCCGTTGTGTGGAAAAGAACTTGGTACTAAATTGGGATAAGTACGATTTTATGGTTACCGAAGGAATATTTCTTGGCCACATAGTGTCGTCCAAAGGAATTGAAGTTGATAGGGAAAAAATAGATGGCATAGACAATCTTCCCTCTCTTAAGTCACTAGAGGATGTATTCTCTTTCTTGGGACAAGCGAGTTTTTATCGAAGGTTTCTTAAGGACTTTAGTGCCATCTCTAGGTCCTTGAGTAACTATTTATGAAAGATTCCCCCTTTGAGTGGAATGAAACATGTCAAAGCACTTTTGAAAAATTAAAAAGCATGCTCATTTTCGTTCGCATCATGCAAGCTCTGAATTAGTCCCTTCCATTTGAGCTGCGAGTGATTATGCGAGTGATTATGCTATAGGGGTTGTTTTGGGCCAAAAAAAAGATAAAAAGGCTCACGTTATCTACTACATTAGCCGAACGCTAATTGGATCGCAACTCAACTACTCTACCACGGGGAAAGAATTACTAGCCGTAGTTTTTCCCTATACAAATTCCTTTCTTACCTCGTTGGTTTGCTAATTACATACTTTACCGACCACACAGCTCTTAAGTACCTCCTTTCCAGAAAGGATGAGAAATCGCGCCTCATAAGGTGGATCCTACTTATACAAGAGTTCAATCTCTCCATAAAAGATAAGAATGGAGTAGACAACATCATCGCCAACCATTTGCATCGGCTTTCGTCCGATGTACCTAGTGATCCCATACCCATAAATGAATATTTTTAGGATGAATAATTATTCGCCAGTTCTTCTCTCCCTTAGTTTGTGGATATAGTGAATTACCTTGTCACAGGGGCCGTCCCCTCCAATTGGACATCACAAGAGAGAAAGAAGTTCCTAACTTGGTCGCGCATGTTCTTCTATGATGATCCATACTTATTCAAGTATTGCGCAGAACAAATCATCCGACAATGTGTACCGGATGATGAGATCCCTAGTGTCATACATTTTTATTATATAAAAACTTGTGGAGGTCATTTTTTGATAAACAAAACGACCGTTGAGATCCTTCAAGCGGTCTCTATTGGCTCATAATTTTCTGGGATGTTAATTCTTATTGAAAATCTTGCGATAGATGTCAAAGGATGGGAGATATCACTCGACGAGACATGATGCCATTGACCCCTATACTCGTTATCAAGATATTTGATTGTTGGGGTATTGACTTCATAGGTCCTTTCCCTCCCTCCTCTGGTTTCTTATACATCCTTATCGTGGTAGCTTATGTGTCAAAATGGGTTGAGGCCATAGCGACTAAGATCAATGACAATAAGGTGGTGATCAAGTTCTTAAAAGAACACATACTTTCTCGCTTCGGAGCTCCGAAGGCAATTATTAGTGATAATAGCAAACACTTTTACAATCAACCGTTTGAAAAACTCATGAAAAAGTATGGAGTCGTACACAAGGTTTGTATGACTCATCACCCACAATTGAATGGGCATGCTGAGTTATCCAATCATGAAATCAAGCACATTCTCGCAAAGACCGTTGATCCTAATCGCAAGGATTGGTCTCTCTGGTTGAATGATTCGCTATGGGCTTATAAAACCTCATATAAGAACATCCTAGGGATGTCCCCATTTCTCTTTGTGTATCGCAAGCCTTGTCACCTCCCCGTGGAGCTAAAACATAAAGAATATTGGGCAATCAAGAGGTTGAACTATAAAATGAACAAAGTCGGTGAAGCACGCAAGCTTCAATTGAATGCGTTGGAAGAGATGCGCAATGATGCGTATGAGAATGAAAAAATATCCAAGGAAAGAATTAAAAATGTACATGATAGAATTGTCTGACGAAAGGAGTTTCATTCAGGTAAAAAAGTGCTTCTCTACAACTCACGTCTACATTTGTTTCCCAACAAATTATGTTTACGGTGGTCCAACCCATTCGTTGTGAGAGAAGTATTCCCCCATGGATCCGTCGAGTTAGAAGATCCAAAAGGGAGAGATACATTTAAAGTGAATGGATAACTCCTAAATCCATATTTAGAGACGTGTGTTGAAGAGACCGACACAATTTGGTTGTCGGACCCCGTTTACGGGGTTGATTGAACTTGATATGAGAGGTCGTCACATCCCCGACGCGTATGGGGTGAGTAGGATTGTATAGTAGTGTGTCGAGTTGTTTGTAGGTCATTTAAAAGTCCGTAGAGCTCACGAGTTAAAAAAGGGTTAAGCACTACATTGAGTTTTCACACACGGGAGAGCGAACACGCATTGCAAGAGTGAGATTGAGGTGTCCCGGGGGTCCCAAGTGTTAAGGAGAGACTGAGGTAGTTTAGAGAGGTGATATGGAGGCTTATAACACTTAAAATTATAGAAAAAAAAGACAATTTTGAATTTTGGGACAATAGTAAAAAATGAACCTCACGCCAAACTGGCTCGGGGGCGAATCAGTTCACTCATACACCTGAACCCGTTCGAGGGATTTGGCAGTTCATTCCCTCTTTTTCAAAATGAATTTCATCCCCCTCCCCCCCACACAAATATTTCATCTTCCCTCCATTATCCCCCCACGAAATTCATCCCCCCAAATATTTCACCCACCCATTTCCCAACCAAATTCCACTCCCTCCATCATTTACCTCCACCACCCTCTCAACTTCCCACCAAAATCTCCCCCCCCCCCCCCCCACCAACAAATTCAAGGTTTTACCCCCCATTTCTTCACCTTCATTTACTCTAATTCTCCTATCAATTACCATATTCTCAAATCCTCTCTCTCTCACCATGCCTCGTCGTCGTCAAGTCAACCTCCGACCCCGCAAGTATGACTCTTCGATCATCCTCCACGAGGGGGTCGAACATCATTTCCGGTCAATACAAAAGCGAAATTAGTTTGAGGCATAATTTATGCCCCAACGAACAATCCATATTGAGCGAAAAGTTCTTTGGGAGGATATACCCCATGACATCACCGCCCTCTTCTAACGTCGAGGGTGGTTCTCTTTCCTTGCCCCGACGTACGATCGCATTTTTTAAGAGGATATACGCCACTTCTATGCCACACTCGTCCAAAAATTTCCCATGCTCAACGAGGCTTTTGTTGACAATATTTGCTACCATTTTCTGAAGCCATCATTGAGCGCAATATGCGTGACAATGGAGTCATTCTCCCCGTCCTTTTCGTCTACCCCAACAATGGTGCCCCGCACACAAAAACCGTATGCATAGCTCGAATTCCGTAGTGGGAACGATGCCTCCAAGATTCTTATTCAGTAGGCAAGCTATCGAAATGGTGCGCTACACGCACCTCATCACTTGTGGAGCAATTCACCAAACCACCAACGACTCGGTGATTCACCAACATCATGGGAATTTTCTCTATCACTTCCTTGATTCGCATAGCACTATCAACCTTTCCCACCTATTTTATGCGGACATCATCCACGCCGCCTATGACGATTGAAACAAGGTATCTCTACCTTCTGCCCACCTCATCTCTGAAATCATGTACCACGCCGGGGTGCCGGATCCTGACTTGTGCACAAAACTTCCTCGACCTATTGGGTCTTCTTGCACCACTAGAATTGAGAGCCAAATGTCGTGGCTCACCCCGTCCGTCCCATTGATGATGTTGATGATGATGAGGAGGTGGGTAATGACAACCTAATGCCAGATGCGGGGGATGTTCCCGATGATGAAAACTATGACGAGGGTGCAGACTTCGATTACGAGCCAGAGGGGGAGGGCCTTACTAGTCGGATTGCTGCCCTCGAGTCATGTTTCGGCAGATTTATAATGAATAACGGGCGAACCGACAAGCATATCAATGCGACACTAGTGTGATGGCATGACTCCATGCCGAGCTATATCGGTTGCAACTCGGGCCCAATATCGCACTTTCGATTTATTTTTATAGTCCCTGTGACCCAAGTGCTCCCGGTACCTCCCGGCCACCGCCCGACTAGCTAGCCTATTGGTTGATGTCTTCGAGAAGGTTTCTTTTAAGTGGTTCTACTATGTTTTCATGTGCTGAATTTGTTTTTTGAACCACATATGTAGTTGTTGTTTCCCTTTCTTACCTTGTATGCAGGATGATTTATTTTTCTCTATTTGTTTGTTTTTCTTATCGCACTTATTCCTTTTTTCTTATTTATATTTTAGTATTTTTTGATTGAGTACAATGCAAAAGTCTAAGTTAGGGGGATGACAAGTGCGTATTTCTACAACTTCACAAATTTTGAAAATTCCCAATATAGAAAATTTCAAAAAGTTTCAAAAAAAATTTGAAAAATTCAAAAAAGTAAAAATATATTTTTCTTCAAAATAAATAAAAATTGGATCATAAGAACATTTTCCAATTTCTAAATTCTCAACCATTCTCCTTTAACCCAATGCACCATTTAACCCGAAAAAGTCCTGATGAATAATGAAATTAATTACCACGTGGAGAGCTAAAATATGAAAAGATAATAAGAGAGATTAATTGGTGTGAATAAGAGGCGATGTTTCCCATTTTCCATTAAACGTATTCCGATGAAGAGATATTTTCACCATAAAAATTCCATCTTTATAATTGTGTGCGTGAATTTGTATTCCTTTACATTTACTCTTATAAATCATGCATACCGAGAGAAATAGTCACATCCCGAGTGATTCGTTTATGAGTGCATACATGAGAAATTGAATCAAAATGAATTTTCAGAAAAGTAACGTAATGATCAATCGGTGGAAATTAGTGATTTAATTTTCGACTTCGCGCACACACACACACACACTACAAATTGAGACTATTGAATATGAATTTATGGTGATTATTTTTGGGGACATTAAATGGGAAATTCTTAAGTATTTTGATCTTTTTCTTTGAGTAAAAAATGAATTGTGTCGGTATATTCATTGCAAACCTCACGAGACACCATTCGTGTCCTATTAGGGTAACCTAGGGGTTTAATGGCTTGTTGCATACGCTAAATGCAATAGATTGCTCGCGAAAAAGGTATTTTCTCCCAAATAAAGTTTTTGTGAGTTCCTTATCCCATGCTTTTATTATTTTACATTACTCGGGACGCACAAAGTTCTATGTTAGGGGGTTTAATTAGGCATAAGTATTTCATATTTATCCCCTTAATTTCGGTCTTTTATGATCCCCTGCATTGTAATTGACTTGGTTTGATCTCATATTCATTCTACTAACTCTCCTTGGCAATTATTTCATGTTTTGTGTATCTCTTATGTGTTTTTAGGTATTTCATGCAAGTTAGTACGAAAGAGAACTCAAAACAGAGGAAGAAATCCAAGAAACGGAGAATTAAAGGGCAATTTGGTAATTTTACACTCGTAGTTTGGAGGTGGGGCCAACTGATGAGTTGAAGAGATTTAAGCAACGATAATACTGGAAAAATTGGCACCTCAATCCGGGCTTCGGTGAAAGAGTTATGCAAGTTTGAAGAATGAGAAGGAAACCCACAAGAAAAACCAGAAACTCAATTGAATAGTGAGCCAAGGCAGTATGAAAAATAGAACCGACCTCCGAATCGGTTTGTGGGTGAACCCGTTTGCTGGTACACAGGAACCGATTCGGGGGGTCTGTTGTGCAAAAATTTATTTCTTTTTTGATTGAATCTAAGAGTTGTATATGGGTTGGACTCTTCCAAAATTGTGAATGTAACATTATAGATGATTATTAGACTTAGTTTTCGAGTTTTTTTAACGAGAAATTAGAGGGAAGAGAGACAATAACCCTATATTTCAATTCATTTCCTATTCATGCATTATTAAAGGTCAAAGTTTTAATTTTCCAATACCAAGTTTGTCTTCTATATATTGTTCTTGCATGTTCTTCTTTCTTGCATGTTTCTTTCTTTTTCTGAAAATCTAAAGCTTTCTTGCACGCTTAGTATTAATTTAATCACGACTTTTCATCCATGCAACATTAAAACTTTGCATATTTCGTACATAGTTATGCTATGCTAAGTTTTTAGCGGGTTGGGGTACATGAACCCAACCTAGGTGACACATATGGGTTTAAAAGTGAATAAAAAGTAATTCATCACTCCAAGGTTTGAAATTTATCAAAATAAAAGTTATAGGTCTTTTAATTTTGTTTGCCCTAGGATACTAGAATGTTTAAGGGTGCAATTGCCTCTTTGATAATTTTTCATCCTCGTCAAATACAATTTTTTATTTGATATTGTGTGGAGTAAAGTCCTCATATGTCGAACTCTTATAACGTATTTGATGTCTCTTGGAATGAAGAATTGGATTTTTGAATCTTTTATGTTCTGTGTAATTACCAACGATGTGTGGGAGTGGACCCTAATCCCATTTTATCATATAGCTTAAAACCATTTCGTTCCAATTGCATGCGTAGATAAGTGATTAATTTAATTTACTTGTTTTAGTTAGTTAACGAATCTCAAATCAATCATCTTTTCTTCTTATCTAGAGGCAATTTAAGGTTAATCATCTTCCCTATTCGTCGTCATGATTTTGCATCCTATTCCACGTGTTCGATACCCGATTTATCGGATTATTACTTGAGCGACCGGCTTACACTTGAGTTGATATAAGAACGCACTAGAGACATTTTTAAAGTCACGTCATCTAGTTCTGATACCACTTGAGCGGGCGACTAAAGGCACAATAGATTGTAGTGCGGAAGTAAACTATTGTCGAATAAACTCGAATTACCTACGAGTTTTTATAGACTATCCAAGGGGGGTAATTTATACTATTCTTAAATTGTTAACTATAAAACAAACTGAGTAATATTTTCCAAGTTAATTAGAGTCCTAATTATTATCTTGATTAAACTAGGTGATTTAGCAAATAATAATTAATTCAGTTTATCTAAGTGAGTTTCTAGATTTAATTCCTACTTTTTCATGTTAGGTGATATATGCAAAATTTACAGCACGCCGTGATTTATTTTACATCGCAAAAACCCTTCCCCTGGGAAAAATGACGAACTCTCTAGAGTCACCTAATCTACAAAAGTCCACTAAAACAAATCAATACATAACGATTTATAAACATACAACATGAATCAAATTAAACTAGATAAAAAATAGTTTTTACATATACCAAGCCTCAACAATGGTTTCTTTTTCGGAATCTCGGCTTTAATTCGTCTTTTCTACTTTGACTTCTTCACTTCTCAGCTTTCCCTCTAGCTTTCTCAGCACAGGTCAGCTCATTGCCTATTGGTTCTAATAGTGACGTATGGTAGTGTAGTGTTTGTGACATGCGTTATTCTACATGACACACTCACCTTTAATGTTACAAATTGAATGCTTATGCAACAGATTATATACCCTTTATATCTTCGCAAGTCTTATGTCTCCTTAAGTCAAGTCTTCTTGACTTTAAAACAATTTTAGAAAACTTTCTTTTCTTTTCAAATCTTGAACATTAGAATTGTTCAAATGTGTACACCAATATATGTGCCTATGTGAGCATGTGTACACAGTGAGAGAATAATACTAGGTTATATGAGATGTAAACAATCCTGAAATCACTCAATCAGACTATTATGTAAACACACAATATTTAAACAATATATCTCAAAGATAGAAGGATTATTACAATGATGTTTCGTTTATAGATAAAAGGATTGTCATGGTAACTGAACTTATCACTCTCTAGAAAATAAAAATAAGGAATTTTTGTTTAAATTTGATGAATCTCAAATTGAACTTAATTTTGTTTTGAATAATATGATGAATGTAAAAAGGAACTAGAGGTCCCCTCGAAAAAGTTAAAGAGTTATTGAAATGCTGGTGATGCAGACAAGACTATTAATCATAATACGTGTTATGACCCAACCAACTCTTATTCTAATTTTGTTCCTACAAAATGGCTTGGTTTTGAGGGAAAAGAATTTGAAGTAACTAGCTTTGTCAACTCAAAGGAACAATTTCATGATTCAATTGAAATTAGAATGTCTTATAAACACATTGAAAATTAGGGTTGTTCTACTTCTGCTAAACCTTTGTTTTCATGTAATTTTTGCCACAAATCTAGACATTTAAAAAAATTATTCTTTAAGAAATCTGGACGGAATAAAACTGGTTTAGGCAAATTCAAAATTTTGGGAATATTAAGACAACTAAACTTGCTTTTCTGTGTAATTTTTGTTCTAAATTGGGACATTTAGAGAAATTTTGTTATAAAAAGTTTAATTTAAATAGGAATATTGAAGTTAAAAATCAGGACCATTGTAATAATGCCAAGTGTGCTGAAAGAAAAGTGTTGCATTGCAAATTTTGTTCAAATTTTGGACACTTAGAATAGTCTTATTTTAAGTGTTTGGGTTTAACTAGAAAAACTGAGAATGTTGTTCAACGAAATGTGTCGTTTAAAGCGATATTTGAATCTAAGCATGTGTAGCGGTGTAATTATTGTCTTAAAATAGTCCATTTAGAACAATTCTATTATAAGCGTTTAAATAAACAACAAAATAATGTTGAAATTATGCCCAGGATCCATTTAAAATCGAATTTTTTTTTCAATCAAACTAAAGTTATTTTTGGTAATACCCATTTAAAACTGTTGTTCCCAAAGTTGATAATAAATGGATTAAGAAAGAAGACTTGGGTTGTCAAAAGGATTGTAACAATATCTTTACCTAATTTGATTTTAGTTTCCTCCCTTTGAAACAAACAAGGGGAGAATTTAAGACTCTTTGTGTCTTTTTGGTCTTTTAGGATAAATGTTATTAGTTGAGTTATGTCCCTCTTTATTATTTTTTCCTTAGGACTTAAAATTTTGTTAGTTGAGTTATGTATATTGTTGAGTTATGCTCTATCTCATTTAGAACTCAAAATGTTGTTAGTTGAGTTATGATTTTTATCTCAAAGTCCTGTTTGTCTCAAAATTGACCAAAGGGGGAGATTGAAATTTTCCCTAATTTTTTGTCTCAATATTGAGATTTTACTTATTGAAAATAACATTTTTGTGGGCCCTAAATCTATTATTTGTATTTAACTCATATTTATTATTTTAAATTTATACATAAATATTTTTTCATATTCAGTTATGTATTTTAATATGTTTTTTTTGTATTTTAAAATATTTTTTTTTGTATTTTAAAATATTTTTTTTGTATTTTATTTTAGTGTTTTTGTTTTTTGGGGACTTATAATCATTTAGATAAATGTAATAGTTGTTTATTCTAACCTTTATAGTCCCAAATATTAAAACGGATGCAATTGTGTTTTCTTAGTGTCATTTTGGTCAGTTACAATTTTGGTTAGCTGGCATTTTGCAAGCTCGAGGTGTGTATGGGTCTTTTTCGAGATCAGGTTAGCGTGTATGTTAAGGCTGGTTGTCTCCTCTGTTTTGACATGTTTGCCCCTTATCTCCCCTGTAAAATGATGCTGGTATCCCTAGCTTTTGGCCTTTCCTTTTTTAACCTCAACCGTCTATGGGAATGTCAGGCCATTATTGGTTTCATATATATTGTTAGAGATCGGTCAGTCGCTGACTTAGGGTTTAAGATTTCAAAATTGCAACCAACATTTACATCTCTTTCTTCTCTCTTTCTCTCTCTACACATTTATGATTTACATCCATTCACCATTGTTGAGAGAAAATTTTGAGTGTTCTTTGTTAAAACTTTACCTCCTTATATACTCTACACCGTTTGTGAGTTTGAGAGTTGCTGTGTAGTGTTTTCTCAAAGCTTGCTGGTAGTTTGAGTGCTGTGGTGGTGGTTTTCACTAGTTGGTCCTTGTTGTGTGTGAATTCTAGTTGCTATTACCTGGTTGTTATTGGGTTGACTGATTGTCAGTCAAGTTGGGTTGTATTTAGACTAGGCTGGATGTACGACTTGTATTTTCTTAGTTTAAATCATTATAAATTGGTGGACTATAATTTGTAATCAATAATTGTTAATAATGGACTTGGGTGTGTGAGTTTTCCCAGGACTAGGAACACGGGGTTTTCCACCACGGTGGTTTCCTCGAGAACAAATATTGTGTCACTTCCAGCTTTACCTCATCCCATTCTAAATCTTTTATTTGGGCATCATCATCATAAATCTAATTTATATTTGTGTGTGTGTGTGTACAACAGATTCAATTAACTTTTAAAACTGATTTTAGAAAGAGTTGGAGTTTGTTCAATATCTAATACACCTTACGATGTTTAGGTTATTACAAATAGTGTTATTTCCCTTATTCTTAAAGTTACTGATTTTCTTTTGTTCATTACTCATTTCAGTCGTCCTAAGTTTTCTAAGTATAAAACTACCTTCAGTGATAGGAACAGTTTGATGTATATAATCATTTTCAATTAAGTCCCAAACATCATCTCCTAATGTACCTTGTATAAAGGCTGTCATACGAATTTTCCAGTAGGGAAAGTTAGAATCACAAAAAACAAGGGGTCTACTTAAATTTCCTAGCCTATGTAACTGACTTGAATCATCCATTAAAACAAGCTAAAAAAAAGTCTAACAATTGTTTGAAAATGATATTTTAAGTCTAGTTCTAATACCACTTGATTGGGCGACTAAAGGCGCAATAGACTGTAGTGCGAAAGTGAAATACTGTCGAATAAATCTGAATTATCTACAAGTTTTTATAAACTATCCAAGGGGGGCCAATTTAAACTTTTCTTAAATTTTTAACTATAAAACAAATTGAATAATGTTTGACAAGTTAACTAGAGTCCTAATTATTATCTTGATTAAACTAGGTTATTAAACTAGGTTATTAAACATAGAATAACTAATTCAGTTTATTTAGGCAAATTTCTAGATTTAAATCCTACCTTTTCGAGTTAGGTGATATATGCAAAATTTATAAAACGCGGTGATTTATTATACATCACAAAAACCATTCCCTTGAGAAAAACAACGGACCCTCTAGGGTCACTTAATCTACTAAAGTCCACTAAAACAAATCAATACGTAACGATTTACAAACATACAACAAGACTCAAATTAAACTAGATAGAAAATAGCTATTACCTATACCAAGCCTCTACCATAATTAAAATAATTGAAGATGATCTTCTCACCATGGAGATCATATCCATGAATTTTCATTAGAAAAAATCATTATTTTACTACATTAAAAAAGGGTATGTACCGGTGATCTACACCATAGGGAGTCCTTAAAGGATGGGGTCTCATATATATATAATAATAATAATAATAATAAATGAATTTTGTGATGAAACTTCATGAATATGATCCCCATGATGATAAGATCATCTTCAATTTTTTTCATCAAAAAATTCAATAAAAACCGTTGAGATGAGATGATTTGTAAAAAAATAGTATAAATATGCATTTTTGACCCTTGAAATGTTAAAGATCATCTCACTCACTATTTGATTGAATTTTCTTATGAAACTTTACGGATATGATCTCGACAGTGAGAAGATCATATCCATGAAGTTTTATAAAAAAATTCAATCAATAAAGTGGTTGGCGCTGACCCAATATTTCAACGGTATAAAATGAATATTTGTACCATTTTTTTACATATCACTTCATCTCAATGTCTTTTTTATTAATTCTTTTGATGAAAAAAATTTTGAGATGATCTTCTAACCGTGGACATCATATCCGTGAAGTTTCATCAAAAAATTCATTTATTTACTATTTTAAAAAATGGGTATGTACCGGAGTTTGCACCAAAAGAAGTCCTTCCAGGAGACTTTCTGTATATATACACACACACACACATTAAATTGTACAAAATACAAAATCACTGTTATAAAAAACTCGCCTAGGCTTGAGGCTTGGGAGAAACGCCCCGCCTTAAGATTTTGACGCCTTATGCTTGAAAAAACCCTTAAGGCGTACTTTTTCTCTAAAAACAACAATGCTTTAGTGAAACGATATTGCCTTTTAAAGATTTTTTTACAAACCGGACCATTATCTCATCCAAAATAATCAAATAGTATTTTTATTTGCAAATATTCAGACATATTTTTATGATATGTACAATTTTAGTATTTTAATAGCCCTGTTATGGTTAAAAAATATTAAAATATATTAAAAAGGCCTAAACGCCTTTTCACGCCTTTTTACGCCTAGGCCCGCCTAGGCTTCTAAGGCTTAAGGCTTGGCCTCCACGCCTCGATCACGCCCCGCGTTTTTTAGAACCTTGTACAAAATTATAAATGTATAACTTATATATTTATATATAATATAAATATATTTGTTAAAAGTTGATGGAGTCCATAGATATCTTATACTTTTTTTAGAAACTAGATATGTTATACTCTTATTGAGTATAATTGTAGATTGGGTTTAAACAAGAAAAAGAAAAATGTAACGCCGTCCCAATCTGAGTTCTGGATTAGAAGTTATGAAGACCCGAAGATGTTAAAAAATCATGAGACATTGAAGAGAAGTTGAATAATGCAACCCGGACCAATCCGGTTGACTAGAAAAACAGATCAGTCCGGGGTCCCAAATCACTGTAAAGATGGTCGTTTACCGGACCAATCCGGTATCCAAAAAAATTGGATTGGTCCGACCCTTAAAATCACTGCATAACAATTTGTCAAGCGGACCAATCCGTTTTGTTTGGAAAATGGATCAGTCCGGTTGCTGATCGAACCAGTCCAAAATGTCTTGATCGGATCAATCCAGTGCTCGATATTTTATTTGATCTTCTTCTTCTTAGAGTTTTGATTCAATCCAACTCTTGTAAATTACGTAGGATATAAATTGAAAAGAACTCCCAGAAAATCGGGTCTTCTAATTAGTTTTTTTAGAGAATCTTTGTAATAGTTTAGAGAGGGAAACAATAACAAAACCCTAGTTTGATTCCAGATTGCAATTCAAGTAAATTCATTCCAATTGTTTCTTTAATTATTATAGTAGTTAATACTCTAGTAGTAATTTCCTTATTCTTCATTTTTCGTAGCTAGTAAAAATGTTTTCTTTCATTCAAAACATGTTTTCTTTTAGGTTCAATATGTCTGGCTAGATTTTTTAGGGTTGGGATGCATGAACTCAACCCGATGTGAACGTTGCATGTGTATAAAATTAATCCTCTAAAATTAGGTATTTATTAGACCGTATTGCGTAGAGAACACAACAGTTGTAGATCTTTGGATATCGTTTGCTTAAGGGTAACCGGGATGCTTTAGAATGCAATGCAAGTGTAGCTATCACATTACCGCTTTACTCGTCCTCTGATTACGTATGGTGCGGGCTTGAACCTCATATATGCAATGCTTGGGAGTACTAAAGTCTGGGTTTGATTAATCACTTAAATTTACGGTTAGTTTTATACCAACAATACACTAGGGTTGAGGGATTGTATTCCCGGCCTATTTTTATTTTCATACTTATTACTTCAATCTGATTTATTAATCTTTTCTTAATTCATTAGTTCCATAATCTTAATCTAGTTTCCTTTTACTGAGTAGGATTAATTGCAAACTAATCATCTTTTCGTTCTTCTTAGAGTTAAATTTAGGTTGATCGTCTGTCCTTCCGTCGTCACGATTTTTTCGTCCTATTTCCCTCTAGAGACGATCCTGACTTACCGAGTTTATTACTAACGCGACAGGATTGCACTTGATCTTTGAGAGAACGCACTTTAGAGACACATTCTTAGTCGTGTTAAGTTTCTGACGCCGTTGACGGTGAATTAGGTAGACGTAGGTTAGATTCCGTTAATCTAAAACTTTGACCCAAAAAAATCAAAAAGCACAAAAAGATACTTCCTCTCTCAAAAGCTTGTTGATGCAAAATCCTGAACTCACTCTTACTCCTCAAAATACTCCAACCAGCATTCACGAAAACCCGATAGTTGAGTACGACTCTGATAGCCCTCACATTCCAAACGTTCCATAATTCTGGGTTCCACCTCCCACACCTCAATGCTCAATTGCAAGTAACACTCCGACATCCCTCTTAGGACACACTACAGAGCACGCTCCGAGCATACCAAGTGAGGATACAGAGTCATCAAGTGAGAGAGCCATGTCACAACACAGTAGTGTAGCCGCAGGTGAGGAAGAGGTCCCATACCGTCCTTTAAGAGAAATCTTATATCCCGAGCGAACTGCCACTTCGGGATGCATTTTACTCCCGTATAATGCAGGGAAATTTCGCTTTAGGAATGGGAGTATCCAGATACTTCCCCACTACCATGGAATGGAATAAAAAAAGCCATATCTCCACATCCGGGAATTTGAGGAGGTGTGCGAGACCCTCAGTGGTCAAACTTGCACGAATGATGTGATACGTCTCAAACTCTTCCCATTCTCGCTAAAGGACAAGGCTAAGACTTGGCTATGGTATTTACCTCCAAACTCGATTGCATCATGGAACGACTTGCAATCTTAATTCCTTAAGAAATTCTTTCCTCCACATCAAACGAACTCCATCAAGGCTCAAATTCAAAACTTCCGACAATCATAAAATGAGTCGTTTAATCGATGTTATGAGCATTTTAACGAGTTAATCACTTCATGCCCTCATCATGGATTTGATAAATTGCAAAACATCTCATTCCTCCATAATGGGATGAATATAAATTCCAAACAACTCGTTGAAACCATGTGTGATGGTCCCTTTATCGACCTAGACGCCAACGATGTTGAGCTTCACCTGAGGTATGTCGCCGAGACTACCCAAGCATGGGATACATCTGACCCTAGTGCTCATAATTGAACGCGCCAAACGACCACCACTCTATCGGCGGCTGACCTATTCCACGTAGAAAAGGATACTATGAAGGCCAGTCGACTCGATCTACTTCAAAAAGGAATGCGAGAAGTACTTGAGATATTAGCAAGAGGACCAACTGGTTCCATCCTGAACCCCATTGAGAGGGTGTGTGCTATTTGTGAGGTGGGCCATTCAATAGAGGAATGACCAACGATACCCGACTACAAAGTTATGCCTCAAGAGCAAGTGAGTGGTGTAGGAGGATTTAAGGGTAATTTTAGTGCACCACACGGGAATTCTTACAACCCTTCATGGAAAAACCATCCTTATTTTATCTATGGGCAACAAAATGCTTCGATGAATCATAATTCACGTGTTACCCCTCCACCACCATCACACTTTCAACAAGCACCTCACATGCAGGGACATGTGCGAGCACCACCACCTCCAGGGCCATATATCACTCCACCGCGGAGAAGTTTCGAGGATACGATAAACCAATTTATCACTGCCCAGAATGAAAACACCGCTAGACATGAGCGCATGGTCAACGATATAAATGCAACTATTCCAAAGATGCAATCATCGTTGAGTATCCAAGAGAAGGGAAAGTTTCCTGCCCAGGGCCAAAGACCTCTCTAAGGTCAAACTAGTGTTAGCTCCACACCCCATGACCATCCTGAGCAATGTAGCGCAATTACCACTCTACGTAGTGGGAGAGTAGTTGACTTGTCACCTCCCCCACAAGACGTACCTAAAAATAAGGAGGTTTCGCCTGGTAGAAAATAGGCCGAAGATTCCCCTTTATTTGAGAGTGATAAAAAAGATAACACTGGCGGACCCAAGGTCATGGTGAAACCACCCACCGCTTCCCCATACCATCAACTGTTGGTCCCGTACTCCAAAGAGACTTCTTGGGACGATGTTTTGGGCATCCTCAAGCAAGTAAAGATTAATTTACCTTTTCTCGAGACTATACAGAAAATTTTCGCATACGCTAAGTTCATTAAGGACTTACTCACGGTGAAACACAAGATAAAGGCAAATAAGAACGTCTTTTTAGCCCAGAATGTTAGTTTGGTTTTATCGAGTGACCTTCCATTAAAGTATAAAGATCCGGGCTCACCCACCATATCGTGCATCATGGGGAAGAACCGAATCGAAAGGGCGCTAATAGATTTAGGGGCGAGTGTTAACATTCTACCATATTCCATCTATAAGAAACTAGATTTGGGAGCCCTTAAGCCCATAAATATAACTCTCCAGCTCGCGGATCGTTCTGTGAAGATACCTCCGGGAATCATTGAGGATGTGATTGTCCAAATAGACACTTTTTACTTCCCTATGGATTTTGTCATTTGGGATGAGGAGCCCTCCATTCTCCCGAGCAATCATGTTACCGTTATCATTGGTCGCCCATTCTTAGATACGGCTAATGCACTCATCAATACTCAAAGTGGGCGAATGCAGTGAAAATTTGGGAATATGACCATCGAGACAAATATTTTTAATAATATCAAGAACGAGGGTGACAAAGGAGAACCGCGAGAAACGAATCGTTTAGAGGCAGCACACGAGCATGGGATGACCCACACGCGAGAGCCGATAGGTGTATGCCTTGTTAAATTAAGTGAGAGCGACGGTTGCATCATGGAGCGAAGGGTAGGGGAGGTATGCGTAGTAACTGAAATAAAGAGTGTGAGTGAGCCCTTGAGTGTGAGAGAGAGAGACAATTTAGAGGGCATCGGGAGAGATTTGTATGAGTGCTTGGAGGAGAGCGAATGGCGAGACACGATAGATACTTTTCTCCTCGATTGCTACCCACCCACACCACCTAATAATTTTGATATGGAGAGAGGAAGGAAGGATGTGGACATAAAGCAAGAAAGAGAGCTAGAGGAGTTGAGCCAAGATGAATTTGAGAGAGAATTCGGGCAGGTGGATGAGAGCCTTAACAATGAAGTCCAGTCTCTATTGGACTCATGGAGTCATTTAGGAGAGAGCGAGTGGAAAGATAAAATTGATGAGTTTCTTCCCAATGACCATCGACCCATGCAACTTGAGTCCTCAGAGGTAATTGAAGATCAGACTCAAGTCTCATCTGACTTAGAGCCCGACCCACGTAGTACGCATCACGAGGATCCTTTTCTAATTAATCATGATGAGTCTCCCAGCCTTTCCTTTATTTATGGGCAAGGGCCCAACTTATTCCGGTTGTTGGTGTATGATAGGCAGAGGGGAGTGACTAGGAGAGCAACGGATCTCGTGCAAGGGGTTGGGTGATTTATAGAGAGAAATGAGAGGTCATCGCACCCCCAACGCGTATGGGGTGATTTTTGTTGTATTTTTTAGTCATTTATTAGTGTCATATAGTGTCTTGGTGCATTTTGATAATTTGCTTGTTTTATTTGGCGCACTTATTCTTTTTCTTCTTTAGAGTTTAGTCCTTTTGATTGAGGACAATGCAAAAGTCTAAGTTAGGGGGGGTGATAAGTGCGTCTTTCTAAAACTTCACAAATCTTTCTAAAACTTCACAAATTTTTAAAATTCCCAGAAATTTCAAAAAACTTGAAAATTTTTGAAAAAGTCAAAAATATTTTTCTTCAAAATAAATAAAAATTGGAATTCAAATTTTTCGGAAATATCATTAAAAGACGGTTTAAAGTCTCAAATTGTAAAAACATAATACACAAAGTCAGAATTGACCAAAGATGGAAATTGAGCAAACGTAGACGACTTAGCGAATAAATGTGGAGATTAACAAACCTGGTGAGATTCGAGCCTTTCATTATTGTGAATGTATAAATCAATCTGAGTTAAATGTTAACTCAAAGTTCCTTTCAGTGTTCTAATAAGTCTTCAATGGATCTCAATTCCTTCACTTTGATCGGTTATGGAAAAAGTGTGTGATATTGCCTTGAAAAACGTGCTAAATAGGTCTATAAATTAAAGTAATCTCAAGACGCATATGGTAACACAATTTGTATTTCGGACAATGAAGTAGGCCCTCGTTGTCACCCAAAAATATTGGTCAGAAAAAGTATCGAAAAATTATCCCTTTTGTAAACCAAAATTGAGCTGAATTAATTTTTTCCTTTCGTTTGACAACCCGAGAAACCCCAATTGGCCCGGAATTGTGAAAGTGGATAATCCCAGAAATTAAGTCTGGAAAGTGCATAAAAAGGGGCCAGAAAAGAATAGCCTTGCTCAACAAAAATAGCAAGAAAGAAAAGTGTGAAAAACAGTAAAAAAAATAGAAAAAACAGAAAAAGTGAGCAAAAGCCCGAAAAAGCACTAATGGACACCATAAGAAAATTTTCCAATTCCGAAATTCTCAATCACCCCCATTTTACCCAATATACCTCCAACCCAATAAAGTCTTAGACGAGTCCTTTATGCGAAATTGGTTACCACGTGGAGAGCTAAAACACGAAAATATAATAAAAGAGACCATAAATATGAATTAGAGGCAAGGTTTCCGTTTTTTTAACTGTAATCCAATGATGAGATCCGTTTACTATAAAATTTTCGTATTTCTATTTGTGTGTGTGTATTTGGTTCAAATAGATTTACTCTTATAAATCACGCATACCGATAGAAAATAGCCACCCTTCCAAGAGATTCGTTTGTGAGCGCATCCCGTGAGATTTTGAAATCAAAACGAATTTTTGGATAAATAACGTAATGATCAATCGGTTGAAATTCGAGGATAAATTTCTGGCTTCGCACACACGCACTATTATTTGAGACTCTTGAACACGAATTGATGATAACTATTTTCTAGAAAAGTTTGAATTATACAATTCTTGCATATTTTGAATTTTCCTTGAGTCGAATTTTGTGGGTATATTCGCTGCAAACCCCCACGAGCCATAACTTGTCCTACTAGGGTAACCTAGGGATTTAAAGGCTTGTTGCATACGCTAAATGCAAATACTTGCGTGCGAAAGAGGTATTCTATCCCTTTTTTTATTGAATCATGTTTTGATTCTTTTACATTTCTCGGGAAGATCAAAGTTCTAAGTTAGGGGGTTTTTATTAGGAATAAATTCTTTCGAATTTACCCCTTAATTTAGAGGCTTTTATTACCTCGAACAACGTAAAATGGATTAAGTTATCTCATATCTTTGCTAGCGGTCTCGTCTAACAAGGATCTCGACTTTCGTGTATTTCTTGATAATTTTACAGGTATTTAATGCATGAAAGAAAGAAAGAAACCGGAAGAAGCAAAAGAAAAGAAAGAAGACGAATCAAAAGGGCAAAAGCGTAATTTCTAGCAGGAATTCGGTTAAGGACCCAAAATAAAATCAAAGATCTCGCATTCATGAGCACATATGAAGAAACGACGTCCCAATCTGAGTTATGGATTAGAAGTTATGAAGACCCGAAGAGGTGAGAAAATCACGAGACATTGAAGAGAAGTTGAAGAAGGCAACCCGGACCAATCCGGTTGACTAGAAAAACGGATCAGTCCGGGGTCCCAAACCACTGTAAAGATGGTCGTTTACCGGATCAATCCGGCATCCTAAAAAAATGGATTGGTCCGGCCCTTAAAATCACTGCATAACAATTTGTTAAGCGGACCGATCCGTTTTGTTTAGAAAACGGATCAGTCCGGTTGCTGACCAAACCAGTCCGGAATGTCTTGACCGGATCAATCCGGTGCTCGAGATTTTATTTGATCTTCTTCTTCTTAGAGTTTTGATTCAATCTAACTCTTGTAAATTACGTAGGATATAAATTGAAAAGAACTCCCAGAAAACCGGGGCTTCTAATTCGTTTTTTTAGAGAAGCTTTGTAATAGTTTAGAGAGGAAAACAATAACAAAGCCTTGGTTTGATTCCAGATTGCAATTCAAGTAAATTCATTTCAATTCTTTCATTAATTATTACAGTAGTTAATACTTTAGTAGTAATTTCCTTATTCTTCATTTTTCGTAGCTAGTAAAAATATTTTCTTTCATTCAAAACATGTTTTCTTTTAGGTTCAATATATCTGGCTAGATTTTTTAGGGTTGGGATGCATGAACTCAACCCGATGTGAACGTTGCATGTGTATAAAATTAATCCTCTAAAATTAAGGATTTATTAAACCGTATTGCATAGCGAACACAACTGTTGTAGATATTTGGATCTTGTTTGCTTAAGGGTAACCGGGATGCTTTAGAATGCAATGTGAATGTAGCTATCACGTTACCGCTTTACTCGTCCTCTGATTACGTATGGTGCTGGCTTGAACCTCATATATCCAATGCTTGGGAGTATTAAAGTCTGGGTCTGATTAATCACTTAAATTTACAATTAGTTTTATACCAGCAATACATTAAGGTTGAGGGATTGTATTCCCGACCTATTTTCTCTTCATACTTATTACTTCATTCTGAGTTATTAATCCTTGCTTAATTCATTAGTTCCATAGTCTTAATCTAGTTTCCTTTTACTGAGTAGGATTAATTGCAAACCAATCATCTTTTCGTTCTTCTTAGAGTTGAATTTAGGTTGACCGTCTGTCCTTCCGTCGTCACGATATTCTCGTCATATTTCCCTGTGGAGACGATCCCGACTAGGGATGTCAATGGACCCGAATCCGACCCGAATTAGCGGATCAGAGCAAATTTTATAGACCCGATTATTCGATAACCCGATTAGTTAATGGACCGGATCTGGATATACATGACTCCGATTCGATAAGGACCCGACCCGAATGTGTATATATATAATATAATAAATAAATAAATATATATATAAATAAATATATATATATATATATTTATATATATATATATATAGAGAGAGAGAGAGAGAGAGACCCTCTCTTCTAAGGACTCCTTATGGTGCAGACTCCGGTACATACCATTTTTTTAAAACAGTAAAAAAATGAATTTTTTTATGAAATATGATCTCCATGGTGGGAAGATCATCTTCAATTTTTTTCATCAAAAAATTCAATAAAAAAATCATTGAGATGAAGTGATATATAAAAAAATGGTATAAATATGCATTTTCGATCGTTGAAATATTGACGATCATCTCACCCACTTTTTGATTGAATTTTTTTGTGAAACTTCATGGATATGATCTCGATAGTGAGAAGATCATGTCCATGAAGTTTCATCAAAAAATTCAATTAATAAAGCGGCTGACGCCGACCCAACATTTCAACGATTGAAAATGCATATTTATACTATTTTTTTACATATCACATCATCTCAACGATTTTTTATTGAATTTTTCGTCGAAAAAAATTGGAGACGATCTTCTCACCATGGAGATCATATCCATGAAGTTTCATAAAAAAATTCATTCTTTTACTATTTAAAAAAAATGGTATGTACCGGGGACTACACCATAAGAAGTCTATATATATATATAATAATGCTCTTGTGCGAACTAGTCTGTATATTATGAATGCGGACCAGACATATGTCACCTAATGGTACGTCTAGAAATTATCGCCTAAATTATAGGCATACTCTCTCTCTTTACTGCGCTCACCGCCAGGTGACACATGTCTGGTCCACATTCTTAAAATGCGAACTAGTCCGCAAAAGAGCATGACTGTATGTATATATATATATAGTAAGTTTAGTTACAGTTATCCGGGTCGGGTCTCCGGGTCCTTAACGGATCCGGGTCTGGATCCATTTTTTGAGCCCCGACGGGTAATCGGGTAAGACCCGATCCGCTAAAAAAATTATCCGGATCAGATCTGGATATACCATTACCCGATCCAAACCTAACCCGTTTACACCCCTAATCCCGACTTACCGAGTTTATTACTAATTCGACAGGCTTGCACTTGCGCCTAGAGAGAACGCACTTTAGAGACACATTCTTAGTCGCGTCACTTACCAATATTTAGTACCAAGTTAGTATCAAATATGTTTTATATGACTTATACTATGGTGTGGATCCCGTCAGAGTACAAGTCATATAAAGCATATTTGGTACTAACTTGGTACTAAATAGTGGTAAGAGTATTATTACTCATAAAAAAAATGAAAAATAAAAAGCAAGTGATACATGTAAATTTGACAAATGAATAGACTTAAAGACCAAACTAACCTTTATTTTAATTTCTCACATAATGCTTGAATTCTTGGAGATGCAATAAATTGTAACATATTTATACACTTTTTTATTAAAAGAATCAAAAGGCCGGTTTTAATATAGTGATGGCTGTGAAGAAGTGGAGCATATTCAACTTTGACCCACTGATTGCGTAGTCAACCTGATTCGGCATCTCCAGCTCAATCAAATGCTTATTAATCTTAGATAATTGAAAGTTTGTTTCATATGGTCCGAGCTTTTTGTCACTTTTACACCACTCAGGTCTAAAATAGATCCCTCTTTTATATTTGTCACCAAAGCAATTACCGTGTCAGAGTTTATAAAAAAAAGTTTGAAGGTGCTGAGGGGACAATCTGATAAAGATTAATGAAGAGGCTTTAGATCTAATGTAACGCGGTGCAATGTTTTGATTTTGCTGCCTGTGTCAAATGCCCCCTCGTGTGTAGTTTATAATAAACTAATTATATTGGATAATATATTGTACTTGGAAAAACTCAAATTTTAAAATACTTTTATGCAAAACTTTGGTTTTCAAAAGTAAAACTGGACTCATCGTTACTATCTCTTCAGAAGCACTAATGGTCCAACTGTTGTCCAGAGATCTATTGTGTCCTATCCAAGTTTAAGAAAATGGCATGTGTTGCAAGATCATTTTCAGTGCATTCCATCAATATTTTCAATACTATTTTAATTCAAAAAATATTTTTTATTTTAAGACTTTGTGTATAATGCACCATCTCAATGCATTATTTTTATTGCACGCAATTTTTCCCTCGTGTGACGTGACAAGAATATATATATTTTCAATTTGATATGATTTTAAAGGTATAATGACATGTTTAATTATAAAGTTGAAAAAAGATTAAAAAAATATTTTATTTTCATAAAAAATGTGAAAAAACTGAAACACAATGAGGAGAGTGCGCTTGCGTTCAAATAAGGAAGTTATTTAATTAAACACAGTTTTTATTACTTAAGTCCTAAACATGTATCTATATGTGATGAAATACGATGATGAAACATGCAATAACACATATATGAGGAAAAATCCCCCAAAGGGGCAAAACCTTTTATTTTCACAATAATTTTGTAAGAAACCAGCGTACACGGATTACAATGAAAATATATGACACAGAAATACCCTCGGGTGTCGGTTCTGTTGTCGGCGGCTAGAACTATCCCTTTCCAGTAGGGCAGCAGTGAAGACGAGAGCGGCTTCCTCACAAATTACTCCATATGAGTAAATGATCCTCTTGAAGGTTTAAAGATTCACACACATATATGGGAATGGTTTTGTGAATCAAAAAGGTTTAGAAAACCTTAAATAATGAAGTCTTATTCTGTGCTGTTTTTCGCAGAATTTTGAGATTGCAGAAATACTTGAAAAACGTGTAGAAGGAGATCAGATATTTATACAAAAATTGAGGCGGCGGCTCGTTCGAACGAGATAGCCATATCTCTCGAACGAAGGACATAAGTCGTTCGAACGAGATCGCGCGACATGCCTATCTCGCGCGAACGACTTTCAAAGTCGTTTGAGCGAGCTCGTCGATCGAGGCCATTCGCTTCTACACTTAGAAAATTTTTGCTTTTGATAAAAAATTAATCCAGACTTCAAAAATAATTTTCAAAAATATTTCCCAAATATTTATGCAAATATTTAAAGCTCTAATAGAACATTTTACTGATAGAGCGTAGTGGAGTAGTGGGAATAAGCTGAGCAACACGTCGCATGTAGCATGATGCACGTGAAGATAATGGATGCATTGAATTCGGATAAAGGTCGTCGAGGATGATCGTGTTGACGTGCCGAATGTAGCGATATCAGACATATGAACTGTGATCTAGGAGGAAACAGAAAATTCCTAGAATCTATCCCGGACATTTATAAAATTATGTCCTTACACACAATCTCTTACTTTTTCCATTTTTATTAAATTGAATTATCCAGCGTTAGAAAAAATATATTTTCTATGAAAATTAGTAGAAAATGAATAACATCTCACATTTAATCTATTATTCTAATATAATGATGGTATATAGTCCTACAAAGTATGAGTACATATTTTATGAAATATAAAATTATGATTAATATGCTTTTATTATTGTTATTGTTGAAATAGATGAAAAGTGAATATCTTAATCATAATTTTAACATTTCAAATATATAAAAAAATTAAAAAAGAAAAGAGATCTACATAGTCACCTAAAAGGACGGACCATACGACTGTGTTTTAATACGGTACTAAGCAACCGCGACATTCCAAATGTCATGTGATATATCCCTATTGCAATTGGTTTATTGCACTAACATTTTGCTTTCTCCCCGAGAACAGGTAAATTTAAAAGCATTTTGCACCTGAATTTGCTTGTTTTAGGACACCTTAACATTTTGCTTCGTACTTTGGAGAGCCAAAGTGAATAAAATGGTTAGAAAAATACCATTACATGCCTTGAATATGGTATAAGGCGTGTGTTTTAAGATTTGTAATAGCAACGATAATGGTTATGGATAAGTATTTGCAAAAGCTAAAGTGAAATTTTAGTTTAAAGAGAGGAAAATGTGGTTAGCTTTTTTAATCAAGAAAGATAATAAATTGCAAAAAGAAAATCACGATATTAGAAAACTTAATATAAAAATTGAACTTATTTTTCTTATATTTTTGGATAAGTGTGACGTATAAAGTTAAGAGCTATATGTAATAATACGCAGTGTGGATGTGTGTGTGACAGTGCTAGTGTGTCAACTTCTATAATGAGTACGTTATAAAGTGCCTTGAGTGAGTATACATTAATCAATATAATTATACAATCCTAACTATTATGTTTAGTATCTTAATACTTTTTATGCCTCGTGAGTTAGAAAACATTTTCAAAATCCTCTCCAAAATATCTTTGATCATTCTTGATTAAGTTTTATTATACAAACCAACAAAACCATTCTTTCATACATATCATTGGTGTGGTGGATTCCACATTGTTGGAGACGGTGAAGGCTATTGGTGGATACCGAGGCAAGGAGTTGCTGTAAAGCCATGTTGGACTGCCGAATCTATAACCGGAGGTTCTGAAGACGGCATATGCATGGACTTGAGAGTCAAGTTTTGTAAGTCAAATGAGTCTTCTTGTAAAATCATATTTATAGTGAATTAGTCTAGGTCTGGTCGTCCGATATTTTTTCCATTTGGACTTTCCTTGTACATCGACGTCTCGTGTGTGATTGTTTAATTTATAATTGAATCTTGTAGGCCCATATGGTAACTAGGTTAACAATATTTAAATTGGTTAAAATGAGATTGCTTGTCTAGACAAATTTTCAGTGCTTCACAAACTATTTTCTAATTGATTAAGCTTTTAAACATTAAAATTTGATAATCAATCACCGAGGTAATTTAATTAACTCCTAATTAGAAAAGCAAGACATTTCAATTGCTATCAGAGTGGGTGTCTATAAGTTATTTATGCATGAATTCTAGGGGATTTTATATGCAGTCGATAAATAGATTACCTATGTTTGACAAGTCAAATTATGTATATTGAAAAACCCGTATGAAAGTTGCGCTTAAGTCTATAGATGAGTGAGTTTGGATGGCCATTGTTCGAGGGTGGTCTCCACCCACTACTATTGTAAAAGAGTATATTATCCTAAAATCAATTGAGAGATGGAAAAAGGATGAACAACAATTATGTAATTATAATTCCCGTGGTCTCGATTCTTTATTTAGTGATGTCTCACCGAAGGAATTCCGTCGAATCATGACATGTGAAACGTCAAAAGAGGCATGGTACGTACTTCAACTCACTCGCGAGGGAAAAAATGTCATGAAAGCTTCCAAGTTTCCAAATCTGACCACTCAATTTGAAACCATCCAGATGAGTGAAAGTGAAACGTCGATGTGTTTTATGCACGATTCCTTGGCATCGTATTTTCGTCATTTAATTTGGGAGAGAGGATTATCGAAACTCGAGTTTTAAAGAAAATCTTAAGGTTTGTACTTGAACGATTTAATCCGAAAGTTACTGTCTTAACTTCTCCAGGAACCATTGACACAATAAAACTCGAAGAGCTTGTTGGTGAAATTCAAACTTATGAGCATGACATGTTGAGAGTGCACTTTCTCTAATGGAGTGAACTTATTTAATTACATGTCAATCCCACAAACAAATTTTAATTCTTATTAACCCTAGAACATGCAACTATATGATTCAAATCAAGCATGTAAAGAAATCTCAATTCAATGAAAAAAATCCCAAAGGAAAAAACCTTTTATTTCACTATATTTGCAAATCGCAACTTACAAATACAGTAGAGAAATATGGCCCAATGAATCTCCCGAGGGTGATCTACGCCTACTTTAGTAATGGTCCCCAGGAGAACTATAAATATGGCAATCTTTCTTCAGTAATGAATTCCCGCAAGAACCCACAAAGACCACATTCTTCAGCAATGATTCCCGTAAGAATCACTAAAGCAACAGTGAAGACTCATTCATCACAAGAGTAACTTCAATATAGAAGTGGTTTGGGTTCCAAATACGATTCACAAAAATATAAAAGAGATGATGTGTGAATCAAAACAAGTTTTGCCCTTTTAAAAGTGAAGACTTTTTGCAGCAGTTCTGCAGTTTTCCTTAAATACGAAGTCTTAACAAAAAGAAACTATAAAAAACAGGTATTTATAGGCAGACATAAAAATGGAGGTGGCGAAACCTTATTCGAACGCGAAGCTAACCCCATTCTACGACATGTTGATATCGTTCAAATGACATACAATTCTCTATTAACGAGATCAAAAAAATCCAAGACAGTGAGCCTTCATTTGAACCTCGTTTGATAAATGATTCAAACGACCTTCTAACGAGATCTAGGTCATTCTAATGAGATGTTAATATCGTTTGAACAAGACTGTTAAAAAATAAAATTATTTTTAAGTTCAAAAACTATTTGAAAAACTGCCTCGTTTTGTAAAAAAATCAATTTATAAAAATCTCCCAATACTTTGTAAAAAAATCCATGAAAAACAAAACAACAATTATATTAAAAATACGTGACATCATGGATCATGTTGAAATTTCTTGATAATCAGATCCGTCTTCTTGAATGTGTGAACATGAAGTGCCATGACGAAAGTAACGGGATATGCCATACTCAATGTAAACTAGATTATAGGGACAAGTCCTAGATACTAGGGGCAATGGTAGAGAATTTGACCTAACAAATCTCCCCCTATGGCTATTGCAGTACAAAATAAAAAATCTGAATCATCCAACAAATTCTATACAAATCTAATACCCTCATAAAAACTCATAAATGGAAAGATACTAAAAGTGTACAAGTCTTCAAAATCTTCAACTATCCAAATGTTCAAATTCATTGCTTTCTCTTGATCTTTTTTTTTGGGAGATTTGTCTTATGTGTACTTTTTATGTGCTCATCAAAGTGTACTTACACATAATAAACAAATAAATATACCTCGTGATGTATCGAGTTTGAAATAAAATAAAACTCATAAATTCTCCTCCATAATTCAAACTCTCACTCACCCATAATTCGTTCCCCCCATTTTTATTTGTCCGAAATAAACAAGGAAAAGAATAAAAAACAATAAACCAAAGTGTATCACAATAATCATAGAATATCATCACAAATATCATGAAATAATAATCAAGTAATGATAAACTAAGAAAACCAAAAAAAAATATTTTTCAAAAAATTTTAAGCAATTTTTTTTTATAAAAGCAACACACACCATGAACTAACACTAAGATAACCAAATCATGAACGCGTCATGATTTAGTGTAAACAAATTCGATAGAAAAATCAACTCAAACAATCAAAACATGTGTGCATGATGAATATTGGATACTCCTAACGAATGAACACAAATTCGTCCTTAGGTGTAAAAATATTGAATTCATATGATATCGGCTCAATCTAATTAATAAATCAAAGTATAAAATGATTTTCACACCAATAATCCCCAAAACTATATAATACTTTTACGAGACTTTTTCAGGACGTGAAAACGCATTGATATTCGACTAAAATCCCTAAAAACTCACATATAGAATTGTTCTCTCAACTCTTTTGTTTTGAAAAATTAGCGAACCATCAATGTTCTTTGAATTTGTCTGACAATTCACATTTTTTCTTTTTGTGCTTTTAATATTTTAGGCTCTTTTCTTTTTGCAAATGGTGTCTATTCACGCAAAGATCTTTTTATCTTCACAGCCTGATTCCACTGCTTTAAATTAACACATTTACCGTAAATATAATTTTTAATTTTTCGATTCCGAATAATGTTTCTTACAAGCACTACTTTTATTATCTCGTTTTATCGCATTTGGTTTATTCTAAAGGCGGGATTGAGATGAAAACACTTTGACCAACATGTGATAGACAAGTGCTATGATCAAATAAATTTGTGCATGTGTTCATTAAAGGAGATAATGAGTCAAACATGTAGAAAGTAATCGTTAATCACATCTCAATGACTCCAATACATTATAAATCACATGGATGAAATGTTGTTGTTTCTCAAAAACTATCAAAAAGTCGCATGGATAATGGAATGATATTGTGACTTGGTAATCCTAAATGTTCATTGTAAGGACATATTTTATAAATGTTCGTATAAAATCTAGGAATTTTTATGTTGTCCTGGATCACAGTTAGTATATCGTATACCGTTACATCTCGGCACATCTTCACACGTTCTTCCTTGACGTCCATCATCCGAATCTTTACCAACACGCATCATCAGCACACACCCATCATTGACAATGTGCGTCATGCTTCTTTAACCGGCTATATTCCCACTAACTCCACTACGCTAAAAAGTAAAATGTCTAATTGGAGTTATCAATGTTCACGTATTTATTTGGGATATTTTTATAAAATGTTTTTATCAAAATTGAGGCGTTTTTCTAAGTAAAAATTTATTTTTTAAGATCTGTAGGTGAGACTTTTTAAGAAATATTTTTCGCTTGTGTCGTTCAAACGACATAGTAATGCCGTTCAAATGACATTGATAAGTTGTTCGAACGACAACTTCTAACGACATCATATGTTGTCTGAAGGGTTGCTCGTATGTTGTTTTTAAGATGCATTAAACGAACCTATATTGTTTTGATTTTTTAAGGTCATTTGTAAGTTCATTCAAAGCATCATCTAACGACATGCTGATGGCGTTCGAACGACATGCGCGGCCTCAACTTCTTATTCAGCCTATAAATACCTGCTTTGAAGTTAGGTTTTGCAAGTCTTTCAAAACTCCGTTTCTATATACCAGATGCAATTAAAGACGTCATCTTTTTGGATTTCAAACCCTTTTTGATTCACTACAAAGTCCCAAATCATTTATGTGAATCATTATTGACTTGATTATTCATATTACTCATTCTGGAGTAACCCTTATGGATAAGAAGGTTGTCTCCATTGCTGACCAATTGGAGCTCTTGCAAGATCTCTTGCTGAAGACTTCGAACTGACACCTAAGGGTATTTCATCATCACAAAAAATGTTGTATTTCTTATATGTAATTGTAAGTTAAATATTTACAGTTTATAGAGAAACAAAAGGTTTTGCCCCTGTTGGCGATTTTTCCTCAAATTTGTGTTGTGATTGTTTGGTTGTGCATTCTAGATAATTCATATTATTGTCAATCACAATTAGATGCATGTTTTAGGGATTTAATTAAAAACTGGGCATAAAATTGGAATTTAATTAAACAACTTTAAACATTGAATGTAAGCGCGCGCTCAAATTAGTATCAGAGACAATTACTCAATTATACCATGTCATTTTTCGGCAAATTTTTTTCGAGATATCATTTTTTTTCTAAAAAATTGATTTTTGAAAAAGCTTAAGTTCAATGGAAAACTTGTATAATCGTATGACAATTCTTTACGGGACTAATTATGCTTATTGGAAAGCCCGTATGAAATCTTCTTTAAAGGCCATTGATGAACATATCTGGGTTGTATGTGAAAGATGGTGGAATCCTCCCTCTGTCACCGTAGATAATGTGACAAATCTTAAATCGGTATCTAACTGGATTGAGGAAGAATTTAAATGGAGCACATATAACTCTCGTGGGCTAAGTGCAATTTTGAGAGCCATCACATCTAACGAGTTCTGACGCATCATGACGTGCATCACGTCTGAAGAAGCAAGGGATGTTCTTCAACTTACCCATAAAGGCACTAATGCAATTAAACAATCTAAATTGAAAATTTTAACTACTCAATTTGAAACAATTACCATGCTTGAATTTGAGTGTTTTGATGAATTATATGCTCGCTTATTCGGATATTGTCAATACTAGTTTCAATCTTGGTGAACATATTTATGATGCTAGAGTAGTTAAAAATATTTTGAGATAATTGCCTAAACGTTTTATTCCTAAAGTCACTGTATTAAATTCAATAAGAGATTTGAGCAGTCTTAAATTAGAAGAACTGGTAGGAGACCTCCAGACATATGAAATTGAGATGTTTCCTAATACGGTTAAATCTAAAGATAAAGGGATAGGACTTAAAGCCCAGGCAAGAAAAAGTGAGGAGTCATCTAGAAAGAGGGGTGATTCGTCTAAATGGAGAGAGGAACAAAATGTCATATTCTGAGTTTAATTTTGATTTAGACGATTTGGCACTATTTGCAAGAAATTTCAAGAAATTTCTCAAATTAAAAAATAATGAAAATTTCAAAGATAAAAATAATTTTAAGAAAAATAAATTTGGAAAGAAGAATGATAAAGATAAAAATCACACTCCTAAAAGAGGTGAAGAGAGATGTTATGAGTGTGACGGTAGAGGTCATAAGGCTTTTGAGTGTCCAATGAGTTTGAAACGTCAAGGCAAAGGCACAACTGCTTTAAATGCCGACAGTGAGGTCGAATCGGTGGATTCGGGAGACGAGTCACCTCATGAATGTAACTTTATCGCATTCGTGGCTAGCTATGTGAGTACAAATACTGCACCTCATGATGATGAGGAAGCTACTTCACAAGGACACCTCGATAGTGAAAGCGATGTGAGTGAGGGGAGAATGCTTCAAGTGAGAACGAGAGTGACCTACGACGCGCCTACACCGATTTATATGCTGAATCCCATCCTTCTTTAATCGATACTTGTGGATGAAAGACAACTTCTTCTTGGCTTGACCAAAGGCATTGTCGAAACCTTTGTCATAGGCCTCATCCTTGGATACTAGAGCCTCATACTAGATTCGATCATTCTCCTCAGTTTCCTTCTTCAATTAGTAATTCTCAGACTTTAACTTGGTCATATTTCCAACTTGGTGGCATTCTTCTTGATCTTGTAGGCCTTATGGGAAGCCAAGAAAGCCTTTTAAGATTCTTATAAAGCACGATCGACGTTGGCCCTTTCTTTTACCTGGTCGGCCCTCCTTTTAAGGATATCGATGAAGTTAGCCATGAACTACAAGTAAGAAGATGATAATAAGTTTGTATAATAAAAAAGGTTTTAAGTTAAATATATGACCAAAGTTATAAGGCTCACCAGAAATAACGCCTGAGCCGTGCGAGAAACCATATGGTCGGTGGTCATCTTGTCGATATAGTCCCTATACATGTCCATAATGTCCCATCTCTCCACGGGGAGGTCCAAGTCAGGGTTCTTAGCTACAGACATTATTTGGTGGACCTTCCCCTTGTTGGGGGCATCCACCTTCTTGGTGTGAATAATAGAAAGAGGAGAAGGACTAGTGCCAGTCGTGCTCTTCTTCTAAACTTTAGTCTTGTCAGGAGAATTAAACAAGGTCGTGAGGTCGGACGAACCTCTAATATCCTTATTTTTGTATGGCAGGGATTTTGGGGAGTGGTAAGGTCAGACTCATCCAACAAAATGGGAGTATTTCTGATTGGGGACATATCTTCTTACGATATGGCGGTAAGAATGGAAGCAACGTACATAGACTCAAAAGAAGTTAAGGTGGACACGATTGAAGACCCTTCACTTCTTGAAGGGACTATAATCTCGAGTATTGTATCCACAAATATAGTAATGAAAGATGTGGTGGTGTTAGTGTATTCAAATAGCAAGGATGTCAATCTATCATGCTCGCCAATGGATGATAGAGGCCTCCTCAAGTTCTAAACTTTAACTAGATAAACAAAGTCAACATGAGAATCTTCAGGATACTTTTTCTTGGAAGCTTTTATGTAGAACACAGAAAAAAAGATATGAGCAAAATTTCACGTGGAGCTTGATTGAACAAAACAAAATGCAATCAAAACCATCAATTAACCTATTTCGTGCCCTCTGTTAAGATACCTAAAACCCTTATAAGGATCACCACCCTTAGGAACTAGTGGATTCTCCCACTCCCTCACAATAAAACCATTGGACTAATATCCCTTATTCAATCAGGGAGGTTTACTGCCAACACCCTTTATGTCCCCCTTGCCTTCAAATAAAAAGTGTTGTCCCTCGTTTTCACCCAAGTATAAGAGTATCTAATTTCAAGTATTCCTATTTGAGTTTGGTATAACTTATTGATCCTATGGACTCCATTTAGAATCGTCCATGTATATGGAGTGCATTAACCAGGCACTACTCTAAAGTACTCACAAAATTGCAGAAATAGTTGATTTGGGGGAAAGGTAATTCCACCCATATTAATGGATTGGTTGTGCAACCAATGACCAGTTTCCATGTTATAGAAATCATTAAGTTCCTTAACAAACTCGATTACGAACTAGCCAAGAATATAAAATCTCTTCCAAAACTCCCCTATAGTATTCTTACTCACCGCATACAACATTTTTCTAATTAAAAAATAAGGACAATGGAAAAATAGGAAAAGACATAGAAATAAAGACGATCGCTTAAAGAAATTACAGAAAAATAAATGAGAGAGTGGAGAGACACTTACAATGATTGAAGAAGATGAATGAGCTCTGGAGTACTTTGAGTGAGTGAGGAATAGGAAATGTGTTGCAAAATGGTAGTACCAGAAGTCATATGTCTATTTAGGTCACCTTTCGAGGCATTTCATCGTTTGAAACAAAGCCCTAATTGACGGTTGATGCACGCATCATTGTATTTTCATTTTCCCAACATTCAATCATTGGCATACCCTTGAATAACCTAGATAAATTACAAGTGTGCCCTTCAGATTTAACGAGAAAAATAAAGTGGATTCTCATTTAAAAAAAATTATAAATGTTGATACTATTCAACCTCATCTTCAGTGGGCGATAAAACACCATTGCCGAGCAATATCAAAGTCGACCAGTGATCAAACCTCTCCACCCAAATTGGGATGTAAAGATTTGGGGTCAATTGTGGGGAAATTATCTGACTTATCTGACTAAGTCGGATAAGCTGGCATGTGTCCAAAACATCATACAAATGATCACAATTGGAAGATAAGAATATAAGGGGATCTGATCAATGAATATATCGAGCCCAGATTTGTTCAATCAAATCACAACTGCATTTGAAAGTCTGAGAGTCCTACATGACTCATTCTCTTTCTATTTTCTATAAATGTAATCCCCACCCCTTATTATGTGTGGATCAAAAAGAAAAAGATAAGCAGCTCACGGACGTAGGCACATTACCGAGTCACGTATATTTTGTGTTGTGTGATTTTCTTTTACTGTTCGACTTTATTTGTTTGAATAAATATGAGTAGGATTTTACCACCTACACAGACCGAACTAAATTCCATGGGTGGGATGTCTCGTGAACAAAATCCAATAATGAACCCTATACGCTTATGTCTAGTTGGATCGTTCATTAAAGATAATGTTAAGAAACTCCTTAGGAAAATACTAATAATCTCAAATAACATCGTATATAATACCATAGAGGACTACATAGTTCCATGGGTCATCCAAGTAACCATGAAGCATTAACCCAACTCATACATTTTCATTAATTTACCCTATACCACTGGATATAAAATCCTATATACATGTAAACAAATCTAATACATATATATAACGTTGGCCCAGAGTAATCAACCAACCCTGGACTGACCAAACAAAGATTATTCACCCAACTAATACCGGTTATCATCTTTATAGATATACCAAAACATAACCGTGATAATTCTAATGACCATAACCCACTTGAAATCCTTTATTGGGAAACATTTATTCTTTCCCTCCTCTCTTTCATAAACCCAACTCTCTCTCTCTCTCTCTCTCTCTCTCTCTCTCTCCTGGGTCAAAATCTCGCAATTTAATTCACTCAAGAGGCATGATATATATATATATATATATATATATATATATAATGTATATGTAGTTATTGAATATATATGTTGTGGGCTAGTTGTATACACATTTATTATCTTCTTATTCTTTGAAATCAGATTGTGCAAAAACTAAGTTTGAACATTCAAACCATTGTTCATTAGAATGTGAATATCTGACTTTAAACATTTGTTTGGACTTCATTATGATGTATTTGTTTGTTATAAAATAATTGTATATACATGCATGGCTTTGATATTATTGGAAACCATTTGTTCAAAAACTAGGTTTGAACATTCAAACCATTCTTCATTTCAATTTAAATATTTGACTTTGATATATGTTTGGGCTTCATTATAATGTGTTTTTTTTAAGGTAAGCATTTGGGTTAAAACATATATTTTGGGGGGGTGGGGGGTTATTTAAAAATGTGAAGGATTTTGGAATTTTGGATGAAAATGGCAAAGAACACAATAAACATTCTTCGATAACTTTTAAGGTTCCTCAAATGTACATAGGTTTTGAAAGTTGGATTCAATTGGTTGTAAAGTATAATTAAATAAATTTGGTATGTTTATTCGACTTAGGGTTTCAATACGATAGTATCATAGGGCTCAAGAATCACATTGTCATTAACCCATACTTATTAGGAATAAACCTCTTTATTAGGTTGTGCTTGCATTTTATCTAACTAATGATTTAATTGCCCCATTTGTTTACATATAATAAGCAACGATTCCTATAAGTTGCTATAGGGTATCCTCTATACGATGAGTAGATGGGTGAGACAAACAGATTGGGAGATATGTACTGTAGTGGTGCTAACGAGTTTGTAAAATTCACAAAAAGTTGTCTCAATAGTGAAAAGTTAACATGTACTTGTGCACGTTGTAAAAATAGTAAACTATTTCAGTGGCAAACAGTTTAATTATATTTTCAAAAACGGGGTACGGAAGACAATTATCGATTGTGGGTTTTTCACAGGGAAATACATGGCCTTTTTGTCCCTGAATAACCCCATTATAACCATCAAGTAGGATAACAGTGGAATTATAGAAGGATACCATAGAGCATAATATGTTGGATGATCTAATAGAAGATGCTTACGGAGTTCATGTGATGGAAGATTTTGGGGATACTGATATGGAAGATAATGAATCTTATTGTGGAGATGATAATACTTATAATGGTGTTGGGATGAACCTTGACGATGACTAGCAGAGTTTGAAATTCAAATTGACCCAACCATTGTACCCTAAGTGTAGAAAAGAGCTATAAACTTTCCATGCCATAGTTGGTTTTCATACTTTGAAGTGTCTTTCTACTTTTCCTGGGAATAACGTTACTAGAATTATGAATTTGGTGAAGGATTTGCTCCCCAACCATAATAAGCTACCAAATAACTATCCGAGTATGAAGAACAATTTAAAATTTTGGGGAATGAAATACAAATCAATTCATGCTTGCAAGTATAATTGCATATTATGCAAGAAGGAGTACGAAAAATATGATCATTGTCTGGTATATGCAGAACCTAAATATGTGCTATAACATGGTTCGAATGATAAAAGAGGAGAACTTTTGAAAGTACCTCAAAAAGTAATAAAATAATCCATCTTTGTTCCAAGGTTGAAGATATTTTTCACAGTATCATGGATAGTGGAGGCAATGACTTGGCATGCTAGAGTATAAGTAGGGGATAATCTCATGTGTCATCCTATTGGTTCCACCGTTTTGAAAAGTATAAATTTTAGTTACCCATATTTCTCCAACGAATAACGTAATATTCGTTGGGAAAAATCAACAGATGGTTTAAATCCATTTGGTAATCTACGCACCAATTCGCACCAATCAAAGTGTTTGGACGATGATCTTAGCGCCTTTAAATATACGTCATTCGTTGTGCATGAGACCATAATTTCTGATGTTGTCTTTGTTAGTACTTGGGCCAAAGGTACCCAGTGATGACATTGGTGTCTAGTTGGCACCGTTGGTAAAAGAATTAAATGAGTTATGGGTAGCGGGCGTGAAATCATTTTACTCTAGCAAACAGAAAGAGCTCATGTTAAAAGTTATGTTGATCTAGGCAATTCATGATTTACCAGCTTATGGTACTTTAACATGTCATAATGTTCACGATTACTTTAAGTGTCCTATTTGTGGAGATGAAACTGTATCACTACGTCTCAAGGATATTGGAAATATTGTATATCATTACCATGACATATTCTTGTCGAAGATGGGTGATTCCATGTCAAGGCTTTCTCTTCTTGCCAAAGTACTCAATTTCATTGCACATGAGTTTAAGAAGTATCGACTGAATGGTCATGTGTTCTTGTCGAGGTTGTATGAGAAAAATACTTCGTTACAAAATAGCGACATTTCATATAAGGCTCTAACATTTTTCAGGGTGAGTGCCAAAGACAAAAACCTCATTGAAGATGAAATGACTTACTATGGTGTAATTCAAAATATTTTTGAATTAGACTATATATATTTCAAAAAAGTTATGTTTTACTGTGATTGAATAAGGGTTGAGAACAAAAATGCTTGTAAAGTCGATTCGGCTACTAATCTGATTATTGTAGACTTGTCCCAGATAAAGAGCAAGGAACATGAGCATGATGAGCCATTTACTTGTTTATTTCAAAATCTTAAGAAAGTGTTGTACTCAAAGTATATGAACAATGAATCGTGGCGAGTTGTCCTACATGAACTAAAGCACCTCATCAATAACATGGATGACTTGATAGCTCCTACCAATTATCAATCTGTTTTGGATGACAATCCAAACTTGAAGCAATTTTTAGATTATTTAGATGAGTAGATTTATTTGGGTTTATAAATGTAATCTCGGTGTAGTTTGGTCATTATAGTTGGGCAGATGGTGAAGATTCTAATTTATAATTTGTAGTATGTAGTTTGTTAACAACAAAACTACTCGAGAAGAGGCACGATCACATCACACGTTCTACACCATTTGAGCTAGATTATCACAGTCCTTGACCATTTTTATACCATAAATATTGGACGGCTCGTGGATCAATAAGAAGTGGACATATTTACTCACACACCTACATAAATGAGATCGGTCTCACTAGCAATCTGGTCGGCCATAACAATTTGGCCGACCACAACAGTTTTGACCGATCATCTAACCTCATCAGTTAGCAGTCAGCTAATGATGTTAAATAACTCCATTATATCATGCATATACAATGTAATCGAATGATGTCATCAATGAACAGATGTGGGGAGATAAGCAAATAGTCTCCCTATGTGCCCATAACTAACTTGGTGATTATTCTCTTAACTCACATGTAGGGCATGTACTTACATAACATATAAAGGCAAGTCACGTGGCACTCTTTTTTCTCTCTTCTCTAATAGCCTATAAATAGCACACACCACCCACATTTAGAGGTATCTGAGATGTTTTTCCTTACTGTTATGTTGTCCAACTATAGAAAGAACTTGAGAGCTTTCATAATGTACTTGTTCATGACTTTTGCCCAGTAATTCAATACAATCAACACCACATAGGTGGACATAGGCACGACTTTAGACTGAACCACATAAATCTGGTTTATTTCCCTTTCTCTCATCTCTCCACAGTTTTCCCTAGTATTAGTATTTCAGTAATTACACATCTTATATGTTATTTACTTATAGTTTGTATACTCAAGCTAAAAGAAATCAATATACTAGTTTTAGGCGATAACATATTGGCATCGTCTGTGGAAAATGGCTTTGTCATTGTCGCTTTCCACCATTTTTAATTTCTAAAACTCGAGGATACCCATTTCTGGTAAACTATTGAATTGCACTCTGATTCAACTCACTAGGCTAGAGTTTTATTATTAACAATTTTCATTCCATTATCTTTAATTCCTTGAATATGCCATTAGATTTACATATTCCTTCGTTATATTCACATTTCCAATAATTTATGTTGTTACGTTTGCGATACTCTATTTTTGCTGCTACAATACTCTATTTATTTAAATTTAATGGTTGAGAACCCAAAAATTAGCCAGACTGGAGAGGAAGCTCCACTATCTACACATGTAGGTATGGGATACTGGCAGGGGATCTTCCAGAGCCTGACAAGAATTTAAGAAGCTATGCAGGAGAACATAAAGCAAAGTATTTTGGTCGAACAAAATAGACTAGAGATAAACTCGATCACCCTAGGAATTGGGGAAAACTCTAACATAAGAGGGAAATGCCACCTTCAGTCCTATACAGAGATAGGAGGTAGGCACACCACGATCGAGTAGTACAAAATTCTAGGACATTAGAGTTGGGTTTAGAAGGTAAAGGAAGTAGGTCAAAATTCTTATAATCCAATCAACACGATCAGTCCTATAGGCTAAGGGCAACATCCACCATTCAATCAATAGGAAAGGATGAGCATCCAAGTGCACTAGAAAGGATAATCATATTTATTCGATGGAGCATCCAAGTGTACTGGAAAGGATGAGCATAGGCTTTACTTTCGATCAAATAGGTTCAATGGTTGCATGAGCACATCCATGAAGAAAACCAAGGGAGTACAGAGAAGAATAAATGAGATTTGACACCAGGAGCGTCGAGTGCTTGGTCAGGTCTAGGAAAAGAATATGAAGATTGGCTAGATCCAAGAAGACTTTAAGGAAGGTAGATAGCTAAGTTGCAAGCCACAGATAAACAGATTAGACTGTGAAGGCCTAGCAAAATGAGCAACCCTGAAAAGGGTCAATTCATCACCTAGAGGATCAATTGGATGACCTGATCAAGATGAAGAACCCTTTACAGAGGGTTTATGCTCAAAGATCTCCTTTTACAGCTTCTGTAGCAGGTTAACTAACACTTGCAAAGTTTAAGCGTCCAATTATCACTCCAAGGTATGATGGAAAATATTATCCGATGTTGCATATGGATCAATATTAAGTTGCCTCTGATATTTACTCAATCCCAAACGAGATGAGATGTAGGGAATTCTCCAGTACACTTATCTGGTCCGTCTAAATCGGGTACAATAACCTACCTAGGTGGAAAATTTCAAACTTCAAGCAGTTGGTCAATCTTTTTGTGAATAATTTCTTCTTCGGCACTAAGTCGGAGAAAAGGTGAGTCACTTGTTAAACGTTCGCCAATAGGCGGATGAAAAGAAAAAGTAATACATCACTTGTTTTAACACAGAGAAGTTAAGGTAGTAAAATATGATGAGAAGATTGCGATCATCGTCGTAATGAGTGGTTGTTTACCTGGAAAATTGTATTAGGCATTGGAAAAATAAACACCGAGCACAGTGGTTGATATCTTGGCCAAGGCGAGAAAGATTATGAATCCTTAAGAGGTAATCGAATCAAAGGACTCTATCCATGTAAAGTCTGATGATAGAGAGAGCTCAGACAAGAAAAAAAAGGTCCAAAGACTCTAAGAAGTCAGATAAGCTGAAGAGATAGGACTGCACACTGCTCATTATGGGTTTTCACCACATATTCAATAAGATCTGAGGAAGTGGTGACCCAAAATGATCGGGAAAGTTGAAATCTCCACCATACAGAAGGGACAAAAGCAAGTAATGTGAGTTCTATAAGTATTATGGCCACACCACTAACAAATATTTGGCCTTGAAGCATGAGGTGAAAACCTTGATTTAAAAGGCAATTTGATGAAGTATGGGACATATCCGATCGAGCAAAAGACGATAAAAACACAGGAGATGATTTAAGTCTCTTTGCAAGGGCAAAGATGATAAGAAGTGAGGTCGAGAAGATGATTCAGATGATGAAACACCCAAGAAAGATGAACAAAGATCATCTTATTGTTAGTTTTTCCAAAAATGGTCTGTCTGGTTTGTTATAACCACTCGGCGACCCTCTATTCATCACAATGATGGTCTATGAGAGGTAGGTTTCAAGGATCTTGGTGGGAAATGGTAGTTAGGTGGATGCATTATTTTATGACTATTTCAAGAAGCTGAAGTTAGCATATTGAAAGTTGCAGGCATACCATCACCCCCACATTGGTTTCTCAAGCGAGAAAATGTTCCTTATAGGTACCATTGAATTGGAGGTCGTCATCGAAACATGGTCGAACTGTCTAACTGAGATGATGTGATTCTTCGTCTTGGACAATAATATAGAATTAGGTTATAACATTATCTTTGGCAAGGCTGGTTTGTAAAAATTTGAAATAGTCTCCTCTATTATCCATCGGTTCTTAATGTTCCCTACGCATTATGGTGTGGGTGTAGTGAAGGGAAGCCAGGTAGAAGCATGGGAGTACTACTACACATTTGTAGAGTAGGAGGAACATAAGAAGTTGATCAGACACTATATTCTCAAGATGGAGATAAATTGGTCATAGGCGAGGTTCTAGAGCATATTGATCCAGTTATACTTGATGACGAGCATTCAAAAAAGAAAGCCCAGATCGTCTCGTCGCTTGATCCAGCTATGAAAAAAGAACTGGCAGACCTCTTGAGAAATAAAAAGAATGTGTTCTCATGGTGACACGAAGACATGCCTGGAATCGACACAGCTTCACTCTGCCACAAACTCAGTATTATGAAATATACGAATCCCATCAATCAGAAACGTTGTGTGTTCTGTCAAGATAAGAACATATCCATTCAAGAAGAAGTGGATAAGTTGAAGAAGGAAAACTTTATCGAAAATGTGACATATCCAGATTATCTCTCAAACATTTCCATAGTACCAAAGAAAAATGATAAATAAGCGTGTGAATCAACTTCCCTGACCTCAACATAGCTTATCAAAAGGATCATTATCCTCTACCCCAAATTAACCAATTGGTCGATTCCACCACTGGGAATTAGCTGCTTAATTTAATGGGTTCATATTCAGAGTGCAATCAGATAAAAATGAAACCTGCCAATCGGGAAAATATCCCATTCATCACCAGTCGAGGTACATAATGCTACAACATTATGCTCTTTGGGGTCGAAAACACTAGAGTAACGTGTCAAAGACTGGTCAACAAGGTCTTCAAAGAGCAAATTAAGAAAACCATGGAGGTTTATATAGATAACATGCTGACAAAGAGTGGGAAGGCAGTCGATCATACTAGTGACCTGGGTCGAACATTCTATCAGTTGGAAACGTACTAGATGAAGATGAATCCAACAAAGTATGTCTTCAAAGTAGGAGAAAGAAAGTTACTCCTATTTATTGTTATTCATAGGGGAATAAAGGCCAACCCTGATAAAATCCAAGAATTGATCAAAATGTAGCCTCTTACAATCGAGAAGGAGATCCAAAGCATGACTAGACAAGTAGTTTCTCTAAACAGGTATGTCTCGAGGGCCACAGATCAGTGTCTTCCATTTTTCAAGGTGATCAAAAAGGCCTTTGAGTGGATTGACGAGTGTGATAAAGACTTCTTAGATTAAATAAATACCTCAGATATGTGCCTTCATTGTCAAGGCCAATTTTTGGTGAAAAGCTTTACTTATATCTGGCAGTGGTTGAGTCGAAAGTGAGCTTGATATTGGTACGATCAAAAGATCGAGAGTAGAAGCCATTATATTATACCATCAAAGTGTATCATGAAGATGAAATCTAGAACCCTAGTCATGAGAGTTGAAATTACATTTTTAGGTTTTCTGAAGGATGAAGCCATACTTTCAGGTACACACAATTATGGTGTACACGAACCTGCGTGTTGTACAAGCCATACATAAGCCAGGAAAATTTGGCAGTCTAATGGCTTAGAAAATGGATTTGGGAGAATATGATATTATGCGAGAACAACTATTAAGGACCAAGATGTGGTCAATTTAATAGCTGATTTCACTTATAATAAGGAGAACTCAACTGAGCAATCAGTAAAGAAGGAAAACGAGCAGAATGGTGAGAGACCAGAGTCATTATCCTGGTAAGAAGAAGGAGATCAAGACTTAGAGAAAATGAAAAGGTTATTAAAAAATGGTTCCTTGGTTGAAGGTATCTTTGAGAAATAACCTCCAGTGTGGTAATTATTTATGGATAACTCATCATGTGCTAAAGGAAGTGGAGTTAGACTGCTTATTACAACACATGTCGGGGAAATTGTGGAGTATGCACTCAGTTTAAACTCTGAAGCCTACAATAATGAGGCAGAATTTGAAGCTCTAGTATTGGGACTGGGACTAGCATCGTCATTGGTCATCGAGTAGATATAAGTGAACAGTAACTCTCAATTTATTGTGAACTAAGTGCTCGTAGTCTACGAAACAAGATATGAGACTATGGGAAAATATTTAGAGAAAGTGAAAGTTTTACTACCGAGCTTCTCAACTGTGAAGATGGTCAAAATTCCAAGAATTGAAAATTCCCGAAAGATACCAAGTAAGCACGGAGGCTCCACTACAAAGCGATAAGATATGTGCTAAAAGGTGGAGTTTTATTTGGGAGAAGATTTGTTATGTCCTTACTGAGGTATGTTCATCCTAGTGAAGTGCTCGACCTAATTAAGGAAGTCTACGAAGGCTCATGAAGAGAACATTCAGTAGGTAAGATGCTGGCTAAGAGGGTCGCTACTCCGGGGTACTATTAGCCGACCATGAAGGAGGATTGCGTCGATTATGCCAAAAGGTGTGATAAATGCCAACGATATGCAATTATCCATAAAAAACCCACAGAAACTCTAGCACCAATCATATTCCAATGGAATTTTGACATGTGGGGTATTGATCCGGTCATCCCATTACTGAAGATGAGGGGCATATTCAAGTACTTGGTCATTACGATAGACTAGTTTATGAAGTGGGTTGAAGTTGAGCCTGTGTTAGAGATGCCTTACGATAAGGTCTTCCATTTTATATAGAAGAACATTATCTGCTTGTATGGGATGCCATACACATTCATTATTGACCATGGCACACAATTTGATAATAAAAATTTCGAAGATTACTGAATCGGGTCACAGATTAAAAAGTTATATTCTGCACCTGCCCATCGTTAGTACAACGGGAAGACTGAAATTAGTAACATGACCATACTTGATGGAATGAAAAGAAGATTAGATAATGTTAAAGGTAACTGTATTAATGAGTTACAGATTGTACTTTGGGTGTATAGAACCACATCAAAGATAACTAAATGCAAAACCCCTTTCACGATGGCATCTGGCACCGAGACAGTGGTACCCATGAAGATCAGCATACTAAGTCATAGGATGCTAAACTTCGAATCACCCATGAGAGATCTCATGCATAGACTTGATCTTGATTTGGTTGAAGAATTCAAGGAACATTCAGCTCTATGAGTAGCAGTGTACTATCAAAGGATAACCCGGTGTTATAATAAAAAGGTGAAGCCGAGTATTTTGAAATAAGAGTATTACGTCCTAAAAAAGTGATCCGAAAAGAAAACAAGTTAGAACCAAACTGGCATGAAACTTTTAGGATTTTAACCATTGTAAGGCCAAGGACTTATCGGACTGAGGCTCTGGAAGGTGTGCAGTTCAAAAATCTATGGCACTCCGAACACTTGAGAAGGTACTACCAGTAGAGATGAGCAGATTGCAATTTGAAATCAAAATGTCATGTATTTAGGTAAAAAAACTAGTAATCATTTTTCAGAAAATCAATGAGAATTAGCAATTTTTCCTTTACATCATGTCATTTATTTTAATTTTTTCATCATTCAATGCCTAGTACATCGGTGTAAGAGATGTACAAAAAGCCCAGACATTTTAAAGAAGAGCATATTAGCATGACTATAATCAGACCACACTTCATGGATTGCCTCATCTTAGACAGGTCAAGATCGAGAAGTTAGCCAAATCTGGGAAACTAGTGTTGTCACATGGTCAGGTCGACAAGATTCGACCATAACGACTAGTTAGCTGACTAAAGTAAGGATAAATCTCAATTAATTTGGCCGACCTGGGAAATCAATGTTGTCACAAGGTCAGGATAACAAGATCTGTTCATACCGAGCAGTTAGTTGGCTAAAGAATTGGTGCATCCTAAGTTAAACTAATAGGTAAAACTTAAGTTTTCACCTATAAAACCCTATCAGTCAATTGAGGTTCGTCCAATGGGTAGCTGGTGAGTCAGGTCAGGTCGACAATATCAGACCATGAGATTAAACTACTAGAAGGCCTATCTTATTTTAAAAGCTGCAAAGTCAGGGTAGGCCGGCAAGATATGACCATAAGGCAAAATAATGAAAGGTCGATAAGAATGACAGTCTAGTTCAGTTGAGCAAAATAACTTGCAAAAAATGAATAACACATGCATGTAGACGGGCAAAATAATTGGACAACATTTTACTTCAAAGAAAATATTCATTCAATGCAAATTGTTAAGACGTCAAGATAGTATAAAACTATTACAGACATTGTTCAAAAACTAATACGAGCATTAATAAATGAAATCTTCATAAAAATAAGAAGCCACATAATTCAAGCTGCAATGGCTTCTTGATTGACATGAGGAATATAAGAGGCATTTCCATCGGTATCCTTAGCTATAATGGTGTCTAGGATTCTCTTCAGCATCTACTTGAGCAGCTTCAGGAGCAATAAGATTTGGATCAGCTTGCTCAGTCTTACCAGTGGTCTAGTCATCGTGGTAATCCACTTCCATTTCATCTTTGTCAACATCCAAGGCTTTGGCTTCCTCGTCACCCCTCTCCCATTTACTAACGACCTCTATGACTTCGGGTTAATATTTCACTAACCTTTTTTTAACTTTTCATAACCCTCCAAGATAAAGGTCATGGTATCAACATTGTAGTTAGTGTAAACCTTGAACTTATCAATGGCACTCTTTTTAGACTTGATAAGGGCTTCATTGGCTTTAGTAAGGGCCTCCTCAAGACTTTGATTATTTGTGGCATTATTATTATCCTACTCCTTCAGTTTTTAATTCTCTTCTTAGTTGAGCTAAGGTCTAGGATCTTCACAAAAAGCTAAGTATCCCTCTTTTGTAGCTCATCATAAGTCTTCTTTAGCTCATCTTCAGACTTATCGAGCTCTTCCGGCAACTTAATATTCTTCTGGATCCACTCATTTCATTGTGTGAGGAAATCTGTATTGTTATTTTTCTCTAGTTTATAAGCATAAACAATGGTCAGAGCTTTCTCTTAGAGAATTGTAATGGACATCGCACCCTAAAAAAAGAAAATAATGAGATCGGCATGGTTCCCCAAGAGATCAACAAACAGAAAAGAGTTCGGTCAAACAAAAACATAATTTATTGAGAAACTTACCACAAAAACCTGGTGATGGTCCACCTTCTATTAAACATCAAGATCCAGAATTTTGAGGAGCTCAAAATCTGGACAGCGCTCGTGATAACCAAGAACATCCTCAGCATTGTTCAGGTGATGGAAGATGGATTCATTGCCCTTCTTTAGATGATTGACGGTAATAATGTTATTGGAGTTAAATTTGAATTCCTCCACCTCAGAGTAACGGAAGGATGACCTCGCTTCTCTAGCAAGATCACGAGAAAGATGTCCTTCAATTATTACCCTCTCCAAAATAGGCCCTATATCCCTTGGTTCATGGATGATTGGGATCACCTACGATTGTGGGACCATCTATCTACCTTTTGTTTCAAGCAGTACAAAAATCATAGTGGGTAATAGGTTTCCCTTTATTCCTAGACTTAGAAATAACATCATCTTTCATTTTGGCTTCAACCTCAGCCTTTTTTCTTAGCCTCAGCTTCATCTTTCCTGTTAGATATGGCCTCAGCATCGGCCCTCTTCTTGGCCTCTTGCTCAAGCCTTTTCTTACGAAATGAATCAATAGTGTCGCGATCAGTTTGCTTTGGTTCCATACCACAGGAGGTTGTAACCCAAAAAGATGAATAGGTGAGTGTTGTAACTACACAAGAATTTAACAATTAGAAAAATTAAAATGAAAAGTCGAAGACGACCAAATGCTTACGAAAAATTTTACCTTTTTCGATCTCCCCCTCCTCCTCTTATTCAGCCTCATTTGCAGGTGAATTTTCGGCTACAAGTGGTGATGTGAGTACTTCCTCTAATTCAACACCTCCTATAGGGGTTTAATATCAATAATCGGTAAAAAAAATCAAAGTGAAGAGAGCCTCAAAACTTGGGGGTTGTGCATGCAAATCCTCTCTACCAAACCTTTTTGAATGCTGGAGAACTCAGGAGCCTTCTTCACGGAAAAAGGTTAGACAAAAACATTGTCATAGTCCATTTAAAGAGATAGGAGAACAAACAGAGAAAGTGTATATACCAATGTGGTTAGGCCCACACCATTCACGGGGGACAATGTGAGTTTTCTCCCTCTCATTTGGGCCGAACTCCTAATCGCCAAACAAAAACATAAATTTAGTCTTCCAGTTGTGATTGCTCACCTGAGCCACCTTCACTGGCTTCAAGTTTGATTTTCTCAGAGAGAAGTAGTAGTATCCAGAGGATTTAGCATTGTCCTTAATACTGTATATTCTCCTAAATATATCCCTAGCAATATCGAACTTTATATGAATCTTCTAATACACAATCGATCCCGTAATTATTCGATAAGCATTTGGGGGAAGTTGGGTTGGAGCCACTTGTGACAGCATGTAAAATCCATATAAATATTGATCTAATCCTATATAAATATTACGGGAGTCAAAAACATTTGGTAACATTCTCAGCATAATGATAAACTAAAACTAAATAACTAATATAAATGAAAGATAATAAAAATTGCATAACATAAATTGTCTCTAATATTAATCAATCAATGATAGAAATACACCAACTCTTAAATCAAAATATAACTCAAATTATGATAATCATCTATAATACAAGTATCGTATGTTGTAAGAGCATTAATTTTGTCATTGGCTCATAGCTTAGGCTTACATAGACTTTAGCATATCCCGTTATCATTTTACTCAAGCCGTCACGAAGAACCGAATCTCTAACATCTCCAAGTTCAATGGTTATCCACTTTATGAAGGTATAAAGATTTTAGGAATTTAAAGTTATTCATTAAATTTATTTTTGGATGTTTTATTTTTATTAAAACTAAAACAGGATTTTTAAATTGAAAAATCAAGGCATACTTTTTTATTTAAAAAATTTCAAAGTTCATTGACCTCATTCAAAAGAGATCAAATTCTCATTCGAACAAGTTTTCCTTTTCGTTCGAAGGCTCATTTGAAGTTTACATCAAACAAGGGTGCACTGTTTTAGGTCGTTTGAAGGTCGTTCCAACTTCGTTCAAACGAGATGGCACATTCGTTCGAACAAGATTCTATTTAGTTCAAATGAATTTCTATTATCGTTCGAGAGAGCTTAAAATTAGTTCAAACGAGTCGTCGCCTCGAAATTTATGTTCGCCTATTAAGTACCTATTTCGTGTTTATCTTTTCTAAGACTTTCACTTTGCAAAAACTTTCACTCCTTTATGTTTAGAAAACACTTTTGATTCACAAAAATCATCCCCAAATAGATTTGTGTGAATCCTTTTAAAACCCTATAGTTTTGTATCCTTTCATATAATACTCTTGTGGAGAGATCATCTGTAGTGCTAACCATTGTGATTCATTGAGGGGATCATTATTGAAGAGAAAGGCTAATCGGTGGATACCGAGGGTGGAAGGCTGCATGTGGACTGCTTGGAGTGGTATTCTTTTGAGATTTGTGAAGACTAGCGCATCACACTAGTGGTTGGTATTAAGAAGTTTGTAGGTCGACTATCTTGTATTATTTCTAAAGTGCTGAATAAAGATTTTGCTCGCAAGGTATCTTTCCTCAAATTTGCTTTTTTTGGTTGCATGATTTACTTTATCTTTTTTATCACCTAGATGCATGTATTAGGGTTAAAAAGATAAAATTTGGTAATAATTTGGATTTGTGTTTGGTGGCCATTTAATTATATAAATATTCCATTAAGATCGCAAGCGCACTCTACACATATACAACAATATAACTCGGGATAAATAAATTCAAATTCTAGTTATTAATGAAATGAATACAACAGATAGATGAGTTTCACTGGTCGACTTATACATCCTAAGAAGTGATACAAAATTTCACTGGAGATGCTTCTCTAACGATCAACCCATGCCTAGGGCCGTAACATAGCCTGAGACCTAAAAACTAAGAATATCAAGGGGGTTAGCAGCAAGACTATTAGGTGAAAGATTATAACTGAATTTGGCCCATCATATTACTACGTATCTCCATTTGTTTTAAGTATATTTTAAGTTATTAGTTACCCAACGCAATAACCTAAAATATCATTCAACTCTACTCCTGAACCTATATGTGACCCGTGTGATTAAAGTTTAACTCATTATTCTTTAATCATTATCTTTTCTCGTTATTATATTAAATTTGTTAATTAATTATTATTCCATTATAACTGTATTTTCATACCTAATCATATTTTGTTAACTGACCAATGTACAACCAAAGGTTTAAGATTCCATATCTTAAAACCATAGGAATAGGTTGTTTCGTGTCATAACAGTGATAAACGTCTCAAAGATAGATACAATACACAAATCCCGAGTCATAGGAGTATAAGTTTACACATCCCTATAAGTAACTATATGCATCTCTAGTATAACACATAAACTGGTACATTTATCCATGGTTCGCAGCAGATAATCACATAAGGTGGGAAAAAAATAATCTTTCAGTCTAACATCCACACATAGGTGCATCCCTTGGCATGTATAAGAAGATGGGCTCCACTTATGCTCGCAAATAACGAAGGTATATCCCTATCGCCTTCAGGGATCACTCGTGTGTACTAGGTATAGTCATAGGTTGTTCCACACCTAAGGACTATTCACTCACAGAATGTAAACAACTGTGCTTTGCTGTTATTCATATATGGCTACTATACCCTAGACTATATGATGACCATCAGTCGTATATCCAACAGCTATACAATAACAACCCCCGTATATTCCCCCTCCGAATACGGGTATGTACACAATATTGTTCAAGGTAAAATGACTAAGATAAAGCCCGTCTTATCATCGAGGTACCATCGCGGTCCACATTCTCAAATCCCCATAAGGGATACCCCTAGTATGTCATCCGCGAGTACTCATATATGGTATTTATTGCACATAAACACACAAGGAAGTATAACCCTCACTAACGGGTAAAAGCATATAGATCCAACTTCACTTGATCACACATAAAACCATAACAATACATAAGGGTATTATGCGCATTAACCCTAATCGACCCTATATAATGTTAAATCTAATCCTCAAGAACTCTCAAGTCTATTATTGTATTCCCCCTCACTAATGAGGATCATCCAAAACATATGATACCCTCTACCGGGGGGTTACCGATCATAATCGAAGCCATCCCTAGACTTAAGCATTAACATACGCTTTCCTAGACATCTGACATATCCTGAGTCTAGATAAAAACACTAGGTCCCCCTATTAGGTATTCATCCCACCTAACTCGTGTTATAACATACATGCGATAGATATATCCCAAATGTACATAACACTAGCCCGATCTCTCGAGGCTCCACGTCAAGGTCTTATAATGTACTTGACTCATGTATGAATAATCTATATTAAACTACCCCCACTCTAGGGTTGATGGCTAATTCCTAATCTCCTCAAAGGATACCTCAAACATCCAAATTTAATCCCAAAACCTCTTAAACCTCCAATTATCAATCCTTTACACCTCTTAGCATAAATATTTAAAATTTATGTGCTGAATCAATTTTCCTACTACGCTGAATTGATTCGGATCTGGGAAGAATTGAAGGTTCCAAAAATTCATAAAAATAGTAACCCAACTCAAAATCCAATCAACCTACAAGGCTTTAAACTCGTTACAACCCATCCTCCTTCATATATAATTAGTAAATTATCAACCAAACACCAAAATAAACTTTTTAATCCAAAAACAAAATATTAAAAGGGTCAATTTCCAACTTTCACTCAAGAACCCTAGTTTCGTTAATTTCAACCAAATTCTTTAATTATAAGCCAAATTAAGTTATTTAAGTGGGGATTTTATATACTTTCGATTGTTAAACATACTTCAAACAATATTACATTGATTTTAACCTCAAGCCTTATACATATTAATTTAAATAATAGGCTTAATAGACATTTAACTTAAAACCCCAATTAAGTTCATTAATCAAAACTCATTCTCATTAGTTTATATATCAATTAATAGGAACATAATAACACAAATACAATTATAGTCAACCATTTAGTAGAACTTGCCTCTTGATGGATTGAGAAATCACACCCCAAAATCACCAAGTCTCTTTTATCCTCTTGAGCCTCCTTCTCTGTAGGCTTAGCTTGCGTCCCCAACTTGTGAAATAAGTTTAATGAAACCCTAGTGACCCCTCTTAGACTCTTAATTCTCAAATAAGGCTTAGACCCAAAATAAAACTCATCTAAATGAGCCCGAAAATATCTCCAAATGACTTAAAACACTCCCTAGGCCCTATATTAACCTAATAGACCTAAAAATCCACTATATTAAGTCTTAAACGAACATTCTACATGCCCCAAAAGCCTAGTACCAAATTATGCCGAATAAAATATCTAACAACTCAGACATTTAATTTTCACCCAATACGAGTCAATGATTTAATTAATTAATTAAATATCACTTAATCAATGATTTAATTAATTAATTAATATATATATATATATATATATATATATATATATAATTCGATTTGAAATTTGAATTAAATAATACATAAAATGTAAATAGTGACATCTCCAGACATGACAAGCACGTAATAATTAATTTTCAGAAATTTTTATAATTAAATAATATGCATAAAAATATAGGGTATTACACCACTCCATACCCTCTCAGGATTGATCTAATAATCGGATGGAGAGGAAGACAAACTCTAACTTATAATGCCCAAACTGAGAAGAAAATCTTGCCCGCATTAAGCTAATCATAAATTATCTTATCACAACCTAATAACCTGCAAGAGATACTAATAGGGATAGCATGCAGTTCTCGCAAGTTGTCTAGTGCGCCTTTGGTTATATCACAGCCATTGTATTGGGCTTCATGTTGGTAGCATCATATGAATAGCGAGGGACATTATTGTCCCGCTCCTCTAAAGTTACCACGACTGGAGAAGTATAAGGTTGGGTAAGATCTTTAGATATGACCTTTTCGTCAGATGTCACAGGTTCAACGAAAGACACTTCAAAATCCGTATCTGCGTAATTCCTACCACCAGGCTCACGGTTGAGAAAGTCTGAGCTAGTAGCACCTTGAAACTCCCACCTATTGTATGCTAAAATTGGTGGTTGTGGAGATAACCCAGTAGAAGATGGAATTTTAGGGACAAAATTGGGATGAGATGGATCGTTCGCAGGTTGAAAAGTTAGAAGAAGGGTTGGGAACCTATCTGCAAGGACACTGGTAAAAACCTTATCCAATGCTCTAATGTGTGATAATCATGTACCAGAAATGTTCACTCATAAAGGGTATCTTTCCAGCAATAAAAAAAGGTTGGGGGTTGTTAACTCCTTGACAAAATGGAATTAGGCGAAAAACCTAGAATATTCAGCTAAAACCCTAACATAGAAAACCCTAGTCCAACCAACGCAATGGCCACATAAATCACTAAATCCAATAAGCAAACACCAATTAAAAGACAAATCATTAATAGTACTATCTAAGACCAACAAATCGAAATAAAGAATGAGAAAATTACGGAGAAAAACCCAAAAACATTAGAGAGGGGAGAATGGCATACCTGGAACCTTAAATTAAAAAAGATTACTCAAAAATTTCTCAAAGATAGTGTGCCAATGACTGGAAAGAGAATTTCCCATCGAAAAGAAGCTTTCAAGTATGAAAGCGGTCGAAAATGGTAGAAAACGAGAAGTGTTAACCGGGGAAGAAAGGGTTTTTAAAGGAAAATGATTTTCTCTCTCTAAAGTTTGTGTGCGAATGATTTTAGAACTAAAAAGTTGAAATAATTTGAAAATGGGTTTTCATAGATTTTTGGTGGTAGTGATTAAACTTTTTGAAATTACATGTGATGCCATGCCTCCTTGAAAAGACAAGTGCCGCCTCAAAACTACCATCATACTGCTTCAGACACACGCGCCATCATGAGTCTGCTGTAACCGTTAGTGTGTGACACGTGGCAACCTCAAGCCCAAAAAAAGAAATTGAAAATTTCACAAGTAAATATTCTTAGCCACATGCTAAGGACATCCCTAGACAATGAGATCCTTATAATTTGATGAGAACATGAGATAATGACACTTCATAGTTAAAACTTCACCCACTCAATTTGATCAACACCAACCCAGAAGACATGATACTTCCGAGAATTTTCTACAAGCTATAATTGTGAGCAAAGTCTTAAGGGATATTATTATACCATAAACATCGGATGGCTCGTGGATCAATTTGATGAGGACACCTAGACTCACACACCTACAGAAGTGAGATCAACCTCACTAGAAATTTTGTTAGCCACAGTAATCTAGTCGTTCCCAACGGTCTTGATAGGTCATCTAAACAGTTAGTTAGCAATCAACTAACACTATTAATTAACTTCCTTATAAAAAGCATGTAAAATGTGATTGGATAATGGGGGAGATATACAAATATTCTTCTCATGTGCCCAAAATTAACTTGATGATTATTCTCTTACCTCACATGTAAGGCCCATACTTTCCTAACCTATAAAGGCAAGCCACGTGACACTTTATTTTCTCTCTCCTCTAATAACTTATAAATAGCACACACCACCCACATTTAAGGGGATTCAAGATATTATTCCTTACTGTTATGTTGTCCAACTCTAGAGTGAACTTGAGAGCTTTTATATTGTACTTGTCCATGTTTTTTCCCAGTAATTCAATACAATCAACACTACACCTATGGACGTAGGCACCACTTTGCGTTGAACCATGTAAATCTTGTTTCATTTCTCTTTCTTTTATATCTCCACTATTTTCCCTAGCATTAGTATTTAGTGATTACATATCTTATGGATTATTTGTTTGTAATTTGTATACTCATGGTAAGACAAATCCGTATACTAGGTTTTGAATATAATAACCGTGACAAAAAAGGAATTTTCACGGTCGAGGACTATGATAATTCTGGGTATGACAACGGACCTTGACAACACGGTCCGTTTAACCCTAGAAATTTTATCGAACTTAAGGGGTGACCATATATTGTAACGTTCAAGGACCGTGACAACTTTTGGTTTATCACGGCCCTAGCACGATCAAGGACCGAAACAATAACTGTGTTGTCACGACCAAGAAAAATCACAAAATTGTAACCCCAAAAAATAAATAATTAATAGGCAGTAGCTACCACCCAACGAAAAACCTACTTCAAACATTCAAAAATAACATGTTTTTTATTCAAACAAAACAGCATCAACCGACCACAATATAATAAGTAATTAAAAGTGATCAAACCAAATATGCAATTACACAAACCAAACCATATTATTTAAAACTCAAGTTAATTACATAAAAGCCAAATATGTATGTTTAATTACATCAAACCAAATTTAATCATAAATATGAAAATACAAAAGCTCAATAATGGTCAAGGAAAAAAGTTGTCCAAATGGTAAATTACCCCACTACGTCATTAATATGTCAAACACCACCTTGTTTGTCCAAAAATAAGACCTCGTCTCCTTTCCTCGGTAACACTTCATCCACTCGGTCCTGGGACTTATAAGGTTATAGTGGACAATTGTTCACCATGAAACCCGTATTAGTGATTAAATCCTTCAAACCCTTGGCAATTCACAAACCTCCATGCGTGTTACAGATATAAACTCTCTCCTCAATTGGGTCAATTGGAGTCGAGATAATGTGGTTGGGGTAGAGTATATATCGTAAGGGAATGATGAGTCGTCTAGCATCGTTGAAGGGGATGGAGTAGTTGTCCCCTCACCAACATTCTTCTTAATTTATCCATCATCATTTACCTCCCCCTTCCCCATATCAGTGACTTACCATTTGACCCATTCAAACATTTGATTCATGGTTTGTTAAAGATTTTCTAACTTTGACTTTGTGTCCATTTTGTACGTGTCGACCTTAGATGATAACCCACTATTATAGCAAGCAAGGCCTAGGAACTTTGAATTTATTATCCGAGAGCTGACACCCTAAGTATAATTTTTTCTAACTTGGCTCAATGCATTCAGACTCAAATATGCCTTGTTATTATCATTCGTACTAATGTGCAACGCCTTCAGTCTATCCTAAAACAATATAAAAATGTTATTAACTTTGTAACATAATATTGATAAATTAGTGAATTGACAGTATAATTTCAATTATAACTCACCAAATTCTCAAGGACCTGTGGATTAGTAGCCTCGCCTTTCTTCAATCGAACCTTTACATAGCACTCGATCATATGTGGCTTTCCTCCCGGGCCATTCCTAGACTCTTACATCGATAAAATTAATAATAAATTTTGATTTGACCATTAAATAAAATGTGACAAAATTAAATTAATTTAGTTACCATCATATTATCCATCTCCGCGTAAGATGTTCACCTAGAGTAGTGCACATCAACCTTCTTTGACCAGTTAGTCCTCGCTGAGCCATGGCTGGACAACTATCTCTCATATGCCTCAAAATCCATGAACATCTGTGAGTTGGCCAACGTGATCGGCTCCTTCTCCGACACAATGTCCCTACATCGCAGCATGGACTCTCAGTCCTTCCCGAAATAGTGAGCACACATGTTCTTTTTCCATATCTTCCATTTCTCGCGTATAATGACTAATACATTGTCCAGCGACTCTAGTGGGAAGTTGAATTTTTGTTGTCCAACAAAAATATAATATAATAAAGTTAGTGAATTAATATTAAAAAATATATAATAAACTCTTATATGAAACTCAAATATTTAATATAAATATTGAGATTTTAATTCCTCTGAGGGCCCCTAAATGCCTATCGTCAGCTTGACTGGCACATTCCTCCAATTATCATACCCGAGACCAATTATTGATTTCATTAATTGTCCCAGCCTCATCATTAGATTCATCTTATTTTCAATCTCATGCTTGTAAAACTTAATAGAATTTGTATTTGATGTAGACATATTATGAAAAAATAGGCTTCAGTATCATAATATATAACATAAATAAAATAAAAATACTCAATCAAGTTATGATAACTGAGAATGTTGGGATTCAATAGATTTATTTGTATATTAGTTTGCCTCAAACAAATCTAATTTTAACCATATTTTATCTTTTGATTATATTAGGTGTGCATTCAAAGATGTGGTCAAAATTTAAAGCAACAAACCAAGAATGCAAACAAGACAAACAAGTGAGGAAAAGTCCCTTAATAGGGCAAAACCTATATTCATCACTACATGATAATTAATAGATAGTCGGCTTAAAAACTACTTAGACAGACTAAGTATGATGCTCAAAGTCTTCAATTTCTTCTATTGAAAATGAATCAATCTAGAGCCGTCCACAAGAAGCAGTCTTCCCTCGGTATTTATGATCAGCCTTTATTTCTTCAGCAGTGAAACCTCTATTCCACAATTCAGAAATAGAGATTTCTCTCTACAAAGGTTTTTGAACTAGAAATTTTCTTCTTGATTTGGTAAAGTGATATTTATGATTTCAAGGGGTTTGGAATGATTATTAAAGTATTTGATCACAAAGAGAACTCAAAAAGTTCAAAAAATGCTTTCAAAAAGAGTTATTAAAGTCTCAAATCCCCTCTTTCCTTTTATAAGGAAGTTTGTTACGAACACATAATTATCAAGGATTTGAATCAGATTTAATCTAAAAAATAATTTCTCGCGTGGTCGTTCAAACGATTGGTACCTCCTTCGAACGACATGTCTATTTTTGTTTGAACAGGTAACTATTGAGACTTCGAATGAGATTCTAGAGCATTATAAAAATTTCTCCGTTCTATCTTTTAAGTGTCTTGTTCTAACAATCCTGTTATTCTCGTTCGAACGATATATCCAACTCGTTCTAATAAGGCAGAGTATTTTTAAAAAAATCCATAAAAATATTTTAAAACCATTTTGAAAAAAAATCTCTTTGAAATTTCTAAAACCCCTGAAAAAATAAAATAATTCTTTACCAAATGAATCCATAACTTCTTCTTAATTTGTTGATATGTACGAATCTTCAATCTTTAAAATGTTTTTAACATTGTCTTTGAATCCAGAGAAGTTGTGTAGGTGCAAAGTATAAGTAACGGGATAAACCAATATAAAAATAAAACTGAGCAATTATAAAACTTGCTCTTACAAATCCCCCGCCCCCCCTTTGGCTATTTAGGTACAAAACACAAACTGAAGCCAAAGTGTATCCTAAATACTATTACAATAACCACCCTCCCAAATCAAGAAACAAAAAAGTATTTATGCAGTGTCTTCAAATGAAATTTATCTTCCACTTTAGCTAACTTTGTCTTCATCTTGTGTGGGTCCAAGTGATCGTCATTTAGGCGGAGTGTCCTACACATATGAGACAAACAAAATATCGTGACGCATACGAGTTTTAACCGGAAAATTAAACTCCCCCTTAATGTTTCCTCCCCCTTTTTGTTTGTAATAGACAAAGGAGTAGAAATAAATCATGCAACATAAACATCACATGAAGAAGCAAGATATTATCATAAAGATATTAAATAACACACATGTAACGAAAATTTCAAAAGGCAACTTTTCTCCACCAACTATTTTTGAACATTTTTTAAAATTTTCAAATATATAGTATAAAGTGTACAAATACAACACACCATGGAATAACACTAATATGTCTGAATCGTGAATGCAAAATATATTTATGTGAATATTTTCCATAGGTAAATCAACATAAACAGTCATAACGTAGGTGCACGATGTTTTGAGACACTTTTAATCAAGAACTCAAAGTCTACCTTATGTGAAAAAATAGTTAGCTAAAATGAAATTGACCCAACTTAATCAATATGACATGAACTTAAATGATTCTCACACCAATAATTCAAAACTATTTAATGGTTTTCAAGAATGTCCGTTATGAAAATCCATTGATCTTCTACTTCAACTCCCTCAAAAGATCACAAATATTATGAATTCACTCTCAATTATTTTGAAGAAATCATAATGCTCATATGTAGAAAAGTATCAATGAATCTAAAAACAATTAGCCTATCACTTCTATTTTCATTTGCCTCTAATCATTTTAGGCTCTATTCTGCAAATGGTGTCTTTTAATGCAAATAATATTTTGATCTTTCGTAGCCGATTTCCATTGCTTAACAAATAATAATATTTTTCAAAAAAATAGATGAAAATCCGGGCAATGGTTCTTGCATGCACAACTTGTCTCTTTTTACTTTTGGTTCGTTATTAAGAAAATTTAAGATGGGAACATCATATTCGACAAATGAAAAGTAAGCTCAATGTTCATAAAGCTCAAGCACGCATGCAATAAAGTTGACAAGGAGTCAAACATGCAGAAAGTAGTCATCAAAGATCAACTTAATTATATTCACACAGTATTAAGCACACTATTGAAACACAGTCATGTTTCAAAACAATATGAAAAAGTCACGTGAATGGATCGTAATAAGGGGTGATTCAAAAATCTTAAATGTTCATCCATATATGGTGAAAAAATAATAATACAAAGTCCTTTTTGTCTTTTTCAAAAAATTTATCAAAATTAAATATTTTCCATCTTTTTTCAAAAGAAAAATGAAAATCTTTTTGTATATTTCAAACTTTGTCCAAAAAAATAAAAATCTTTTTGGATTTTTCTAGGTCTGGCAAATTTTGACACTATATCCCGTTTATGGTAATACCCCAAAATGACCCGAATATGACACGATTAGCTTGTATAGATTTAAGAGTACCCAAAACTTATACTCAAATAAAAATCAACGCGACCCAAAAATGACACGACTAACCCGAATTGCCACCCCTAGATTTTTCTATAAAATATCAAAAAGAAAAAATAGATAAATAGAATGATAATACAAACTAGCAATAGGAGTATAGAACATGATAAAAATCCTATACTAGATAAAATAATCGAACTCAGTTAACAGTACAAATACCTAAAGACTTACTAAGATCCTCAAATCGAAGTGCATCTAAAGGTTTTGTGAAAATATCAGATAATTGGCCTTCGTTGCTCACAAAGCTCAATGACACTACCTTCTCCTCAACATGATCACGAATCAAATGCTCACCTATCTTAATGAGTTATGTGCATGAGTGTTGGACCAGATTATGGTAAATATAGATCGCGCTCGTGTAATAACAAGAAATAGTTATCGAGACTTGTGAAATCCCATAATCTTCCAACATTTTCTTCATCCATTAGAGTTGCGTGCAATAACTACAGGTGGAAATATACTCAGCTTATGTCGTGGACAAAGAGAAGGAGTTTTGCATCTTTCCCAACCAAGAGATAAGAGCAATTTCTAAGTAAAAACACTCACCCGAGGTGCCTCTACCACCATCAACATCCCCGGACCAATCAGCATCCGAATAGGAAGACAAACGGTCAATCGTATCAAAGGAATACCAAATACCATAGGAAAGAGTTCCACTCACATATTTTATGATACGTTTAAGTGGGAGCAAATGAGACTCTTTCAGGCCGCCTGGTATCACACACAGATTCCAACACTAAAGGAAATATCAAGATGACTAGCAGTTAAGTAAAGGATACTATCTATCATACTCCGATAAAGGGTTTTCTCTATGTCCTTTCCTAAAGTGTCTTTAGTAATGTTTGTCGATGTACTCATCGAGGTGCATGAGTGCTTAGCGGAGTCAAGACCAAACTTCTTCACTAGGTCCCTTACATATTTGGATTGAGATATAAATATCCCATCCTCAAATGAGGAATCTAGATACCTAGGAAGAACGCAAGCTCACCAATCATGCTCATCTAAAAATCGTTTTTCATCTCCTCCTCAAAGGTATGACTATGGCGGGGGCACGTGGATTCAAAAACTATGTCATCCATATATACGTGGGCAATCAAAATAGCACCACTCTCTCTCCTCACAAATAACGTTTTATCCACTTGCCCTCTCTTTAATCCACGAGCTATGAGATAAGAAGTGAGCCCTCTCATACCAAGCACGGGGTGCTCGCTTCAAACCATACAAGGCCTTCTTAAGATAATAGACGTGTCCTGGGTGCTTAGGGTCTTAAAACCCCTTTTGTTGTCCCACATAAACCTCCTCCTCTAGAATGCCATTCAAAAAGTCACTCCTGACATCCATCTGATGTAACTTGAAGCGCAGATGACATGATATGGTGAGTAGTAGGGAGATGAACTTAAGCCTAAAAACATAAGCGAATGACTCATCAAACTTTACACCCTCAATCTGTATGTAGCTTTGAGCGACCAACCTAGAATTATTTTGAACTATAGTATTATTCTCATCCATCTTATTCTTATAAATCCACTTTGTAACTATCACATTAGACTCGCTAGGTCAGGGGACTAACTCTTCTTAGACATCATTTTTACGAAACTTAAGCAACTCATCTTACATAGAGAATATCCAATGTTCATCCATGAGTGATTTTTTCACATTTTTGGGCTCGATTAAGGAGGTGTAGCACAAATATCTAACCATATTCTCGAGTTGAGCACGAGTCTTGACACCTAGTGTAGGATCACCAAATATAGCGGAAGGGTCATGACTCTTTCGAACCCAAGCGAGTGGATCTTCTAAATCAGGAGTGGGGTCCACCGAGGTAGTATGGGGTAGGATGGGATCATCACCAGGGGTGCATCATCGTCACATTGGGGGCTAGGAGCAATAAATGATGACGGCTCATCATCTCTAACCATGATGTTCATTGACTCCATAACCTCAGAGCTTGCAAGATTAAAAACCTTATAAGCCCTATTCGTCGATGAATAACCTAAAAATATGCCCCCTTCGCTCCAAGAATTGAATTTTCCTAAGTACTCTCTATCTTTCAAGATATAGCTAGTACTCTCAAATAAACGAAAATACGATAGGTTGGGATTCTTCCTGTCCACAATTCATAAGGCGTGTGTAGCGTGTGTGGATGAAGGTATACTCTATTCACCTTATGGCATGCGGTACCCACCGCCGCTACCCAAAAACGTCTAGTATCGTTTCTCCCAAAAATCATGGATCTAGCCATCTCTTGTATCATTCGATTATTCCTCTCAACAATCCATTTGGTTAAGGAGTTCTAACAGCCGAGATATTGTATTTGATGCCCACTCCATCACAATAGCTACCCACTTTAGTTTCTTTAAATTCAATGTAGTTATCACGATCCTTCAGATTAATAGTGTCACCATGTTGATTTTAAAGGACACAACACTTGGATGTTAGGAACACAACCGCATCGGACTTTTTTCTAAAAAATCCCACGATAGAGTATTGAGAAAAGTCATTAACCATTGTGATAATGTATCTCTTACCACTTAAGCTCTTCGAGCGAGTAGGACCCATAATATCCATGTGAATTAACTCCAAAACACGGGTGGTGGAATTGGTATTCAACTTTCAATTGGGACTTCAAATTTGTTTTCCTTGTTGGCAAGGTCCATAAATCAAGGAAATTGGTTTTCCAAGCGATGGTAAGCCACAAACAAGGTCCTTTTTCAATAATCTTTCAAGATCTCTAAAGTTCACATAACCTAGTCATTGATACAAAAAGTCTATAGATGAGACCACTATTGCACACAAATGAGGACTCGGGCACAATCCCAAAGCAATTATCTTCGATCCTCACATCTTATAGTAAAAGTTCACAAAATTGGCCATAAATGTTACATTTTACTGGTTAAAATTTACTGTAAAGTTTACGTCGTACATTGGCTTATGCTAATTAATTTTAATTTTAACACTTTCATGTATAACACATTATCTGGTTTAGGAAATTTGGGTATCTCAACACATCCACGTCCTAAAATACTATACCTACTCTCATCTCTAAAAGTGACTTAACCTTCCTTACGATCCTCTAGATGGGTAACAAATGATATGTCACCAGTCATGTGCCTAGAGCACCCTATCAAAGTACCATTGGGAATTATTTTGAGCCTTGAGAGCAATGTGAATAACAAGGTATTTGTCGTCTTTCTTAGGTACCCAAGTGGAGGTAACCTTTTGTTTTCCCTTATCATTGTTGGCTCTATACGGAGCGTTGGAAGCGTTCTCAAATGGCAAAGACATTCGTTGGAATTCTTCCATTAGTATTTGTGAAGTACAAACTAGAAACTCAACTTGCTCTCTAAGACTAGAAATGTCACTAGAGAGATGCACCAGAGTATATGTACGCTTAGTTTTACCTAACTTGTAGCAAAACTCTCTAAGATGACCTCCCCTTTTGTAAAATATGTAAGCATATTCTTATTTGGGTCCACCTTGGTTTGTTTTCTTAGATTGAATTCTCTTTTGTGTTTGGTTCGAGACCCATAAGTATTAACCATAAATTTAATAATCGGTTCTCGTGCAGCATGGAAAGTCGATGCACCATCATAACCTATTCCTCGCCTCTCACCAAAACCTAAAGCAGGATAGAGGATCATCTTTCCTACCTTCTTCTATGTATCCTATGTAGTAACTTTAACCTCTCGAGCACGTCGAGATCTTTATTTAGTTATAACATAATGGCTTCAAGTTTCTCACGAGTCTCCACGGATGCTTGAAGATCTCTCGTAAGACTAGACACCTTGTTGGTCAAGTCAACATTTTCCCTCTCAACTACAACAACCCTCTCTCCCAAAGAAACTATCACCGAGGACTCGCGATCTCTCGCCTCCCTCAACACTTTCTCTAAGACTATTACTTTAATCACTAAACCTTTGTTTTATTTCTTCATTTTAAAGACTCGGCATAAAGATCGGCGTAGGCGTGTTGAAGGACACTCTTGCTCTCACTTAAAACATCCTCTCCCTCACTCTTGCCGAAACTACTAGACTCACTATCGATGTCATTATTTTTAGTATCTTCCTCATGGAAATGAGGTGCACTATATGTACTAACATGACTAGCCATTAATGCGGTGAAGTTAAGTCCATGCGATGATTCATCCCCAAAATATAGGGACTCGACATCTCTCTCACTAAGTGTATCATTTAAATAAGCTTTGTCTTTGACTTGTCTCTTTAACCTCATCGGACACTCTTGAGCTTTGCGACCCTTAACTTCACACTCATAAAATCTCTCTTCATCTTTATTTGGGTAATCTTTTCTTTCTTTCTCAAAACTTTTATTTTCTTTGGAAGTATTTTTTTTCTATGTTTGAGAAATTTTTTGAATTATTTGCAAAAATGGCTAAATTATCTAAGTCAAAATCGTACACGGAGTCATATGACACTTCCTCTTTATTTTTAGATTATGCTTTCAACTCAATGCCCTTTTCCTTAGCTTTAATAATTTTAGGAAACACATTTATCTCATATATTTGAAGGTATCCTACGAGTTCTTCTAACCTAAGAGTATCTAGTATCCCTAACGAATTTAGCACGGTAACATTAGGAATAAAGTGGGCCAAAAGTGACCTCAAAATTTTCTTAACTACACGCATCTCAAGAATTTTCTCACCTAAATTGAAACTTGAGTTTATTATATTAGACAAACGTGTGTAAAACTCATAAAAAGATTCAGACTCAAGCATAGTGATCGTTTCAAATTGTGTAGTGATATTTTGGAGATTAGAAGCTTTTACTGCATTGGTTCCCTCGTGAGTGAGTTGAATGGTATCCTAAGCTTCTTTAGATGTCGTGCACGTCATAATGTGATGAAAATAATCAGGGGTGATGGCTCCAGATATGGCACTCAGACCGCATGAGTTAAAGTTGATCTATTTAAAATCGTCATATGTCCATGCAAAGAAAGATTTTGGACCTATGACATTATCAACTGTCATGGTGGGTGGTGTCCACCCTCTCTCATAAACTAACTAGACACATTCATCAATAGATTTATAGTTGGACCTCATTCTAGATTTCCATTGGGCATAATTTGACCCATCAAAAAAATAGGCATCCTATTATACAAATTATCCATTTAAAGTAAATTTTTAAAGATCAATATTTGTTAGGAAAAAATGATATCAAAAGATATTTGTAAAAAGGATCACATAGTAATTTAGTTCAACAGGCTCTGATACCAATTTGAAAATATTGGATTCAATGTATTGATTTGTATATTAGTTTTCCACACACAACTACAATTTTTAACCAAATTTTATCTTTGATTATATTAGGTGTGCATTCAAAGATGTAGTCCAATTTTAAAGAAACAAACCAAGCATGAAAACAACATAAATAAGTGAGAAAAAATACCTTAATAGGGCAAAACCTATATTCAGCACTATAGAATAATTTACAGATAGTCGACTTACAAACAACTTAGAGAGACTGGGTGTGATGCGCAAAGTCTTGAATTTATTCTATAGAAAATGACCAATCCAGAGCTGTGCACAAGAAGCAGTTTTCCTATCATATCCATCGATCAACCTCTCCTTCTTCAGCAGTGAAACCTCTGTTCCACAATTCAGCAATATAGATTTCTCTTTACAAAGGTTTTTGAACTAGAAATTTTCTTCTTTATTTTGTAAAGTGGTCTTTATGATTTCGAGGGGTTTGAAATGATTATAGAAGTATTTTATCACAAAGAGAACTCAAAAGGTTGAAAAATTATTTTAAAAAGAGTTCTTAATGTCTTAAATATCGTCTTTCCTCTTATAAGGAAGTTTGTTAAAAATAGATAATTATCAAGGATTTGAATCAGATTTATTCGAAAAAATAATTTCTCGCGCCGTCGTTGGAACGACAGGTACCTCATTCGAATGACACACATGTTTTCATTCAAATAGGTATCTATCCATACTTTGAACAAGATTCCAGAGAAAAGTTTCTTCGTTCAATCTTTTAAGTGTCTCGTTCTAACGACCCTGTTATTTTCCTTCAAAAGAGAAATCTGTATATCATACACCAAAATATGAATTAAATTATATAGAGATTTTATATGAGGAGGAATTAATCGTAATTATAGGGATTTAAAGTTAACAAATTGAATCAAATGAATAGAATCAGTGGATTATGGATTGTATATAAGATTGGTTATAAATTAACTAAAACCATATGTGCTTCTTTTACGATTCTAAAAGTTAGTTGGGGCGAATGTGCTAATCTCGATAGATAGGATCTTAAGAGAAAGATTGATTACCCAGAGGGTCATTCAAATGACATTCACTGTCGTTCGAACAATAATTCATTGTCGTTCGATCAAGAGTTCTCGTCGTTCAAACGACACTAATGTAAATCAATGTGTTGTTATCCTCTCGTTCATTGTTCAGTGTTTCAAGTCAAACTTTCTGACGAAGGCAGGGAAAAAATGTGTTTAGCTTGTGGTTCTTTGTATGTTTCATGTATAAAAGAATTGAAACCTAGGATATTCTAACTCACCAGCCACAAAACGTTGCCAGCCTCCCATACCGTCGATCGTGCCTCATGTCAGCTTTTGGAGCTTGATGACTTAGTGTATAGCAGATAACATATATTTATATATTATTCAAGGACTTCGGTGTGAGTATAAGACAAGGGTTTATGGTTAGTGAACCCACACAATATTATTATCTCCTATCCCCTCAAACGTTTGTTACCTCACATCCTATTCCTTACTTTGTCGACCACTATAAAATACATATTTCCTCCATTCATATATATAAGAGGTACGAAAATTTAGGAGTTTGTTGATGGGGGGGCTTATGGGTGTTTGAGGAGATATTATCATAAGAAGATGAATGTGTTATTGGAGGTATTTTAAGAGGGTTTTAATGGTGTTTCCTTGGAGGCAACTTGGTGGTGCTAGACAACCCCCCTATGGCCACCTTAGGAGGTGGGGGTTGTCATCTCCGTTGATCTTTCATGCCCTCTACTGATTTGAGCTTCATTGAGGTGGGTAAATCTACTCTTTATATTATAGACTTCATTTGGTATATATATGTAGTCTTGTTATGGTTGGATGTTAATAGTATGATTAATATAAAATAATGATAGGCTTCTAGTAAAATAAATAAGAGGCATTTTTATGGAATAAAAATGTAAGAAAATATCAGTTTTGTATATTTTCTAGTAAAAGCTGAAGAAAATATTATTTGTGTGATGTTTTCAGTGAAGAGAAATAATGGACATTTTTATGGAATAAAAACGTTGGCAAATGTTATTTTTGTTAAAAATAAAGAATGGATAATTATTTCAAGGTTTTGAAATAATAAAAGTGGGTGTTTATTAAAATGGTGTAAATTCTAGTAATTTTGATGAAAAACATTTTATAAAATAAAATGTTTGCAAATAAGGTGATTTTGTTGGGAAATGATATTTTGTTGAAATTAAAGAATAAGTAAATATTTCAGGGTTTTGGAATATTAAAAGATGGTATTTTATGAAATGGACACATTGTAGTAACATTGGTGTTAAACATTTTGTTGAATAAAATATTTGGAAATGATGATTTACTTGGTAAATATTTGGTGAAAAATATGTTCAAACCATGTAGTAGGATTTTGGGCTTAAAATCCACCTTCTCATGTACGTATAAACTTGTAGTATTTTTATATTAAATGTATAAACAAGTTTAGAGAAGTATTTGTTGAGTTTAAACATAAAATAAGAATAATTGGGAATTTAGTCTTCAAGGTGTGTGAAATTGAGACTAGAGAGTATGATGAACTTGAAAACAAAAGAATACATGTTAAATAAAAAGAAAGAGGCAATTTCTTATAAAAGTAGTCTTAAGTACAATTGGATTTTTTGGATAAAAACAAAAGTAAAGGAATGTATGTTTCGGAATAATGCTAACCAAAAGTATTAATTAAGTGTTAATGAGTAAACATGTAATGGTCAGTGAGTGTAACTTACTAATGTTATGAACTTATGGGATTAAGAAGGGGTTAAAGACGTAAAGGTGTTTCCAATTAAAAAAATATTACTTCAAGTGTAAAAAGGTGTTAAAGGGTTAAAAACACTTAATAAGTTGGATTGAATAACTTAATAGTGTTTTGGGTGAAATTAACACTTGCGAAAATGGAGTAAAAGGTGATTTTGGAAACAAATGGATAAAATGGTGATTTTACTTATAGTGGAACATTTTTATGAAATAAGAATGTTGGAAAGGGTGTTACACAAAGTAATACTAAGCGAATATGATTTTTGGAATAAAAATCAAGGTTAAAGTATAAAGGACATGAAGTGGTAAATTTTCAAAGTGTAACACAACTTGGGGCGGTAAAGTCTTGGGTTTTGACTTCGACCGGATAAAAGGGATAAGTTGGATAATGCGGGCATTTGTAAAATGTTAAAACACACTAAAAAGAAATCAGATGACACTAGGATAAAACAGTAAGGGCCCAAATCCCTTGGGTGAAAAGCCCTAAATCACTGTCTAGAGCATATGGTGCGCATAGCCGGCGGTGTGGAGCCCGTGGATGTATTTGGTATAGGAAGATTTCTATAAAAGATAAAGAAAATATGGAACATATCAAGAAATGGGTTGTGTGGTAAATGTGTTAATACAACCTAACTAGAATGAATGCAATTAATGTTCTGGTAAATGTGAAATGGACAAGTAAATGCGTAAATCTATTAATGTCCATAAAGGAATGGAAAATGGTTAAAGAAAATGGATAAATGGGTAATTTAGCAACCTATATGGTTTAACCCATATTTAACACAAGAATTCTTTATAAAAGGATTTTCAAAGATTAAATAAATATTTTCTAACATGGTAAATGCGTGTGTTGAAATGGTGATTTTCAATGAAAATGCTAAAGCGTATAGAAATGAATGAAAGGGTTAAATTCCAGTAAAAGAATAGGTTTGGATAAATCAAGTGTAATGGTTTCAAGTGTTGAATCGGGTGTGTTAAATAAAGTGATAATGCCAAGTATGAAAAAGAAAGCCTTTAAGAAGATTAAGGTAAATTAATTTGGGCGAGTATGGTTTTGGGAAGTAAAACGGTTAATGCATTGGAATATGTATTTTTCAAAGGTATATGTATGTAGATATATACATATTTTGCATGCATGTGGTTGTAGCGTGTGAGTATTCCTTTCTGCCATTTGTTTCTATACTACTTGTATAAATCCCAGTGGGCATAAGCTCACATCCCCACTTTGTTACGGCAGGTTGGGAGTGGTTCCGTATTTTGAGGGCATTATATAGTAAGTATATTTATTTATGTTTACGTTAGTAGCTCTATTTACTTGGGCTTCGGGTTTATCCCCATGGGTCCTTCACATAGTTCATCTTGAAATTTGAATCGCATGCTAACAAGTGAAATGTTAATTAAATTAAAATTTGACTAGCAACATTATTTAGGTTTTTTCATTGCACTTCACACCTAACGCTCGATTCGGACTAGGTTGACTCAGGGGTAACCCATAAATTAAGGTCGGGGCTTTACAAATGGTATCAGAACTCTAGGTTCAAGGTATCTTTTAACAGTGACGTGATGAGGTCGGTAGTGGATCTTTTGACGTCGGTGTTGGTTTTGGTCAGTCACGCTAGTTTGGTGACAGTTTTTAGTCCGTGTCCTCGACAATGAAGTCAAAGAGATCAACACGATAAGTAAGTTGGTACCAAGTGGCATGCGATCAAGTTAGTTGTATAAATCTTTTTGCGTTTCTGATTAAGTGTGTTAATAATTTGCGGGTGCTTATGCAAAGCAATAAGTGGTGACACCGTGGTTCGTAGTGTGAGGTGTTTGTGTTCCATCCTTTGTTGACGTTGAGTTTATGGAGATGTGTAATACCCCGTATTTTTATGGCCTTTAATTATGGGATTAATTAAATTTAATTGGGATATATTAATTGAACATTAATTCGGATTTTAAATTGAATATTTACTAGAGTGATGAGAGTTAGTAATTATTGGTAAGAATTATGTTGATATTACTAGATGAGTAAAGTAATATATGATATTAAATTTATAAAAATTATCGAGAGTGAATAATACGACAATTATAGAAATTATGTCGGGACGAGCATGTATTGTGTCGGGATTAAATTAATGGAATGAAAAGTAAATTAATTCTAAGTCACCTGTATGGTCATTTCAAGTGCGCCAATGAGTGTTGAAGGGTCGAGATAGTCAGAAAAGTGTACTCGAGGGTTTAGTTTGGGTCTCGGGACGTTTTTAGGCCGAACCGGTAACTCGGGAGGGCATTTTGGTAATTTTCAATTTTAGGACTTAATTATGGACGAAAATTGAAGGGTTATATATGATGGGAGTTAGATTCCTCGAGGGTTATAAACATTAGAGTTACAGAGAGGCTAAGGAAGAGAGAAGAGAGAAGGCTTCCAAGGAGGAGAGCCACAAACCCTATACCACTCTCACCAATTCCACCACCAACGCGTAGATCGAAAGAAGGGGATCATTTCGATACCACTCTAATCCGTCAGACCAAACCTTTTATTTCCACGCAAGTATATGACTGATTTTTCTTTAGTTGATAATACATCCATGCTAGTGTAGGAGATAATAATTTTATGTTTTCATGAAAGATAAATGATAATTGGGAGATTTATATTGAAATTCTGAGTAGAAACCATGTTAGGACAACCCTATTATTATATGTATATGATTAACTACGAAATTTATGTCTAGTAGAGGTTAAATTCTGGAAGAATTAGGAAGATATTAATCATGAGGATAAAAATAGGGTTCTTGATGAATTAGCTTAAATTCACCCTTTAATTGATGCCCCTTGATGTATTTATATATGTTTTACGTTAGAAATCATATATGTACGATAATACAAATGTTAATTTGATTGGTTGGTAGTTTCGGACGAATTAATAGAGGTTTTGAGGATTTATGTTAATGAAACCCGTAGGTAAATAATTGTAGAATCTGGGCCAAGAACTGCTCGATCGATCGATCAACTCAAGAATATTGATCAATCGACTGGATCGATCGATCGACCCATTTTCATCGATCGATCAACCCCTCCTGGAAACTGAAACTTTTTCTCCTTTTAATGATTATTCAATCCTAATGTGTAAGGACCCTTAGCCATAATTTTAATATCATGATGGGACTTGGGAAGGACCAGTAGGGTATAAGTAGGGTCCGGGTAACACGACTTTATATGAGATTTAATCGGAGGATTTCGAGGGTATAAATTGAAGTTAAAATCATGCGTACATTAAATTAGGTCTTGTGAGAATTGAGAAGGACTTAGACCAGTAGAGTAGTGAGTGTACACCTACTGATTTTACATTTATCAAGATGATACACTTCAAGAGGCGAGAAGTACTTAAGGACTTACGAAAATTGAGAAAGTAAGAGTGGATTAATTATACGTAGGACTCGGGCACTACGTGTCGCGTATGGTCAGAATATTATGTGAGTCGTGTATGTACCTATCTGAATGACGATAATATAAATATGTGTGTGAATATTTATTATATATATTTATGTGTGTAATCATACCCGTTCTACTTGCTATCACGGAGGTTTTTGTGCTGAGACAGTCTTATCTCGATTGGACCTTATGGGGCATATTGGCTTGTACCCTAGAACATAGCATCCCTGGATACAGGCTATCTGAGAATGATAGTCAGGCGGTCCTAAGAGACGTGAGGGTATGTGCTGACCTCTTAGTGACTGGAAACTATGATTCGCCTCCAATATGTGTGTTTTGTGTTAATACAGTTCGAGAGTGTTTCGGGACTAGTATTTCCCTTTGAACGAGAGATACGGGGACTTGATAGCAGAGTATGAAGGTAGCACAGATTTATGTGGGGTGCCCTATTAGTATACATATTGTAAGTGATAAATATATATACATGTGATTAATCTACTGTGCTTGTAAGTAGATACGATTTAAATAATTAATAGTAAATGAATTAAGTGGCAGCGAACTTAAGTCCGTATTAAGATGAATATAACTAGCTTAATATATTCATAAGAAAAGGTTACCTGATATAAACTATAATCATGCGATTACTTGAAATAGAATTTGGTGAGGGGAAATTGGGTTAGAGTAGTGAATTGGGATAGACTAGTGAATTGGGTTAGCTTTATCTAGATTAGTTCATTAGTACGTTAGGCATGCACACTAGTTGAGGGGTGAGAATTTCGAAGTGAGTTTCGAGGTACTAACATGTACGTAATATCAACTGGTAAGCATTTTAAATACTTGTTAAACTATTTTAAAGATTTTTTACACTTGTTCTCTGACCCGTTTCCTGTCATCTCTTCCTTCTCTTGTATATATATATGTATTGCAGATTCCCGGCCACAGGGGCGTCAGGCTTAGATCTTTGGACTATTGACGTGTTGTAGCTAGTATGGGAGTTACAGGTCCTTGCAGTAGAAGACTTCATCTTTGTCTTCTCAGTTTTCTATTTAGTCATCATTAGATAGGGCATGTGTCGCCCATTTCCAGTTTTATCTAGTTCAGAGAGATTTGTACTCTTGATTTATTTCAGTATTCTATTTTAGTTGGGATTGCTTTTGATTATTACATTGTCCTGCGATTTGGGATATTTTATTTGGATTGATTTATCTAGTAAGTTTCTTTCAATTGGATGGTTTGGTTTTTAATATTATTCATGTTCATGAAAATGGTTTCGTATATTAAATCATAACAATAGGACTTAATCTCTAAAATGAAAGGTTTTGACACTCAGCTTAATTATTTATTAGGTGATTAATAAAGAAAAATTGTTTTTCGACAGTGATGCTAAGAATGAACCTACCGGCCACTTTGATTTAATTTAATAAAGGACTGATCACCCGGTATTTAATTAGGCGGGGTGTCACAGGTGGTATCAGAGCATCAGGTTCTAGTGTCCTTAGGATCTGTGAAGCTTATTATGCTTCTAGCATTGCTTTGTTTGATATAGAGCCCTATGTTTAGGATTGTTGATTTCTATGGTGATATTAAGTTCTATTACTACAATGTATTTATATTAGTGAATTTTATTTACGTTCGGACGTGTTCGAACAATGAAGTATGACAGGCAACGGCCGTTGGGCGGATAGCAGGAGGCAGAGCTTAGTTGAAGTTGCAGAGTATATTCGAGGATGGTGACCGTAATCGAGGTCACCCCTATCATGACACGAGAAGCCCGGACTGTAAAGACGGCTAGGGCGCAGCATATGATTTACAAGTGCAGCTATAGTCGAAAGTGGTACCAAATTAGACTCACCCAACGTGGTAGGACTGGGAGAGAGTCAAACGAAGCATTGAGGAGAACCATCAGTAAAAGATATAGAAATGCAAGAATTGTGTGCGTTAACCGACGAAGGTAAAATATCCAAGGGCTTGTACTTATAGCGGAGTGTGAGTAACGAGGAGTGAAAATTGGGGTAAAAATTTTCTTGACTCATCGGAGCAAGGCTATAATAGTGGGAGTCAACCACCACATTTAGAAGTGTAATCTTATGTCAATGGAAGGATCTTAGGTACAGTTTATGGTTTGATCGCAAGTTCTTCCATCAGATGTGCAGGTTAAGATGTGAATGTTGTTCTAAACTCATCACAGGAAGGTAGGACAGAGGTCCATGTGTGAAAATGAATTTAATTATTTAGTGAATCTTATGCCGGATGAAGTAGATACAAATGGAGAAGAGGATTTCAGGTGGGAAATCGACTCGTAAAGAAAGTTGGCAACACTTAAAGGTAATTATGCTGGAGAATCGATCCATATGGTGAAAATGTCATGCATTGTCTGTATAGATGTTAACACTTATCTGTGAAGGGAGTTAAAGGAATAGAAAGATTTAGCTGGGGAGTAAGACTGGATGAAATGCAGTTTGCGAAATGACGCAAGGGGAAGAACCATCAGGGGACCCATTTAAATGATTCGATTAGCTGAATACTTACCAAGCGATGGTGAATTCAGTAAGAGTTGTCGAAGCCACTAGTATGTTCCTTAGGGCCTACAAAGCTAAGGGAATAACGGGGGTATCCATTAGGAATCGATCCTACCAAAGTTTGAGAGAAGAACAACACAAATATAGTCAGTATGACCGGTGATAAGTGGATTATGCATAGAGGTATTTTGTGGAGAATGAAATCACATGCATTAATGTTTACTAAAGCGAGTAAAGGGACAAGAGTAGGGTGCCTAGTAAAGGGAAATGATTAAAGTAGTTTTTATTTTCGTTCAGATAGGCGTGTTATGTCCGAAAACCATTTGAACAGTCAGGGTGATTGGGAAGGTAGAAGTATGAGTTTTACCCTCGGAGGATGAGGTGTGTTTTATATGAAACGAGTGAGTCACTATATTTTTATTATTTCTAGATTTGCAAGTGAGATGAGTTTAATGCGTATATCGATAATGTTACTAGTATGTGAATGCTTTCCCTGGTATAGCGGGGTTATCTTTAGTGTTATCCGCGGAGGATGAATGGGTGTATTGATAGTGGTGTATACCTTATTGAGGTTACTCGTTTTAGTGATGTGTTATACGAGTATGATATTATCTTGATTATGGTTTTATAGTAATAATTAGACTAATAGTGGGCGAATATTTCAAGTCTATCGGGGTTGTTGTTGTAGTGTAAGTGTTTTGTTCTGGCAAAGCCTCACCTACGAGAGCGTAGGGCTCGCATGTACATCATATATTATAAAGACTTCAAAGGGTATAATGGGATCAAAATGCTTAGTCCCGAGGTGTGTAAGGACTTTATTGTCTTGATTCGGTGAGTATTGTTCTTACTGTTGAGCGAAAAGATTTAACTCATTATTATGTTAGTGCTCAGGACTTAGTGATAGGAAGAGAGCATTGTTATATCTATCCTTTAGAGACGCCGGAGTTAAGATTTATATTCATATATTTGGGGATAGGATTTCGAGAGTCCCGATTTTATGTGTACGAGGTTTATGGGATGTGATTACCACCAAGTCTGAGCGATAGTGCAATTGGCAAAAAGTTCTTTGCTTAAGTGTAATTGATGGAGAAGATGTAGCTTTTATGGCAAGGGACGGGAATATAGGGGTACATGTTATGGACGGAGGGCCTAACGGATTTCGATAAATGACAATTCTAGGTAGTAGTGTATTAGGGGGTTCCTTGTCTAGATTTTGCTTTGTGAGACATCCCACGCATGAAACTTAGCGTAAGGTTGGAAGTAGGGAGATATTTGGTCATTATTCCATGAGTCCGGTACCTCGATCATTCTAGGAGCAATTAGTTATAACTATAAGTTGGAATTTAAATTAGGATTTAAGGCCAGTGGAACCGGTTATGTGGTAATGAAGCACTGAAAATTTTGTTTCATCACCACGAGTTGAAGGGTGGAACGATGTTAAGGAGGATTAAAAATTTCAATTTCTGGGGTGATTGGAAATACCCAAATGTTATAGCCACATTGTGAATACAGGGGCAACAAAGAATTGAGTATTATGTGTGAAGCGTATGTGATGTTTATGCCAGTATGCACGGTTTATAGGGTGTGTGGGCATCCTGGTTAGCTGATGTCAGAATCATCTGGGTTAAAGGGACGTAGGAATAGATGTGTGAAATATATGCCGGTGGGACTAATATAACAAAGTAGAAATGGAAGAGTGGATTAAGCATCATGTGGGAAGGAAAATAATCCATATATGTGTGCAATCAGAGTAGCACACCCGAATTTGGTTGAAAGTATGTGGGAAGCCATTTAAAAAGGGGTGTTCCTAGAGAATGGTAAGATTTAACTATTATGGAAAACACTTGGAGAGGAGTTTTACCTAGTCAACTGATGAGAGCGACTTGTGCGTAGGTAGAATGATGATGATAGTAAGGTATAAAAAGTTCAGAAGTGCACATCGTGGAGAAAAGTGCATGGGTCGGAACTTTCGCTATACGCTGAGGAAAGAAGGGGAGTATTAAATATCACTTAATGTGAGACATTATAAGTGGAAGTCGATGTTGAGCGGGACATAGTGAGTAGTCTCCTTGTACACTGCTCATAGATAGAAATCGGTTGGAGCAAGAGGATCAGCTAGATAATTTTGTAACAAACCGGCGATTCATGTAATGGAAGAGGGTAGTTCATTTGGTAAATTTCTTTGATGGGTTGCGTACCTCAACATAAGATCACGAGTCCTTTAGAATGTGTGGAATAAGTTGATCTAAGAGAAAGTAATTGTTATTCTTTTCGGTGAATTACACTATTAGATAGTATGCCCCAGTCTTTATTTGAAAAGAAGGATTGCGCCGATAAGTGGTCCTGCCCGGTATTGTTCTGAACTAGAATGAGATCCTTGAACCCCACCTTCAATACAGGATTTCAGGAAGCAGTGGAGATGAAATTTCATTTTGAGAAGGTTGCATCACCTATAGCCCGAGGAGTAGGCGAAAGGTGATAAACGACTAGTGGAGCGGTATTAATGTAATTTTGGACTCATTGTGGTCATTTCATATCCGCAATAATTATAGCTGGTAAGTACAGTATATGGTTTCTCTCAGGATGGGAGTTTTGTGTTTAGATAAATACGAGTAGTTGGCACGTAGTGAGGTGCGGCCTCCCAGTAATATTGAGATAATGGGGGGAAATGATGTAGAGGCTCGTCTCATTCGAATGTCATCGGTTAGAACCACAATGTGAAGTGTCGTTATTGAGGTGTGACCCTATAACTGATAAAGTGTTGAGAGTGTTACACAAGCTTATTATGAGGCAGGGGCTATAGTGATTGAGCGCCTTACTCTAAAGTTGGTTTTGCGTACTGATAAAGTATCCAAAATTGTTTTACCAAGTAGGCCTAATTTTTCGAATTTCAGGACAAAATTCCGTTATTAGGGGGGAAGCATGTAATACCCTGTATTTTATGGCCTTTAATTATGGGATTAATTAAATTTAATTGGGATAAATTAATTTAACATTAATTCGGATTTTAAATTGAATATTTACCAGTGTGATGAGAGTTAGTAATTATTGGTAAGAACTATGTTGATATTACTAAATAAGTAAAGTAATATATGAAATTGAATTTATAAAAATTGTCGAGAGTGAATAATACGACAACTATAGAAATTAAGTCGGGACGCGCAAGTGTTGTGTCGAGACTAAATTAATGGAATAAAAAGTAAATTAATTCTAAGTCACCCGTATGGTCATTTCAAGTACGTCAATGTGTCTGAAAGGGTCGAGATAGTCAGAAAAGTGTACTCGGGGGTTTAGTTTGGGTCTCGAGACGTTTTTAGGCCTAACCGATAACTCAGGAGGGCATTTTAGTAATTTCTAATTTTAGGCCTTAATTATGGACGAAAATTGAAGGGTTATATCTGATGGGAGTTAGAGTCCTCAAGAGTTAGAAACATTAGAGTTGCAGAGAGGCTAAGGACGAGAGAAGAGAGAAGTCTTCTAAGGAGGAGGGCCACCAACCCTACACCACTCTCACCAATTCCACCACCTACGTGTAGATCGAAAAAAGGGGATCGTTCCTATACCACTCTAATCCGTCAAACCAGACCTTTGATTTCTAAGAAAGTATCTAAATTGTTGTTCTTTAGTTGATAACACATCCATGCTAGTGTAGGAGATAATAACTTTATGTTTTCATGAAAGATAAATGATAATTGGGAGATTTATGTTGAAATTCTGAGTAGAAACCATGTTAGGACAACCGTATTGTTATATGTAGATGATTAGCTACAAAATTGATGACTAGTAGAGGTTCAATTCTGAAATAATTAGGAAGATATTGATCATGATGATAAAATAGGGTTCTTGATGAATTAGCTTGAATTCACCCTTTAATTGATGCCCCTTGATGAATTTGTATATGTTTTATGTTATAAATCATGTATGTAGGATAATACAACTATTGGTTGGATTGGTTGGGAGTTTGTGATGAATTAATAGAGATTTTGAGGATTTAAGTTAATTAAACCCATAGGTAAATAATTGCATAATCAGGGCCAAGAACTGGCTTGATCAATCGACTCAAGAATGTCGATTGATCGACTAGATCGATCGATCGACCCCTCCTGGAAATTGAAACTTTTACCCTTTTAATGATTATTCAATACCAATGTGTAAGGACATTTGGTCATAATTTAAATATCATAATGGGACTTGGTAAGGACCATTAGGGTATAAGTAGGGTCCGGGTAACACGACTTTATATGAGATTTAACCGTAGGATTTCGAGGGTACAAATTGGAGTGGAAATCATGCGTACGTTAAATTAGGTCTTGTGATAATTGAGAAGGACTTAGACCAGTAGAGTAGTGAGTGTTCACCTACTGATTTTACATTTATCGAGATGATACACTTCGAGAGGCGAGAAGTACTTAAGGACTTACGAAAATTGAGAAATTAAGAGTGGATTAATTATACATAGGACTCGGCCACTACGTAACGTGTATGGTCAGAATATTATGTGAGTCATGTGTGTACCTATCTGAATGACGATAATATAAATATGCGTGTGAATATTTATTATATGTATTTCTATGTGTAATCATACCCGTGCTACTTGTTATCACAAAGGTTTTCGCGCCGGGGACAGACTTATCTCGATTGGACCTTATGGGGGATATTGACTTGTACCCTAGAACATAGCATCCCTGGATACAGGTTATCTGAGAATGATACTCAGAGATGACCTCTTAGTGACAGGGGACTATGCTTCATCTCCAATATGTGTGTTTTGTGTTAATACAGTTCGAGAGTAATTCGGGACTAGTATTTCTCTTTGTACGAGAGATATGGAGACTTGATAGTAGAGTATGACATCACCATAGATTTATGTGGGGTGCCCTATTCGTATATATATTATGAGTGATAAATATATATATACATGTGATTAATCTACTGTGCTTGTAAGTAGATACAAATTGAATAATTAATAGTAAAAGAATTGAGTGGTTACGAACTTAAGTCTGTATTGAGATTAATATAACTGGCTTAATATTTTCATAAGAAATGGTTACGTGATATAAACTATAATCATGCGATTACTTGAAACAGAATTTGGCTAGGGGAAATTGGGCTAGACTAGTGAATTGGGTTAGACTAGTGTATTGGGTTAGACTAGTGAATTGGGTTAGCTTTATCTAGATTAGTTCATTAATATGTTAGGCATGATCACTAGTTGAGGGGTGAGAATTCCCAAGTGAATGTCGAGGTACTAACATGTATGTAATATCAACTGGTAAGCATTTTAAATACTTGCTAAACTATTTGAAAGTTGTTTTACACTCGGGCTCTGACCCGTTTCCTGTCATCTCTTCCTTCTCTTGTATATATATATATATATGTATTGCAGGTTCCTAGCCACAGGGTCATCATGCTTAGATCTTTAAACTGTTGACGTGCTGCAGCTAGTGTGGGAGTTGCAAGTCCTTGCAGTAGACGAATTCATCTTTGTCTTCTCAGTCTTATATTTAGTCATCATTAGATAGGGCATGTATCGCCCATTTCCTGTTTTATTTCGTTCGGAGAGATTTGTACTCTTGATTTATTTCAGTATTCTGTTTTAGTTGGGATTGCTTTTGATTATTACATTGTCCTGTGATTTGGGATATTTTATTTGGATTGATTTATCTAGCATGTTTCTTTCATTTGGATGGTTTGGTTTTTAATATTATCCGTGTTCATGAAAATGGTTTCGTATATTAAATCATAACAATTGGACTTAATCTCTAAAATGAAAGGTTTTGACACTTAGCTTAATTATTTATTAGGTGATTAATAAAGAAAAATTATTTTTCGATACTGATTCTAAGAATGAACCTACCGGACACTTTGAATTAATTTAATAAATGACTGATCACCCGGTATTTAATTAGGTGGGGTGTCACAAGATGTTGATAGAATGACATGACGGCCATTGGTTAAGTGGCACCAAATTGTGTATAGTCAACGGTAGAGAATGATAGTTAGAGTATCATAACTATGTAATCGAGAATTGTGATTTTAAATTCTATGTGGCCTTAGGTACGACACATATGAGGGGTGAATATCGATGTTATAATTAGTCAAATTCGATCCTTGGGGTAATACCATGATTGATGGTAAATTTGATGAGTAAATAAATTTATGTGGGACAACACTAGAGGATAAGTTTTAGTTGATAGAATGCTGGTGGGTGAACGCCTTATTGGTTGTTGGTCGATGAATGTACCTTATGAACCGTGATTAGAGTTATGGGCGATTTATGAAAAGGGAGTCATATAAGTGAGAGTGATGAGTTGTGATGACAAGGGAGTGAAGCCTTAGTAGAATTAGTGACGTCGTGTAGTGTCCGTTGTGACTTAGCTGGAAATCTTGTGAATTCCCATATCAAAATTAAGTGACTAAGTAATGTGGTTATGTTGGCTCAGTGGTGGGGAAGTACTAGGTCCCCTAGTTGAGGGCTTGGGTTTAAAGCATCTCGATTTATGTACCTTGACTATAAAGTTGGTTTAGATAATCTTGATGATTGGGGTAACCAAGGAGTGAAACTAGATAATCATGGTGACTTAGTATTAAGAAAATGAGTTGTAACATTTTAGAATAGGAACTCTTGCGGCGTCACTAGGGTCGGCCTCCTCTTGGGCAATACCCTACGTCTTGTGTCCTACCAAAATCTAGATGGTATTAATTAAGAGTTCGATGACTATAATTTGGCAATGAGAAATAGGATCCCTTGTAGCGTTCATGAGCATGGACCTTAGTGTTCATAGGCAATGATCGATGTTCCGTATCCTATCAAAATATATAGTTGTGTTAATTAGTAGATTAGCACGTAGTTCGAGGTCTACATAGTAAGGCAATTCAGTTATAGTGGTTAATCACTCATTAATGATTAAAAGGTGTAGGCTTGTGAAAATATATTGACAATTTCCTCGGAGATATATACTAAGATTTGTCTAAATGAGATGTTGGTGTGAGTGGCAGTCATTCCCTAGCAATAGCAAAACTCAGGTTATGTAGCATATGTCATGGTGTGACTTGTGATTTCTTGTAATAGACATGTAAGTTTTTAGATAAAAAATTGAATTTGATGTTATCGCCCATGAGGCATTGGGAGTTATTGTTGTATTGAATTTTACATAACTAATGGTAGACCATTGTGACTATAGTATGGTTAAATCATGTCGATTTGTGGCAGTGATTTGGAGTTAGTGCTACGGATTTATTTATAGGCATGTGTCATGATATGACCTCCGAGGATAATTTCGAAAATAGGTTGAGCAATGCTAGGTGGTGCACCTGGGATATTTATGACACGATGATGTTTGTCCTGGTATTTAGAGTTAGCACTCGGGATGAAGTGTTAGGCTTGATTATAGCACCTACATGTGCTACCTGTATGGTTAGTAATGACTCTATTAAGGGAGATTATTAGGCAAGAGTGAGGTTTAAAAGTTTAGATTCCATTAGAATGATTATGATTTGGGATAGTTATGCTTGCCAAATGATGGATACGTATCATTAGTCCTAAGGAGGGAAGCCTAGCGTTTTGACTTCCCGAAGAAAATTATTTGTATTTCGTTCGTCTGGCATAGATGGATATTTCTTGGTTAGAACCTGTCAAGGTAATAGGCCAAGATAGGGTACCTGGAAAGGCTAAGGTGCTAGCAGGTATTGGTAAGAGTTATAGACTTCAAGTGTACGTTGTGGGTTTGCACTTCGTGTGGCGCGATTCATAGCCAAAACTTCATTGTTCCTTTGGGCACTGGAATCGCCTGATTCGTTCATTTCTCATGTCTTATTGATCCCGGTAATGGGGAGTTGTGATCAGTTGTGATTCGAGTGTGGTGCTGCATAAGCTCAGTAGTGATGTGATTAGACCGGTTGTGGCTGATGCGTCACGAAATATGAGTGAACTTTCTTCGAAAGCAGCTTGTTCAACACTAGTTTGTATGTGTGCATGGTCCCGTGTTCACTACATGTATTTTTCATATAATACCTAATTCCCTTAGGTTGGCATGTTACGTTGGTTAACCGATATAACTAGTTATGACTTAGTCATACGTCTCAAGGTTGTGGCTTGAGGATATTAAGAATATTGAAACTTGATACAGCGTGAGGTGGTTTTAGTGTTACACTCTGTTAAGAGTTGTACTGGTTGGGAATGTGATCACTCATGTGTGTTGTGTTGTGATGACTTGTATGACTCTTGGTTAGCACAAGGGTCTCATAGGATAAATCCGTCGAGTAGTCCTTTGGGATTGGACGATTGTCTTAGAAAGTCGATGTGTGTGATGTGAAGTGTTGAGGTCATGTCATCCTAGACTAGGCATGATCCAAGGTTTGTTTAAAGAAACATAGGATCCAAATCTTAACGTAGGAATGATCCTGTGACACCCCGCCTAATTAAACCTTGGGTGATCAAGCCTTAATTTAATGTAAACAGGTTTCTTAAATGGTTCATTCTTAGTATCACTGCCGAACTTTTTAAATTGATAACCACCTAAGTGAAATTAAGCTAGTGACAAATTTTATCTTCCTTAAGCAGAATAAACAACTCATGCGTAACGATACAATTCAAGCAGTACTAAAACGATTCGCATAAAACTGAATAAAAATAAAGTCTTGCCGAAAACCACGGCCAAGAAAACTAACTCAAAATCCAAAATCAGAAAAACTGTAAAAGTAAAGATTGGACAACATGTCCCAACTGAGAATACTAAAACTGAGATCCTGCACAAGATCTGAAAAAGAGAAGCGTCAAAGGAATCCCAACAACTTCCACACGTGCTGCAGCTCCCTAATCCCTGGAATGAAATCATGCTGGGTGTCCCTGTGGCTGGGCACCTAAAAGATTTTTAAAAGATTTTTACATAGCAAGAGTTAGTACTCAAAAACATTTAAAAAAATATTTTGCAAGCAGTTATCACAATTGAGTTATTGATTACACATATTAAGACTTCGCACACTCCGTTGAGCTTCCTCACCTCTCTTCTATAGTGCACGCCTAACGATGGTACTTATTTCACCTAGTTATACTGCCCATGTTAACTAGATCATTATACCCCACTGCATGTATCCCCTCTCTAAGTCCCCATAACATACTCACAGTATTTTAATAGTCCATATCTCATATGCTATAAACGTAGATAGCTTACTTACTTCTGGTTATCCTTATTCTTATAATAATTACACCACGCTCCTTAATTATTACTAAGATATTTTCAATCCATCATATTATCTACTATCTTTAGTCAGTAGATTATGCATATGGAATACGTTTTATCACACAACATGTATTAAATATTAGTCATCACTAATATACCCTTTTGACACACATAAAGGATTCTTGGTTCGGAATGATTCATCGACCCCAAGTGAGAGTTGGTTCGAAATGATCCATCGACCCCAACTATTTATATATATACACATATTCTGGTTCGGGACTCTTTCATCACGACACCAGTTTTAAGGTTTGGTTCGGCATTTTACATCGACCCTAAACATATAATAACTTTATGTTAGTTCGGAATATCTCATCGACCCTAACATAATTAATTTAGGTATAATTCTCTTAACCCAAAAATTTATACAATTTAGGTACACACCCCACCTATCAAATCATGCACGTACAAAATATATTTTCCTTATATTCACCGTACTTATTAATTTACGAATTATTTCACTATTGCATTTATTCGAGTATTCAAGCAACTCTAAGGGTCCTGGTTACCCCTCCCTTAATTCAGTAGTTAAGCTATCTTTAACCTACTGGTATATTTCCGAAATTTACTCTCACTCTTTTCGTAACTAAATTTTCAAATCCCCGATACACGACTCAATCGGCTTCTTCCCATCGGTCCCTTTCTCCAAATTTTACACTCAATTATTTATGAAGAAATCTCACGGTACCCCTATTGGTATTCATTAAGTCCCTACACAGGTAAAATAGCATCACTAAGATTCCCATTAAGTGACGGTAATTGAAAAGACATTTATCCACAAAATTCTCTAAAATACATCATGGATCGATCGAACGATGGGATATGGTCGATCGATCGATATTCAAGGATCGATCGATCGATCGAGCAGTGACAGACCCAGATCGTCTTCTTCATGCGGGTTACACCATTTTTGTTTATCCATCTCCCATGATAATTCACTACGCTTGTAACTAACGATTTCTAATCACTCCTACATACCCTGGGATGATTACTCGTGATTTAAAACAACATAATCGTTACAAATTTTGTCCAGATTAACACAAAATCTTCTTATTATTCGAGAACCCTAAAAATACAATCTTTCCATATTTTCATCATAAGTCCAGATTTTTGGTTCAATTTAATCATCAAGTCTTCTATGATATCAGATTATTTGGAGATAAAAACGTTTTACATGCAATCCCTATCAATCATGGATCATATTCAAGTGTTTGCTTCCAAAAATATCACAAAAATTTTGTTCTTCATAAGGCTTATATATGGGTATTATAACTCAATTTATTTTGCAAATAACTACTTGCCTTATGTTCAGTAGGGTCTGATTTCGTGGTTGTTGTTGATGATTGATGATCTTTACCCTTCAATCCTTCTTCTCAACAAGTTGGTGGTGAAAATCTCCTTTGAATTCTTCCTGTTTCTTTCTTTTGCCTCAGGAAATTGTTTCTCCCTTCTCTCTAATGGATATGGTGTATTTTTCTTTTCCATAACCCGAGCCTCCAATTCTTATAATCTGACTTAGGGTTCCAAAATTCGTAGGTCTCCTCACCCTTAAATGTAAAGAGACCAAAATGCCCTCGTACGGTCCCGGTTTAGCCCAAAAATGACCCGGCACTCAACTAGTACCCCCGGGTACACTATTTTGACTAATTCGACCCTTTCGGAATCATCTGTGGACTCTAAATTAACTTTTGAGTCTCTTAGAAATATTTTTCTCATCTCACCTTCAATTTTGTCTACGCGCGATACTCGGTCTGTGACACCCCGACTAATTAAATACCGGGTAGCTACTCCTTTATTAAATTAATTCAAAATGCCAAGTTGGTTCAGTTAATAGCATCACTGTCGAAAACATTTTAATAATTACTAACCACCTAGTATTTAAAAGTAAGTGCCAAATTTTAAGTTAAGTCTGATTAACATGCAGTAAAAGAATAATGAAAGAATAATAACCATTCACTATAATGAAGTAATGAATAACCAACAACATAAATATAAATCCGGAGGAAAACTCCTCACAACAATCCCACAACTGAAGAATAATACTACAAGTCTGAATCCTGAATAATTACATGCCAGAAGTCTGAATAACTGAAATAAATGAAATGTCTCTAAAAGAAATGGGTGACATGCCCTACAACTGATAACTGAAGAATATCGAGTCAAGATAGATGAAGCGTCTACAAGCAAAGTCCTGTAACTTCCACAAACAGCTACAGCTCGTCACCTGAATGAGAATCCTAAGCATGGTGTCCTTGTGGCTGGTCACCTAAAATGGTTTTTACAAAAATAGATTTGAAAGCAAATGGGTCAGAGCCCGAAAGTGGAAATCATTTTAAAAACAGCAAGTGTTTTAATAACATTAAAACATTAAATGCAAAATACATGTTAGGACGTGCACTCACATGGAATTCTCACCTCTCGACTACATGTGCACTCCTAACGTACCGTACCCATCTATAAGACATCCATATCTAACCAAACTGTAATAAGTTCTACCCCTTACTACTAGATTCCCATATTACATTCTAACGTTATCAATTAAATAGAGGGTTTTACTTACTCTCAGATTCTCAGTTAGAAATACCAATCACTATCAGTTAACCCGTTTTGTTTTCTCAAATCATTACCATAATATTATTCACAATATTAACATGAAAGTTCCCATTAATTAAGTGTATATTACTCACATCATAAATATACAATACAAGCACCCCGAGACTAAGCTGCGGTGCACACATACTCTGCTATCCATCCCGGTACATCACGTACATAAGGATCACGCATTCCGAATCTCTCAGGAATCGTTCAGATAACAACATCACAAATAATGGAGGCGAACAAAGTCACATCACATGGGTCACGCACATACCGACGCTCCCACGATCAACAGACTTATTAACATCCCAATAAGTCCTTCTCTGACCTATTTTCATCGAGGTAACCAATCTAAATCCGGACAACACAAGGATTAGAAGGCCCTAAGCGAACGCAAACCTCCCGTGATAGCAAGTATGGTAGGTATGTCATACACATAAAATCAATACATATACTAAGTATTCACACATCTTAGTAATCACCATAATATATTGGTGGTACACTTCTCATTTTCGTTCCGACATATATTACTACACAATTTATATGTTTCCGGTTAATATAATACATTAGGCCGTCAATAGTTCTCGCAACGTAATAGATACTCACGTCCTACTTCATATTTTTCCCTTAGGTTCCAACTACACTTCTAGGTTTGACTCCTCATTATATCCCAAACATCCCAAATGTAACAATTAATCATCAAGGGAAGGTTATCTCTACGTATACACAAGGTTACGGGACACTCGGGATCAAAACAGGCAAAAAAGCCTAAACTGTCAACTCGTTCGAAGTCTCGTTCGAACGAGGCTGTTCGAACGAGAGTTCGTTCGAACGAACTGGGCCTTCTAACGAGATCTCGTTCGAACGAACATCCCTCTCGTTAGAACCCAAACTGTCAACTCGTTAGAAGCTCGTTCGAACGAGCTCGTTCGAACGACCTGGGTAGGTCTTCTAACGAGTGGCCAGATTCAAGCCCATAAATTTATTTACTCGTTTTTCAAATTTCTCTACACCTCTAATCTCCTCTAAACATCGTTCCAACATCAATTTAAGGTTCCTAATTCGTACTAAACATACATAGGTCACCTACTAACGTTTTTATGGGGATTAAATCACTATAAACATCATCCAAATATCAAATCCATACATTTATCCCCAATTTCAAGAACATGAACCCTAAAATTTATAAATCATCAAAGAGTCTAAATAAATCCATTTTTGTTTCATCCAAAACGTATTAACATCAGATTTTTCACCTACATATAGTTCTACATGCAAATCCTCACCACAATACAAGTTTCTAATTCCAAATTAATGGTTTTTTATCAAACTCCCAAGAATAATAAGATTTTTATAAATTCCTACACATGGAAGAAGCATTCTCTGAAATTAATTGGAATTAAACCACTTGCCTTATTGGAATCTCTGATTTGATGACGAATTTCTGAAGATTGAATTGCCTTCTCTCTCTCTCTGCAGAATCCTTCTCTTTCTCTCCCTCTCTACAAGTTTTTCTCAAGGTGTTAATGGAGGTAGGGGTTGGTTTTGCCAAGTTATAACTTCTCCCGTAGCCCACTTCCTAAATTGGGGTTGGAAATGGCTTAGTGGGTTAATACTAAGTTAGATTTTTAACTCTAATTTTCGTGGGTTTTAATTACCCAATTTCCGAAATTACCAAAATGCCCTTATAAGTTACCGGTATGGCCCAATAATGCCCCGGGACCCAAACTTAACCCCCGGCTAGTGTTTTCTGACTATTTCGACCCTTTCGGACGCGTTCGCGCACTCAAAACGACCATACGGTTAATAGAACTAAAATTCACTTTTTAATTAAAATAAATATTTCTCTGACGCGACTGTCACACGCGTCTCAATAAAATTTTCCAACTTGCCATATTTCAATCTCACGACAAATTTCATACTTCAATATTCATGTTTAATCATATATGCACATTATATTCAAATACCAACTCACATCTCGCTAGTATTTTAATTCGGATTAATTTCCAATTAATACGCATTTAATTTAATTAATCCCATAAATAAATATCACAAAATACGGGGTATTACATACTTCCCCCCTAATAACTGAATTTCGTCCCGAAATTCGGAACTAGAAAGTACCTGGTAAGAATAACTCTGGATAACGTTCGCGCATCTCATCCTCGCGCTCCCATGTGGACTCCTCAACATTATGATGTTGCCACTGAACACGCACTAATGGGACTATCTTTGACCGCAGTTTCCGCTCACTTCGGTCCAAAATAGCAATCGGCCCCTCCTCGTAGGAGCTATCAGGCTGGAGATCGATGTCCTCTAAAGCAATGTGAGAATGAGCCAAATCGTCTCTAAGATATTTCCTTAGCGAGGAAATATGAAACACATCGTGAATCCGATGCAAATGCTCCGGTAACCCAAGCCTATACGCAACTGGTCCAATCCGCTCAATAATAGGAAATGGTCCCACATATCTCGGTGCCAACTTCCCTTTCTTCCCGAAACGCATAATCCCCTTCATAGGAGATACTCTGAGCAAAACCTGGTCCCCCACTTGGAACTCCCTGAAGAACCTCTTCGCATCACCATAGCACTTCTGCCGATCCTGAGCTACACGAATGCGACTCCGAATCAATTCTATCCTTGCCGAAGTATCCTGAATCACCTTCGGTCCAAGTAATTTGTTGTCCCCTACGTCCAACCAACATGCTGGGGAACGACAAGGTCTACCGTACAACGCCTCAAATGGAGCCATGCCAATGGTGAATTGGTAGGAGTTGTTGTAAGCAAACTCTACCAGTGGAAGATACTGCTCCCATCCACCCCCGAAATCAATGATGCACATACGTAGCATGTCCTCCAACATCTGGTTCGTACGCTCGGTTTGCCCATCGGTCTGCGGGTGGTACGCCGTGCTCAACCCTAATTCCGTGCCCATGGCCTCCTGAAAACTCTCCCAAAACCGTGAAACAAATATCTTGTCTCGGTCAGACACGATATTTAGGGGCACACCGTGAAGTCTCACTATCTCTGCAATAAAGAGCTGGGCATACTGTCCCGCAGTGTAGTCTGTCCTTACGGGTAGAAAATGAGCGACTTTGGTCAACCTGTCCACAATTACCCAAATGGAGTCGTGACCTCTCTGTGACGTAGGCAATCCCGTGATAAAGTCCATGGATATGCTCTCCCACATCCACATCGGGACCTCCAACGGCTGTAGCAGTCCTGTCGGTCTCTGATGATCCACTTTTACTAACTGACAAGTGGTGCATTTAGAAACAAACTCGGCAATATCTCTCTTCATCCCGCTCCACCAATACTGTCGTCTCATGTCTTGGTACATTTTGTCCCCACCGGGATGTACCGCGAACCGTGAGCCGTGCGACTCGGCCATCACCTCGTGCCGCAATTCCTTCCCTTTCGAAACTACCAATCTCCCATTGAAGCGTAATCCCCCATCTGAGCCTGTCAACGGGTCGGTTTGGGTCGTGTACGGGTCGGGTTAACGAGTTAACGGGTGAAAACACCCTTAACCCGTACACGACCCGTTAAGCCTAACGGGTCTAATAACAATACCCAAACACGACCCGTTAATATTAACGGGTACACGACCCAAACCGTTAACACCCATTAATATTAACAAATCATTTTGGGTCGAAATGGGTAACGGGTTGGGTGACCCTATAATACCCGTTAGTCTTCAATACTTTAAAAATAATGGATTTTAATTGTAATTTTTATTGGGTATAGATTGGGTGACCCTATAGCACCCGTTAGTCTTTAAAGATTTAGAAATAATGGATTTTAATGGTTATTGTTATTGGGTACGGGTTGGGTGACCCTATAGTACCCGTTAGTGTTAACGGGTGTTAACGGGTAGAAACGGGTTAAAACGGGTACAGGTAAATTTCCAAACCCGAACCGTTAGTGTTAACGGGTCTACCGTGTCAACCCGTTAATGACCCAAACCCAATAAGGGTAAACCCATTAACTTATAATTTCGTGTCGGGTCATGTCGTGTTAACGGGTTATCGTGTATTTTGACAGGTCTAGCTAACGGTATAGGATTCGGCTCCCTCTGCTAGTAATCAAACTATCAGCTCCTGACAGAACGAGTCATCTGCTTGTGCCTTTACCACTCTCGTGACAATCTGCGGTGTAACAGTCATTACCGACATGAATGATCGGGCCACTGCATCCTGGTGTCCCAATTCCTTCCATTTGGCCTTCCACACCCCTGCCACTTCATCTGCTGGCCTACGGCTCAACGCGTCTGCTACCACGTTAGCCTTCCCCGGGTGATACTGGATATCGAACTGATAGTCCTTCACAAACTCAAGCTACCTCCGTTGCCGCATATTCAACTCCTTCTGCGTGAATAGGTACTGTAGGGACTTGTGGTCTGTGAACAATCGAAACTTTTCCCCCAAAAGGTAATGTCTCTAAATACGAAGGGCAAATACAACTGCGGCCAACTCCAAGTCATGAGTGGGGTAGTTCTTCTCGTGAGGCTTTAGCTTACGGGATGCATAAGCAATGGCCTGACTCTCCTGCTGCAATACACCTCCAAGTCCTTGCAAGGACGCATCGGTGTAAACTAAATACTCAACTCCCGGTCTCGGCAATGCTAACACAGGTGCTGAGGTCAACTTATCCTTCAATTCATCGAATGCCAACTGACAGGCATCACTCCAGATGAATGACACACCCTTACGAGTCAGATGTGTTAAAGGACCTGCTATCTTCGAGAATCCCCGAATGAACCTCCTGTAGTATCCTTCTAGGCCCAAGAAACTACGAATCTCTATCGGTGTCGTGGTTTTTCCCCACTCCCTCACCGCGGATACCTTCTCCGGATCAACAGATATTCCCCGGTCGGAAATAATATGTCCCAAAAACTGGACCTCCTTCAGCCAAAACCCGCATTTCTCATATTTTACATACAACTTGTTTTGACGTAGTGTCTGCAAAACTTGCCTCAAATGCTCGGCGTGCTCCTCCTCTGTCTGGGAGTAAACCAGAATATCATCGATGAAGACTATGACAAAATGATCTAGGAAATCCCTGAACACTCTATTCATCAAGTCCATAAACACTGCTGGAGCGTTGGTCAAACCAAAAGGCATAACCCGAAACTCGTAAGATCCATATCTCGATAAGAACGCAGTCTTCGAGACATCCTCTTCCCTGATACGTAACTGATGGTATCCCGATCTCAAATCAATCTTTGAGAAGAAAGAAGCTCCTCTCAACTGGTCAAATAAGTCATCGATTCGAGGCAACGGATATTTATTCCGTATCGTGACCTTATTCAACTCTTGGTAGTCCACACACAATCTCAGTGAACCATCTCTCTTCTTCACGAACAACACAGGGGCACCCCACGGCGAAGTACTCCTCCGTAAAAACCCCTGACCCAACAACTGCTCAATCTGATCTCGTAGCTCTCGCATCTCTGCCGGAGCCATACGGTACGGTGCGCGTGCTATAGGTCTCGTATCTGGCAATAAGTCTATGACAAAGTCTATCTCTCGACTGGGGGGTAATCCAGGTATATTCTGAAATACATCGGCAAACTCTCTAACAACCGGAATCGAATCAAGTGGTATCACCACCTCCTTAGAGGTCTCCTCCTCTATATAGTACAAATGAGTGGACGATCCTCCCTCGGAACGAGGCATCACCACCAAAAACATCTCCTGTTCGGGAATGGCAAAGATAATACTCCTACTGAAACAGTCAATCATGGCTCGGTATGCAACAAGCCAATCCATACCAATAATGGCATCATACTCGGTCATCTCTAATACTAACATATCTACAGGTAATACCAAACTACCAATCTCTACCCCTACTCCCCGGAATATAAAGAATATAAGTGACCCACTCCCCAATGGTGAGTCTACACACGTCACTGTGCTCTCAGTTGTGGCTAATAACCCTAAGGCTTTCGCAAAATGTGTAGCTATAAAGCAATGTGTTGCCCCCGTATCAAACAAAACCTGACCCATAGTACCATGGATAGGAAACATACCCTCAATCGCGGGTGGTGCCTGCGGAGCTGCTGCCTGGTGGACGTTATAGACACGTCCATACTGTAACTGTCCCTGCTGCACAGGAACTGCTGGAATGGCTGGAAGAGCTGGCACCTGGGCTGGAGCTGGGAGGGCTGGTGGAAAAAGTGGCCTTTGTGGCTCATGTCGAGCACCCTGCTGCTGCTGCGGGGCCCTGCCCCTATCAGGACAGTCCTGGCATTTATGGCCAGCCTTGCCACAAACGAAACACTTTCCCAGAAAGTTCCCCCCTCTCTGTCCCTGCTGCCCCCGGCCCTGGTGGCCGTTACCGTTCCTCCACTGGCCCTGCTGGCCCTGCTGAAACTGCTGTTGACCATTCTGACCCTGCTGGTGCTGATGGTCGTTCAGACCCTGATGGCCCTGCCGGAAACCTCCCTGTCCGTGTCTAAAATTTCCTGACCTGAACCTCTTGTGATCCCCCTGTTGGGTACCCTGATCACCCTGCCTCTGCCCCTGAACAGATTGTGCCCCACTGGCACCATTTCCTCCAGTCCTGCCCTGATGGCTAGACTCTCCCGATCGCTTTCCCTCAGCCATGTGAAAGCGATGATCCTGGCAATTGAGCAATGCAGCGTTAACCACATCAGAATAAGTGGCTAACGAGAGGTTCCCTAACAAGTGCTGACGAATCCTCTATGTCAACCCGTCTGTAAATTTCTGTATCTTCTTTTCCTCCGTCGGTATCTCATCCGGAATAATGTTCAGAAGATCAGTGAATTTGGCCTCATACTCGTCCACAGTCTTACCCTCCTGCTTGAGGCTCATCAACTTCCTCCTCATCTCTGTGTGAACAGCCGACGGAAAGTACTTGCGGTCAAACCGCACCCAAAACTCCTGAATAGTGAGAGTATCCCTCTCCTCTATGGTGGTAATAGACTCCCACCACTGCAGTGCAGATCCCACTAGCTTAAAGGTAGCTAGTATCTGCTTCTGGACATCTGTGCACTCATACATCCTCAGGTGTCGCTGTATGTCCTTCCTCCACTGACTTGAAACTACCACATCGGAGCTACCTGCGAACTCCGGAGGGTGTGCTTTCTGAAAAGCATCACGTACACGTTCCCAAGCAGACGGGAATGCATGAGCCTGAACTGGCGCGGCTATCGGCGCCTGAGGTGGTGCCTGCTAAACTACAGCTAGTGCGGCATTTACCGCCTGGGCCACAATGGCTGCAACCTCGGCGGCATTCATCGTGCCCTGAACTGGTGCGGGCTGTGGTTCTGGCGTTGCATCCCTGGGAATCCTTTGTGCACATCGTGGAGGCATCTGAAATAAGAATGAAGTTTATAAGTTCGCAGTTATAAACTTAAAAAAGCTGGAGAACGTAGCATATACAAAAGAATACAACAGTCCTAAAATATAGGGCTCTACATCAAAGAAAGCTCAGCGGAAACATAATAAGCCGTTCAGATCCTAAAGGACACTAGAACCTGATGCTCTGATACCACCTGTGACACCCCGACTAATTAAATACCGGGTAGCTACTCCTTTATTAAATTAATTCAAAATGCCAAGTTGGTTCAGTTAATAGCATCACTTTCGAAAACATTTTAATAATTACTAACCACCTAGTATTTAAAAGTAAGTGCCAAATTATAAGTTAAGTCTGATTAACATGCAGTAAATGAATAATGAAAGAATAATAACCATTCACTATAATGAATTAATGAATAACCAACAACATAAATATAAATCCGGAGGAAAACTCCTCACAACAATCCCACAACTGAAGAATAATACTACAAGTCTGAATCCTGAATAATTACATGCCAGAAGTCTGAATAACTGAAATAAATGAAATGTCTCTAAAAGAAATGGGCGACATGCCCTACAACTGATAACTGAAGAATATCGAGTCAAGATAGATGAAGCGTCTACAAGCAAAGTCCTGTAACTTCCACAAACAGCTACAGCTCGTCACCTGAATGAGAATCCTAAGCATGGTGTCCTTGTGGCTGGGCACCTAAAATGGTTTTTACAAAAATAGATTTGAAAGCAAATGGGTCAGAGCCCGAAAGTGGAAATCATTTTAAAAACAGCAAGTGTTTTAATAACATTAAAACATTAAATGCAGAATACATGTTAGGACGTGCACTCACATGGAATTCTCACCTCTCGACTACATGTGCACTCCTAACGTACCGTACCCATCTATAAGACATCCATATCTAACCAAACTGTAATAAGTTCTACCCCTTACTACTCGATTCCCATATTACATTCTAACGTTATCAATTAAATAGAGGGTTTTACTTACTCTCAGATTCTCAGTTAGAAATACCAATCACTATCAGTTAACCCGTTTTGTTTTCTCAAATCACTACCATAATATTATTCACAATATTAACATGAAAGTTCCCATTAATTAAGTGTATATTACTCACATCATAAATATACAATACAAGCACCCCGAGACTAAGCTGCGGTGCACACATACTCTGCTATCCATCCCGATACATCACGTGCATAAGGATCACGCATTCCGAATCTCTCGGGAATTGTTCAGATAACAACATCACAAATAATGGAGGCGAACACAGTCACATCACATGGGTCACGCACATACCTGCGCTCCCACGATCAGCAGACTTATTAACATCCCAATAAGTCCTTCTCTGACCTATGTTCATCGAGGTAACCAATCTAAATCCGGGCAACACAAGGATTAGAAGTCCCTAAACGAACGCAAACCTCCCGTGATAGCAAGTATGGTAGGTATGTCATACACATAAAATTAATACATATATTAAGTATTGACACATCTTAGTAATCACCATAATATATTGGTGGTACACTTCTCATTTTCGTTCCGACATATAATACTACACAATTTATATGTTCCCGGTTAATATAATACATTAGGCCGTCAATAGTTCTCGCAACGTAATAGACACTCACGTCCTACTTCATATTTTTCCCTTAGGTTCCAACTACACTTCTAGGTTTGACTCCTCATTATATCCCAAACATCCCAAATGTAACAATTAATCATCAAGGGAAGGTTATCTCTACGTATACACAAGGTTACGGGACACTCGGGATCAAAACAGGCTAAAAAGCCTAAACTGTCAACTCGTTCGAAGTCTCGTTCGAACGAGGCTGTTCGAACGAGAGTTCGTTCGAACGAGAGTTCGTTCGAACGAACTGGGCCTTCTAACGAGATCTCGTTCGAACAAAAGTCTTCGAACGAACATCCCTCTCGTTAGAACCCAAACTGTCAACTCGTTAGAAGCTCGTTCGAACGAGCTCGTTCGAACGACCTGGGTAGGTCTTCTAACGAGTGGCCAGATTCAAGCCCAGAAATTTCTTTACTCGTTTTTCAAATTTCTCTACACCTCTAATCTCCTCTAAACATCGTTCCAACATCAATTTAAGGTTCCTAATTCGTACTAAACATACATAGGTCACCTACTAACGTTTTTGTGGGGATTAAATCACTATAAACATCATCCAAATATCAAATCCATACATTTATCCCCAATTTCAAGAACATGAACCCTAAAATTTATAAATCATCAAAGAGTCTAAATAAATCCGTTTTTGTTTCATCCAAAACGTATTAACATCAGATTTTTCACCTACATATAGTTCTACATGCAAATCCTCACCACAATACAAGTTTCTAATTCCAAATTAATGGGTTTTTATCAAACTCCCAAGAATAATAAGATTTTTATAAATTCCTACACATGGAAGAAGCATTCTCTGAAATTAATTGGAATTAAACCACTTGCCTTATTGGAATCTCTGATTTGATAACGAATTTCTGAAGATTGAATTGCCTTCTCTCTCTCTCTGCAGAATCCTTCTCTTTCTCTCCCTCTCTACAAGTTCTTCTCAAGGTGTTAATGGAGGTGGGGGTTGGTTTTGCCAAGTTATAACTTCTCCCGTAGCCCACTTCCTAAATTGGGGTTGGAAATGGCTTAGTGGGTTAATACTAAGTCAGATTTTTAACTCTAATTTTCGTGGGTTTTAATTACCCAATTTCCGAAATTACCAAAATGCCCTTATAAGTTACCGGTATGGCCCAATAATGCCCCGGGACCCAAACTTAACCCCCGGCTAGTGTTTTCTGACTATTTCGACCCTTCCGGACGCGTTGGCGCACTCAAAATGACCATACGATTAATAGAACTAAAATTCACTTTTTAATTAAAATAAATATTTCCCTGACGCGACAGTCACACGCGTCTCAATAAAATTTTCCAACTTGTCGTATTTCAATCTCACGACAAATTTCATACTTCAATATTCATGTTTAATCATATATGCACATTATATTCAAATACCAACTCGCATCTCGCTAGTATTTTAATCCGGATTAATTTCCAATTAATACGCATTTAATTTAATTAATCCCATAAATAAATATCACAAAATACGGGGTATTACACGGTCGAGATAAACTCAGGTACGTACATATAAATCACTAGGCCGTACATATAAATTATCAATATTTACTATTCACACTTAGTAAATTTTAATCTTCGTATTAATCAGTATCTAACTCTCAATTAATGTCTAATAGTCATAATGATTAAATTACTCTACTCACGTAATTTAATTTAAAACGTATCACATTAAATTAATCTACTCACGCAATTTAATTTAAAACGTATTTTCATTATTAATTTTAACTATGTAGAATTACGGGGTATTACATACTTCCTCCCTTACAAAGGAATTTTGTCCTCGAAATTTAGAAAATACCTGCGGTGAATAATTCTGGATACTGTTCTCGCATATCCTCCTCCTGCTCCCAAGTAGACTCATCCATATTTGGATGTCCCCACTGTACTCGCACTAAGGGTACCACCTTGGACCGTAGTTTGTGCTCACTATAATCCAGAATAGCCACGGGTCTTTCCTCATACGAGACATCTGGCTGCAAGTCGATCTCCTCAAGTGGAATGTGGCAGAAGGCTCTCTCACTCCTCTTGTAGTTATTCAGCGACGCCACATGGAATACATCGAGTATTCCCTGAAGATGCTCTGGGAGTCCCAATCTGTAAGCTACCGGTCCCACCCTCTCAATGATAGGAACGGTCCCACATATCTCGATGATACTTCCCCTTCTTGCCGAACTTCATAATCCCCTTCATAGGAGATACCCGAATTAACACCTGGTCGCCCACATCTAATTCCACGTGTCTCCTACCAGCGTCCGCATAACTCTTCTGCCTATCCTGAGCTATTCTAATACATCCTCGAATTAACTCTATTTTGGAAGAAGTCTCCTGTATCATCTCTGGTCCCAATAGCTTGTTATCCCCCACCTCCAACCAACAGGCGGGCGAACGATAAGGCCTCCCATAAAGTGCCTCGAATGGAGCCATACCGATAGTGAATTGGTAAGAGTTATTATATGCAAACTCTACCAAAGGAAGATATGGCTCCCATCCTCCCCCAAAATCTAGGACACACATTCTCAACATATCCTCCAACATCTAGTTTACCCTTTCAGTTTGACCGTCTGTCTGCGGGTGATACGCCGTACTCAACCGTAAGTCGGTGCCCATGGCCTCCTGAAAGCTCTGCCAGAAATGTAACACAAATATTTTGTCTCTGTCAGACACAATATTAATAGGAACTCCGTGCAGCTTAACGATCTCTGAAATAAATAGCTGCGCATACCGCATCGTATTATAATCCATACGAACCGGTAAGAAATGAGCTACCTTAGTCAGCCGATGTACTATCACCCATATGGAATCGTGACCCTTTTACGATGTTGGTAACCCAGTAATAAAATCCATCGAGATACTCTCCCACTTCCACACGGGAATCTCCAGTGGTTGTAGCATCCCTGAAGGTCTCTGATGGTCAACTTTTACAAGCTGACATGTAACACACCTTGAGATAAATTCTACAATGTCTCGTTTCATACCTGACCACCAATATAGTCGTCGCATATCCTGGTACATTTTGTCCCCGCCTGGATGTACCAAAAACTTTGACCCGTGTGACTCCGTCATTATGGCATGCCTCAATTCATCATCTTCGGGTACTATCAGTCTACCATTAAATCGTAATCCGCCCTCTGAGCTGATGGAGTAGGACTCTACCCCCTCGGCCAGTAACTATCGTACTCTATCCTGACAAGACGGATCCTCGGCCTGTGGCCTCACTACCCGCATAACACTCTCGGGAGTGATAGCTAAAACTGCCATGTATGCTCTAGCTATCTTATCCTCGTGTCGAAGTTCACTCCACTTCGCCTTTCAAATTTCTACCAACTCTCCGGTAGGTCTTCTGCTTAACGCATCTGTCACCACGTTAGCCTTACCAGGATGATATTGTATATCAAATTGCTAGTCCTTCACGAATTCAAGCCACCTCCTTTGCCTCATGTTTAGATCCTTCTGTGTGAAAAGATACTGAAGTGACTTATGATCCGTGAATAGATTGAACTGCTCACCCAGAAGATAGTGTCTCCATATCCTCAATGCAAAGACGATCGCTGCCAACTCGAGGTCATGGGTGGGGTAATTCTTCTCATGTGGCTTTAGCTTTCGGGACGCATAAGCTATAGCTCTCTCCTCCTGCTGTAACACACCCCCAAGCCCCTGTAAGGATGCGTCAGTATAGACTCGGTACTCCATTCCGCTCCTAGGCAAGGCAAGAACGGTTGCTGATGTCAACTTTTCCTTTAGCACATCAAACGCTAACTGAAACAGTCACTCCATACGAAGGGCACTCCCTTCCGAGTCAAGTTCATCAAAGGTCCGATAATTTTTTACAATTCCTTGATGAAGAGACGATAATAACTGGCCAACCCCAAGAAGATGCGACTTTCGGTCGGTGTCGTGGGCTGTCCCCACTCCCTCACCGTCGATACCTTACTCAGGTCAACATCAATGCCTCTATCGGATACAACGTGGCCTAGGCACTGAACCTCCTGAAGCCAAAATCCACACTTCTCAAATTTGGCGTACAACTGATGGTCCCGTAATGTCTGTACAACCATTCATAAATGTTCAGTGTGTTCCTCCTCCGTGCGAGAGTAAATTAGAATGTCGTCTATGAATGCAATCACAAACTGATCCAACAACTCCCTGAACACCCTGTTCATGAGATCCATGAATACTGCAGGCGCATTAGTGAGCCCAAACGGCATTACATTGAACTCGTATGACCCATACCGCGACAGGAAAGCGGTCTTAGGTACATACTCTTCTCGAATGCGCAACTGGTGGTAACCCGACCTAAAATCGATCTTTGAGAAGTATGCAGCCCCTCTCAACTGATCAAATAAGTCATCAATCCTAGGTAACGGATACTTATTACGTATCGTCACTTTGTTCAGCTCCCTATAATCTACACACAGGCGAAGTGAACCATCCCTTTTATTTACAAATAAAATCGGCGCACCCCACGGCGATGTACTCCGCCGAATGACACCCTGTCCTAAGAGCTGCTGAATCTGCTCCCTCAGCTCTCGCATTTCCGAAGGAGCCATGCGATACGGTGCTCTGGCAATCGGTCTCATCCCCAGTGCTAGGTCAATAATGAACTCTATCTCCCTGCTGGGTGGTAACCCTGGTATCTCCTGAAAGACGTCCTCGAAATCCCACACAACTAGGATTGAGTCCGGAGAAACGACCACCCCTTGTGAGGTCTCCTCCTCAATATAATATAAATGAGTGCGCGATCCTCCCTCGGGGAGGAGCATCGCCACAAGGAACATATCTTGCCCCAGAATGGAAAACACGATAGTCCTCTCATAGCAATCTACCATTGCCCTATAACACGCCAACCAATCCATGCCTAGGATGACGTCATAACCCTCCATATCCATCACTAGAAGGTCTGCCGTTAGACTCAATCTCCCGACCATAATGTCTATACCCTTATAAATTGAGTGTATAAGGGACCCACTACCCATCGGTGACTCCACGCACATAAGATGAGTGTCGGATGTCGCTAAGAGGCCGGCTGCCCATGCAAATCTAGTGGTAATAAAATAATGTGTCGCCCCCATATCAAACAAAATACTACCCTCTAGTCCATCGATAGGAAACATACCCGCGACTGCCGGCGGTGCTGGAGGTTCTGGCTGGAACGGAATGTCACGGACGTTGAACACACGCCCGTAGTGCATCTGGCCTGGCTGCGGGGCCTGAGCTACTGCTGGGGATAACGGAGCTTGCTGCCCCGGTTGGGCACCCTGTTGTTGTGCCCTATCTTGATGTGGACAATTCCTACTCTTGTGACCCTGTTGGCCACATGTGAAACACTGACCCTGAAACTGCCTCTGACCTTGGCCCTATTGGCCCTGACGTTGGCCCTCTCGACCTTGGCCTTTCTGTCCTCCTCCTTGGTTCCCTTGACCCTATCGGCCCTGAGGAACTGGCTGCTGGGAACCTTGCTGACCCTGTCTGTCAAAGAGATGCCTCCCATGCCTAAATTTCTTGGCAGAGTTCCCCTGTCGGAAATCCTTCCCTAGCTGGCCCACTATTTGCTGTTGTGGTGTGCTGCTGCCACTACTTCCATCTACTTTGCCCGGTTGGCTAGGATCACCTCTCTTATTTTCCTTCGCATGAAATTGGTGATCCTAACAGTGTAGTAGAGCGGCATTAACGACATCTGTATAAGTTACCAAATTCGGATTGATGATCAAATGCTGTCTGATTCTCCAGGTCAAGCCATCCATAAATTTTTACTTCTTCCGCACCTCATCGCTCACCTCATTTGTCACAAAGTTAGCCAAATGGGTGAACTCCTCCTCATAATCAGCAACCGAGCGATCACCCTGAACCACCTCGTTGAATTTCTTCCTCATCTCTGACTCTACCACTGGAGGAAAATACTTGCGGTCAAACCACACCCAAAACTCAGAAATTATCATTTCCTCCCTTTCTTCGGTAACTGACTCCCACCACTCTAAGGCCGCTCCTGCCAGACGAAAATTAGCTAGCATTTATTTCTGTACCTCGGTGCACTCTAGCATGCGCAAGTGGCGCTGGATATTTTTCTTCCAGTTGCATGCCTCCACTACATCGGTACTACCCTGGAACTCGGGTGGAGGCCCTTTCTGAAATGTCTCTCTGACTCGCTGCCAAGTAAATGGCACTGCTGGTGCCTGCACTACTGGTGACACGAGAGGTGGTACTTGGGGCTGAGGAAAATGGGCTTCCATTTCCCTCATCGTTGTCTCGACTGCCTGAGCCACTATCACTGCAACCTGAGTGATGGAAATCAACTCGGGTGGGGGTGGTGGCAGCGGCACCTGTGGCTCCTGATGAGCCTCCCTCACCTCATCTCTGGCTTCAACCCTCTCCGCTCGTTGTCTCCTCGGTGGCATCTAAAATTAGATTAAATTGTATAAGTACACAGGTTATACAGAATTTTAAGAGCAGATGTACGATATCCCAAAAGCGAAAAGTGAATCAACATTCCTAATAGTAGGGCTCTAATACAACCAAACATTACGCGGAAACATAGTAAGCCTTAAAGATCTTATCGATACTAGAACCTGATGCTCTGATACCATCTGTGACACCCCGCCTAATTAAACCTTGGGTGATCAAGCCTTAATTTAATTTAAACAGGTTTCTTAAATGGTTCATTCTTAGCATCACTGCCGAACTTTTTAAATTACTAACCACCTAAGTGAAATTAAGCTAGTGACAAATTTTATCTTCCTTAAGAAGAATAAACAACTCATGCGGAACGATACAATTCAAGCAGTACTAAAATGATTCGCATAAAACTGAATAAAAATAAAGTCTTGCCGAACACCACGGCCAAGAAAACTAACTCAAAATCCAAAATCAGAATAACTGTAAAAGTAAAGATTGGACAACATGTCCCAACTGAGAATACTAAAACTGAGATCCTGCACTAGATCTGAAAAAGAGAAGCGTCTAAGGAATCCCTGCAACATCCACCCGTGCTGCAGCTCCCAAATCCCTATAATGAAATCATGTTGGGTGTCCCTGTGGCTGGGAACCTAAAAGGTTTTTAAAATATTTTTACATAGCAAGAGTTTGTACTCAAAAACATTTAAAAAAATATTTTGCAAACAGTTATCACAATTGAGTTATTGATTACACATATTAAGACTTCGAACACTCCGTTGAGCTTCCTCACCTCTCTTCTATAGTGCACGCCTAACGATGGTACTTAGTTCACTTAGTTATATTGCCCCTGTTAACTAGATCAGTATACCCCACTGCATGTATCCCCTCTCTAAGTCCCCATAACATACTCACAGTATTTTAATAGTCCATATCTCATATGCTATAAACGTAGATAGCTTACTTACTTCTTGTTATCCTTATTCTTATAATAATTACACCACGCTCCTTAATTATTACTAAGATATATTCAATCCATCTTATTATCTACTATCTTTAGTCAGTAGATTATGCATATGAAATACGTTTTATCACACAACATGTATTAAATATTAGTCATCACTAATATACCCTTTTGACACACATAAAGGATTATTGGTTCGGAATGATTCATCGACCCCAAGTGAGAGTTGGTTCGAAATGATCCATCGACCCCAACTATTTATATATATACACATATTCTGGTTCGGGACTCTTTCATCAAGACACCAGTTTTAAGGTTTGGTTCGACATTTTACATCGACCCCAAACATATAATAACTTTATGTTAGTTCGGAATATCTCATCGACCCTAACATAATTAATTTAGGTATAATTCTCTTAACCCAAAAATTTATACAATTTAGTAGGTACACACCCGACCTATCAAATCATGCACGTACGAAATATATTTTCCTTATATTCACCGTACTTATTAATTTACGAATTATTTCACTATCGCATTTATTCGAGTATTCACGCAACTCTAAGGGTCCTGGTTATCCCCTCCCTTAATTCAGTAGTTAAGCTATCTTTAACCTACTGGTATATTTCTGAAATTTACTCTCACTCTTTCCGTAACTAAATTTTCAAATCCCCGATACACGACTCAATCGGCTTCTTCCCATCGGTCCCTTTCTCCAAATTTTGCACTCAATCATTTATGAAGAAATCTCACGGTACCCCTATTGGTATTCATTAAGTCCTTACATAGGTAAAATAGCATCACTAAGATTCCCATTAAGTGACGGTAATTGAAAAGACATTTATCCACAAAATTCTCTAAATTACAGCATGGATCGATCGATCGATGGGATATGGTCGATCGATCGACATTCAAGGATCGATCGATCGATCGATCGATCGAGCAGTGACAGACCCAGATCGTCTTCTTCATGCGGGTTACACCATTTTTGTTTATCCATATCCCATGATAATTCACTACGCTTGTAACTAACGATTTCTAATCACTCCTACATACCCTGGGATGATTACTAACGATTTAAAACAACATAATCGTTACAAATTTCGTCCAGATTAACACAAAATCTTCTTATTATTCAAGAACCCTAAAAATACAATCTTTCCATATTTTCATCATAAGTCCAGATTTTTGGTTCAATTTAATCATCAAGTCTTCTATGATATCAGATTATTTGGAGATCAAAAATGTTCTACATGCAATCCCTATCAATCATGGATCATATTCAAGTGTTTGCATCCAAAAATATCACAAAAATCATGTTCTTCATAAGGCTTATATATGGGTATTATAACTCAATTTATTTTACAAATAACCACTTGCCTTATGTTCAGTAGGGTCTGATTTCGTGGTTTTTGTTGATGATTGATGATCTTTATCCTTCAATCCTTCTTCTCAACAAGTTGGTGGTGAAAATCTCCTTTGAATTCTTCCTACTTCTTTCTTTTGCCTTAGGAAATTGTTTCTCCCTTCTCTCTAATGGCTATGGTGTAGTTTTCTTTTCTCTAACCCTAGCCTCCAATTCTTATAATCTGATTAGGGTTCCAAAATTCGTAGGTCTCCTCGCCCTTAAATGTAAAGAGACCAAAATGCCCTCGTATGGTCTCGGTTTAGCCAAAAATGATCCGGCACTCAACTAGTACCCCCGGGTACACTATTTTGACTAATTCGACCCTTTCGGAATCATCTGTGGACTCTAAATTAACTTTTGAGTCTCTTAGAAATCTATTTCTCATCTCACCTTCAATTTTGTCTACGCGCGATACTCGTTCGAGATAAACTCAGGTACGTATATATAAATCGCTAGGCCGTACATATAAATTATCAATATTTACTATTCACACTTAGTAAATTTTAATCATCATATTAATCAGTATCTAACTCTCAATTAATGTCTAATAGTCATAATGATTAAATTACTCTACTCACGTAATTTAATTTAAAACGCATCACATTAAATTACTTTACTCACGCAATTTAATTTAAAACGTATTTTCCTTCTTAATTTTAACTATGTAGAATTACGGGGTATTACAGATCCCTGCTGATGAATTCATTGGTGGTATTTGGCAAGTAGAAATCATCTCGAGGTTATATTTGGATGGATATGTTAGGCATGCTTGTGAACTCACAACAAGACCTTAGGGTTCGTCATGGTTGGATCAACAATGGTGATTGATTAAAATGAAATCTTTTGGTTTAGAACATAGTGTTGGGGTACCTAGAATTGTGAACTCATCGTAGGTAATTGGGTTATATATTGTGTAAGAATAAGAATTTTGAGGAGGAAATTCCCTAAGGAAGGAAGTTTAAAATATCCCGTCCCGAAAAATTAATTAGATTATATAGAGATTTTATTTGAGGAGGAACTAATCTTAATTAAAGGATTTATAGGTAACGAATTGAATTAAATGAAGAGAAACAGTGAATTATGGATTGTATATAAGATTGGTTATAAATTAACTTAAACCATATATGCCACTTTTACGATTCTAAAAGTTAGTTGGGGTGAATGTTCTAATCTCGAAAGATAGGATATTAAGAGAAAGATCGGTTGCCCAGAGGACCATTCAAACGACATTCAATGTCGTTCGAACTACGATCCATTATTGTTCGAACAAGAGTTCCCATCGTTCGAACGATGCTGATGTAAATCAATGTGTTGTTATCCTCTCGTTCATTGCTCGGTGTTTTAAGTCAGATTGTCTGATGCGGGGTGGAAAAAAAACGTGATTAGCTTGTGGGTATTTGTAAGTTTCGTGTAAAAAATAATTGAAACCTGGGATATTCTAAATCACCAGCCACAAAACGTTGACAGCCTCCCATACCGTCGATCGTGCCCCTTGTCAGCTTTTGGAGCTTGATGACTTAGTGTATAGCAGATAACATATATTTATATATCATTCAAGGACTTCAGTGTGAGTATAAGAGAAGGGTTTATGGGTAGTGAACCCACACAATATTATTATCTCCTATCCCCTCAAATGTTCGTTACCTCACCTCCCATTCCTTATTCTGTCGACCACTATAAAATACATATTTCCTCCATTCATATATATAAGAGGTACGGAAGTGTAAGTTTGTTGTTGGGGGTTTTATGGGTGTTTGAGGAGATATTATTAGAAGAAGATGAATGTGTTATTGTAGGTATTTGACGAGGGTTTTAATGGTGTTTCCTTGGAGGTAATTTGGTGGTGCTAGACAACCCCTATAAGGCCACCTTAGGAGGTGGGGGTTGTCATCTCCCTTGATCTTTCATGCCTTCTAGTGATTTGAGCTTTATTGAGGTGGAATAATCTACTCTTTATATTTAAGACTCCATTTGGTATGTATTTGTAGTCTTGTTATGGTTGAATGTTAAGAGTATGATTAATATGAAATAATGATAGGCTTCTAGTAAAATAAATAAGGGACATTTTAAGGAATAAAAATGTAAGAAAATATCAATTTTGTGCATTTTCTAGTAAAAACTGAAGATAGACATTTTTATGGAAAATAAAAATGTAAGAAAAGATTATCTGTGTGATTTTTTAGTAAAATTGAAAACAGACATCTTTATGAAAAAAAATGTACGAAAATATTATGTGTGTGATGTTTCTAGTAAAGAGAAATAATGGACATTTTTATGGAATAAAAATGTTGAAAAAATGTTATTTTTGTTAAAAATAAAAAGTGGATAATTATTTCAAGGTTTTGAAATAATAAAAGTGTGTGTTTATGAAAATGGTCTAAATTCCAGTAATTTTGATTAAAAACATATTATGAAATAAAATGTTTGCAAATAACATGATTTTGTTGGGAAGTGATATTTTGTTGAAATTAAAGAATAAGTAAATAATTCAAGATTTTAGAATATTGAAAGATGGTATTTGATGAAATGGACACATTGTAGTGACATTGGTGTTAAACATTTTGTTGAATAAAATGTATGAAAATAAGGATTTACTTGGTAAATATTTGGTGAAAAATATGTTTAAACCATGTAGTAGGATTTTGGGCTTAAAATCCACCTTCTCGTGTACATATAAACTTGTAGTATTTTGATATTAAATGTATAAACAAGTTTAGAGAAGGATTTGTTGAGTTTAAACCTAAAATAGTCTTCATGGTGTGTGAAATTGAGACTAAAGAGTATGATGGACTTAAAAACAAAAGACTACATGTTAAATAAAAAGAAAGGGGCAATTTCTTATAAAAGTAGAATTAAGTATAATTGGATTTATTGGATAAAGAAAGTAAAGGAATGTATGTTTCGGAATAATGTTAATCAAAAGTATTAATTAAGTTTTAATGGGTAAACATGTAATGGTTAGTGAGTGTAACTTACTAATGTTGTGAAATATTAACATTTATGGAATTAAGAAGGGGTTAAAGGCGTAAAGGTGTTTCCAATTAAGAAAAATATTACTCCAAGTGTGAAAAGGTGTTAAAGGGTTAAAAATACTTAAGAAGCTGGTATGAATAACTTAATAGTGTTTTGGGTGAAATGAACACTTGTGAAAATGGAGTAAAAGGTGATTTTGAAAATAAATGGATAAAATGCTAATTTTACTTAAAGTGGAACATTTTTATGAAATAATAATGTTGGAAAGGGTGTTACACAAAGTAGTCCTAAACGAATATGATTTGTGGAATAAAAATCAAGGTTAAGGTATAAAAGGACATGAAGCGGGAAATTTTCAAAGTGTAACACAAATTGGGGCGGTAAAGTCCCGAGTTTTGACTTTGATCGGGTAAAAAGGATAAGTTGGATAATGTGGATATTTATAAAATGTTAAAACACATTAAAAGGAACTCGGATGACACCGGGATAAAGCAATAAGGGACCGTATACCTTGGGTGAAAAGTCATAAATCATTGGCCAAAGCATATGGGGCGCATAGACGGCAGTGTGGAGTCCGTGGAAGTATCCGGTATACGAAGATTCCGAGAAAATATAAAGGAAATATGGATCATATCAAGAAATGTGTTAATACAAAATAACTTGAATGAATGTAATAAATACTCCGGTAAATGTGAAATGGACAAGTATATGCATAAATCTATTAATGTCCATAAAGGAATGAAAAATGGTTAAAGGAAATGGATAAATGGGTGATTTAGCAACCTGAATGGTTTAACCCATATTTAACACAAGAATGCGTTGTAAAAGGATTTTCAAAGATTAAATGAGTATATTCTAACAAGGTGAATACGTGTGTTGAAATTGTGATTTTCAATGAAAATGCTAAAGTGTATATAAATGAATGAAAGGGTTAAATTTCGATAAAGTAATGGGTTTGGATAAATCAAGTGTAATGGTTTCAAGTATTGAACCGGGTGTGTTAAATAAAGTGAGAATGCCAAGTATGAAAAATAAAGGTATATGTATGTAGATATATACATATTTTTCCATGCATGTGGTTTTAGCATGTGAGTATTCCTTTTTGTTGTTCGTTTCTATACTGCTTGTATAAATCCCAATGGGCTTAACCTCACATCCCCACTTTGTTAGGGCAGGTTGGGAGAGGTTTTGTATTTTGAGGGTCCTATACAGCTAAGTATGTTTAATTTGTGTTTAAGTTAGTATCTCTGTTTACTTGGGCTTCGGGGTGCTCCCTATGGGTTCCTCACGTAGTTCATCTTGAAATTTGAATCGCATGCTAACAAGTGAAATGTGAATTAAATTAAAATTTTACTAGCAACATTATTTAGGTAGTTTCATTGCACTTCACACCTAATGCTCGCTTCAGACCGAGTTGACTCGTACGTAACCCATAAATCCGGGTCGGGGCGTTATAATATCCAACTCTAACTAACGAGGAAGGGAGTTTTCAAAAAAAAAAAATCTTTTAAAGCCATTTTGAAAAACTATCTCTTTATAAATTCAAAAAACCCTGAAAAAATAAAGTAACTCTTTACCAAATGAATCCATAACTTATTCTTAGTTTGTTGATACGTACGAATCTTCAATCTTCAAAGAGTCTTCAATATTGTCTTCAAATCCAAAGAACTCATGTAGGTACAGAGTATATGTAATGGGATAAGCCAAAATAAAAATAAAATTGAGCGATTATAAAACTTGCTCTTACAAGAATTTAATTAACACATAACTATTCCAACTTATTCGGGTTATTTCTATAATTTTAGTGTTGTGTGACGTGATTGTGCCTCTTTTCGAGCACTTTTATTATTAAATTATGGTTTCATTAGTTTTTTTTATTTTCGACCAAATTCTCACCCTATGAGTAACACGACTGCACCGATTGTTTATCAAGTTAGTTGAGTATCGTGTGACGTGATCGTGCCTTTTGGGGGCATTATTATTATTTACTTACATTTTCACCCCCTAACGCCCTATTTTCAATCATAATCCTTGGTTTTATGAAATTTCTACCAAATTCCCACCTCATGAGTCACATGACTATACCAGTTGTTTCAGAGATTTAATTTAGTGAAGTGTGACATGATCGTGCCTCTTTTCGGCCAGATTTATTATTAAATTGCGTTTTCATTCCCAAATGCCCTATTTTCAAGCTTAAGCCTCAAATTTCTTAACTTCATACCAAAATCTTACCTCGTGAAGTAAACGACTGCAACGGTTTCTTCTATAAGCTAGTTTAGTACCCTGTGATATGATCATGCCTCTGTTCAAGCAGTTTTATTGTTAAATTATGTTCCGCCCCCTAACGCCCTATTTTCAAGCTTAAGCCTCGATTTTTTGAATTATCTACCAAATTTTATCTCATTAAGTACACGACTATGCCAGTTGTTTCTACAAGTTGGTTTAGTTTCGTGTGATGTGATTGTGCCTCTTTTTGGGCAGTTTTATTGTTAAATTTAATCTTGACTATAAGTTTAAGCCTTGATTTTTTTTCATTTTCTATCAAATTCTCGCCTTGTGAGTCACACGACTGTACTGTTTGTTTCTATATAAGTTATTTTAGTGTCATGTGATGTGAATCTATCCACTTTTGATCACTTTTTCCATTAAATTACATTTCCACCCCCAACGCCCTATTTTTAAGCTTAAGCCTCTATTTCTTAATTTTCTACCGGATTTTCACCCTGTTAAATACGAGACTTTACCGGTTATTTCTATGAGTTAGTTTAGTGTCGTGTGATATGAGCGTGCCTCTTTTCAGGAATTTTTGTTATTAAATTATGTTTTCACTCCCTAACGCCCTATTTACAAGCTTAAGCCTTGATTTTTTGAATTTTCTACCAAATTCTCACCCCGTGAGTCACACGACTGCACCAGTTGTGTCTACAAGTTATTTTAGTGTTGTGTGGCATGATCGTCCCTCTTTTTTTTTCTTTTTTTTTTACTAATCACAATTAACCATTTACATAATCAAACAATTTACACAACCAAGAAATCATAAGTAGGCCTAAGGGTATTAATCAAGAAATGATAAACAGTGAAGTTGAAACAAGAATTGACATTACATTATCATCCTTCTTTCTTCCACCTCTTGCCTTTTGTGGAAACGCCGAACCCCTCTTCACCCTACTCGCATACCGGCATGATCGTCCCTCTTCTCGGTTAGTTTTGTTCTTAAATTATATTTTCAACCCTTAATGCCCTATTTTTAAGCTTAAGAGGTTTTTTCATTTTTTTACCAAATTCTCATCCCGTTAATTACATGACAAAACTAATTGTTTTTACAAGATAGTTTAGTGCCGTGTAACATGATCCTGCCTTTTTTGAGCAGTTATATTATTACATTGCACTTTCACCTCCAATGCCCTATTTTCTAGCTTAAGCCTTTATTTTTTTTTATTTCTACCAAATTCTCACTCTGTGGGTCACACAACTGCACTGGTTATTTCTATAAGTTAGTTTAGTGCCGTATAATGTGGTTGTGCCTCTTTTCAGCCAATTTTTTTATTAAATTGCATTTTAACACCCATACGCCCTGTTTTCAAGCTTAAGCCGTAGATTTCTGATATTTTTACCAAATTATCACCTCGTGAAGTACACGATAGAACTAGTTGTTTCTACAAGTTAATTTAGTTATGTGTGATGTGATTGTGCCTCTTTTCGGGTAATTTTATTATTAAAGTATGTTTTCTCCACCTAACGCCATGTTTTCAAACTTAGGACTTGTTTTTTTTAATCTTCTACCAAATTCTCACCCCCATTAAGCACACGACTACATCGATTGTAATTAAAAGTTTGTTTAGTGTCGTATGATGTGATCGTGCCTCTTTTCTGTTAGTTTTGTTATTAAATTATGTCCCCCCCCCCCCCCCCAACGCCCTATTTTCAAGCTTAAGCCTTCATTTTTTGAATTTTCTATCAAGTTCTCATTGTGTGAGTCACACAACTGAATGGATTATTTATACAGGTTATTTAGTTCTGTGTGATGTGGTGGTGCTTATTTTTGGCCAGTTTTATTGTTAAATTAAATTTTCAACCCCTAGTAACGTATTTTCAAGCTTAAGCTTCGAATTTTTGAAATTTCTATCAAATTCTCACCTTGTGATGTAGACTACTGTACCGGTTATTTTTACAAGTTAGTTTAGTGTCGTGTGATGTGATCGAGCCCCTTTTGGGGCATTTTTGTTAGTTAAATTATGTTTACACCCCCCTAAAGCCCTATTTTAATCTTAAGCCTTAGTTTTTTGAAATTTGAATGTAACAATCCACATTAGACTTGACGAATAATAAATTAGAGTTTGAGATCGACATTACATTTAACAATATTTATACTATAGTTTAAAAATTGGAATCTTCATCATTCGCCCCACTAAAATTATCAAACTATATCGAAATTAAATTTTACAACCCATATAAATATACCCCTGTAAAGTATTTAGAAATTGCTTTAAGTTTGGGTTGTCAACCAAAATGGATTGATAGTCTGTAGGAGATTTCAGGTCATCCAAGGTACTTGTGAGATGTTTTGGTGCATATAAGACGACGGACCACGGTTCGTTGTTGATATACTCCGAGTAAAACACTTGCTTAAGATTTTCAAGAAGTGCCAGCACCTCATCCCTGTATTCCCAAACTCTTTCTATATGGGATAATCGCAGAGCCGAACAACTGATATTCTGTCTTATCCGCTCTTCCCCTTCCTTCCTGAGCCAAATACCTAAGCTAAGTATTGGTCGACTCCTTCATAGCATCCAAGTCCTACCCATACCTATTCCAGATAAATAAATGGCTCGTCATTTATATGATCCTTTTTGTTCATCTTGGATAAGTCTAACATTATCAGATTAGTATCTGAATCAACTTTACAAGCATTTTTGTCTTCAACTTTTACCTAATAATAGTAAAACATAACCTCTTTAAAATATGTATAGCCTAATTCAAAAATGTTTTGAATTACACCATATTAAGTCATTTTTGCTTTAATGAGGTTTTTGGCTTTGCCACTCACCTAAAAATATGTAAGATCCTTATATGAAATGCCCCTATTTTGTAACAAAGTATTTTGCTCGTAGAACTTCGATGAGAATACATACCATTCATATGATTCTTTTTAAACTTGTATGTTATGAAATTAGTACACTAACGAGACGAGTAAGCCTTGATGTGGCATCACCCATGTTCAACAACTGAAATTATGTATTACATAAGTTTATTAGATAACTTTTAAATATTTGAATTATTTATCATTTAATAAGTGACGTTTAACAAAATAATTACCCTATGTGACACCCAAAGTCTAAATGCACTGTCTAAATGTGAAAACTTCTTTCACTTTTTGTTGTATCCGGATGCATTATATTTTCTACATTGAATTGAAAATTTATCAATAAGGTGATCATATATAGTATATAACAACATGAAATAAAATATAACAAGAACTTATTCGCTCAATTAGTCGACATCTCCATAAGTTTCAAATATATAATGAGTCACTTGCTCATATTGTAACCTTGTCAATTTATCTCATTTGGCCATGACTTGACCACCCTCATCGTCAAACTCACTGAAAATGATCCATCATTAAGGATTAACTCGATTATCACACACTACCAATTTTAGTTTTCTAAATTAATTAAACAATTTAGAACTATGCACCAACTATATCAAACGTGTTGTGTAACTGTAAACTATTAAACTATTATATATTTCCCTAAGCATGAATTCAAGTAATTTAAGAAAAAGAAAATAAATTAAAAAACCACAACACGACGATGTACAAGGGAAATCCACAACAGTAAAAACCTTGGATGGCCCAGCCACGTAAATTCACTATGGTATAGGAATTACACAAGCACGACGGATGACTTACTCAACCGACTCGACTTCTTCAAGCCTTGATGTGCTCTTCACTCCTTGAACCTTCTTCATATCAACAATGCATGAATCCACCCATGATACACCATAGCGCATGCTCTCCACACATCACAGTGTCCACCGATCGGCTTGAAACCTATCACCATAACAAATACAGAATCCACCGTATCAAATCGCAACACACATGAAATGCACTCAATGAAGACTAATCAAACTTTAGTGATCAAATATGAGACCTCAAGAGTATTAATATGAAAATTAGATTTCAAACTAATGGGTGTAAACTAGGGTTTTGAAGGCTTTGTATTGCTCTTGGAAAACTGATTTTGAAAGCCTTAGAAACAAAACTGACGTGCAAAGCTTATATATATATATTTATGTAAAAATAAAGATGGCACGCACTTTGAGGAAACTCGTTTGAATGACAATAGCTATTTTGTTCCAACCAAAACAAATTCGTCCAAACGATCTATCTAATCTCATTTGAATAGGTATCAAATGAGCTTCTCACGAAAACTTTCTATCAAGTAGAACCAAGTTGCTCAAAGGTCGCTCGAAGGTCGCTTAAAGCTCATTAGAACAACATGCCCAAACTCCTTTGAACGAAGATAAGAACTTGTTCGAATTAAACAACTGAATTTATTTGAATGGCTGTAGAAACTCGTCCGAAAGACTTCAAAATATAAAAAAATGTTTTCTGTTAAAGTCGTTTTTCAAAGTAGCCTCAGAAAAACATTTTAATAATACTAATGCACAAAACATATCTAGGGATCAAACATAATATTCATTCATACCTCTTGAAATCCCATGGGCATTAAAGACGAAACTCAACACAAAACACGACATGATGATTAAGTCCCTTTACTTGGCCAATATGATCTTCAATCATGCATAATGGACTTGAAGGACAAATAAACTCCAATCCTAACCTATGACTCAAACGATTTTCTCTAGATCGAATAAAGCTAAAATACATACAAATTATCTCGATTTGAAAATTTCTCTTACAAATGTCCCCCTTTGTCTATTCCAGGACAAAATCAAAAATAAAAAACTTAGGGACCGTCAAGCTCTCCTAAAACTCAATCCGAGCCCTAAAAAGAAAAAGTACAAAGGCTTGACAAACACAAACTATTGAGTAGCTTTGATCACTTTTTTTCATCGTTTTAAACATTCATACTTAAACATACATTTCACATGTAAAGAGAATATAACATATAATCCGCATATGGGAAACAAAAAGCCACCTTTGTTGAACATCTCCCCCCTTAGGTTAGATGTTTCGCCCTTTTTTGTTCGGGAATAAACAAAGGTAAAGTGCACAATATAAAATTCTCCCCCCAAGTGTAGCACATGTGAACATAAAGGAAAAAAAAAAAGCAATGTCATGTAATGATGTAAACTGCAAATGGTAACAACAAATGAACTCAGCAACACAAGCGCAAATAATCCATAATAGTGAAACATACGATACTAATGCAAAGAATGAAGAAAACAATACCAAAATGATCATATATGATGCCAATAAGATACAAATGAAGCATAAGGCAAACAAGGATTAAATGTAATGCAAAGACTCAAAACAAACATACCATATATATATATATATATATAAACCACAAAAGACGCAAAACAATTAGCTTTCCACACTCGTAGGGCATAAATGTATCTAAACCAAATATGGCATTAAGTGAAGGGGTGTGAACTAGAAAACAAAAGAAATATATCCCAAACACTCAAGATAGTCTAAAGAATTATATTTGACCACATTAACTTATCAAACTCATATGTAGCCTCAGGTGACAAATAATGTGAACTCGTAATGGAAAACATACACAATGCACAGTAGCCTTGAAACCATAATGATCCTCAAATCAATAACGTCAAACATTTAAGCTTAACTAGGACTCGTTATGCAAACCCATTAAACTTCAACTTATAACACCGTCAAGCTAAACATATTCAATTTTTCTCTCTCATTTCTTTGAGAAGATATCACACTTTTGATGATTAGTTTTAAACATGGCCCTGGAAAGTTATCTTTTCTTTTTCTCACTTTTCTTTTAGGATCCTTTCAATGGTGGTCATTTATGCAAAAGAGATTTAATCCCTCTGTAGCCCTTTCCCATTGGACACTCATATTTTTTAATGCTAAGAACAACCTACGCAATGGTTCTGACATACACAAATCCCCCATAAATAGATATGTATTAACAAGATTGATAGGAGAACGCCTCACTTATATCATGAAACATAGGTAGTTTAAATCCAAAAGATCTCGTACAAATGTGTTTGGAGGCATATACAAAGAGAATTTATTAAGAAAATAAAAATTGAACAACTTCATGCAAACATGATTAAGAAATCATCCAAAGCATTGTAAACCATAATCTAATTCCCTAGCCACATGGAAACATGGAATTAATGGGATTCAAACACACCAATATGCCAGATAAAATGGTTTAAACTACTACACAAAACAAAACAAAAATATTTTTGAGTTTTTCAAAAAATTCAAAATTGACTCAAAAGATAAACAAAATCGTTTTGTATTTTTCTCATATAGATTCAAAAAATGAAGAATCAAAATAAATAAATAAACACGAATATCATACAACTAGCAATAACATATAACATAAAGCACAAATGCTAGTATAATAAAAACATGCAAACACAATCAACCATTAGATATAGCATGATAAGAATCATGCGTAAGCATGCAAGAGTTAACAAGTCTAACATTTAACACCTTCAAAGTGGATTTCCTTAACCACATAGATGTAACATGACAATCTTGGGTTTGGGGAACCTTGATTGCACTAAACTTAGATCATAACAAAAATGCCTAAGGTGACCTTTTCCACCAGAATGTGTGTAAGTGTAGACACGAAGAGGAATATTACCTTTGAGTTAACATTTTATAATGTCTTTGTCTACAATCGACTCTCTCAAAATAATGGACTTGTCTTTAGCAGCGGAAGCATCAGGAATATCAAATCCAATTCAAAAATTATCATTTTTGAGTTGGATGGTTCCTAAAATCGTATCCCACTTCTCTGGCCCGGATTCCAAATCAAATTTAGACAAGTTGAGCCTCTTAATTTTTCTTTTAACTCCAAAATCCTAAACTCGTCAAAGATTAGGGACTCATTAATATTTTCCATCAATCCATGAAGGCTATATCTTTCTCCCTTAACATACTCGAGCTTCTTCCTAAGAGCCTTCTCAAATGCCCTCAAATCCTTTATCAATTTACTATCATCATTACCTATGACATGTTCTTTCTATTTACCTTCTAAATACAAGTTTGCATTTTCCAACATCAATTACTCCATGTATAATGCATGAAAGGCAACTTAAATCCCACTTTCTCCCTCCTCTTATTCTTATTCCTCACTAGTTTGGGAGTCATAAGACCAGACCTTGTAACCATCATGCATAAAATTGTCTTCATCGAAAGACTTTTCATTGAAGCTCACGTGACAAGCCATGAAACGAGTGTAATCACGATTTACGGGGCAATCAGGTTCCTCTTCTGACTCACTATCACTAAGGGTATTATTGTAAACAACATTGTTATTGCCTTGTCTCTTAAGCCTAGTGGGACACTCAACTGTCATATGGCCATAACCCTCACATTCAAAGCACTTATTTGAATCATACCTCTTAAAAAATTTCATTTCAATTCCTTTTAAGATCTCGATTGTTAAGGAATTTTCCATCATTATTCACTTTATTCTTTTCAAATGTTTTCTCCTTTCAGTATTTCAAAGCAATTACCTTGTCTTTCTTCTTCTTATTGGGTGGAATCATATCGATCTCATAGGTTTAAAGGCCACCCAAAAGCTCTTCGAGTTTTATAGAGTCAAAATTTCCTAACGATTTTAACACACTGACTTTGGGATTAAATTTTTTAGGTAACAACCTTAAGATTTTATTCACCAATTTAATTTCGGGAATTTTCTTACCTGAGTTTACAATGTCAGAAAATCTCACATAGAACTCATGGAAATTTTCATCTTCATCAATCCTAATGGTTTCAAAAAATTTGGTGAGATTTTGAACTTTGGAAGCTTTAACCACATTAGTTCCCTCATGGGTTAGTTAAAGTATGTCACAAACCTCTTTGGACATTTCACATGTCATAATTTAATGAAACTCCTCTGGTGTAACCACATAAAATAAAATGTTATGCCCATAAGAATTATAGCTACACAACTTATGGTCATCCTCAATTTATCTCTCAACGAGTTTAAGGACATTAAGATCACCTCCTAATATTCTGGGTGGGGTCCACCCCTTGCTATGGTTACCCATACCCACTCGTCAAGGGACTTAAGTGCAAATTTCATATGCACTTTCCAATACAAGTAATTTGACCCGTCAAACAAAGGTGGACTAGATATGGATTGACCCTCCATATAAAAACCTCCCAGAATCATGATTTAATAACTTCCAAACACTTGCTCTGATACCAATTTGAAAGTACTCTAGTACTAAGGATTGACCTGATTATCACACACCGCCATTTTAATTTTCCAAATTACCAATTAGATCAAACATGTTATGTAAACTATTAACCAATTTTACCCTCACATAGACAGCCTCGTGATTTCATCTCATACCCTTGGCCTCAAAATGGACAGAATTCACCAAAATGGGTATTTTAGTCATATTAGGTCTGCATGGAAGGGTGCACATGATGTCATTTAATGTGGAGGGAATAATCACACATTTCATGCAACTTCTAGAAGGAAAAGTGTCAATAATCAGGAGGGGCATTTCAATCAACACTATCTTTATCACTCGGGTGCACATTACACCCCAAGACACCTATAATAGGATTGTACCTTCTAACTTAAGGAGGATGTCATCTCATTGTAAAGTATACCAAAATTCTGACAAAATACTATTTAAGAGATAAAATACTAAACTTGTAACTTTTATAACACTATTAAACTAGTGAAGAATGAGTTACTTGACTGTGGATGTAGGTCAATTGGATGAATCACTTATATATGCATGTTGATCTTATTTTTGTACTCAATTACTGCATTAACTATTCATAATAATACCCATAAACTGCTTAGTTAATGACTCACTGAATCATTCTTCTTTTATCTAAGCAGTTAACATTTCTTGTAACGTTATAATGGCACCATATCTGGGAATCAACTATTGACTCAGTTATTTTTCACGGGTGAACTCGTTCACGATGTGATTATAGGCACAAATCTGAGTCAACTCAGATCTAAATCTATAGTTTGAAGGTTTGTGTTAAGATTTACCCTCCTTCATCTTCAACTCAGTTTCTGGGTACTTGTGACCTTGATCATTGTTTAAGTGAAATGCGTGGTAAAAATCTCTATTGACCATCATATTTATGGTATTTTGATCCTAAAATCATCACCAGTTCATCCCAAAATTTATTTTTCTGATAGATCTTGAAATTCTGGGTAAAAACGTTAGCGCTGATTTGTAAATTTTGTGTTTATTATTCACTCTCTTATTAATAAGTTTTATATGTTGAGCTTCTTGTAGGATATATTAACTTGTTGAACAGAAAATATCATCAGACTTACCACTACCGCCTCCTGGCGTGATGCAAACTTCAAGGAGTGCACCACCTTCAAAAATGGCAGAGCTCAGCGAAGCACTAAAAAAATGATAACTAACCGAGATAAAATAAAATATAGATTATGGATATTGCTCAAACATTAATGTGAAAACCATCGGAAGGGTTACAAACCCTTCTATTCTGGCGATTAAGGATAGTCGAACTCCACCACAAGATTGGATCCATGAACCAAGGAAAGATGGGACATTAAGGATAAGATGCAGAAATGTAAAAGGCTCTCATCGATTCAAATTTCAAAATAGAGGAGAGGATCCGAATGACTATGCCTCGGAAGATGAGGAAGGGGCAGAGGTTGAATCTCATCAGGGAAGCTGAGACTATTCCTATTTACCAGGTAAAAAATCCTATATCCCAAGAAGAGTATCTGCAACTTGGATGAAGTGTCGACTACAACAGAGGATTAGTTCCTTCACTAGGCTTATGAATCAATCAGCCTTTGAAAGGCTAGGACCCAGGCGTTGTGCCCAACCTACTGACCAAAGCCAATGTGGTGTAATACAATTATTACAGGGGCATAGGGAAACATCGACCTTAAGGGGGTCGACCTATGTTGGACCTAAAGATATGTCTCATACATTGACAAATATGAGCCGAGGAGGATCGAGGAGAGAAGGGTATTGGGAAAGTTACATTTAGAGGCTTGAAAATAAGTTGTGTGACCTGATAAAGAGTAAGAATCCCTTTGAAAGGGGATACAATAAAGGGACTCCCTTCCTATCAAAAAATGTTAGCGATCCAACTCAAGTGATTCAAACCTCTAGTGGTAAGGTCAAAGTATAATGGAAGATAAAATCCAATTCATTATGTGGAAATTTACTAATCTGCCACTGATATGTAGTTAGTGCCAAAAGAAATAAGATGTCGAGCATTTTTAGGCACTTTTGCTGGAGCAGCACATATGGTACACAAGCCTGCCTAAGAGTTATATAAGAAACTTTAAAGATATTGATCATAAGTTCATTCACAACTTTTATTTTGGCCTCTATCTAGCAAGGAGGTTTATCAACCTCCTTAATGTTAAACCGAAGAAAGGAGAAACACTCGAAGGCTTTAACTATAGGTTCAACAAGGAAAAACTTGAAGTTGTTGACTATGATAAAAAAAAATTCCATGACAGCCCTTAATAACAGGATCTTACCTAGATAACTATATTGGGGGCTCTCTAAAGACCCTCATACCACGATGAATGAAATTATGGAAGTGGTTGGGAAGGTCATGGCATTGAAGGAGGGAATGGAAGCCAAAAAAAGGAGATCTCAGAGAATATAGGACAGGCAAGTCTTCTAATAAAGGAAGGTAAAAAGCCGAAAGATGGGGAATCAGATGAAGGATTCAACGATGAGGTAGAGTTGCTTAAAAATCCTAAAGGTCCCAAGGGAGACCTGAACTTGATTTCATTTGGCAGATATGTGATTTCAGGAGGATTTACTGGTGGAGTAGTTGAACGAGCCGACAGATAAGCATACGAGGGAGAAGCAAAAGTCAGCCCTCTACGAATGGTGTGAATCATATAGAAAAAAAGTAAGAACCTAGGAAGGTGAAGATCGATTGGATGATTGTTGGATTTTATAGGTCGGATTTTAAGAACATCATTTGCCCACATGATGACCCATTAGTTATTATCCATATGGTTTTCCAGTACAATGTGTCTCGAATCCTTGTAGATGGAGGAAATTCAGCATATGTAATTTTCTAGGATTGTTTCAAAGGACTAAAGCTAAATATGAAACAAATCAAACCCTAACATCAACCCCTCATTGTCTTTAGTGGGGAGAAATTTTTCCCATCGGCATGGTGGAGTTAAATGTTTGTATAGGTATATGGAAAACTTGCGTGACAAAAAAACTAAACTTTTTTTGTCATGGACCAACATGTGATGTCAACTATAATAATATTTTGGGACGATTTTCCCCAAAATAATTTGAAGTTATTCCTACGACTGTTCATCAATTGATGAGATTTCCTACCCATTTTAGGGTAGGAGAGGTATGTGGAGATCAAGTTGAAGCAAGAGAATGATACTTCACATCTGCTGAATAGAAAGAACCTTCCAAGTGTAAGACTACTTCTTACAATATAAACCCTATGGATGAGAAGAAATTGATAAAGGGTGAGGTAGTCAAAAGGCTAGAATCGATGGTTCTCGATGAAGAGGATCCTGAAAAAATAATGCAAATCATCTCGTCCTTGAAACCATATGTTAAGGCTAATATGGTTAAACTTTTTAAAGAGCATCTTTGAATGGTATCATAGAGATATGCTAGGGATAGACCTTAAAACCATTTGCCATAACTTAGATGTAGACCCTTCGACCAAAGAATTCAAACAGAAGAGGAGGTCGTTTTCCCCAAATCGGTACTAGATCATTCAAGAAGAGCTGATAAAACTCTTAGATGCAGGGTTCATAGAGGAAGTAAAGTATCCTTACCGAATTTCCAATGTGGTGCTCGTACCGAAGCAAAATGGAAAATGGCATATTTCCATCGACTTCACCAACCTGAATAAGGCATGCCTGAAAGATAATTTTCCTTTACCTTGAATAGACCAAATGATGGACGCTACTACATGCCATGAACTCATGAGATTCAGGGATGCATACAACACGTACAATCAAATATCGATGAATGAGGATGATGCTGAGAAAAAATCATTCATAACAGATAAAGGAACTTGTTACAAAGTGACGCCATTTGACTTAAAGAATTTCGGAGACACGTATCAGCGATTGGTGAAAACAATTAAAGACCAGATCGGCCAAACTATGTAGGTTTACGTGGATGACATGCTGATAAAGAGTCTTAAATCTGAAGATCGTGTGAAAGTCTTTGCCAAACTTTTGATACGATGGAAAAACATAAAATGATGTTGAACCCACCCAAATGTATTTTTTATGTAGGTTCTAAAAAATTCCTTGGCTTCATTATAAACCAAAGAGAAAAAGAGGCTAATCTAGTAAAAACCAAGGCAGTGAGACATGCAACCACTAAGAAGTCAAAAGAAAGCTTAGAGACACACAAGGTTCATAGTGGTATTGAATAGATTTGTTCTAGAGCCACTGGTAAATGCCTATCGTTCTTCAAAGTCATAAGGAGAGCCTACTCCTTCGTCATCGAATGGAATAAAGAATGTGAGAAAGAATTTCAAGAATTAAGGGGATACTTAAGTTATACTCCTTTATTTTCATGAACCCTGTGCGAAAAAAGTTACTTGTATTTAATAGTCTTAGAATCGGCGATCACCTCAGCGATGGTTTGGCTAGATCATGGGGTTCAAAAGATAGTATCTTGTACAAGCAAAGCTTTTCAGGGTAAGAAAGTCGATATCCCGGGATAGAGAAACTAGCATTTGTGCTCATTCACACAGCAATGAAGATGCATTCGTACATCCAAGAACATGCAATTATTTGTTGTGTTAACGAATCAGCTTCTTAGGAAAATTATGCATAAACAGAGAAATTTGGTCATCTTATGGCGTGGTCATTGAACTTAGGGGATAAGATTATCAACGTCGTATGGCAATCAAAGTTCAGGCGCTTGTCGATTTTATTAAAGAATTCACATGGTAGGATCCAAATTTATCAAAGTAACGCTATCCTCTGAGCCAGGCTCTTCAACATATACCTCGACCCCAACAATTGAGGCTCCCTCACAAGACTCATCCTCAATCAAATTTTTTTTGCCTCTAATCACTGAGGCTCCCTCTCAAGCCTCGGCTCCTTCAATTGAGGCTCCTTCTCAAACCTCGACCTCGGCCAAAATAGGTTCAGTTCAAGAGAAAGGAAAAGGAATTATCGAAGATAAAGACATAAAAACAACCTTAAATGACCAACTAGAGGAAGGCCACTAACCATTTGATTCAGAGATTACTATTTGGAAATTATATCTGGATGATTCCTCATATGTCGTAGGGAGTGCACGAGAGTCATACTCTCATCACAAGATTAAACTGATATCGAATATGCAATCCAGTATAACTTTTCTGCCTCCAATAATGAGGCAAAATATGAAGCATCGATAGTGGGATTGAATTTATCTTTGTTAATGGAGTAAAGAAAATTTTGTCCCATAGCGATTTTCAACTTGTGGTAAGACATGTATTAGGCGAGTTATGAGGACAAAGATAATAAAATGGCCAAGTACGTAGCCAAAGTGACGGCACTTATATCCCGTCTCGTGAAAGTAAAGATACAAAGAATCCTAAGGGTGGATAGTGCCAGAGCATACACTTTATCTAAATTAGCATTAGCTATGAGAAATGAACTTCGAAGGGTGGTACATATCAAAATTTTAGTATAGACAAGCATTGAAAAAGAATATCCTGAGATAAAAGTATTCAACCTTAACCTTGGTCCTTCTTGGATGGTTCCGATTATAGACTTTTTGAGATATGGAAAGCTTTCGGAAACTAAGAGGGAAGTGAGAAAGATCATATTCAGAGCTACTAATATTGCTATCTTAGGAGACATATTGTATAAAATAGGATACCTTTTTCCTCTATTGAGGTTTATTCATCCTTCAAAGGTGGAGAACATTTTGAAAGAGGTACACGAGGGTTCTTACGAAAGTAATATTACACTAATTTTCCCCCTTTAGTGGATGAATCTAAAATCAAATTTCTCGCTTATCCTGCTTGATTATTTATTATATCTATGTCTTCTTATGTTAACCCCGTGTATGACATAAAAAGGGAAATACATTGGAATTTGAACTCAAGCATTTTGAGACTATGACATAAATTAGGATTGGCTCCAGAAAATATAGACTTAATGAAAGTTAGGATTATCTCTAAGACAAAACTACAAGGGTAAATAAGCCTAATCTAAAAATATTAAGGCCGAGACCCACAAAGATTATATACGACCTGATAAGTCTTAGTCAATCTCGTTAATGGTAAAAAAAAAAATTACAGTAAAAAGATCGGCATAAATGCCCCTAGTAAAAGTTAAAAATCATAATTTACAAAGTAATGAGGCAAAGCTCAAGTAAAAATTCCTTTTCAAAACAAATTCGCCCTCGTCTTAATGTAAAACTTGGATATGATCCAGGATAAACATAAGGGAGGAAATTTAACTGGTTGGGCCAATTTTATAAAAGTTAGTTTAAGGAAAAATGTGGATTGATATTCACTGCATGTTCGGTTAATTTAAGAAAAAGTGGTTTGAGAACATGATAGTCATTTTATTTATAATAATATCACACTCGTCCAGATGCAAAATCTAGTTATGGCCCAAATTAATCAGAAGAAGTATAAGCAAACTCCGAGTTTTACTTGGAGAATTTTTTTGGTATTTGGATAGTTTAATAAAAGTTAGTTTGAGGACAAATTGGCACCTCGCCAATTTTTTCGGCTAATTTAAGAAGAGCATGTTGAAAAATAAGTTAGTCAAGGCAACAAAGACATAAGAACTATATAAGGTTCGGCCTCAGACTTGTAAGTAAGCCTGAGTAATAAAGTCAGGCATATGGGGGATACTAAAAGGGACACCTATAAATAAAACATGCTTAACCAAAATACTCAAAAAGAAGCACACAAATCAAATGCATGAAATGGAACATCAAAAATCATTAGCATTGCAAAAATAAAACTCCTAGGAGTTAAATATAGCACCCCTTTCAAACCAAAAATACACATACGACACAAGGTAGAAAGGTATGTCTTATCCAAAAGATATTTTTGCACAAATCACTATCAACTATCAGCCTTCGACTAATTTATTGGCCCTCTTAACCTTCGGACTTCACGGGTTCATCCTCAATATTTAGTCGACCTCCATAAAGTCGGCCTCAACATTCAGTCAGACTATAACGTTAGCCTCAATATTTTGTGGGCCTCTCTGAGCTCGGCCTCAACATTCAATGGCCTAAAATAAGGAAGGCATTAATATTCAGTGGCCTCAAATAAGATCATCCTCAACATTTAATCGGTATCCATAAGGTCGGCATCAACACTCAGACGGCGTCCATAAAGTTAGCCTTAACATTCAGTGGGTCTCTATGAGGTCAGCCTCAACATCTAGTGGACCTTCATAAGGTCAGCTCCAATATTCATCGGGCCTCTATAAGGTCGGCCTCAAATAAGATCGACCTCAACATTCAGGGAGTTAAATAAGGTTGGCCTTAACATTTAGTCAGCCTTTCTAAGTTCAACCTCAATATTTAGTGGCATCAATATTTAGTGGACCTCCATAAGGTCAGCACTAGTATTCAGGATCCCCACAGCTCCATCATCCTTCATAGGATTGGCCTGCACATTTTTGGCACCCCCATCTCCTTCGGCCTTCAAGGTTTGTCCTTCCTAGGTTAGGCCTCAACATTTTAAGGCCTCATTAAAGGTTCAACCTTATCATTTTAGATCCCTGGCTCAAGGTTCGTCCTTCATAGGTTTGGCCTTAATATTTTAAGGCATCATCCAAGGTTCGGCTTTATTTCGGAGCTTCATCTCAAGGTTCAGACTTCATAGGTTTGGCCTAAACATTTTAAGACCTCATCTAAGGTTCGGCCCAATCATTTTGGAGCTTGATATCAAGGTTCAAGCTTCATGGTTTAGCTTTAGTATTCAATGGAACCCCATCACTTTTGGCTGCGAAAAGGATTGGCTCAGAGCCTCCAACCTCATATCACATTTGATATAGTTTAGAACATTGAATCTTAGGGGGTAATTGACGATAAAAAATGATATCCTCTCAAAAAAATTATACCCTCACAAGGTCGGACTCATATCCTAAGCCTCACCCTTACAGGGTTGGCCTCTTGTATTCAGCCTCATACTTTAACAAGGTCGGCCTCATATCTTTTGCCTAATACCTTCATAGGTTCAGCGCATATCATCAGCCTCATACCCTCACAGGATCTGTCTCTTTTCCTTAGCCTTATACCCTTGGCCTCATAAGGTCTGCCAAAATGAGACAGAGAGCTAAAGATGCACATAATTCACCATAAAAGGTATTATAATCATATCAGACATACGCATAAGGGTGCATATGCTGTAATTTCATGTGTAGGGAATAATCACACATTTTATATAGCTTCTAAAAGGACATGTTTATAATCAGGAAGGGAATTTCAATTAACATTCTTCATGTCACTTGGGGTGCACATTACACCTCAAGCCACCTATAAATAGGATTGTACATTCTAACTTAAGGAGGTGGTCATATCATTCTAAAGTATACCAAAACTCTAGAAATATATTATTAGAGAGACAAAGTACTAAACTTATAACTTGTAGAATGCTATTAAACTAGTGAAGAATCAGTTACTTGACAGTGAATGTAGGCTAATTTGTTTAACCGCTTATATTTGTGTGTTGATCTTATTTTTTGTACTTAATTACTACATTTACTGTTCAATTCCATACCCATTTACTTCTTAGTTAACGACTCACTAAGTTCTCCTTCCTTTATCTGAGTTGTTATTTTTTGTGTAACATCGGCGATGACACTTTAGAACAACAACGAAACCTTCATGTACCATATATTCCCCTCTAGTCTGGGGGGATATTTCCCAAAAGTGGTTCGAGAAGCTACCACATAAGTCGGTAAATAGATTCAAGTAGCTAGTAAAAGATTTTACCACCAGGTTTGTCACTAACAGTTATTATCCAACAATAATGGACTAGCTCCTCACAATGAGGATGAAGCCCCAAGAACCTTGCATTAATATGCTAGGCGATACTGGGAAGCTTACAATGATGTGGAAGACTGCTCCAAGCAGGTTACCGTGGCGTCATTCAAAATTGGCCTACCGAAAAACTCTATATTGCACCAATATCTCACCAAAAAGGAGGCCATAACTATTGATGATATTATTTCCAGAATAGAGAACATGCCAAGGTTAAAAATGTGGTTGTTAGCATCATGTACGATAACGGCCAACCAAAGACGGGTAAAAATAGAGACAAAGAGAATGTTCCCAAAAAGGTGGAAAAAAATAAAATTATGGATTTAAAAACAATGACAAGGTGGACCCTACCAAATCCTACTAAGCGGTGAACACTATTTTTAATGAGCCCAACTATAAGATCTTAAACGAGATAAAAGATCAACGGTTCCTCAAGTGGTTTTTCAATATGATGGGAGATCCATCCAAGAGGAACATTTCCCTGAGATGCGCCTATCATAAGGAGCATGGGCATAATACAAATAACTATAAGGCTCTTAAATGTCATTTGGAAGAGTTATCCCAGGCCAACCACTTAAACGACTATGTGCAGACGAACGGTGTAAAGCCCATCGTGGAGATTGATCAGAAGCCTGACAACGTCCTAGATAATGATGAGAATGGACATAAAGTCTTAAGCAGATCCAAGGCAATGTTATTCAAATGGAATTAAAGAAATTCACTACGATGATGGAGGCCTTCTAGATTGACCATACCAAAACTCCAGCAGGAAAATGTTGATGACCAAAATATTTAAATAAAACAAGAACATAGTCTTTATCGAGGAAGACTTGGTCAGAATCAGGACTCCGTATCATGACGCACTAGTAATCATTCCAAAAATTTCCAACTGGGACATGGATAAGCTATTAGGTTACCAGGTAATCTCTTCAGATCTTATGTACCTAAAATTGTTTAACAAGTTCAATCTCAAGAAGGAAGATCTGAAGGAAGCGATCATCGCTTTGGTCGGCTTCGCTGAAAAGATGGCCATGCCACTAGAAAAAGTGATATTGCCAATCGAAACTGGGAATATCTCAAAGTTCGTCTAGTTCCTAGTTGTGGAAATTGATTCTCCTTATAACACCAACCTGAAGGTTTTGCCTTCCACTTATCATCAGAAGCTCAAATGCATCACCTACTGGGGGATGATGGAGTTAAAGGGAAACTAGATCATTGTTCGATTATGTTTTATCCCTACTATGAAGCCTAATCAAGAGAAGAAGATTGAAAAATAAGACGACTATGTCATCTAAGTAGAAATAAAATTATGGTAGACCAGGCGTGGAAGAAATAACGGTGAGCCTCACAGACAGATTCATGGAACCATTACAATAAGTAATATTCGATGACTCAATTTGGGAAGAAATTTTTGATCGGCGGCTCACTCGCTGATCACGAGAAAGAAGAATTAACATATCTACTCAAATATAATCAAGATTGAGAATGCATGGATTCTATGGAATGAATCATATATTATGCCAACCACACACAAATTTAATTTTACCAAATTTTATCTTTTGATTAATTTAGTGTGCATAAAAAGATGTGATACCAATTGAATAAATCAAATAAAGCAGGCAAAAGCACGAAGAAGTAGGAAAAATCCATTTCGGACAAAAAAAATTATTCAGCACTGCAAAGAATTTGACAGACGCAGTCGACTTACTAACTACTTAGAATGACTAAATATAATGCATAAAAGTCTTCAATTCTTCTATAAGAATAGGGCCCAGTCCAGCGTCATCCACAGGAAATAGTCTTCCCTCAGTATCCACCGATCATCCTTCTTCTTCAATAGTAGAACCTCAGTTCCACAAGTCACCAGTAGAGATGGACTCTACAAGGGTTTATGTAAAGGTGTATAGAAAATAGGATTTCATAAACTCAAAAATAATATAGAAATATGTATGATTTAGAAAACACAATCTTGTTTTGTAAATCAAAGTATGAACACTTTTGGAACATGTATAGGAAAATCATTTTTTGCCAGAGGTCTTATGAAATTCTAAACCAAACAGGATTTTATAAAAAAAAACACGAATTTCGAGGCGGAGGGTTCGTTCTAACAAAATTAGGAATTCATTCGAACAAAAATAATAGTTTCGTTCAAATGACATCTTGGTTCGTTCTAGAAAAAGCCTTTTTTCGTTCAAATTCACTTCTCACAAGCTTCGAACGATAAATCTCTATCACGGAAGGGATGTCTCGTTTGAATTTAGTTCAAACGAAACCACACGTCTCGTTCGAACGAGACTCAATTTCATTTGAATGAGACTAAAAAAATTCTTTTTAAATCATTCTATAAAAAGCCTCGATTTTAAATTCTAACATCCCAGAATATAATTTGTACAAGACATGACAACCATAAGCTTTATACCTCCATAAAGTGTTGGTAACGGATCCAAAAATGGTGCTCGGCCACTAATGTATCTTCGAATGAACTTGGAGATAGTGCAGATGTAGCATTCGATTTGAGATGTCGGATTGTAACGGGATACGCCAAAACAACCAAAAAGCCTAAGCTATGAGCAATTACAAAATATTGCTCTTACAAATCTCCCCCTTTGGATATTTCGGTACAAAACAAAACTGAAACCCAAATTGAAATAAAATCCTTTAAGACAATGAATTATAATGTCCTCCAAAACCCAAAAATGAAATGACGTATGAAATTTTGTCTTTAACTGAATCTTGTTCTCCCCTTGTCTAGCTTTGTCTTCATCTTGTGAGGTCTAAGAAATCATCATCAAGGCGGAATGACCTACACACATGAGACAAAAAAAATATCGTGATGTATATGAGTTTTAAATAAAAGTAAGTAAAAATCTTCCTTAATTGTTTCTTCCCTTTTTGTCCATAATAGACAAAGGAGTAGAATCTAATCGTGAAAAACAAGCTTCACATGAAGAAGCAAAAGATCATCACAAAGATAATCATTAAGGCATGTGTAATGATAATCTCAAAAGGCATATATTCTCCACCTACTATTTTTAAAATTTTTCAATATTTTTCAAGTATAAGATATAAAGAGTACATATAGGTACAAAAATATATAGTCACCATGGAATAACACTAAAATTTCTGGATCGTGAAAACGAAATGTAATTGTGTCAACATTTTCCATAGGCAAAATTACCATAAAGATTCATAACATATGTGTACGAAGTCATGAGATACTTCTAAATAAAGATATCAAGGTCATCCTTGGGTCTAAAAGTTGAACTCAAATGAAATTGACTCGAATTATGTAATTAGTCATGAAATTTAATGATTCTTAAAATAATAATGCCAAACTATTTAATGTTTTTCAAGAAAGTCCGTTGTGAAAATCCATTGATCTTCTACTTTATAACTCCCTCAAAATCTCACATATATAAGAATTCACTCTCAAATATTTTAAAGAAATCATAATGCTCGTATGTAGAAAAGAATTAATGAATATAGACTAAATGGCCTTGGCACTTCTGTTTTTGTGTGCCTTTAATCTTTTTAGTCTCTTTTATGCAAATAGTGACTTTTAACACAAAGAATATTTTGTTTTTTCGTAACCCTTTCCATTGCTTAACAATTAAAAATATTTTCTAGGAAAATAAATCCGGGTAATGGTTCTTACATGCACAACTTATCCCTTTTTACATTTGGTTCGTTATTAAGCAGATTTAAGATGAAAACATCATATTCGACCCATGACAAGTAAGTGCAATGTTCAAAAACTTCGTGCACATGTGCAATAAAGATGACAAGGAGTCTAAAATGTACAATTATCATCAATGATCAACGAAATGTTATCCACACATTATTAAGCACACTAATGAAACAAAGTCACGTCTCAAAGCACTATAAAAAGCCACTTGAATGGATGGAATGTAAGGGTGATCTGAATATCTTAAATGTTCATCAATATACAGTGAAAAGACAAAAATACAAAAAAAATTGTCTTTTTAAAAAAAATATCATAATAAAATCTTTTTGGATTTTTTTAGAAATTTTCATAAAAAAAATACTTTTTGGAATTTTTCAAAATACATCAAAAAGAAAAAAATATCAATACAATTATTATACAATCTAGCAATAGGAATATGAGATATGAACATGATAACCTCTTATTCTAAAAAACAGTCTTAACCTCAATCATTATGCCCAGAGGAGTTCCCAAAAGGAAAAGACATCCTATGAAATTCCTCCATCAGACACTGTAAAGTCTTGACTAAATACTCTAATTGCTCTCGATAACTCTCAAAATCTATATAGTGACGTGTGGGAGCATGCGGAGTAACATGTTTGGGAGTGCATGTGGGAGCATGTGTAGGGACTCGTGTGGGAACATACTGGGGAACACATGAGTGAGAAACTCTCTCTAACTTAAAACAAAACTCTCCAAGGTGACCTCTTCATTTGCAATGGGAACAAACATAAACGGTATTGGGTCTACCTTGCTCAAAATTCCTAGGACGAGCTATTCTTGGTAGGTCAGGTCGCCTTGGTGGGTTAGGTTGAGAGCCATAAAGATCCATCACAAACTCAAGAATTGAATTGGGTGCGACTTTAGAAGTGGATGCACCGTCATAATCGATTCCTTACCTCTCAACATTACCTAACACGGTCGAGGAGCCTCTTACCAACCTTCTTAGATGTGTCCTCTAAAGTGACCTTGACCTCTTGGGCTTGTTCGAGATCAATCTCGAGTTGGGATACACAGGCTTCAAGTTTCTCACGAGTCTCCAATGAAGCTCGTAAGACTAGCCACGATGTTGGTCAAATTGGTTTTCTCCCTACCTACAACAATCAAATGTTCAAAAAAAGAAACTTTTGCCTTCTCGAGTTGACTCAACGACGCCTCACAGTCTCTCAAAACTTTCAACTCCTTCTCTAAATTCAACACCCTAAGAGACAAATATTTATTAAGATTTTTTATTTTTAAAGTCTCGATGTAAAGATCACTAAATGCTTTTTGGAATCCTCCTTCTCACTCACTCATATTCTCATCCTCACTCTCACTCTCTCCAGAATTAATCGAAACACCGTCGAGGCTCTCACGTTTAGAAATGTCCTCATTGGAATGGTACACACTAGAAGTACTCATGTGACTTGCCATTAATGCACAGATGTTAAGTTCATGTGATGATCTATCCACGGAATCCATCTACTCAATGTCACTATCACTAAGAGCGGCCTTATGTGCAACATTCTTGCCCCGTCGCTTTAGCCTTGTGGCATACTCGTGGGATTTATGTCCCTTGCCCTCACACTCATAGCATCTTATCTTATCTTTCTCACAAACGTTCTTGCCCTCATTCTCATTTTTATTTTTCTCAAAAATCTTTTCTTTGGAAGAATTTTCCTTGTTAAAATTTTGGAAATTTTCACCAAAAAGGCTAAATCATCAAGCTCATAATCAAACTCGGACTCGAAAACACAAACTTTTTATTTTATTTTTATACTGGAACTTTAAAACAATCCTTATTTTTCTTTTCTCAACAGTTTTGGGAAACATGTCGATTTCATAAGTTTGAAGGTCCCCTATGAGTTCTTCTAACCTAAGAGTGTCTAATATTCCCAATGAATTTAGTAGAGTGACTTCAGGGATAAAATGAGTCGGAAGTGATCTCAAAATCATTTTAACTGCATGCATTTCAGGAATTTTCTCACCTAAATTAAAACTAGAGTTTACGATATCAGACAATCGTTCACGACATTCATCAAACGACTCAGACTCTAGCATGGTAATAGTCTCAAACTGTGTGGTGAGATTTTGCAGCTTAGAAGCTTTTATAGCATTGGTACCCTCATAAGTGAGCTGGAGGGTATCCCAAGATCCTTTAAACGTGGTGCACGTCATGATGCGGTGGAACTCGTCAGGGGTGACGGCTCCAGAAATGACACTTAAACCGCATGAGTTAAAATTACTCCATTGAAATTCATCCTCTGTCCAAGAAATGACGGGTTTAAGATTTTCTCTATTGTCGTTGGTCACACTGGGTGGTGTCCACACTCTTTCACATAGAAGCCAGACTCTTTCATCAATATATTTTAAAGCATACCTCATCTTAGCTTTCCTGCAAGCATAATTTAACTCATCTAAGAATGGTATCCTATTATACAAATTATCCAAAAAATCTAATTTTTTAAAGGATCACACAAAAACTTAGTGTAACCATCTGATACCAATTTGAGAAAGCGGGGATTTTATGGAATAATTCGTATATTAGCCCAACCACACAAAATTCTACTTTACCAAATTTTATCTTTTGATTAATTTAGTGTGCATGTAAAGATGTGCCAATTAAATAAATCAAACCAAGCAGGCAAAAGCACGAAGAGTTAGGAAAAATTCCTTTCAGGTAAAACCTTTTATTCAGCATTATAAAGAATTTGACAGACACGGTCAATATACAAACTACTTAGAATGACTAAGTATAACGCATAGAGTATTTAATTATTCTATAGAATACGTCCAGTCCAGTGCCATCCACAGGAAGCGATCTTTCCTCGGTATCCACCAATCAGCCTTCTTTCTCAACTGTAGAACCTCGGTTCCACAAGTCAGCAGTAAAGATGGACTTCACAAGGGTTAATACAAGGTGTGTGGAAACTAGGGCTTCATAAACTCACAAATCATATAGAGAGATGTATGACTTAGAAAATAAAATCTTGTTTTAGAAAACAAAGTATTAACACTTTTGGAACAGGTATAGGAAAATCGTTCTCATCAAAAGTCTTATAAAATTATGAATAAAATAGGTTTTTATCGCAAAAATGTGAATTTCGAGGTGGCTGGATCGTTCAAATAAAATCAGGACTTTGTTCAAATGAAAACAATAGTTTCGTTCAAACGACATTCTGGTTTATTTTAACGAAAGCCTCTTTTCATTCAAACACACTTCTCACAAGCTTTGAACGACAAATCTCTGTTAAGGCAGCGATTTCTTGTTTGAATGTCATTTGAAGTTAGTCCAAACGAAATCACACATCTCTTTCAAACGAGACTCAATCTCGTTTGAATGAGACCAATAAAAAATATTTTCTTTTTAAAATCCTTATATAAAAAGCCTCGATTTTAAAGTCTAACATCCTAGAATATAATTTATATAAGACATGAAAACCACAAGTTTTATACCTCCATAAAGTTTTGGTGACGGATCCATAAACTGTGCTCGGTCACTAATGTATCTTCTAATGAACTTGGATATAATGCAAATATAGTGTTCGGTTTTAAATGTCGATTTGTAACCAGATACGCCAAACCTACCAAAAATCCTAAGCTATGAGCAATTATAAAATAATTATCTTACAAAGATGTATTTGCTTGGAAGCCCTATGATATGCCTAGGATTGATCCTGAAGTCATGTGCCATAGACTTGATGTTGACCCAGCATTCCCACAGATCACATAAAAAGCGCGTCAAATAGCTCAGAGAAGGCAAAGATTGTGGAAGAAGAAGTGGGGAAAGTCATGGTAGCAAGGTCCTTTAAAGAATTTCAATTCCCCAAATGGCTTTCCAACCCAATGGTCGTCAAGAAAATGATGGATAGTGGAGAGTATACATAGACTTAACTGACCTCAACAAAGAGTATTCTAAAGAGAGTTTTCCTCTTCCAGAGATCGACCTATTGGTCGACACCACAGCTGCCTATGAATGGATGATTTTCTTAGATGCATATCATCAGCTTTCTCTATTTAGTACCGACTAGGAGAAGGCCTCGTTCATTACCACTATTTTCTTGTATTGTTACACAGTCACTCCGTTTAGACTCAAAATGTAGGAACAACATACGAGTGATTGAGAGCAAGATGTTCAAACATCAATTGGGAAACATCATGGAGGTCTATATAGATGACTTATTCGTGAAGATCAAGTATAAAGGAAACCAATTATGTGACCTGAAAAAAATATTTGATGTCCTCATATATTACAGAACGAAGCTCAGTGGAGCCAAGTGCTCATTTGAAGTTCAATCTTAGAAATTCCTGGGATATTTGGTCAGCCAAAGTGGAATCGAGGCAAACCCCAATCAAATTGAGGAGATCAACAACGTCTAGTCACCAAAAAACAAATCGCGATATTCAAAAGTTGACAGAAATGTTAGTAGCTCACTACACAAAAAATAACAATCGGACATGGTTTAAAACTCTGCCAGATCAAATCTAGCACGGTTTTGAACTGTGCCAAAATCAGGTGTTCCAAAATGGTCATTTTTTTCTGGCACGGTTTAAAAGTGTGCCAGATTTGACCAAACAGGAACACTTCTGGCACAATTTTAAATCGTGCCAAAATTTGATATTTCTTGCACACTTTTAAACTGTGCTAGATTGAGTACATTCTGATAAACTTTTGGCACAGTTTAAAACCGTGCCAAAATTTGATACACTTTTGGCACTGTTTTGAACTGTGCCAAATTTTTGGATAAAAGAAAAAAAATTAATTATTTAAAAATAAGAAAATTCACAAATTGCAAATCTTGCACGTTGTTTATAAACTAATGTACATACAAACTTCAAAATATTACAAGTCTTTAGTAATTCACAGACCAAAAAAAATTAGGCAGAGTTTTCTCTATTTTCTATACATTCTAAAACCTGTTAATATAAAATCTGCGTAATATAAAGCCCGCACGACCATAAAATATAACAATAAAATTACCAAAGCCCACACGGCCATAAAAGTTAATAATAAAACTACAAAAGTCGCACGACCATAACACAAATAAATAGAATCATGAATATTAACAATATTAAACAAATAATCCCCATGTTGTAAACCATGCATTTATCTGTATGCTCCACGTGAATAAATATTAACGATAAAATGTTATCCTGCAAAAAAAATAGGATATAAAAAAGAGACGATATTAGTAACCAAGTAATTTATAAAAAAAATCTTACTCAATGAGAAGAGTATGCGCTTGCGTTCAAATGAGGAAATTATATATTAAACACCTTTTAACCCAAACAAACCCTAAACAAGCAACTAGGTGTGATTGAATTAAGAAGTAGATCATGAAGATTAATCAAACACACACAATTGAGGAAAAATCCCCCAAAGGGGCAAAACCATTTATTTTCATTATAATATTGTAACTGTACAATTTCGGATTACAATGAAAATACAAGTGACTAAGAATTACCCTCAGGTATCGATTCTGTAGTCGGCGGCTGGAAATATCCCTTTCCAGGAGGGCTGCAATGAAGAAGAAGAACGGTCTTCTCCACAAAGGTTGAACAGCAACTGGTTGTGTTCTTGGGTTACCAAAAGTGATTCACAAATGTATGAGCAGTTGTGTGAATCAAACCATGAGTTTTGAAACTCATAAAAGTTAAGACTTTTTGGTTTTTGAACTCTGAAAATCGTGTGTATAAGTCTTAGAAACCAACTCCCCGTAGTGGGTTTATAAAAGAAGTCCTGGGCCTTAAAAATCTGAACACGATCTATTTGTGTTTATCCCAGGCGGACCGGTCCGGGTCTGAGGCGGATCGGTCCGGGTAGGCGGATCGGTTCTTTTATTTTTGGCTTCTTCGGTTCGCTTGCGGTCCGGGGTGTACTGGCTTTTCAGCAGGCGGACCAATCCGGTAAAGGGGCGGACCGGTCCGTGGTCGGATCGGTTCGTTTTCTCTAGGCGGACCGGTCCGGCCTGTCAGACTTTGATTCCTCTTCTTCTTTTGATATTCGGATCCGTTGATGACTGTATGAATCTTGAATTTCTTTAACGGTGTAACGGCGTGCGACATAACAAATTGATAATGGACAAAAATGTCCTTATAAATCTCCCACTATGTCTATGTCGGTACATACATAAAAACAAACATCTGAATTATCAACCAACTAAAAATGCCTATACAAATCTACCCTTCCATGAACCCAAAACTGGAAAGATACAATTGAATAAGACTTCAACGTTTACTCTTCGAATCTTCAGGAATCTCAACACTTTTCTCATCAGGGTGTGCAATCCAATGATAATCCATGTAGTACCTACACACATGAGAAAAAGCAAAATACCAAGTGACGTATCGAGTTTGAAATGAGATAAGCAGATATGCCAATATGCTAATTGGTGATAAACAACTCAACACTACAAAACTCCCCCTTAATGTGATAATTATTTCTCCCCCTTTTTATGATGTCCCCAAATAGAAAAATGAGAGAAATAATGCAAACAAGCAATGACGGGGTGTCACAAGGAAATACACAACTATTTTTTTCAATTTTTCAAAATTTTTCAAAGAAAATCACACAATGAATGAACACAAAGCAACCAAGTCGATGATAGCGTTAATAAATGGGTGTGAACATAATTCGAGAGGAAGATCAATGCTTACAAACTTGACATATGTGCACGATGAATATTGGATATTCCTAGCGAATGAACTCAAATGCTTCCTTTGGTGTAAAAGAATGACAATATAAGATATTGACTCAACCAAATCAAAGCTCAAAGTTATTTTCACACCAATAACGTCCAAAACGATTTTATGCTTTTTCATGACGTTCAAGGAAGTGCAAACCCATTTAAAGATTCTCCAACCAAACTCCCTCAGATATATATTTTGAATAGAGGTATACTAAATTCTCAAACTTTGGAGAATTGATGGTGAACCTAATGGCCCATATTTGGCATGAATTGCTTTTTATTGCCTTTAAATTTTTGGGCTCTTTTAACCTCTTTGGACCCCGGATAATAAAATTCCTCCATTTTATATGTCCTTTTGAACGGTGGCTTTTGCGCAAAGAAGAGATAATTACCTTTCGCAGCCCCTCCCCGTTCTTAAACAAACACTCAATCTCACCAAAATGGTTTTTACATGCATTCCAATCTTGTCAAGTTTTATTGCATATTGTAAGTTGTATAGACAGAATTGAGATGGAAACACTCAAGCCAATATGTGATAGACAAGTGCAATAATCAAATATAGCCGTGCATGTGTGAAATAAAGGAGATAGGAGTCAAACATGAAGGAAAATATCACTAATTACATCTCAAAGACTCCATACTATGTAAAGCACATGGATGAAATGATGTAGAGTCTCAAATCTCTATCAAACAGTCACATGGATAAATGGAATGAAGGTGTGACTTGGCTATCTTAAATGTTCATCCATAAAAGGTGCATAAAAAAAACAAAAATCTTTTTGTGTTTTTCTTGAAATATTAATATACAAAAACAACAAAAAAAATCTTTTTGGATTTTTCAAACAAAATAAATAGATGTACAACAAAAGAATGATACATATAAAACATACTAGCAATAGGAAGCATATGATATGAACATGAAAAAATCCTATTCTAGACATAGACCAACCCCTCAGTCAACTGTGCAAATCCTCAAAGATTTCCTAAGACTTTCAAATTTAAGGGCATCTAAAGGTTTCATGAAAATGTCGGCTAACTGACGGTCGGTGGGAACGAAACTCAGGGATACGACGTTATCCTCAACTAGTTGTCGTATAAAGTGCTCACGGATCCTGATGTGCTTGGTGCGCGAATGCTGGACTGGATTGCGGGATATGTGTATCGCGCTCGAGTTGTCACGGGAAATGGTCATGGTGTCTTGTGAAATCCCATAATCCTCCAGCATTTGCTTCATCCATAAGAATTGCGTGCAACAACTCCCGGCGGCTATGTACTCAGCCTCCGCAGTGGACAAAGAGATGGAATTTTGCTTCTTGCTCAGCCAGGAGACAAGAGCAGAACCAAAATAGAAACACCCACCAGAAGTGCTCCTACAACCATCTACATCCCCGACCCAATCGGCATCTGAATAGGCGGACAAAAGGTCATCAGTATCAACGGAATACCAAATACCGTATGAGAGAGTCCCACTTACATATTTAATAATATGTTTTAGAGAAAGTAAGTGTGACTCTTTCGGGGATGCCTGATATCGTGCACAAACTCCAACACTAAAGGCTATGTCGGGACGACTGGCAGTCAAGTAGAGAAGACTACCTATCATACTCCGATACAAGGTTTGCTCTACGTCCTTGCCTGAAGTGTCCTTACTAATCTTGTTAGTGGTACTAATAGGTGTACGTGCATACTTAGCAGAGTCTAAACCAAATTTTTTCACTAGGTCTCTAGCATACTTGGATTGGGAGATGAACATCCCATCCTCTAGCTGACGAACCTGGAGACCAAGGAAGAATATAAGCTCACCAACCATGCTCATCTCAAACTCACTTTTCATCTCCTCCTCAAAGTGGTGAGCATGCTGGGAGCATGTGGATCCAAAGACTATGTCGTCCACATAGACCTGGGCAACCAAAATAGCACCGTCATCTCTCCTGAAGAACAACGTCATATCTACTCCCCCTCTCTTGAAGCCACGAGCTAAGAGATAGGAAGTAAGCTTCTCGTACCAAGCACGGGGTGCTTACTTCAAACCATACAAGGCTTTCCTCAAATAGTAGACGTGCTCCGGGTGCTGAGGGTCTTCAAACCCTTTTGGTTGTTCCACATAAACCTCCTCCTGTAAAATGCCATTCAGAAATGCACTATTGACATCCATCTGATATAACTTGAAGTGCAGATGACATGCGATGGCGAGTAGTAGACGGACGGACTCAAGCCTCGCAACAGGAGCAAATGTCTCCCCAAAGTCTACACCCTCTATCTATATGTAGCCTTGAGCGACCAACCTAGCTTTGTTTCGGATTATGGTACCATTTTCAACCATTTTATTCTTGAATATCCATCTGGTACCTATCACATTTGTCTCACTAGGTCGGGGGACAAGTTCCCAGACATTATTCTTTTTAAACTGAAGCAACTCTTCCTGCATAGCAGATATCCAGTGTTCATCCTTGAGTCCTTCTTTATTATTCTTGGGCTCGACGTTGGACGTGTAGCAAAAGTGGCTAACGACGTTCTCTAGCTGAGCACGAGTCTTAACCCCAAGGGAGGGATTACCAACAATGGCAGAGGGGTCATAACTCTTGCGAACCCAAGCAGGTGTGTCCCCTAGCACAGAAGTAGGGTTCACAGAGCGTGAGAAAGGGACAAGTGAATCACTGTCAGAAAAGTCCTCATCCTCACACTGAAGGTTAGGATCAATAACTGTCGGTGGTTCGTCATCTTGCACGGTGACGTTTATTGATTCCATAACCTTGGAGCTCTTCAGGTTTAAAACTCGGTATGCTCTACTAGTCGATGAATATCCTAGCAATATTCCCTCGTCGCTCCGGGAGTCAAACTTTCCTAATTGCTCTCTATCCCGTAGGATGTAGCATTTACTCCCAAAGACACGGAAATATGCATGGTTGGGCTTCTTGCCAGACCACAACTCATAAGGTGTCTGAAGTGTGTGTGGACGCAGATAAACCCTATTCACCGTGTGGCATGCAGTAGACACTGCCTCTGCCCAAAATCTCCTAGAAACTTTACGACCTAGAAGCATAGATCTAGCCATTTCCTGGATCGTTCTATTCTTTCTCTCAACAATCCCATTTTGCTGAGGAGTCTTCACTGCAGAAAACTCATGTTTGATCCCAAGGCTATCACAATACAAATCTACCTTTGCTTCCTTAAATTCAGTGTCGTTGTCACTACGTATTCTGTTAATATTGACTCCGTGTTGATTTTGTAGGATACGGCACTTGGTCGTTAAAAACTCTACAGCATCGTATTTCTCTCTCAGAAAACCTACAATAGAGTACCTGGAGAAATCATCTACCATTACTAGGATATACCTCTTACCACCCAGACTCTCGGTACGAGTGGGCCCCATAAGGTCCATGTGTATAAGCTCAAGAACACGAGAGGTGGTAATGGAATGCAACTTCCTATGGGGACTACGAATTTGTTTTCCCATCTGACAGGGTCCACAAACCGTCGAAGTTGGCCTTCCAAGAGATGGTAAGCCACGTACTAGGTCATTTCTAGCTAAGCGAGTGAGATCTCTAATATTTATGTGACCTACACGTTGGTGCCAAAGATCCATAGGAGTGATTGTGGCGCTGTTGCAGACAAGTGAGGATGTGGTCTCAGTCCCATAGCAATTATCCTTTGTCCTCACCCCTTGCACTAATAGTTTACCGGCTTGATTATAGACCTTACAAGTGTCCCGGTCAAACTTTACTGCAAATTCAGCGTCGCACAGCTGGCTAATGCTGAGAAGGTTTGCTTTTAAACCTTTAACGTACAAAACTTTTTCTAGCTTAGGAAAACCAGGTAACTCGATAGTACCTCGTCCTATAATTCTATACTTGCTCCCATCTCCAAAGGTAACTCTGCCATCCTGACAATCCTCAAGAAGTGTAAAAAATGAGGCATCACCTGTCATATGTCTGGATCACCCACTGTCAAAATACCACTGTGAGGTATTATGTGCTTTGAGAGCAACATGAACAACAAAGGCCTTTTTATCTTTCTTAGGTACCCAATAAGTGGAGACCTTTTGTTTGCCTTTATTGTTGTTGGTTTTAGATGGAATGTGAGAAGCATTCACTGACGGCAAAGGCATCCGTCGGAATTCCTCCATCAAACTCTGAGATGTGGCAGCTAAAAGCTCAACTCCCTCTCTCAGACTAGTAAAATCATCAGTATGCTGACGTGGAGCTATAGTACGTCGTGTCTGACCAATGCTATAGCAAAACTCCCTGAGGTGGCCTTTTCTTTTGCAATAGATACAAAAGAACACAGTCAAAGGCGGACCTTGGTTTGCTTTTCTCGGTCGAACTCTCCTTCGAGGTTTTTGACGATGAACATAAGGAGTAATAGTAAACTCAGGAACTGGTCCAGGTGCAATTTGAGAGGTGGAGCCACCATCATAACCAATTCCCTGCCTATCACCAAAACCTAAAGCGTGGCCGAGGATCATCTTTCCCATTTTCCCTGATTTGTCCTCGATTTGTACCTTGACTTCCCGTGCTTTCTCAAGATCATGAGTCAGCTGGGCAACAAATGCTTCAAGTTTCTTTCGAGTCTCCACGGAGGAATGGAGCTCACTCGTAAGACTAGCCACTTGTTTAGTCAAGTCCCCTCTCTCTTTCTCAAAAACACTCTCTCTCTCTCAAAAGAAACTCTCTTTCTCAACACAAGCAGATTCTCTCTCCCTCAGGGCGGTGAAGGTGGAGGACTCTCTCTCTCTCGCCTTTCTTAAATCTTCCTCTAAGCCGGTGATCTTAAGAACTAGCGCTTTGTTACGTTTTTTAGTTTTAAATGACTCAGAATATAACTCAGTATAGGCGCGTTGAATATCACTCTCTCTCTCACTTGAGTCATCCTCCCCCTCACTCACATCGTTCTCACTGTCGAGGTGTCCCTGTGAAGCATCATTCTCATCGTCGTGAAAAGAACTAGGAGTGCTCACTTGACTGGCCATGAATGCGGTGAAGTTACACTCATGCGGTGACTCATCTCCTGAATCCACCGTCTCGACCTCACTGTCATCGCTAAGAGTAGAATTAAGGACAGCTTTCCCTTTCTCTCTATTCAGACGAGTGGCACACTCAAAGGCTCTATGACCCCTACCATCGCACTCAAAGCATCTCTCACTTTCTTTCTTAGGAGGATTTTTGGAATCTTTTTCATTTTTCTTTTCAAACTTATTTTTCTCAAATTTCTTTTTATCTTTAAAATTGCCATTTTTCTTAAATTTGAGAATCCTCGCGAAATTTTTTGCAAAAAGAGCCAAATCATCTAAGTCAAAATCACACTCAGAATCTGTCATGTCAGTCTCTCTCTTTCTAGATGACTCTTCCCTCTTTCTAGCCGACCCCTCACTCTTTTTCTCTTTGGCATTAAGTGCAATTCCCTTATCTTTAGACCTAGAAGTTTTAGGGAACATATCAATTTCATAAGTTAGCCAATCTCCTACAAGTTCTTCCAATTTTAGCGTATTTAAATTGCCCATAGAATTTAGCACAGTGACTTTAGGGATAAAACGCTTAGGCAAAGAACGAAGAATCTTTTTAACAACCCTAGCATTAGGAATATGTTCACCAAGATTAAAGCTAGTATTAACAATGTCAGAAAGTCTAGCATAGAAATCATCAAAACATTCAGTCTCATGCATGGTGATGGTTTCAAATTGAGTTGTCAAATTTTGCAATTTAGACTCTTTCACAACATTTGTTCCTTCATGGGTGAGTTGTAAAACATCCCATGCCTCATTTGACGTGGTGCACGTCATGATACGTCGGAACTCATCGAGAGTGATGGAACCGGAAATAGCACTCAAACCTTTAGAGTTAAAAGAAGACCATCTAAATTCATCTTCAGTTGAAGAGGTGACAGGTTTTAAATTAGTCACGTTTTCCACAGTGACAGAGGGAGTTGTCCACCCTCTTTCAACTAAAATCCAAATCCTTTCATCTATGGCTTTTAAAGCCGACCTCATGCGTGCTTTCCAATAAGCATAATTTGTCCCGTCAAAAATAGGTAATTTATTATATGATTTCACCATTTGAACACTCACTTTTCAAAAATCAATTTTTTTTTAAAAAAAATGATATCTTAGAAAAGATTTTGCGGAAAATAGGAATACGCGATAGATTAGCGTAACCTGCTCTGATACCAATTTGAGAAGAGTATGCGCTTGCGTTCAAATGAGGAAATTATATATTAAACACCTTTTAACCCAAACAAACCCTAAACAAGCAACTAGGTGTGATTGAATTAAGAAGTAGATCATGAAGATTAATCAAACACACACAATTGAGGAAAAATCCCCCAAAGGGGAAAAACCATTTATTTTCATTATAATATTATAACTGTACAATTTCGGATTACAATGAAAATACAAGTGACTACGAATTACCCTCAGGTATCGGATTTTGTAATCAGCGGCTGGAAATATCCCTTTCCAGGAGGGCTGCAATGAAGAAGAAGAAACACGGCCTTCTCCATAAGGGTTGAACAGCAACTGGTTGTGTTCTTGGGTTACGAAAAGTGATTCACAAATGTATGAGCAGTTGTGTGAATCAAACCATGAGTTTTGAAACTCATAAAAGTGAAGACTTTTTGGTTTTTGAACTCTGATAATCGTGTGTATAAGTCTTAGAAACCAACTCCCCGTAGTGGGTTTATAAAAGAAGTCCTGGGCCTTAAAAATCTGAACACGATCTATTTGTGTTTATCCCAGGTGGACCGGTCCGGGTCTGAGGCGGATCGGTCCGGGTAGGCGGACCGGTTCTTTTTATTTTTGGCTTCTTCGGTTCGCTTGCGGTCCGGGGTGTACTGGCTTTTCAGCAGGCGGACCGGTTCGGTAAAGGAGCGGACCAGTTCGTGGTCGGATCGGTTCGTTTTCTCTGGGCGAACCGGTCCGGCCTGTCAGACTTTGATTCCTCTTCTTCTTTTGATATTCGGATCCGTTGATGACTGTATGAATCTTGAATTTATTCAACGGTGTAACGGCGTGCGACATAACAAATTGATAATGGACAAAAATGTCCTTACACTCAAGCTAAAAAAATTACATATAGAAGTTACAATTATTATTATATTCTCAAATTGAAAATCTTACGCAAGTTATGACTACCTGATCAGTTCCTATGAGTTACATTGGTCTCATGCGAGGTGTTAGGGCCTCTTACGGGATCGTTTGGGGGCTAGTTTGGGTTTTCACCCTTCAACGGCTTGTTTTTAAGCATAATCTATATATTTTTGAATTATCGTCATATTCTCAAACCGAGAGGCCCGCGACTACGTTGTCAGTTCCAATGAGTTACATTGGTCCCGTGCGAGGTGTTAGTGCCTTTTATGGGGACGTTTGGGGGATGATTTGGGTTTCCACCCTTCAACGGCTTGTTTCTAAGCGTAATCTATATATTTTCAAATTATCAACATATTCTCAAATTGAGAGGTTTATGACTACGCGGTTAGCTCCTATGAGTTATATTGGTCCCGTGCGAGGTGTTAATACCTCTTACAGGGCCGTTTTGGGGCTGGTTTGGGTTTTCACCCTTCAACGGCTTGTTTCTAAGCCTAAGATATATATTTTCGAATTATCGTCATATTTTCAAACCACGAGGCCCGTGACTACACGGTCAATTCTTATGAGTTATATTGGTCCCATACGAGGTGTTAGTGCCTCTTATGGGGCCCGTTTGGGTTTTCACCCTTCAACGACTTATTTGTAAGCCTAATCTATATATTTTCAAATTATCATCATATTCTCAAACCAAGAGGCTCGTGACTACGCGGTCAGTTCTTACAAATTACATTGGTTCCGTACGAGGTGTTAGTACCTCTTACGGGGCCGTTTGGGGGCTGATTTGGGTTTTCACCCTTCAACGGATTGTTTCAAAGCCTAATCTATATATTTTGGAATTGTCGTCATATTCTCAAATCGAGAGGCCCATGACTACGCAGTCAGTTCCTACAAGTTACATTGGTCTCGTGCGAGGTGTTAGTGCCTCTTACGGGGACTTCTGGTGGTAGGGTTGGGTTTTCACCCTTCAACAGCTTATTTCAAAGCTTAATCTATATATTTTCAAATTATCATCATATTCTCAAATCGAGATGCTCGTGACTACGCGGTCAGTTTTTATGAGTTACATTGGTCCCGAGTGAGGTGTTAGTGCCTTTTATGGGGCCGTTTGGGGGATAATTTGGGTTTCCACCCTTCAACGGCCTCTTTCTAACCCTCATCTATATATTTTCAAATTATTATCATATTATCAAATCGAGAGGCCCGTGCCTATGCGGTCAGTTCTTATGAGTAATATTGGTCCCGTGCGAGGTGTTAATACCTCTTACGGGGCCGTTTGAGGGCTGGTTTGGATTTTCACCCTTCAATAGCTTGTTTTAAATCCTAAGCTATATATTTTCGAATTATCATCATATTCTCAAACAGAGAGGTCCGTGACTCCGCGGTTAGTTCCTACGAGTTATATTGGTCTCGTACGAGGTGTTAGTGCCTCTTACGATGTAGAGCAACTTATGATGTTTTTTGAACTATTTTTTGTATGTAAAGCAACTTATGATGTTTTTTTAACTATTTTTTATCTCACAGCGTAGATGTTTTTTTGAACTATTTTTTGTTTTTGAAACCCAAAGTAGATGAAAGTACACAAACACACACACACATACATATAAAAATATATTTATATGTCGTCGTGTCTTTGATGTGTATTGTCCTATTTTTATTTATTTAGGTTTGCTGTGTCGGCGTGTCCGTGTCGAGTCGGATACGAGATCCATATTCATGTCCATACTTTATAGGTTTTACCTCATTATTATTAACAAAATTGTACGTAGATGACTTTGTATAGAATAGATATAACTTACCAACTTTTCAGACTCTGCCTCCTCTCTTTATCTCTTATACATCATTTCCTTCTCCTCCATCTGAAGAACAAACTGTATGTTATTTCTAGAATTGCCACATTATATGACATGTTGCCCCATGCCTGATATGTCACAGTTCGTGAAAGCAAGTTTTTATGCACAGAAAAATGTATGTATGTATTACCACTGTAAATTTTATGTGTGTGTTGAAACTTGAAAGTGATGAAGTATAATTTTTGGCCAATATGTGAAAGGCTTTCCTAGTTGTTCACTAAGAAAACATTTTCAGTATTTTAAAAGAAAAAAGGTGTACCCTTTTATCGAATTTTGCTCGATCCACATCTCAATGTTCTACATGTAAATCAAATTCATGAACCTGTGTGAGAGGTTTGCGGACTTTCTCGAGAACTGGAATAGGGTCCCTACCGCAATTGATGAAATTAGTCATTAGTCCTCTCGAGTATTTAATGCTGAAATGAGCACATATATTGTTAGTGTCGTTAATTGAGTTCTTACTCTTTCAAGATTGGCTTTGCCTTAAAATTCCTCATCTCATCTTCTTCTCTCTCTATCCTAATCCTTTCTTCCATTTCTCTCTACATTTCCTCTTCATGCCTCATAAGACCCTCCAATTGGAAAGGTTCTCATTTTGTGCATTGTTTTGGCTCTGGTTTAGGTGGAAGCACAGGATAATAAGTGGTGTAGGGATACGAATTCTCCTTGGGAATGTGACACCCCGACTAATTAAATACCGGGTAGCTGCTCCTTTATTCAATTTAATACAAAATGTCAAGTTGGTTCAGTTCATAGCATCACTGTCGAAAAAAAAATTTACAATTACTAACCACCTAATATTTAAAAACTGAGTTGTCAATTTTAACTGAATTAGATTAACATACAATCAAATTAATTTATGAAATATTGGTACCACTACCACAATACAGTCGCAATATAAAATAATATAATAAACTGAATCTGGAGGAATACTCCTCACAACAATCCGAACACTGACATAAAACAAATACAAAGCCTGAATCATTAATTAGTTACATCCAACACTGAAATGAAACTGAATAAATAAGATGTCTCTAAAAGAAATGGGGCGACAAGCCCACAGATGAGTAAATCTGAAGTAGAGTTGAGATAGGAAGTGGAGGCGTCTACTATCGAGGTCCTGTAACTTCCACAGCAGCTACAGCACGTCACCGGAATGGAACTCCTACGCTTGGTGTCCTTGTGGCGGGGCACCTAAAAGGTTTTACAAGAAAATAGGTTTGAAAGCAAACGGGTCAGAGCCCGATTGTGAAAACAGTTTAAAAAACAGCAAGTGTTTAATATAGTTAAATAGTGAATATAAAAGACATGATAGTGCGTGCGCTCACATGAGTTCCTCACCTCTCAACTAATTGTGCACACCTATCGTACCCGTACCCGTTCTAGTTATTCTACTATCAAACTAGTCCAATTCGTATTCTGACATTTCTTTACAATTCAAAGTTCGTTTCCCAATGTCTTAATATAAACTGGAGGTCTTACTATTTTTACTCAGAATTAGTTATAATAATTTATAAGAATTTCTCCATTTTTAACTCTACAAAAATGTTACAATTATTCACACTTAAACTTTAATAAATGATTCATCTCAATTATCAGTATATTAATCTCATCATAATCATACAATAATGGCACCCCTAGACTAAGTTGCGGTGCACACATACTCTGCTATCAAATCCCGGTACATCACGTACATAAGGATCACGTATTCCGAATCTCTCAGGAACCGTTTCGACAAGTAATAAACACACATAATGGAGGCGAACATAGTTCACATCACATGGGTCACTCACATACCTACGCTTCCATAATCAGCAGACTTTTAAACTCCTCAATAAGTCATTCTCTGACCTATGTCCTCGAGGTACAAATCTAAATCCCCCCGTAGGCATACAAAGATTAGATGGCCCTGATCGTACGCCAACCTCCCGTGATAGCAAGTATGGTAGGTATGTTATACACAGATAACCACATATACTAAGCATTCACACATCTTAGATATCTTATAATATGAGTAGAGGTATATTTTACATTCCTATACCAACATTAAATGTTACACGTTTACAAATCCCCGAATAATATACATTAAAAGTCGTCAACCCTTCTCACGTCGTAATTTTAGGTATTTATTTCCTAATCCATAAATTTCATCTGATTTACTACAAAATTCTAAGTTTTACTCCTCAAAGTACTCCAATCTCACAAATATACTCACTGGTCAACAAGGGAAGGTTAACGCTCAATTAAATAAGTCTACTGGAAGTTCTAAATAAAATCAGGCCTAAAAAGGCCATTCTGTCAACTCGTTAGAAATCTCGTTCGAACAAAGACTTTGAACGAACTCGTTAGAAGGGATACTGTCATCTCGTTAGAAGCTCGTTCGAATGAGGTCGTTCGAACGACCTGGGCAGATCTTCTAACGTGGTGGCAGAATACGCCCAGAAATTTTCCAACTCGTTTTTCTTCATTTTTCTCCCATCCTAAGTTCATCCCAATAACAATTTAATGTTTTTAAACTACTCTAAGTCCTCCTAGGTCGCTTCTTAACATATTATTGGGGTCAAATCCTCCTAGTTAACATGCAATTATCATAAATCCCCAAATTTTACCCCTAACCCTATGAACATGAACCCAGAATTTTATTGTACCTAAATACTCATCATTAATCCATTTTTAAATCATCAAAGTTAGGTTTTTGGGCACCAATTTCGTCCATAATCATTCTATGTGCAATCCCTATCCAAAATTAAGAGTTTCTACAACAATCCCATTGGGTTTTCATCAAAACTTTCAAAGCATATAAGGTTTCTACACTAAACATGGAGGAAATATTCATTGAAATTAATGACATCAAATAACTTGCCTTAAATCCGATGTTCTGGTTCGTTATTGATGATCGAGGTTGGATCTCTCTCTTCTTTTCGATCACAAATCCTTTCAAATTTCTGGTGATGGGAGATGGTTTGGTTTGGAACCTCCTTTACCCTCTTTCTAACTTCTCTCAAAACCTCCGTAGCCCACTCTCTTATCTTTTGCTGGTAACGGCCTTAGTGTCCTCTCAATTAATATATAATTAACCTCTAAAATTCGTGGGTTTTAATTCCTCAATTTTTAAAATTACCAAATACCCTTCTAGATTGCCGGTTTGGCCTAAAAATGCCCCGGGACCGAAACTAAACCCCCGGCTAGTGTTTTTTGACTATTTCGACCCTTCCGGATGCATTGGCGCACTCAAAATGATCATTAGTTTGATAAAAATATAATTTACTTTTTAATTTAAATAAATTCAATCCTGACGCGACCGACACGCGCGTCCCAACTAAATTTCCCAAATTATCGTATTTCTGCCTCGTGACAATTTTAATATTTTCAATACTCATATATTACCATATATTCTGAGTAATATTCAATTTTAACATCATACTCAAATACCAACACACGTCTCGCTAGTATTTACATCCAGATTAATTCCTGATAACTTCTCATTTAATTCAATTAATCCCTTAAATAAAAATCAATAAAATTACGGGGTATTACATACTCCCTCTAATAATAGAATTTCGTCCCGAAATTCAGAACTAGAGAATATCTGGTAAAAATAGCTCTGGATAACGTTCGCGCATCTCATCCTCGCGTTCCCATGTGGACTCCTCGGCATTATAATGCCGCCACTGCACGCGTACTAATGGTACAATCTTCGACCTCGGTTTCCTCTCGCTGTGGTCCAGAATAGCAATTGGCCCCTCCTCATAGGCACTATCAGGTTGAAGATCGATGTCCTCTAAAGCAATGTGAGTATGGGCCAAATCGTCCCTAAGATATTTCCTTAGCGAGGAAATATGGAACACATCATGAATCCTATGCAAGTGCTCCGGTTACCCAAGTCTATACGCAACTGGACCAATCTGCTCGATGATAGGAAATGGCTCCACATATCTTGGTGCCAGTTTCCCCTTCTTTCCAAAACGCATAATCCCCTTCATAGGAGATACTCTGAGTAGCACCTGGTCCCCTACCTGGAATTCTCTGAAGAACCTCTTGGCATCAGCATAGCTCTTCTGTCGATCCTGAGCTACCCGAATACGGCTCCGTATCATCTTTATCCTTGTCGAAGTATCCTGAATCACTTTCGGCCCAAGGATTTTGTTATCCCCCACCTCTAACCAACATGTTGTGGAACGACAAGGTCTACCATACAACGCCTCAAATGGAGCCATGCCAATGGTGAACTGGTAGGAGTTATTATAAGCAAACTCCACCAGTGGAAGGTACTGCTCCCAACCACCTCCAAAGTCTAGGATGCACATATGTAACATGTCCTCTAACATCTGATTTGTCCGCTCTATTTGCCCATCAGTCTGCGGGTGATACGCCATACTCAACCACAACTCCGTACCCATGGCCTCCTGGAAACTCTCCTAAAATCATGAAACAAATATCTTATCTCGGTCAGACACGATATTTAGAGGCATTCCGTGAAGTCTCACTATCTCCGCAATAAAAATCTGGGCATACTGTCCCGTAGTGTAGTCTGTCCTCACGGGCAGAAAATGAGAAACTTTAGTCAACCTATCCATAATTACCCATATGGAGTCATGACCCCTCTGTGACGTAGGTAACCCCGTGATAAAGTCCATGGATATGCTCTCTCATATCCACATCGAAACCTCTAACGGCTGTAGAAGTCCTGCCAATTTCTGATGGTCCACCTTTACTAGCTGATAAGTGGCACATTTAGAAATGAACACGACAATATCTCTCTTCATCCCGCTCCACCAGTACTGTCGTCTCATGTCTTGGTACATCTTATCCCCACCGAGGTGTACTGCGAACCGTGAGCCATGCGACTCTGTCATTACCTCGTGTCATAAGTCTTCCCCTTCCGGAATGACCAGTCTCCCATTGAAGCGTAATCCCCCGTCTGAACTAACGGTATAGTACTCGGATCCCTCTGCTAGTAATCGAACTATCTGCTCCTGACAGAATGAGTCTTTTGCCTGGGCCTTTATCACTCTCATAACAATCTGAGGTGTAACAGTCATCACTGACATGAATGATCGGGCCACTGCATCCTGGTGTCCCAACTCCTTCCACTTAGCTTTCCACACCTCGGCCACCTCATCTACTGGCCTACGACTCAACGCGTCTATTACCACTTTAGCCTTCCCTGGGTGATATTAGATATCAAACTGATAATCCTTCACAAATTCAAGCCACCGATATTGACGCCTATTCAGTTCCTTCTGCGTGAAGAGGTATTGTAGAGACTTGTGGTCTATGAACAACCGAAATTTCTCCCCCAGGAGATAGTGTCTCCAAATCCAAAGAGCAAATACGACTGCCGTTAACTCCAAGTCGTGGGTGGGGTAATTCTTCTCATGAGATTTAAGCTTACGGGAAGCATAAGGTATGGCCTGACTCTCCTGTTGCAGTACACCTCCATATCCTTGTAAGGACGCATCGGTGTAGACTAGATACTCAACTCCCAGTCTGGGCAATGCTAACACAGGCGCTGAGGTCAACTTGTCCTTCAGCTCATCGAATGCCAACTGACAGGCATCGCTCCAGATGAATGGTACACCTTTGCGAGTCAGATGTGTCAAAGGACCCGCTATCTTTGAGAAACCCCGAATAAATCTCCTGTAGTATCCTGTTAAGCCCAAGAAACTACGAATCTCAGTTAGTGTCATGGGTTGTCCCCACTCCCTCACCGCGGATACCTTCCCCGGATCAACAGATATCCCCCGGTCTAAAATGATATGCCCCAAAAACTGAACCTCCTTCAGCCAAAACCCATATTTTTTGTACTTTGCATATAGCTCGTTCGGATGTAGCATCTGCAAAACCTGCCTCAAGTGTTCAGCATGTTCCTCCTCTGTCTGGGAGTAAACTAGAATATCATCAATAAAGACAATGACAAACTGGTCTAGGAACTCTCTGAATACCCTATTCATCAAGCCCATAAACACGACTGGGGCAGTGGTCAAGCCAAAAGGCATAACCCGAAATTCGTAGGAACCATATCTCGTTAAGAAAGTAGTCTTCGAGACGTCATATTCCCTGATATGCAACTGATAGTATCCCGATCGCAAGTCAATCTTTGAGAAGAAGGACGCTCCTATCGGCTGGTCGAATAAGTCATCGATTCGGGGAAACGGATACTTATTCTGTATCGTGACTTTATTCAACTCCTGGTAATCTACACACAACCTCAACGATCCATCCCTCTTCTTTACGAACAATACAGGGGCACCCCATGGCGAAGTACTCCTTCGAATAAACCCCTGACCCAACAATTGCTCTATCCGATCCCTTAGCTCTCTCATCTCTGCTGGATCCATACGGTAAGGTGCGCAGGCAATTGGCCGAGTGCCCGATGTCAAATCGATAACAAAATCTATCTCTCTACTAGGAGGTAATCCAGGTATATCCTAGAATACATCAGCAAACTCCCTAACAACTGGAATCGAATCGAGTGGTAATACCACTTTCTTAGAGGTCTCCTCCTCTATATCGTACCTGAGTGGACGATCCTCCCTCAGGGTGAGGCATCGCCACTAAAAACATCTCCTGTCTGGGTATGGAAAAAATTATACTCCTACTGAAACAATCAATCATGGCTCGGTACGCAATTAGCCAATCCATACCAACAATCGCATCGTACGCAGTCATCTCTAATACTAACATATCAATAGGTAAAGTAAATCTCCCGATCTCTATACCCACACCTCTATAAATAAGAGAAATCACAGAACCCCTACTTAACGGTGAATCTACGCAAGTAATCGTGCTCTCTGCAGTGTCTAACAACCCTAAAATGCGTGCAAATCTTGTGGCAATGAAACAGTGTGTGGCCCCCGTATCAAATAAAATACGCCCCATAGTCCCCTGAATAGAGAACTTACCCTCAATAGCAGGTGGATCATGTGGGACTGCGGCCTGCTGGAGTTGATAAACTCGCCCGTACTGAAGCTGTCCCTGCTGGACTGGGACTACTGGGATGGGTGGAAAAGCTGGCATATGTGGTGGTGCTGGGAGGGCGGCAGGAAATATAGGTCTCTGGAGCTCGTGTCGAGCACCCTGCTGCTGCTGTGGGGCCCTGTCCCTATCAGGACACTCCTGGCGCTTATGGCCAATTTTTCCACAAGTGAAACATCTCCTCCAAAAATTTCCCCCTCTCGAACCCTGCTGTCCATGGCCCTGGTGGTCATTGCCATTCCTCCCCTAGCCGTGCTGGACCTGATGAAACTGCTGCTATTGGCCATGCTGGCCGTGTTGTCCCTGATGGCCGTGCTGACCCTGCTGGCCCTGACAAAAACCTCCCTGACCATTTCTGAAACCCCCAGATCTAAACCTCTTAAAATCCCCCTGCTGGGAACCTTGATCACCCTGCCTGTGCTAACCCTGAGCAGATTATGCCCCGCTGGCACCATTCCCCCTGTCCTGCCCTCATGGCTGGACTCTCCTGATCGCTTACTCTCTGACAAGTGAAAGCGGTGGTCCTGGAAGTGAAGCAGTGTTGCGTTAACTACATCAGAATAAGTGGCCAACGAGAGATTTCCTAACAAGTGCTGACAGATCCTCCAAGTCAACCCATCCATGAACTTCTGAATCTTTTTTTCCTCGGCCGGAATCTCATCGGGAATGATGTTTAAGAGATTAGTGAATTCGGCCTCATACTCTGCCACGGTCTTCCCCTCCTCCTTTAGGTTCATTAACTTCCTCCTCATTTCGGTGTGAACGACTGATGGAAAATACTTGCGATCGAACCGCACCCATAAATCCTGAATAGAAAGAATATCTCTCTCCTCCCTGGTGGTAATGGACTCCCACCACTGCAACGCTGATCCTACTAGCTTAAAAGTAGCCAGTATCTATTTATGTACATCCGTGCACTCGTACATCCTCAAGTGCCTTTGGATATCCTTCTTCCACTGACTGGACACAACGACGTTGGAGCTACCTGCAAACTCCGAAGGGTGTGCTTTCTGAAAAGCATCACGAACACATTCCCAAATAGACGGGAATGTATGAGCCTATACTAGCGCGACTACTGGCACCTGAGGCGGTGCCTGCTGCACAACTGCTAGAGCAGGATTTACCGCTTGGGCTACAATAGAGGCAACCTCTGTGGCATTCATGGAGCCCTGAACTGGTGCAGGCTGTAGCTCAGGCTGAGCACCCCTGGGAACTCGCTGTGCACGTCGTGGAGGCATCTAAAATGAGAGTAAAGTCTTATAAGATCGCAATTATTATCTCAAAATACTTGAAGAGCGAAACATACACAATAGAGTACCACAATCCTAAAATATAGGGCTCTATATTAAAGAAAGCTACGCAGAAACATAACAAGCCGTACATATCCTAAGGACACTAGAACCTGATGTTGTAACAACCCGCGTAATTTTGGGCTATTTTAATTAATTTCTAGAAAATGGAGGAAAATAAAGTTTTTGATAAAATTATTTTTATTGCTCAAATATGTTGGTTATTATTTTTAAAGGCGAGAATTTCAAACGGTTTCGAAATTGGAGTTAAAACGGATTTTAAAATGATTTTTAAATGTTTTTAACTCTTGGAGTTGTTTTGACTTCCAACTCTTCATTTATTTGCCTTATTTAAAGGAGTCTTTTGGATTCCAACTCTTCATTTCTTTGCATTATAAAAGGAAGTCGTGGGCAAACCTTTTAACATACTTTTGGCCCAACTTTTGGCAGTAAATATATTTTATATTCCTCTTCTTTTTATATACACATTGGCCCTTGAGATTTGTGAGTTACAACCTTAGATTAGAGGTGTTCTTGGGGCTATTTTGTTGGAGGTTCTTGGAGGAGCTTCTGTAGATCTTTTGTGTTGATCTTGAGGATGTGATCGTTGGTTTCTCATCATGGTTTGAGGTATGGGGTTTTACACAATATGCTCCTTAAATCTCGTGAGTGTCATTCTCTTTGAATTCTTGTTTAATTGAACTCATATTTGAATTGATAAATTCATTGAAATCTGGAAAATAATTGTTGAAATTATTTTGATTCATGTGGTATCATTATATTGTTGTTGAGCACGTTGTCATGAAATTTTAATATGGCACGGAGGTTGGGCACACGCCAAAATTCCTGTTTCCTAGGCTATGGCTTGATAAAGCATATACGGATGTGTTGAGGCCTGGTGACCCGGTTAAAGTGTTGTTGAGAAATTATATTGATAAATGCTTTGATATTTGCATTTTGATTTGAATATTCGTACTCGTGTTGTTACGCTTTATTCATCGTTAATATATTTGTTGAGTATCTTTCATGTCGTATTGTGTACTTCCCCATATTTTCTTTTAGTGGCAGGTTAGCACGGATTTTGGGGCTCTATGGAGATTGATTTTAGCGAGGATTGTTTGGGAAAGATTTGTATTATTTTGATGTATAGAGATTTGAAGATTTGTATTTTATTTTCGAGTTAGTTGTTGTATTTTTTATTCGAGAGACTTCTTGTAATTGAAGATATTTGATATTAGTGGATTCCTATTATTGTATTGTAGGACTTAGATGCTCTATACCTTGTCACTTGTGGATTTGGATTTATTTTATCGCATTAGTGCTCCGTTCGCTCTCCCCGGGTGGGCGGGGTGTTACAGATGCTCTGATACCACCTGTGACACCCCGACTAATTAAATACCGGGTAGATACTCCTTTATTCAATTTAATACAAAATGTCAAGTTGGTTTAGTTCATAGCATCACTGTCGAAAAACATTTTTTTACAATTAGTAGCCACCTAATATTTAAAAAGTGAGTTGTCAATTTTAATTGAATTAGATTAACATAAACAAAATTAATTTAAGAAATATTGGTACCACAACCACAATACAGTCGCAATATAAAATAATATAATAAACTGAATCTGGAGGAATACTCCTCACAACAATCCGAATACTGATATAAACCAAATACAAAGCCTGAATCATTAATTAGTTACATCCAACACTGAAATGAAACTGAATAAATAAGATGTCTCTAAAAGAAATGGGGCGACAAGCCCACAGATGAGTAAATCTGAAGTAGAGTTGAGATAGGAAGTGGAGGCGTCTACTATCGAGGTCCTGTAACTTCCACAGCAGCTACAGCACGTCACCGGAATGGAACTCCTACGCTTGGTGTCCTTGTGGCGGGGCACCTAAAAGGTTTTACAAGAAAATAGGTTTGAAAGCAAACGGGTCAGAGCCCGATTGTGAAAACAGTTTAAAAAACAGCAAGTGTTTAATATAGTTAAATAGTGAATATAAAATACATGATAATGCGTGCGCTCACACCTCACCTCTCAACTAATTGTGCACACCTATCGTACATGTACCCGTTCTAGTTATTCTACTATCAAACTAGTCCAATTCGTATTCTGACATTTCTTTAGAATTCAAAGTTCGTTTCCCAATGTCTTAATATAAACTCGAGGTCTTACTGTTTTTACTCAGAATTAGTTATAATAATTTATAAGAATTTCTCCATTTTTAACTCTACAAAAATGTTACAATTATTCACACTTACACTTTAATAAACGATTCATCTCAATTATCAGTATATTAATCTCATCATAATTATACAATAATGGCACCCCTGCGGTGCACATATACTCTGCTATCAAATCCCAGTACATCACGTACATAAGGATCACGTATTCCGAATCTCTCAGGAATCGTTTCGACAAGTAACAAACATACATAATGGAGGCGAACATAGTTCACATCTCATGGGTCACGTACATACCTACGCTCCCATGATCAGTAGACTTATTAACTCCTCAATAAGTCATTCTCTGACCTATGTCCTCGAGGTACCAATCTAAATCCCCCCGTAGGCACACAAAGATTAGATGGCCCTGATCGTACGCCAACCTCCCGTGATAGCAAGTATGGGAGGTATGTTATACACAGATAACCACATATACTAAGCATTCACACATCTTAGATATCTTATAATATGAGTAGAGCTATATTTTACATTCCTATACCATCATTAAATGTTACACGTTTACAAATCCCCGAATAATATAATTAAAAGTCGTCAACCCTTCTCACGTCGTAATTTTAGGTATTTATTTCCTAATCCATAAATGTCATCCGGTTTACTACAAAATTCTAAGTTTTACTCCTCAAAGTACTCCAATCTCATAACTATACTCACTGGTCAACAAGGGAAGGTTAACGCTCAATTAAATAAGTCTACTCGAAGTTCTAAATAAAATCAGGCCTAAAAAGACCATTCTGTCAACTCGTTAGAAATCTCGTTCGAACGAGGTTTTTCGAACGAGTGTCATTCGAACGAACTAGTTAAAAGGGATACTTTCATCTCGTTAGAAGCTCAAGCGAACGAGGTCGTTCGAACGACCTGGGCAGGTCTTCTAACGAGATGGCAGAATACGCCCAGAAATTTTCCAACTCGTTTTACTTCATTTTTCTCTTCTCTAAATCCATCCTAAGATTTTCCCAATAGCGTTTTAATGTTTTTAAACTACTCTAAGTCCTCCTAGGTCGCTTCTTAACATATTATTGGGGTCAAATCCTCCTAGTTAACATGCAATTATCATAAATCCCCAAATTTTACCCCAAACCCTATGAACATGAACCTAGAATTTTATTGTACCTAAATACTCATCATTAATCCGTTTTTAAATCATCAAAGTTAGGTTTTTGGGCACCGATTTCGTCCATAATCATTCTACATGCAATCCCTAACCAAAATTAAGAGTTTCTACAACAATCCCATTAGGTTTTCATCAAAACTTTCAAAGCATATAAGGTTTATACACTAAACATGGAGGAAATATTCATTGCAATTAATGGCATCAAATCACTTGCCTTAAATCCGATGTTCTCGTTCGTTGTTGATGATCGAGGTTGGCTCTCTCTCTTTTTACGGTCACAAATCCTTTCAAATTTTTGGTGATGGGAGATGGTTTGGTTTGGAACCTCCTTTACCCTCTTTTTAACTTCTCTCAAAACCTCTGTAGCCCACTCTCCCATATTTTGCTAGTAATGGCCTTAGTGGCCTCTCAATTAATATATAATTAACCTCTAAAATTCGTGGGTTTTAATTCCTCAATTTTTAAAATCACCAAAATACCCTTCTAGATTGTCGGTTTGGCCTAAAAATGCCCCGGGACCCAAACTAAACCCCCGGCTAGTGTTTTCTGACTATTTTGACCCTTCCGGACGCATTTGGCGCACTCAAAATGATCATTCGATTGATAAAAATATAATTTACTTTTTAATTTAAATAAATTCAATCCTGACGTGACTGACACGTGCATCCCAACTAAATTTCTCAAATTATCGTATTTCTGCCTCGTGACAATTTTAATATTTTCACTACTCATATATTACCATATATACTCAGTAATATTCAATTTTAACATCATACTCAAATACCAACACACGTCTCGCTAGTATTTACAACCAGATTAATTCCCAATTAATTCTCATTTAATTCAATTAATCTCTTAAATAAAAATCAATAAAATTGCGGGGTATTACAGGGAACCCTAGCCCTCTCTTATTCCAACTGCTTTTATATGACTTCCATCACGAATGTATTTTCTTTCACTTCCCCTCTATCCTAATGACACAGAAGCATTAGAAATAAATAAAATCATAAAAAAAATCTTTGGAAAAAAAATAACTCAAACAAGATACCTCGGTGTGCAAATGGAACGGACTTGGTGCAGTGTTTCTGGGAATATGTTTGTCGTCGTGAGATTCTGAATGCAGTGAAATCTGAGACAAAGTATACTAAATAAGAAACTGATAATTAGCCAACATAATAACCAAAAAAATATTGCATTATTGATTGGGGGCGATAAACTAACAAAATCTTCATTAAATACCCATAAAAGTTGCATTATTTACAAGTTATTAATCAAAAAAATCATGAATAAACTTGTATCCAGAAACCTTTTCAAATAAATCTGCAATCGTTGTAGGTGGGGGAATCCTTTCATCTATTGTAAAGTGAAATTCCTGAGGTATGGTGATGTGCTGCTAAGTGTTACAGAATATCCCAAACTCGTCTTTACTTTCAAATAGCTACAATTATTACAAGGTTAGAAGTTAAAAAATGAAACTATAGAAATGTAAAGTTTGACAATATTGTGATTTGTACCTTCTTATTCAAAGGCCTATCCTTGAACTTGGGAATCTTTTCAATCTCTTCCTCTTCCAATTCAGCAGAACTTTTAATCCTTGGAGGACGTGCCCTCAATGACGTGTCAAGCGTAAAGGTCCTGGGTGTCATAAGATGACGTTTCTTTCTTTGATGATTCTATCCAACAAATTAACCAAATTCAGATTAGTAAAACTAAAACCAATACTTTTTTTATAAACATAAAACTAAAACCAATACTAAAACATGTAAAAATATTAAAACATGTCAGGAAAAAGGATAAGTACCTCCGGGGCAGATTCTGTTGAGGCTACAATAGATGTTTTTGCATTCAGATTGGCCCTTGCCCTTGTTTTCAAATGAAATTCCTGAAACAAATCACAATTTTAACTATTTATCTATGTATCCCATGCCTATTACATTACCAATAATCCATCAGAACTGATATTTACCTAAAATTCTAGAAGTTGAGGTGTACTTCTTAGTAGTTAGACCAGGTCTTGTTTTGTGGGCAAAGTTTTGAGGTTTAATATTAAGAATCTACAAAGTTTAAAATAATATAAATTTTAGAATACAAAACTCGTGGAACAAATAATTAAGAGATCAGTAAATTAGATAAGGTACTCACCTGTCTAGATTTCCCCTCATCCAGTTTTTGCCTCTTTATAGCTTGGTTTTCTAGAACATAATTAGGTGTCCCACCTCTGTTTATCAAATTTGTGCCCTTATATATCACATTTTGTACCTCCAATCACTATACCAAAAAATTCAAATTCTAGAAATAAATAAATATAGAAATATAAAATATGCTAACCTTCTCACGCTAGCTGGTTTAGTGTTTTGCACTTCTGACAATTGCAACTGAGTTTTAGACTTCAAAGTCGATGGAATTCGAACCACGATGGCTATATTTTTGGTTGTTTGGTTCTTCTTGGCATCAGTGCATAGCGAGCTACCTTTTCTAGAACTAATTGGTGGTTTTAGGGTGCAAAATTCTACTCCTAATAAAGCGAGGGGAGCAACATTTTAGATGTAGGTGTGAGTTGTAACATTAACAAAACATAAGACTTGTGATTGACAAAGTTAGACAAACCTTACGAGTTATCATCATCTTTAATTGGTTCAACTTTCACAGTGGAAGTAGAATCACCCACACTTAAAACACTGAAATCAACAGCAAAAAAAAATAACAAATCAGCTAACATAAGATTACAGAAGTAATTTATTATAGCCTGTCAGGTTATCAATGAGGGAAAACAATAGCTACAGTAATATAAACATGAAAATTATTATAGATAAACCCAAATCATGAAATAAGCTTACAATCTAACAAAAATAATGAAAACTGGAAACAGAGACTCACAACCCCTAATGGAAAAATAGGAGCTCGACTGGTAAGGATGAGCCAAACCAAACCATGGCCAATGAAGATTTGAATAGCACCAACAAAAAGAGCCACAAGGGCAAAACTCGAACAATATACCAGCGAGGAAGCCAACACTGACCACAAAATTATACACACATATAAATAAATATAGTCTAGAATACACACATACAAATAAAGAATACGAGTTACAAATGATAGCCATAGAATGAGAGGAGAGACGAGCATAATGAGAGAGAGCGTGAGAGAGAGAGAAAAGCGGGATACCTAAGAATAAGAGAGGAGAGAGAGCGGGAGATAAAAAAAATTGGGGGGGGTTAGGATTTTTTAGGGTATTTATATTTTAGTTAAGTGTGTTCAATTTTGGCACACTTTTAAACAGTGTCAAATTTTGGCACGGTTTTAAAGTGTGCCAGATTGTGATAAAACCTTGGCAAAATTTGGCACACTTTTAAGTTATGCCAGATTTTTTATATTAAGGTGTGCTAAGTTGCTATTTTTGGTATAGTGGCTTCATATCAAAATCTTCAGATAAGTGGTGACCATTCTTTCATCTATTGAACAAAGAGAAGTTCCTAACATGGAAAGAAAAATGTTCAAAAGCATTTGATGAGATCAAGTCCTATCTAAGCCGACCACATCTGCTTGTAGTCCCAAAACCAAGAGATCCAATTTATTTATATCTTATGGTGTCTGACCACACAGTTCACTCAGCCTTAATATGCAAAAAGGAAGCGAAATAGGCCCCAATCTACTATGTTAGAAAGATGCTCCTGGATGCTGAGAAATGTTACCTCCCTCTAAAAAGCTAGCTTACTCCCTATTCATTACCTAATGAAAGTGAAAGCACTACTTCGAAGCCCACCCAGTCACGGTCATCACCTCATTTCCACTAAAGACAATCCTTAGAAATCATACATCTCTAGACAAATGTCCAAATGGTCAGTGAAACTAGAGAGGTTTGATATCCATTACCAAACAAGGATAGAAATCAAGGGATAAGTGTTAACAGATTTCATCGCGGAGTTCATCGGGGGCAGGATCCTAATAATAAAGTACTCTTCGACCAAACGGGTAATGAAAAGTTTGACCAACTGAACAAATAGATGCTTTATGTTGATGGATCCTCCAACTCAAAAGGGAAAGGAGTATAAATAGTCCTTATGACTACGAAATAAACTATGATTGAGCAAGGGATCATACTTGGTTTTGAAGCATCTAATAATGAGGTCGAATATAAATATCTCATTATCGGATTAAAGAAGGCTTTATCTCATGGCACAAGTCACCTTGAAATTTTTATGACTCAAGGTTGGTATCTAATAGAGTATCGGGAAACTATAATGCTAGAGACAAATGGATATTATCATACCTACAGGTCGTTCAAGACCTGGTCGCCCAGTTTAAAAAGGCCCACAATCAACATTTTCTCAGGGAAATAACATTCATGCAGATGCTCTGGCCACACTAGTCTCTTCTATCGATTCTGACCTCAAAATAACAATTGAGTTGGAATACCTCTCCTAACCAAGCATCGTGAATCTAAAAAACACCAAGAAAATCCTCACCGTCCAAAAAGCTCCCAACTGGATGGACTCGATTTTAGCCTATTTGTAGGAGGATATTTTATTGATCGATAAAAAGCCAACCCATGAGATCAGGTGAAAGCTTATTATTATTACCTATCATCTGGAGGCAAACTCTACAGGAAATCCTTTACAGGTCCACACCTCCAATGTGATCACCCTAATGACATCGACCAACTTCTGTACAAACTGCACTACATAATATCTGGAAGTCACATCGGGGGAAGATCCTTAGCATTCAGAGTCATCAAAGAAGGTTATTAGTGGCCTTAAAAGCCAAAAGACACAATCTCCTGCATCGGGAAGTCCAAGAAGTGTTAAGATTTCTTGACCATGCTTCACCAGCCGACCAATGACCAGAAGTCATTGACTAGTCCGTGGCCCTTCACTCAATGGGGATTGGACATTGTGGGTGGCACTAGAAAATCAAAAGTATCTCCTAGTTAGCATAGATTATTTCACCAAGTGGATAGAGGTTGAATCTTTAATGAATATAAAGGACACCGAGAAACATCGTGACCCATTTTGACGTGGGGGGAATGATTATCACCAATAATTGGATGAAATTTTAGAGTGAACTAATTCAAGACTTATGAAATAGCCATAGCATCAAGCACTACTACAGTTCGGTATATTACCCTCAAAGAAATGGGCGGGCTAAGGCTTTTAATAAAATAATGCTCAATGGGATGAGAAAAAGGCTAGAAAAATCCAAAGGCCATTTGCCTTAGCTTATGGGATGGAAGCCATAATCCCTTTGAAAGTTAGCTTGCTAAAATTGAAGACATCCATTGTCGATAAAAGCATGAATGAAGAAATCATAAGGGCCAAGCTCAACCTGGCAAAAGAAAGAAGAGAACAATCCATGATCAATTTGGCTTCTAACCAACAGCAGTTGGCCAAGCAATACAACAAAGGTGTCAATATGAGGAAGTTTTGAATTAGAGATTATGTCCTCAAAAAAGTGATCGGTAGTGCGAAGAAGCCAACAGATGGCAAGTTAGGACCTAATTGGGAAGGACGCTTCAAAAATACTATAGATGTCCTCCAAGAATCCTATCAATTGGAAATAATGAGGGCAGGGAGATTCCAAAGGCCTAGAATGCGGCCAATCTTAGGAAATTTTATTTTTAGCTTTGTTAAAAGTTTTAAGATTATGTCTCTCGGATAATTTAAATTTCATTGAGTACAATTAGATTTCTTATTGAGCCAAATGGCAGGCCCACTTTGTTTATTTCAAATTATCTTTACAGCAAGGCAATCTTTTTTTTTAATTTACTCAAGTTTATCCGATCAAGTTCTGATTGTTGGTTTAAATAGTCGATCAAACTCTGATCGACATTTTGAATGCCTTAGTAAGATTACACTTAATAAAATCTTAATTTTCTCATCACTATAAGTAGGGAAATTATGAATTGCCTAGATTAACATAGCTTTCAATGTGAAATATTCATGTTTGCTAGAGTCAAATGCCTTAACATCCGCTACCCATAATTCATTCAATTTTTCTACCAACAGTGACAAGTAGACATCAATGTCATTACTTGGTGCCTTTGTCCCAGGTATCAATAAAGATGACATTAAAAATTCGATCTTATGCACAACGAAGGATTTAGATTTGGGCACGCTAAGATCACCGTCCATTCACTTTGATTAGTTCTTAGATTACCGAATGGATTGAACCCATCCGTTAATATTGCAAAACGAATATTACGATTTTCATTGGCAAAATTTGGGTAATTAAAATATATGCCTTTCCAAATCATTGAGTTAATATGATGACGTTTATGATTACACCATACTTCTACTCTAGCGTGCCAAGTCATTGTCTTCCATCACATGAACTCTGTAAGCATCGTCTATTATATCATTTATCATATTATGCTCTACGGTATCATCATGTCCTTCCACCATTGTCCTACTTAACTGTCGTACAAGAGGTTAATCGGGAACAAGGGAACAATGTAATTTATCGTGAAAAACCCACAGTCAGTAATCGTCTTGCATACCTAGTTTAAACAAATTTAATTAAAATATTTTATACTCAAACACTTTACCATTTCTATAATTTGCACAAGGATAGGATAACTCATCATCATTGAGATGCCACTTTGTGAATTTTATGAACTCGTTAGAACCTCTAAGATACCCATCCCCTAGTTTTTTATCTCACCCATCCACTTTTTGTATAGAGGATACCCCATCCAGCTCGTAGGAATAGTTACCTACCATGTGTAAACAAATGGAGTATTTAAATCAGACGAAAGCACAACCCAACAAGCACAACCAAAACCTAAACCTAATTAATGACTTACTTAACTCAGACATAAGCGTAACCTAATTAATAACTTAACTAACAGCTTAATTAACGAAAATAATAATAATGATAAGAATAATAATAATAATAATAATAATAATAATAATAATAATAATAATAATAATAATAATAATAATAATAATAATAATAATATTAATATTAATAATAAAGAGGTTATGTCCTAACAAGTATGGGTTAATTAAAATGTGTTTCGTGAGGCCCATAACACTATCATGTTGAAACCCTAAGCCACGGATACATACCAAATTGGTTTTAATTATACATTACAACCAAATCGAATCCAACTTTCATAACATATGTACACTATTATGTTCCTTGCCATTTTCTCCCAAAGTCCCAAAATACTTCACATTTTTAAATAAAATCACAAATTATATATTTTAACTGAAGTGATTACATTTAAAACAAATAAACACATTATAATTAAGCCCAAACAAATATCAAAGTCAAATATTCACATTCTAATGAAGAATGGTTTGTTCAACCCTAGTTTTTGTACAAATTATTTCCAATAATATAAAAGCCATACATGTATATACAACTAGTTTGCAACAAATAAACATATTCTAATGAAGCCCAAAAAAATATATAAATTCAAATATTCACATTCTAATGAAGAATTATATGAATGCTCAAACTTGTTTTTTACATAAATTATTTTCAATAATATCAAATCCATACATGTATCTATAACTAATTTGCAACAAGAAAACATGTTATAATGAAGCCCAAATGAATATATAAAGTCAAATATTCATATTATAATTAACAATGATTTGAATGTACAAATCCAGTTTTTTCACAACAAGATTTCAAAGAATAAGAAGATAATACATGTATATACAACTTGTTTATAACAAATATATTCAAGAACTGTATATATATATATATATATATATATATATATCATACATTTGAGTGAATGAAAATGGGGGATTTAAACCTGGGGGGAGAGAGAGAGAGAGAGAGAGTGAAAATGTTGGCCAAAAAAGGGTTTTAAGTGGGCTAGAATTACCACGGTCCTTAATCGTGATAAGGACCGTGATTAGAAAAAAAATTCATGACCTTATCACTGACCTTGACCAAGACAAATCTTGCCATGATCTTGTTACGGTCAAGTACCGTGATAAGACACGCGTGTTTTTTTGTCACGGCCCTGAAAATGAAAAGGGTTGACTGGAAAAGTGTGGCACTTTTACTCTTCGGTATAGTGACGGCACTAAACTAACTTATAAAAACAACTAGTGCAGTCATGTAACTTACGGGGGTTAAAAATTCAAAATTACAAGATTTAAGATTTAAAATAGGTCGTTAGGGGTGAAAACATAATTTAACAGCAAAACTGTCAAAAAAGAGGTACGATCACATCATTCGATACTAAACTAACTTATAGAAATAATCGGTGCATTCGTGTAACTCACGGGGTGAGAATTTAGTATAAAATTCAAAAATACAAGTCTTAAACCTAAAAATATGGCGTTAAAAGGTGAAAACGTAATTTAATAATAAAACGGCCCAAAAAAAGGCACGATCACGTTACACACACTAAACTAACTTGTAGAAATAATCCAAATGAGTTGGAATAGTTTTTTGTTATTCAAATTCTTATATCACAATTGAGTTTTTTCATTTGATTTATGTTATATATTATGCTACTAAATCCTATTTTTTTTAAAATACGTCTACATCCGACCATCATACCCCGGGACAAAGTGGGGGAGACTAGGTATCATCAAATAAAAAAATCATTAAATTTGACAAAACTCGGAGCGTCACTAAAAATAAGACGACTTTAATAATGAGGTCGGGAGAATTAATGAAATCAATAATTGGTCCCGAGTATGATAACTAGAGGAACGTGCTCTGCGAGATAAGGATAGCCGTTAGGGGGTCCCTACAAGTATTAAAATCTCAATATGTATATCAAATATATGACTTTCATATCATATTTTATTATATGTTTGTTGAATGTTAATCCATTAACCTTACTATATTATATGTTTGTTGGACAACAACAATTCAACTTTTGCTCGGAATTACTAGACAATGTATTGGTTATTGTACGATAGCAGTGGAAGATGTGCAAGAAGAACATGCACGCCTACTATTTTTGAAAGGATTGAGAGTCCATGATGCGATGGAGGGACACTGTCTCGGAGAAGAAGCATATCACGTTGGCCAATTGGTATAGGTTTGTAGATTTTGAGGTGCTCGATAGCTAGTTGTCCATCCTGACTTGTAAAGGATTCACCGATCAAAGAAAGTGGATGTGCACTACTCCAGTCAAACATTTTGTTACTAATTTAATTTGGTCACACTTTGCTTTAATTTGGTGGAGCATATGATGATAAGCAAATTGTTTTAATTTGGTCACATTTTGTTTAATGAAAAAATCTAAATTTTATTATTAATTTAATCGGTGCAGGGGGTCTGGGAGTGGTTCGGGGGGAAGCCACATAGGATCGACACCTATGTAAAGATTCGATTGCATAAGGGCAAGGTTGTTAATCTACAGGTCGCTAAGATTTTGGTACGTTATAATTGAAATTATATTATCAATTTCAATAATTTATTAATATTCATTTTCAAAGTTAATGACGTATTTTTATATTGTTTCAAAATAGGCTAAAGGTGGTGCATAACAGCCACAGTGATGCTGAAAAGGCATCTTTGAGTACGGATTAACTGAACCAAGTGCTAAGCTAAAATAGAAAAGATCATACTCAGTGTGTCATATAATACCCCATATTTTTTGTGCATTTATTCAAAGTGTGTAGTTAATTACTTTCTTACTATCCATGACATGTGATATGTCACTTAGTATAATTGTATATGTTGTTATGCGATGCATATATGTGTTGCGTGAATTCACTCTATTGAAAAATCAATATCATACACGATAATACATTAATTAAATATTTTTAAGTGACTTAGTACTATGGGTGACTATAGAATGGTCAGGGACTAGGTGTTGGGATTTTCTTGATTGGATTATTCCCTCAGTATCGAGTCTTACCGAGCACAACATAATTTCTTATAATATCGAGTTGTGCGTATATAATTAAAAATTAAGCTTTAACTTAATGGACTTATACCAGCTTATAATATAACTAATTTGAGAAAATTAATTTCTTAAAATTTATTCAATTTTGGTTTGACTTTTGGAACGCATAGAAAGCCGTTTTTTTACTTAATATAGGGGGAATTAAGTTTATTGGGTTAGTGCATGATTTGGGCCAAGTTTCGTTCCAGTTGGAGTATGTTTTGGGCTCATTAGTTTGAAGCTAATTTCTGACACCCCGCCTATTCTAATCCCGGTTGATTAATCCATTATTAAATTAAATAGGAATCATTAATGGTGTCATTCTTAGCATCACTGTTGAATTTCAAATTAATTACTAACATCCTAATAGCCCAGTGACAAAATTTTAATCTTAATTATTAGCGTGTAATAAATAAATCGAAATAAATATATCATTCATCATTTCCATGCACATAATAGTTAATAATAAGATAATGACACAAGTAAATAACTGAGTCTGAAATAACACTCCATAGAAAATCTAGGTACACTCATCCATGAGTAAAGTTTAAATCAATACTAAAAATAAATGGGAATACAAGTCTTTATAAATAGTATCCAACTAAGAATGGACGATATGGCCGACTGAGATAACTAAGGATACATCAAAACTGAAATAAATATGGAAGAGTCTAATAGCAAGGTCCTTCAACATCCACAGCAGCTGCAGCGCGTCAAATGGGGGAAACTCCTATGCCTGGCGTCCCTGTGGCTGGGCACCAAAAATGGTTTTTAAAAAAAGGATTTGAAATAGGTCAGAGCCCAAGTAAAACAGTTTTAAAAAGTTTAGCAAGTATTTAAATGCGACAAGATAAGATATTAAATACATGTTAGTATCATGTTCCCTCACTTGAGATCCTCACCCATTAACTAATGTGCACGCCTAACGTACTACTCAAACCCACCTAGTTATGCTACCTTCCTAACTAGTCTAGTTTACATATCTTCGCATCTAATCAATTATAGTGCCCACCTATATTGCCCATACACTACGTTAATACATTTTCCCAATTATTTATACTCATTAGGAATCTCTACTAAATGATTAAGTCCTTGTATACTTTGTTTAATTTAGATATCACCATCTATCAGTTACTAATTTAGGTCTCATACTCTTATTAATTTAGATATCACAATTTATCTTATCTACTAACATACTCATAGAAGAATCAATCACATGTACATATATGCATCACTCTTATTATGTATACATATACAACACCCTTAGGTCTAGACATTTAATATAAAATTATGGTGTGTTACATAATAACAGAATTTCGTCCTGAAATTCGAAAAAAGGAAATACCTGGTATGAATAATTATGGATACTTTTCGCGTATCTCATCCTCGCACTCCCAACTGGACTCGTCGGCATTATGATGCCCCCATTGAACCCGCACAAGTGGAACTATCTTCGACCTCAGTCTCCTCTCGCTATGGTCTAAGATAGCAACTGGGCTCTCCTCATATGAAATATCGAGTTGCAAATCGATCTCCTCCAAAGCAATGCATGTGTGAGCCAACTCATCTCGGAGATATCTCCTCTGCGAAGAAATATGAAATACATCATGAATCCGATGCAAGTGCTATGGAAATTCAAGTTTGTATGCAATTGGCCCAATCCGCTCAATAATAGGGGATGTCCCCACGTATATCGGTGCCAACTTCTCTTTCTTCCCGAACCTCATTATCCCCTTCATAGGAGATACACATAGCAGCACATGATCTCCCACATAAAATTCTAGGAAGTACCGCTTAGCATCCGCATAACTCTTCTGTCGGTCCTGGTCTATCAGTATATGGATCTGAATCAACTCAATCTTGGACGATGTATCCTGAATCAACTCCGGTCCGAGAATCTTGTTGTCCCCCACCTCTAACCAATAAGCGGGCAAATGGCAAGGTCTATCGTACAATGCCTTAAATAGTTTCATGACAATTGTGAACTGGTAGGAGTTATTATATGCGAACTCCACCAGTGGAAGATACTGCTCCCAACCTCCCATAATTTCAAGGATATACATTCGTAGAATATCTTTCAACATCTGATTAGTCCTCTCCATCTTCCTGTCCATCTATGAGTGATAAGCCGTACTCAATCACAACTCAGTACCCATAGCCTCCTTGAAACTCTCCTAAAATCGAGACACGAAAATCTTGTCCCTGTCGAACATAATATCTAATGGCACCTCATGCAATCTCATTATCTCAACAATGAAAATTTGGGCATACTGTCCCATAGTATAATCAGTCCGAGCTGGTAGGAAGTGAGCTACCTTAGTCAAGCGATCCACTGTCACCCATATGGAATCGCGACCTCGTTGTGAAGTAGGTAACCCGGTAATAAATCCATGGAAATGCTCTCCCATTTCCACATCGGGATCTCTAACAACTGTAGAACCCCTATCAGGTTCTGATGCTCCACTTTCACCAACTGACAAGTGGTACACCTCGAAACAAACTCGATAATGTCTCTCTTCATCCCACTCAACAGTACTGTCGTCTCATGTCTTGGTACATTTTATCCCCTCCAGGATGCAGCACTGCAAATTGGGACCCGTGTGATCCTGCCATCAATGTGTGTAATAAATCCTCTCCCTTTGGGACAACCAATCTCCCGTTGAATCGTAAACCTCCCTCCAAACTCACAGAATACGACTCTGCTCCTCCGGCTAAGAGTTGTTCGATCCGCTCCTGACAAAAAGAATCTGCTACCTGTGCCTGTACCACCCTCGTGACAAACTAGGGGGTGACAGTCATGACTGACATAAATGATCGGGCAACTGAATCCTGATATCCTAACTCCTTCCATTTTACCTTCCAAACTTCAGTTACATCCCTTACTGGCCTGCGGCTCCACGCGTCTGTCACCACATTAGCCTTTCCCGGGTGATACTCGATGTCAAACTGATAATATTTAAAAAATTCAACCCACCTGCGTTGACGCATATCCAGCTCTCTCTGAGTGAACAAGTACTGTAGTGACTTATGATCTATGAACAGGAAAAATCTCTCCCCTAGTAAATAGTGTCTCCAAATTTGCAACGCAAACACGACTGCCTTTAACTCCAAGTCATGGGTGGGGTAATTCCTCTATAAGGATTAATCTTACGGGAAGCATACGATCTGGCCTGATCCTCCTGTTGTAACACACCTCCAAATCCCTGTAGGGACGCGTTAGTGAAAATAAAATACTGTACTCCTGCCCTGGGAAGTGCGAGTACGGGTGTTGAAGTCAACTTGTCCTTCAGCTCATCAAAAGCCAACTGACAAGCATCATCCCAAACAAATGTTACACTTTTGCGAGTCAAGTTAGTCAATGGATCGGTAATCTTCGAGAATCCCTTAATAAGCTGTATGTAGTACTCGGCTAACCCAAAAAAACTACGCACCTCCGTCGGTGTCGTGGGTTGTCCCCACTCCTTCACCGCTAACACCTTACTCAAGTCCACTAATATCCCCAACTCAGAAACAATATGCCCCAAAAATTGTACTTCACATAGACATAACCCGCATTTCTCAAACTTTGCATATAACTGATGCTCACGCAGTGTCTATAAGACTCGACGCAGATGCTCGACATGCGCCTCCTCAGTTCGGGAATAAATCAGAATGTCATAATGAAGACGATATAAAATTGATCCAAGAAACTCTCTGAATACCCTACTCATCAATTCCATAAATACGATCGACGCATTGGTCACCCCAAATGGCATAACCCGAAACTTGTAGGACCCATATCTCATCAAGAAGGCAGTGTTAGACACTTCCTGCTCTCGGATGCGCAATTGGTGATACTCGAATATTAATTATATCTTAGAGAAGTAGGCGGCTCCTCTCAATTAATCGAATAAGTCATTGATTCGGGGCAACGGATACTTATTCCATATCGTGACTTTATTCAACTCCCAGTAATCCACACATAAGCATAAATACCCATCTCTCTTCTTCACAAACAATATTGGGGCACACCAAGGCGACGTACTATAACGTATAAAATCCTACCCCAATAGCTACTCAATCTGATCCATTAGCTCCCTCATCTCCATAGGATCCACTCAATACGGTGCACGAGCTATTGGCCGAGTTCCCGGTACTAATTCAATGATGAACTCAATCTCTTTACTAGGGAGCAACCCCGGTATCCCTGAAACACATAGGAAAACTCACATATGACTGGGAACAAATCAAGGGAAATCACCACCCCCTGAGAGGTCTCTTCCTCTATGTAGTACAAATGAGTGGGCGATCCTCCCTCAGGACGAGGCATTGCCACTAAGAACATCTCGTGATCATGGATCGCAAACACTATACTCCGACTATAGCAGTCAATCATGGCCTTATACTCAGCTAGCCAATCCATGACTATGATGGCGTCGTACTCTGACATATCTAATACAAGCATATCAGCAGGAAAATCTAATTTCTCAATATCTATACTCACACCTCGGCATATAAAGAAAATAAGTGTCCCGCTACCCAGTGGTAAGTCTACACATGTAACCGTACTATTTGTCCTCTCTAATAACCCTATAGCTCATACATCTAGTAGCTATGAACAAGTGTGAAGCCTCAGTGTTAAATAAAATGCGCCCCAAAGTACCATGGATAAGAAACATACCTTCAGTAGCCGATGGAACCTGTGGAGCTGCAGCCTGGTGGACGTGATACATGTGCCGATACTATAACTGCCCCTGTTGGGGTGGGGCTGCTGGAACGAATAGTGCTACAGGAAAGGATGGAATGGGTGTTGGTGCTATAAGGGAGGCGGGAAAAATAAGTCTCTGAGTCTCCTGGCGGGCTCCCTGTTGCTACTAAACCCTGCCCTTATCAAGGCAATCCTATCACTTATGGCCAGTCTTGCCATAAATGAAACAACCTGCCTACAAAATTACCTCCCCTCTGGACCTGCTGGCCTCGACCCTACTATCCATTACCACCCCTACCCTAGCCCAGTTGGCCCTGATGAAATTATTGTTGGCCCTACCTGAATCAAACCTGTCCTTATCGATAATCCTCTTAACGGAACCTCTTAGCAACATCCCCCTGGTGGGGAACCTGCTCACTCTACCTCTACTGACCCTGAGTCGACTGTGACCCATCGGCACTACTACCCCCAGTCCTACCCTATTGGCTGGAATCTTCTGCTCATTTTCACCCCTTAACATGGAAGAGTTGATCCTGGAAATATAATAGAGCATCATTCAACACCTCGACATATGTCTTCAAAGTAGGATTACCCAACAGATGTTGTCGGATCCTCCAAGTAAGACCATCCGTAAATAAATATATCCTCTTTTCCTCCGTAGGTACCTCTCCTGGCACGAAGTTAGCTAACCTCGTGAATTCTTCCTTATACTCAGCCACTATCTTCCCCTCCTGGGTGAGATCTAATAGTTTCCGCCTCGTTTCTGTCTAGATGGAGGATGGGAAGTATTTGCAATCAAACTGCTCCTAGAACTCCTATATCGGCATACTTTCTCTCTCTTTCGTGGGGGTAACAGACTCCCAATACAATGCCACCCCAGTTAGCTTAAATGTATCGAGAATATGTCTCTGAACGTCTGTGCACTCGTACATCCTCAAATGCCTCTGGATATCTTTCTTCCATTGGATAACAACCACCACATCTGAACTCCCCTGGAACTCGGGAGGGTGTGCCTTCTGAAAGGCATCTCTAACTCGCTCCCAAGTAAAAAGGAATGCATGCGCTTAAGCTGGTGCTGCAACCTGTGCCTGGGGTGGTGCCTGATGTGCAACTATAGCCAATGCTGCATTAACGGATTATGCAACTATAGCGAAAACCTCTGCAGCGTTCATGGTACTCTGGGTTGGAGTTGGCTGAGGCTCTGGTTGTGCCTCTAGGGAGGCTCGTGGTTCACGTCGAGGAGGTATCTGAAACGAAAAAGAATTTTCCATCAGTACACAATTCAATGTGTCTTAAAATAGCTGAAGACGTAAATGCGTAATAAAGAATACAATATTCCTAATAATAGGGCTCTATATCAAAGAATGTTACGCTAAAAATCGTAGTAAGTCGTACAGATCCTAAAGGCACTAGAACCTAATGCTCTATACCATCTGTGACACCCCACCTATTCTAATCCTGGGTGATCAGTCCATTATTAAATTAAATAGAAATCATTAATGGTGTCATTCTTAGCATCATTAGCTAATTTCACATTAATTACTAATATCCTAATACCCCTCTAGTTCTATCATGGGGTGTTTTAAAAATACATGAGTTAGGTGTGCACTATTAGATAAGAGGTGAGGGGTATCTCATGGGAGTGAGACACCAGTTTAAATATGGAGAATATCATATTTTAAATATTAAAGTATGTTAAGCACATGCTAAAATGTTTTTCAAAACCCGGACTCTGACCCGTATCTATCTTTTATTTTTTTTCTCTCCTTTGTTATACTTTTTAGGTGTCCGGACACAGGGACACCTGGATGACTATTCTTTCGAGTTAGACGTTGCAGCCGCAGCTGTGGATGTTAGCAGGAAATTGTTCAGACGCTTCTATCTTTGTGATCTAGATAGGAGGTACTAGGACTAATATTCGGGCATGTTGCCCAATTGTTGGCATTTATTTAATTTTCGGCATTTTTATTTTACGCTGATTTGATATGGTTGTATAAATATTTTAACGAGAGTTATCGGTTATTATTTATCCATTCCACTTGTTGTTCATATCTCTGTGTGAATGTATTTACTTGTGCGTTTAAGTTAAAAAGACTAGAAGGTTTAAAATTTGATGTCGGGCCTAATAGGTTATTAGTAATTAAATGGTTTTCAACAATGATGCTGAGAATGAAACCAAATGATGAGATTCCTGCTTAATTTGATATAAGACTGATCACCCGGTATTTTATTAGGTGGTGTTCCACAACAAGTCTCTAAAAATAGTATCCAACTAAGAATGGGCGATATGCCTGACTGAGAAAACTAAGGATGCATCACAACTGAAACAAATATGGAAGCGTCTAATAGCAAAGTCCCGCAACCTTCACAGCAGATGTAGTACGTCAAATGGGGGAAACTCTTATGTCTGGCGTCCCTATGGCTAGGCACCTAGAATGATTTTTACAAAAATGATTTGAAACAGGTCAGAGCCCAAGTAAAACAGTTTGAAAAAGTTTAGCGAGTATTTAAAATGCGACAAGATAAGATACTAAATACATGTTAGTATCGCGTGCCCTCACTTGATATCCTCACCCCTTAACTAATGTGCACGGATAACGTACTATTCTAACCCACTTAGTTATGCTACTCGCCTAACTAGTTTGGTTTACATCTCTTCGCATCTAATCAATTATAGTGTCGACCTGTATTGCCCATACACTATGTTACTACATTTTCCTAATTATTTATGCTCATTAGGAATCTTTACCAAATGATTTAATTCCCATACACTTTGGTTAATTTAGATATCACTATCTATCAGTTACTAATTTTGTTCTCTTACTCTTAGATAATTTAGATATCACAATATATCTTATCGACTAACATACTCGTTGAAGAATCAATCACACGTACATATATACATCACTCTTAGTATATATACGTATATAAGACCCCTAGGTGGAGACCTGCGGTGTGGGTATACTCTGCTGTCAAGTACCGATACTATATAAGGACACTGGCTCGGATAGTCTCCCTCGAATCATAAATCAAATTACACAATATTGGAGGCAAACATAGCTCTAAACCTTTGGGATACGCTCATACCTAATGGTCACACTCTCATTCACACAAGTGGTGCTCAATCCCTAAGGTCTATGTCCTGAGGTACAAGTCAATATCCCCCCATATGGGCTCATTAGAATAAAACTGCCCACGACGCAAAACATCCTGTGATAGAAAATAGCCTAGGTATTATTACACATACAAATCAAATAATAGGTATACACACCACCCATGTATATATATATAATGTATTTATATGTATGTACATAACCTATATCATATACCATGTACGCAGTTTAGTATCTATCGAATATTTTACATAATGCAATACATCTCTTAGTAAATTCCCGAGCGTTTCTCAATACCCAAATGGTTGCCAAGTGTCCCTTAAGTAAATTCAATAGGCAATCCCACTCAAGGCCTACTGGTCTTGGTCCTGCATTCCCCTAATTTTTCCCTAATAAGAAATCAATATCCGAACAAGCCTTTATTACCCATTAAACTAAATCAAATATTAGTATTAAACCATCCTTGTGACACCAAGCTCAAACTAAAATTAGCCTACCGGTAATTAGAATATATCTTAATAAAATCTTATAATTAATTCAAGGGTCAACCCAAACATTTTCCATGAGTTCTATGTAAAAAGGGAAAAAACTATGCAATTCTGGGAAACCATATCGATTCGGCCTTGGTCTGAATCGATTCGCTTTCCGAATCGATTCGGCCAAGGAGACGAATCGATTTGCCGTAGCAGTTGTCATCTTCTCCCTACACTGTTGCGGAAACCACCATTGTTAAGCCTTGAAACCAACATTACACAATCCCAAACTCCTAACCAAATGTTTCTAACATTATATTATCATGTATCAATGATTTTTAACGTATAAGAATCATAAAAGCTCTATATAACAACTCCAAATCATATTCAATCAAGATAATTTCTAAAAAACCTTATTTATTATTCATGTTCAAGAACCTCAACATAATTCCATATTTCCTCCAAAATTTCTTGATATTCCTCATCAGAATGCATCTACATATATCGGGGATCAATTATATTATCATGCCCACCCAAGATTATGAATTTCATCTCCAATTTCAAGCCAAATTTCATGAATTTCACAAGATTATCACCCTATTCTAACATGGTTGATATATCAAATCATAGTTTAGCAAGATTAAACACTTGCCTCTATTTGAAGGTATGATTCCTTGTAGAAGAATGATATGTTTATAATCCTCTCCTCCCGATCTACGCGAAGGTGGTGTTTGTAGTGTAAGAAGGGCGTAATTTGGCCTTGGAACCTCCTCTCTTCTCCCTCCTATGGCCTCTTTATGGTTTTGCAGATTCTAACCCTAACTCCCTTAGCCTAATTGATGATATAAACCTACGAAATTCATAGGTCTTGTTTCACCAAAAATGCAAATGACCAAAATACCCTCTGGGGGTGCTAATTTGGCCTAAAAGTGCCTCGGGGCCCAAACTAAACTTTTGGGAAGACTTTTTTGACAATATCGACCCTTTTGGACACACTAACGCACTCAAAATGACCATGTGGAATATCAAAAGTGAAATTATATTTTATTTCCCAAATTAAGTCCCAATAAGACTGACACGCGCCTCCCGACTAAATTTATCATAACTGTCGTGTTTGTCACTCATGACAATTATAATATTTCCTTATCATTATTATTATTCATTCACTAAGTAATATTCAATATAAATAAATATTAACCCTTATCTCGCTAATTAATATTTATTTTACCAGATTAATTTCCAAATATAATTTAATTAATCTCAATTAATTCACAATATAAAAATCTATCAAATTGCGTGGTGTTACATAATTTTGGGCCTAGGCTTAATTTCATGTGTAACTCTATTTTTAGCTTAATTACAGAAAATTAAAACACTCATAAGGCATTTGATAAAAACCTAGAGAGCTTTGGAGAGAAAGCACCAAGGATTGAAGAGGATTTGGATCTTTTGAGGCTTTGATTCATCATACATCGATTAAGAATTTAATTAGGATTGAGTTATTATAGTAATAGTCATTGGAATATGGATTAAAACTTTTGAAATCTGATTTTAATCATCCAAAAATATAATTTTCGTAATTAGATTTAATTATATATTTAGCCTTAATCATATTTATAAACTTGAGTAGGTTAAGGATGAATCCCTTAAATTGAAACATGAAATTGTATAATTTGATCAAGATAGTGTAACTCTGAATAATAGCATTGATAATCTATGAAAGACCTCATGTTAAATTGGCAATTACATTGAATCTGAAATAAATTTGATAGAGTTGCGAACCTAGGGTTCTAAAACTCATAATCTGAATTTGATACATAAATCCTTGTTATAATCGCCTAAAACTTGTTAAATTAGATTATTATTCTCGATAAACATCTTATACTTAAAGGAGGGTAGAAATTTGACTATTTAGAGGTTTGAAATCTTGGTTTTTGGTTAATGGTTATTTTTTACGACTTGGGGTAAAAGGCTTCTGCGTGGATCTCATTCGAACGAGACTGGACTTTCATTCCAACGAGATGTGGGGGTCTGTTCAAACGAATTTAGTTTTCATTCGAATGATATAGGTTTTCGGTTTAAACTAATTTGGTTTGGGTTGAAAGAGCTAGGGTTTTCATTCGAACAAGTTAGGGGTTTCATTTGAAACGACTTCAGCACGATTTGATAGTAAAATTCTTAATTAATTAGAGATGATTAGTCCGAGACTTATAATACTTTTATTAATCCGTGACTAGACTAGATTTCTATGAATTTGAATTTAAGTGCAAGCATACCATGTGTGTGAGTGCTCGTGGTGGATGTATTAGGAAGGATTTTGATGTAGCTTTGGTACCCCAATGATAGTGCCAGGCTTACCTTAATCATTTTAAACCCGATCCTATTACTGACGTACCCATGTCCTGAGTGAGGATAAATGGGGGTGTTCTATCGTATAGATTTGGGTATGGAGGTCGTATGATAAACTGGAATGCATAATGATTATCCCCTAGTAATGATTTGAGGTTATAGGACTGATACGACCTATAATTATACCTCATATGCACGAGTGATCCCCAAAGGTGATAGGGATAGGCCTACGCACCTTTATGTGTGGGCTTGTGCATATCCCACCTATTTGGATGTGAGTGGCGACATACTCACTTGGATATTGGAATTATCTGATTTACTTCCTTTACTGTGACTATACATGCTATGTATACTCGAGTTATAAGATTATGGAACCCAGTTAATTATAAATAAATGATAAAGAGTTATAATTATATATCATCGAGTTCACTTCGATTTGGGATTAGACTTGCATGCAATATTGGGTTGGGTTACCTTAAAAATAACTCAAATATGGTAGGAAGGTGGATTATTATTATTATAGCCCAACTTCAGTTAAATTATTACTCTTTTCAGACTTGCTAGATTTAATCATGTTTGTGGAATATGTTTTCAGGTCCTTGATATCATCAATCGCCATAACCCTGATCTCTTTCACTCATTTTCAGTTTTTTCTTCCAGATCTGGGATGTAGATTTCGAGCCTTATTGCTAATTTCTATTTACTACATTTCATTACTTATCAATTCAGATTAGTATTGTTGGGATTTATTTACAATGGAGGATATCTTTTATATTTAGAGTTGGATATTATATTTTTACATTGTTATTGTCTTTCAGTGATGGAGTTTTATTTATTATGAGATTGGTATCAGAGTTTCATTTAGTTTATTCTTGTATTATTGTTAGCTCATTATTATTATAGTTATATTTTATTTTAGTCATGCTTAGAATGATACAAATTGTTTTTGACTCTTGTGTTATTTATATTTAATAGTGATCAATCCCTTTTTCGCATAGCGTTCTTTCATACTTTAAAAGTTTATTGTTTAAGCTTTTGTACACTTATTCAGTATGATTAATGACACGCTTTTATTTATCATATCTCATATGGTGAACACGTGGATATTGAACATCCCATACAGGCCACGAGTGTCGAGTCAAAGGCAGCACGGCCTCAGTAGCACCAGCCACAAGGGAATGTGATACCACTTGTGTTGACAGACTTGGCAATTATCATAAAACACACAGTAACTGCTACCATGTCAGCCATGCACTAGGATCAGCCTCCATCGCCACCACCCCGTGGATGTACCTACCTCGGATACTACATCTTCATGGGATAGATCTCGAAGTGCCTTTGGTAAAGGCGATCCTTCGAAGTTATCCAAATCGATGGACCACGTCATTTCTTTATAGTGGAAAGGAGAATATTAAAGGCACCTATGCTTGGCAGAGTGCTTGTAGATGTAGAAGCAAATGCTTGCGAGTTTAAAGATAATGGTGGATTTATTACAGTGGTGGGAGTCAGTCACCACCAGGGGTTCGCAGTGGAATCAAAAATTCGATAAACCGAACCAAACCGGTTGTATTGAGTTGGTTTGGTTCCATTTTTTTGTCTCATGGTTCGTCTTCAGTTCTAAAAAATAATATTTCGATTCGGTTCCTGGTTATGGCATAAAACTAATCCAATCCAACTCGAAAATCGATCTGATCCGGAACCGGCATGAACCGGGACCAAACTGGGATTGACACGGATATATATATATATATATATATATCCCTCACTCGACCACCCATCTCACACGGTGTTCCCATCATATTTATACAGCCCAAAGTTCCTCTCATCTCGACTTTTGGTCCATCTTCTCTCACGGACCTCTCTAGAACACTCATCTGGACTTTTGGTTCCAACCAAATAGTGATCATCTCTCGGTGCCGCCTCATCTCTCATGGTGAGATCAGACATGAGATCTCACCTCTCCCCATTATCGGTAGGCAAATCTGTAGAAATTTGTTCATATTTATAATATATACATTTATATAATTTGTTTTCCCTCTCTACCTCTACATATATATGCATTCAATATATATATATGTGTGTGTGTGTGTGTGTGTGTGTGTGTTATAAAAAATGCGCATAAGCTCTTTACAAACGCCAAGTTTTGGCCTAAGGCGTGTAATAAGGCGCACTCAATGATGGTCAATATTTTTTCGGGGTAAGGCATGAAAAACGCGCATTTTTTCTGGGTAAGGCATGAAAAACGCGCGTTTTTCGGGTACGGCGTGAAAAAACGTGCGGGTTTTTTTCGTATTTTAGAAAATAGTATTTTAGTTTGAAAATATTCATACATATTTTAAGGTATGTACCATTTTTGTATTTTTAATAGCTTTGTTATAGTTAAAAATATTAAAATATATTTAAAAAAAGCCTAAACTCCCTTTTACGCCTAAGGCTTATGGTTTGGCTTCCACACCTAAGTCATGCCTCGCGGTTTTTAGAACCTTGATATATATATATATATATATATATATATATATATATATATATATATAGAGAGAGAGAGAGAGAGACTCTCCAACACACCTGTTAGCAACATACCTACGAGCATACCTATTTTTTAAAATAGTAAAAAAATGCATTTTTCATCCAAATTTTGTATACAGGATCTCCATAATGAGGAGATCATCTACAGAAATAATCATCAAAAATTTCAACATGGGTGAAATAAAAAGTGGGTATATATGAGCATTTTTTGCCGTTCAAATTTTTTCCATCATCTCACCCACTTCCGGGTTGAATTTTTTGATGATTATTTTTGTAGATGATATCCTTACAATATAGATCATATACACTGAGTTTGGTTAAAAAAAACTCAATTTTTTACTATTTTAAAAAATGGGTATTTTATTGTTATGTTAAGTGAGGTATGTTGGAGAGCCTAAATATGTGTGTGTGTGTGTGTGTGTGTGTGTGTGTATGTGTGTGTGTGTGTGTGTGTGTGTGTGTGTGTGTGTGTGTGTGTGTGTGTAGAAATTATTAGTTTGCTATACATTCTTTACTATATATATAATTTTTTTATTTTATACATTTTTACTATATATTATATCTAATATATAGTAAAAAATAGATTATATATAAACATATATATATATATATATATATATATAATAAAACCATATTATTAAGGTTGTTGCTTTAAGTGTAATGTGAACTATTAATTCCTGTTTTTGTAGTGTTATGTAATGTGAACTATTAATGGTGTTGGTTTAAGTGTAATGTGAAGTATTGATGTTGTTATTATGAGTGTAATGGGAACTATTAATGTGGAAAAGAAATGGCTAAATACTAAAATATGATTAAAAAAAATGGGCACCAACTTGAAAACTATATTTGAATATTATAAAACATTAAGGAAGAACAAATCTTATTTTTATGTTAAAAAATTATTTTTGAAATGTACTTTAATATTTTATTAAAAAATATGATTAGAACTAAGAACCGATTCGAACCAACCCAAGAACCATCGGTTCTGTTTGGTTCAGTTCCAATAAACATCGATTTAGGTCGAGCTTGACCATTCAGCAGTTTTGGATAAAGTTTGAGGGGAAGCACTTTCCACCCTCACTTTAGTTGAGCATGTCGTCGGAGTTTATGAGGTTGTTGCAGGAGTATAAAACTGTACCAGAGTACGAGCAGGAGTTTACCCTCCTTGCTTTTTTTGACCCTATGAGGTTAATACGGAGGTGAAGAAGATGGATCGTTTCATCTGAGGTCTTATGTGGAGGATTATGTAGGTGTTGCTTAGCAGCACGGCCTTAACTAATGATACTTAAGTAGTGGACACCATTTTTCTCCATTATCGGTATTACCATGTTCTTCAGATAAATAAAGCACTGAATAAGGAGAAGATCGGAGTCAGCCAAGGGCCAAAGACTAGAGAGTAGTGAGCCGTCCCAAGCACAGGGAGGTTCAGATTAGCAACAGAGGGGACCGTCACAGGGGAAGAAACCCCCTAAGATGTTTAGAGGGTCAGAGGATCATTAAGATCGCTTCTATTTCCATTTACAAACAAATAGTAATAATATATGATACAAGTAAGAATCATAGATATATTACCAATTGCATTTTTTTTTTCTAAACGGAGCCTGGATACTTCATTTTCTTAGTCCAACCAAGCCAACCATAAATAATTCTAATTGATAATAAGTAATCTAAATCCCCCCCCCCCCCGCCAGGGCAGTCGGGTAAATGGTTCAAGGGCCACTCGGGCCAAGGGAAGCATAACCAGCAGGGCCCATAACATCAGGCCCAACAGGGCTAGGGTTAGATATAGTGGGGCTGGCAGGTCTAGGGTCAGTAAGATTGACCCTATAAATAGGGCCAACAAGGTTTCCGATTTAGAGGTGCATCTTTTACTTGTGGCGAGTAGGACCACTCATTTAGGAGGTTCCCATCGGGCAACCATACCGGTCAAGGGCAGCAGTAGGTGGTGCTAGCCTCACCTCAGTACCAGTAGTTACCTCCATCACCGCAGTATCAAGCATTACCATCACCACCATGAGACCCAGCACAGGGGTGCCCTCCACTTCATTATGGATGTGTGTTTAACATTTACCAGAAGGATAAACAGGCCCGCCATAGGCCATTAAAGGTACATTTTATGTTTATAACAGTTATGCACGCATTTTATTTGACACGGGAGTGTCACATTCATTTGTTAGTACTGTTTTTTCTACGACTCCAGGGTTATTAAAGATTGATACCGATGTTTCCAAGCACGTGGATGCCCTAATGGGTAGGGATGATGTTTTACGTCATAGGGACGTGGCAGTTGAGATTGGTTGTTTGTGCTTTTTTGTCCAACTTATTGATTTTTGACATGCATACATATGATGTCATATTAGGTATGGATTGGTTAGCAGTGTATCACATGCAAATCGACTATAGTGGGAAGAGGATCACATTTACCATTCTCGGGCAGGAAATGTTCCTTATTGATATGCCTAAGCTCGGGGAGTGTCTAGAACTCACCAGTATTATATTAATGCGACCACATATGAGGAGGTCACCATATCATTAGAGATGATACCATTTTTCTAGGAGTTCACAACTGTGATGGATAAGGTATCGGAGTTACGATTGTCACAAGAGATAGATTTTGTCATAACTTTGGTGTTGGGCACCGGGCCCATTGCAAGGGAATCGTACCGGATGTCTCCATTGGAGGAAGTTGTGAGAGAAAATTAAGCAACTCTTGATTCAGGGGTTCATAAAAAAGGGCATACCTCCATGGGTAGATATTGTGTTGTTTGTGAAAAAGAATGATGATTCACTTAGTCTGTGTGTGGACTATCGGGAGATGAACAAAGTTACGAGATGGAATAAGTAATTATTGCCACGTATTGATGACTTGTTTGATCAGTTAAGGTACACTTCATTCTTTTCAAAGATCGACTTGCGCTTGGGGTATCATCATTCATGTTCAGAAGGAGGATATTTCGAAGATGAATTATCTAATGTGGCATGGATCTTATGATTTCGGGGTCATTCCACTTGGATTGACTAGTGCGTCAGTGGTGTTTATCGATTTGATGAATAGGGTGTTTTGCTCATTTCTTGACCAGTTCATCATAGTGTTCGTCGATGACATATTGGTATATTCTCAGTCTGAGGAGGATCATACGAATCATTTGAGATTATTTTTCAAATGCTTCAAGAGAGTAAGTTGTATGCTAAATTCTCTAAGTGCAAATTTTGGTTGAAGGATGTGCAGTTTTGGGGACACATGGTGTCGGAGCCTGGGATTTCGTTGGATCCTAGCAAGGTATTGTCCATTATGTAACGGGGACATCCCATAACGCTTGTAGAGGTAAGTAGTTTCTTAGGTATGGTTGGGTACTACAGGAGGTTTATTCAGGGGTTCTCGAAGATTGTTGGTCCACTTATTCACCTCACCCGAAAGTGGGTACCAATTTTTTTAGCTTCTATTATCAAAGAGAATTCAAGGAGCTTAAGAAGACACGCATGTCTGCAACAAAACTTGTGTTGCCATGGGGTAAAATGGAGAACTTAGTTTACACAGATGCATCGCTTCAGGGGCTTAGAGGAGTTTTGATGCACGGGGAGAGGCGCATAGCTTACATCTCCCATAAGTTTAAGCCTCATGGAGGAAACTCCCCCACTGGTGATTTGGATTTAGCGTCGGTAGTCTTTGCACTCCATATTTGGAGACACTATTTGTTGGGTGAGAGGTTTATGCTATTTTTTTATCAGATTAGCCTTTAATACTTTTTCACTCAGCGGAAGTTGAACATGCAGCAAAGGAGATAGTTAGAGTTTAAGAAGGACTACCATTTTTAGATTAAACATCATTCAAAAAATGAATATGATGGCAGATGCTTTAATTTTTTAGACTAGTTGTGAGTTAGGCAGCCTTATGTGAAGAACATGTGGAAGAGTTATATAATCTATGGGCCGAGTAGTGGATCACTTTGCACATCGTGGATGTGACAGAGGTATACTTGGCGGTCGTGCCCGTTACACCTGACATTGTATCACAGATGATTCAGGCCCAGGCCTTGGACTCCTTTTATCAGGATAGGGTATGGGAGATTCTATTCGGGGGATTTGTCTTTTATTCAATTGGTTTAGACGAAGGTTTGAGGTTTCAATAACGTTTGGTTGTGTCGTAGGGTCCCGAGATATAGAGGACTTTTTTAGCCAAGGCACATGGTTCCTGGTTCATTGTACACTATGGGGGTGACAAGATGTATTGTGACATTAGGAGAGCGAATTAGTGGGCCAGAATGAAGAGGGATATAGCCTATTTTATGTCTAAGTATATTACCTTCCAGCTAGTAAAGGTAGAGCACCTGAGATTAGGTGGGGAGTTGCAGTCGTTGGAGATTCCCATGTGGAAGTGAGAGAGCTTCTCCATAGATTTCATTGCGGGTTTTTCTTGGTCCCAAAGGGGAAATGATTATATTTAGGTCACCTCTAATAGATTTACGAAGGTGGCTCATTTCCTTCCAGAGTGGATAGATTTCACCGCAGAGTGGTATGTCAGAATTTTCATTACATAGATTGTACGTCTACATAAGGTACCTCTCAATATTGTACCCGACGAGGATATTATTTTTATTTCTCGATTCTGGGAGAGTTTTTAGGAGGCTGTAGGGGTACAGCTGGATATGAGTACTTCTTTTCACGCTCAAAAAAAGGGGGAAGACTGAGCGGGTGAACCAAATCTTGGAGGATATGTAACGGGCTTGTGTTTTGGATTTCAAGGGGAGTTGGGATTAGCACTTGTCACTCCTGGAGTTTGCCTATAACAATAGTCACCAACAGGCTATTGGTATGGCACCCTATGAGGCATTATATAGATGATGGTGCCGTTTGCCGAAATGTTCGCTGGAGACATGGAATAGAGGCTATTTGGGCTAGATTATATTCAAAAAATCACAAAGAATGTGGCGCTTATCAGGGAGAGTATAAGGACTACCCAGAGTCTGCAAAAGAGTTAAGCTGACAAGTGGAAGCGTAAGTTGGAGTATCAGGTCGGGGATCATATGCTTTTGAAGATCTCCCCGATTAAAGGAGTTACAAGATTTGGATCCTAGGGGAAGTTGGGTCCCCGAGATGTAGTTCCATTCACGATCTATGATAGGGTTGGTCTGGTGGCATATTGTTTGGCCTTACTCGACCATCATCAGCGGGTACACGATGTATTCCACATGTTCATATTAAGAAAGTTCCTAAGGACGAGTTAGCCTATCATCACATCGACCTTGACGGGATTGAGTTGTATCCATATGCGAGCAAAGAGGAGCGACCGCAGCGCATTATTGATTGAAGAGAGTAGATTTTGCGATCAAAGGTCATTATGTTAAGATAAATTGCAGTGGGGACACCACAGCGAGGCTGAGTCTACTTGGGAGAGATATGACGATATTCGGGCGAGTTGTCCTGAGACCTTTGAGTAAGGTATATCAATTCGAATTTCAAGGTTAAAATTCCTTATTTAAAGGGGGAGGAATGTAATACCCAGTATTTTCTAAGCATTTATTTAAATTGTGTAGTTAATTACTTGTTTACCTAACGTGACATATGATATGTCACTTAGCATAATTTTATGTGTTGTTATGTGATTCATATATATGTTGCATGAATTCACATTGTTTGAAAATCGACATAATACATGATAATACATTAATTAAAGTGAAAAATGAAAAATTAGACTTGAAGTTTTGGGGTATTTTCAATTTTAGACTCGATGTTTCAAAACTTACAAAGTTAACCCTGAAGTATAAAAATGTGCTATGTTAACCCTCTGTTACATCTCCATTAGAGCCATTAATGGAAATGCTGACTAAGCGTCTTATGTATCAAAAAATTTGAGCCTGGACAATCAATTATTAACACGTGTATACTCCTTTAACCTCAAATAGATCTTTGTAATCTTAAAAAAACTGAAAAATAAAATCAATTTAAAATCACAAAAAACAAAAATAAAGAATTAGCCCCTCCCCACCCATATATTATTCTGCTCTCTCTCACCTCCCCTTTACTCCCCCTCACCATATCCTCCCCACCCCTCACCCACCTACCATCGTCTTCCCCGACATAACCACGTCCGTTTCGACATCGATACAGGATACCTCTAGAATCAACAATGACCTTGGTTGAATGGGTTTGGTCTTATGTCTGCTTTGATAAATAATTTCCCCTTTTTTGGCGATTAATCTTTTTTTTTATTTGAACTTGTTGATATGGTTTTTATTCGTTGTATTATAAATGATGGTGGTCTTGATTATGGGTGGTGCTGGTATATGATAGCTTGTGGTGGTGGTGGTGGTGGGTGGAGAAGGGGTGATAATGGTGTTGGTTTTAAGTATGCGAGGCGGTGGTAGTAAGTAGAGGAGTGGATGGAGGTGAATTGCTTAAGATAGTCAAATATTTTTTTGTTTCTAAATTGGTGTGTTTAGATTTTTTTATAATTGAATTTAGGTTTTCCTATTTATTATATTTTATTTTATTTTTTCCTAGGTGATGAGTGCATTATTTTGTATTAATTATACCCAAATCTAGGCCTTGTTAGTTCCGTTGCACCATCAATAAAATGTTTTTAGAGTCATTTTTATTATTTTAGAGAAAAATACAAATTTAAGAATAAATGTGGTTAATAATGCAATTTTTGCGACTTTACGCTCACATCTTTAATTCATGACCTTAAATATTTATTTCTAATCTCTTGTGCGAGGTTTTTGTTGAGTGTTGGCAGGTTTAGAGTGAATGTGGAGAAGTTCGAATGCAAATTGAGCATTAAAAGGTCACTTCCGCACCTCCAGGGGCAAAATTGTAAATTCAAATGACTGATTCGAACTCGGACCAAACACAAAAATTGAAGGCCTTGAATCAAGGGACTCCTGGGTTCAAACGGCGTGTCAATCGGAGTTGAAACGAAGAAGTTATGGTCGTGCAAAGTTTGAATTCAAAAGAAAGTCAAAGCTCGGGTCAACGCCCGAAGTCAACCTCGAGACCCGAACACTATTGAAATATTGTTGGGCCCGAAAATAGGGTCACGTCGGTTCAAACGGCAAGTCAATCAGACTCTGAATGAAGAAGTTATGGTGATTTGCGCTATTGTGCAAATTAGGAAATTTGGGTTTTAATATGTTGTTAAATATAATTGGGTGTATATATTTATTAGAGATAGACGTTGGGTGAGCTGGCTAGGAGATGGAAAGACATGCACATGGTCAGGGGTTCGACCCCTGTCACTCCCCTATATTTTTTGGCGAAAATCCACTTGCCCACTAAACCCATTACCCCACCTACCCATTACCAAAACCCACCCAACCTTTTCCCCTTTTCTTTTTCTCTCTTATGCCGAAAGACACCCACAAACCCACCTACCCACTACTCCCCCTATATGCTCACACCAAACTCCTACAAATACCCTTTACCTACATCACCCCAGGGAAGAACAAAAAAAAATGACGAGGGAGACACTTTTTGGATAGAAAAAAGACACTTTGAGAGATTAAAAAAAAAATTGTGTAGAGAGTATTTTGGAGGAGCATATTGTGTATTGTAATTCAAGTATTGGATCCGAAATTTTGTAAGTTGACATTTATTAATGAAAATTATTTTTTCAACTTGCAATATTTGTGTGTCAATTATGTCGTGTGAGTAGTTTAATTACTAGAATTTAGGTGATGTTTGTCATGACTAATTAAACCACGCATGTTAATTTAATTTCGTACATATTCCGACGTGTTCTAATTTGAAATAAAAAAAATCGGTATTCGCTTGAAATTACACGAGAGTGTATTTTTAAACCTCAACGAATTAATTATAAATTCATGCTTTAAAAAAAATTAAAGTTGTCATTTTTGATAGGTTATGCTTGCACTTAGATGTTTTGATACCTCATGCTTAAATACACGTTAAAAATTTTAAACATGATATTTTTTAGGAAATAGGGATTTATGGTGTCTAATTCAAGAGACGTTAAAATATTTTGAGTGCATGTAATGTTTTATTCTCCGAAATGTACGCAACGAGAATCGGTATATTTTGTGTAATAAATTCAGAATTACGAAATTAAATTGATGTGTTAATTTAATTAGAATTGACAAACGGAACCGACATCCTAGATTCTTCCACATTTAATATTATCTCTTGTACTTGTTCGTTTATTCCGTCTTTATTTTTATTGTTACATACTTGTTACATAATTTGTGTCACGCATTTATTTATTTATTTTGTTCCATCACTTATCACATTGACACACTCATATGTCTAGTTGGACAATCGATATTTTATAAAAGTTGACGAAATCTCTGTGGATTCGACCCGTACTTACACACGCTATATTTCAATCCCCCGTGCACTTGCGGTAGTTTTATAGCAAATAAAACTTGACAACAAGTTTTTGGCGCCGTTGCCGGGGATTTCGGTCGATTTTAAGAATATTGACTTTCGGACTAATTTTATTAAAAAAAAAACAAAAAATCTGAAAAATTCAAAATTCGAGCAACATTTTTTTTATTTATTTTTAGAGTATATTAAAACAAAATCAGCTTTAAGTCTTTTGTGATTAAATAGTGTTTTTAACACTAGTATTGTCATAAACTACCTAAATATTTGTAAAATTCGAAATTAATTATTATTTTTTTTCCTGGAAAAACAAAAAGTCAAAGCTGCTGTAATTTGTTAAAAAAAAAAAAGTGTTTTGTGGGAAATTAGTTGTTGTTTTTTACACTAGTTTGTCACAAAAGTACTTAGAAATTTTGGAAAATTCGAAAATAATAATTTTTTTTTTTTTTTGGAAATTTCCAGATTTTAGAGTTTCTATAGGTTGAATTAAAAAAAATCGGATTTAAAGTCTTTTATGAATAACTAGTTGTTTTAACACCAAGTTTTGTCATAAAAGTGCTAAAAAAAAGAAAAAAGAAAAAAATCGAGAAAAAAAAATATTTTTATTTATTTCTAATAGCAATTTTTTTTCTATTGTATATATATATATATACAGTTTTTTTTTCTTTTTCAATCTTATAGTGTGCTTTTATTATTATTTTTCTCATTAAGACCAAAAAAAATACATTGAAAGGCATATGTAATTATTTTTTTTTTATTTAATAATTTTTGTTCCACTTTACGCTTGGTATGATTTTTTGTTCTTTTTTAGGAAAAATAAAAAGAAGAGTCTAAAAAAAAGTAAGAAAAAAAAAAAACGAAAAAGAAAGCAACCGTGGGAAAAGCGCTAAAGTTACTTGTGCAATCTTGCCACGCGCACAAGGTACTATCGGAGACGACTGAAACGGAGGCGACGTTTCCCTCCAATCGACGTCAAATAAAACTTCGACCCGGCGTAAACAAGTGACCGTAAAAAGTTCACGCCGGAGGTAAATCTTGTGTGCTCCTACGTGAAACTATTTTCGCAAATTTCAATAAGCACGTTGCATAATTTTACTTAAGGGCAAAACCCAATTTTAAGATAAGGTGGGGATTTAATCACCCCTCCTTGGCCCACAAATCATTAAGCTACCCAAGCATCTGGCCATAATTTTAATTTAAAATTGATTAGACATTGGCCATAGGGTGTCACATAGCTCATAGGCATATTCTTTTCAAGGGTAGGATTAAAAGCTAATCCAAACACGAAATTTTCAAATCGATGTCATTTGGACCTTGACTAGGATTGGTGATTTTTAATGAGTCTTCGTACCGACCACCTACCTGGAGGAAATATTTGGTAATTGAGGCGATAGTCCGGAGTTGGTCGTCTTTTAAATTCTCCCTCGTCAAGAATTAGGAGCTCTTTAATTAGGGAGATTATTTCGGAGACCCATTGTCGTCGAATAATCTCGAGAATCTAGATCTTAAAAATTGAACTTCCCCTCAACTAATTCAGATAAACTCAAATTGCTTTGTGTTAGCTTAGGAATTTTGTGGTTATGTGTCGGATTATTTTCTTTCTATATTAAAAAAAAATTAAAATTAAAATTAAAAAAAATCGAAATGAGATTAAGTCCTCGTTTGAAAGCCCAAAAATTAAGCCCAAACTCCAACATTTTTTTACATTATTACATTGCAAGCCCATTTGAGCTAAAAAGAAGATAAGTCTTTTGTTGAAAGCCCACTATCCTACCCAACTCCAACTAGGAGTTTAAAACCCATAAAAAGAAGCCATACCCATTTTCTGAGAATACTAAGGTAAAATTACGGTTGGAAAAGGGCCAAAAGAAAATGAGGTTGCAAGAATGAGGTGTGAAAAGAAAAGAATAAAAGGAAAAAAAAAAAGAGAAAGGAGAAGAAAGAAAGAAAAGAAAAGGAAAAAAAATATGAGTTTGAAAAGAAAAAAGGAAAGAGAAAAGAAAAATGGAGGTGAGAAAAAGTACCTAAAAGTCAAAATACCGAAAAACCTCTATATTCTCATAAATTTTGAACTCCAAAAGCCATTCTTTCTAACCAAAATTCGAGCCTACAATAAAACCAAAGAAAGCCCTAATCAATCTCAAGTGAAGTTAATTAAAGTATGGAGAGAAGATAAATAGGATCTATGGTGTGATTCAATGTTTTCAAAAAGTAATCGATTTTTCGTTCATGAGATCATATTCATCCATTATAAAAAGTTCGTTCTTGATCATGTATATGTGAAATTTGTTCATATAAAATTACTCTTTTATTCACATATACCGAGAAAAAATAACCCATTTCCGAGTGTTCGATTGTGAGTGCATTCTGTGAGACTTTGAAATCAAAACAAACGTTCGGATAAGAAATGTAACGATCAAATCTTTTGAAATGGACGGTTATATTGGCTATGCACACACACACGATAAGTTGAGATTGAAAAGTGAAGTTCTACTATATTTATGAAGTTTGCATTCGAACTTGGTTATATTACATTTGTGTCTTTTGTAAATAGAGTTAAATTTTGAATTTTGTGGGTATATTCACTGCAAACCCTCACAAGACAAAACTCGTCCACTAGGGTAACCTAGGGATTTAACGGCTTGTTGCACATGCTAAGTGCAACCGTGATTCCTACTAAAGTGAGTTAGATTTTAATTTTTACTCGAGGACTAGCAAAGCTTAGGTTTGGGGGTATTTGATGAGTGTATTATTTTGTATTAATTATACCCAAATCTAGGCCTTGTTAGTTCCGTTGCACCATCAATAAAATATTTTTAGAGCCATTTTTATTATTTTAGAGAAAACTACAAATTTAAGAATAAATGTGGTTAATAATGCAATTTTTGCGAACTTTACGCTCACATCTTTAATTCATGACCTTAAATATTTATTTCTAATCTCTTGTGGAAGGCTTTTGTTGAGTGTTGACAGGTTTAGAGTGAATGTGGAGAAGTTCGGATGCAAATTGAGCATTAAAAGTCACTTACGCACCTCCAGGGGCAAAATTATAATCCAAATGACTGATTCGAACTCGGACCAAACACAGAAATTGAAAGCCTTGAATCAAGGGACGCCTGGGTGCAAACGGCGTGTCAATCGGAGTTGAAACGAAGAAGTTATGGTCGTGCAAAGTTTGAATTCAAAAGAAAGTCAAAGTCAAAGCTCGGGTCAACGCCCGAAGTCAATCTCGAGACCCGAACACTATTGAAATATTGTTGGGCCCGAAAATAGGGTCATGTCGGTTCAAATGGCAAGTCAATCGAACTCTGAATGAAGAAGTTATGGTGATTTGGGCTATTGTGCAAATTAGGAAATTTGGGTTTTAATATGTTGTTAAATATAATTGGGTGTATATATTTATCGGAGAAAGCCGTTGGGTGAGCTGGCTGGGAGAAGGAAAGATATGCACATGGTCAGGGGTTCGACCCCTGTCTCTCCCCTATATTTTTTGGCGAAAATCCACTTGCCACTTGCCCACTAAACCCATTACCCCACCTACCCATTACCAAAACCCACCCAACCTTTTCCCCTTTCCTTTTTCTTTCTTATGCCGAAAGACACCCACAAACCCACCTTCCCACTTAAATTTCCCACAAACCCATCTACCCACTACTCCCCCTACATGCTCACACCAAACTCCTACAAATACCCTTTACCTACATCACCCCAGGGGAGAACAAAAAAAAATGACGAGGGCGACACTTTTTGGATAGAAAAAAGACACTTTGAGAGATGAAAAAAAAATTGTGTAGAGAGTATTTTGGAGGCACACTTTGGAAGAGCATATTGTGTATTGTAATTCAAGTATTGGATCCGAAATTTTGTAAGTTGACATTTATTAATGAAAATTATTTTTTCAACTTGCAATATTTGTGTGTCAATTATGTCGTGTGAGTAGTTTAATTATTAGGATTTAGGTGATGTTTGTCATGACTAATTAAACCACGCATGTTAATTTAATTTCGTACATATTCCGACGTGTTCTAATTTGAAATAAAAAAATTTGGTATTCGCTTAAAATTACACGAGAATGTATTTTTAAACCTCAACGAATTAATTATAAATTCATGCTTTAAAAAAATATAAAGTTGTCATTTTTGATGGGTTATGCTTGCACTTAGATGTTTTGATACATCATGCTTAAATACACGTTAAAAATTTTAAACATGCTATTTTTTAGGGAATAAGGATTTATGGTGACTAATTCAAGAGACGTTAAAATATTTTGAGTGCATGTAATGTTTTATTCTCCAAAATGTACGCGACAAGAGTCGGTATATTTTGTGTTATAAATTCGAAATTACGGAATTAAATTGATGTGTTAATTTAATTAGAATTGACAAACGGAACCGACATCCTAGATTCTTCCACATTTAATATTATCTCTTGTACTTGTTTGTTTATTCCGTCTTTATTTTTATTGTTACATACTTGTTACATAATTTGTGTCACGCATTTATTTATTTATTTTGTTCCATCACTCAATCACATTGACACACTCATATGTCTAGTTGGACAATCGATATTTTATAAAAGTTGACGAAATCTCTGTGGATTCGACCCGTACTTACACACGCTATATTTCAATAGCCCGTGCACTTGCAGTAATTTTATAACAAATAAAACTTGACAACACTAGGTGGCATATTTTTATATTTATTTTTAATTAATTATTTTTTAATCCACATGCCATCGATTAATTGGTCAATAAAAGAAATTAAAAGTCTCATTTGTGACTCCACTGAACATTCCCTTAAATATCTTAACGGTCATGTAACAACTGGTTAACATTACACAATTTCTACCCTCCATGGTTAACATTGCAAATTTTAAAACATTAGGCCTAAAGTTGAAAATGATCCCATACTTTGAAAAAACTTGTTTACAAGATTAATAACAAAAAGTTATAAGTTGAGTAAACTCCGAAATAAACTCGTTGAGCAAAACTCTTTTCGAAATAAACACTAGATGTGTTAAAACATTTTTCTGAATATGATCTCTAGATTCGTTAGTTTGATTACCTTAAGTTTTTTAAAACTAAAATGTTCAATTTAAGTCTTAAGTTCGATAAAATTATCCAAAGTAATTAAGAAGATTCAAGCAAATTAGACACGCGATTTTTAACGGGGTAAAACCCTAAAATAAAGGAAACATCAACGGTCCCCTCTACAGAGCAAAATGAAAAATCTACTAAAATCACAATCAAGTTACAACACCTAAGCATGCAACTAAGACCCACCAAAATACAAGATCAAAAAATTTACCTACACGATTTACTCCACTCTCAAAGGCAGTCTCTCTTGATTTGTTCTTCTCCATGCAGCTTCCTTGTTTTGTCCTTGAATCTCGGATTCCAGCAACCCCACAAATAAAATATCTCACCAAGAACCACAAATACTAAGTGTTCATGTGAGAGTGATAGTGTATGTGAATTAACTAAATGCAATAATTCTTCTCACCCTCTCAATCAATAATATATGCAATATCCTATGAATTACAAGCCACTTCTATATGCAATGCCAATAATTTCAAATGTGCTTTGAACAATATGACTTCAACAATTTTTCAGATTTGTCAAAAAAATATCTCAGGTTTTTGTTTCAAACTAAACTTATTTATATTCAAACTAAACTTATTTATATTCAAACTAATTTCACAAAATGTGAAATAAAATTTTGAAACAAGAAAAAAATTATTTCAGATTTGAGAATATACACAAAAATTCAGAAATCAAATTTCTCAAAATAAATTTGAGATTACTATCTTGGATCAATCAACAATAACAGCAACAAAATAAAATAAAATGATCCAAGAAAAAATAAAGAACCCTAGAAAAATCTTACAAGTGAACTAGATTGGTTCTTAGGGATATATAGAGTTGAAGAGGTTTGCAACACAAGCACACCAACAATACCCTAATATCAAACAAACACCCAATATATATCTTCAAAACAAATGGGTTTACTGTTTGATTTTTTGGACAATATAAGACTTTGTGTATATGTGGGTTTGGTATAAAATGTATATATCTTGAAAGGAAAATGATATTGTGACTTAATTTTTTACCGAAAGTGGAATTACCGAATGAGGTGGCGGGTTTCTATTGGTTCTTTTGTGGGGTCCACGCCAGTGGCATCAAAGAATAAACCAATAACACACCGACACGTGTATTTTCGGTCAAAAATTATGTCAAAAATTAAGTTACAATAGAAGGACTCATCTTGAAAAGTAATGGGTCAAACTCTCTCTCTCTCTCTCTCTCTTTCTTTCAACAACAACGAAACCCTTAAAAAATGTTGCTCTCTCTATTAACTCGTAAGTCAGCGCCGGCGGGTTCTCTCCGATTTACAACAGCTCCAGTGCTCTCTCAATGATCCAACCGAGATGAGTTATCCCTCTCTCTAATCTCTCCAACCCCACTCTATATGCGCGTTGCCACTTCTCTGTGTTGCCCCTTTCTTATTCTCTCTAGATATCTCTGTCTAAGCTCTCGTTTGCGAGTTCTATTTTGGAGAGAAAAGAAAGGAAAGGAAGGAAAAGTGTGTTTACTTTCCTTCGTTTGGAAGTTTAAGTAGGAAAGAAAGTAACTTTTTCTCGTTTGGGAGTTTAAAAGAAGAGAAAATAAAGGAAAATTTTTAAAAAACTTTGTAGTTTTTTTAATGAATTGTTTTTTCTTCCTCTTAAAAAAATTATTTTCCTTCCAAACTCTCAAACGCAAGAAAGAAAATTATTTTCTTTTCTCTCTCAAACTCCTTTCTCTTCTCTTCTTTTCCTTTTTCTCTTATTAACTTTCTCTTCTTTTCTTTTCTTTTCTCTCCTAATAAAATTTTCCCTTCTTTTCTTTTCTCTCCAGAACTCTCAAACGAGCCCTAATATCTCGTCGCTCTCACTGATTTTCTCTAACCAACCAACGAAACCCTAAGGCATGGATATATATACTCAGTTATGGAAAGCGGTTACGAAACCTATGGCTAAGATCAAATTCGCAGCCTATCTAAGGCGGGAAAAGAACGGTGAAGAGGCAGACGAGATTGGCGATGCAATTGGCTATTTTTGGGAGACACGGATTGAGTGCTGGAACGGTATGGATCGTTGATTAGATTTGGGATCAAGGGTCGAGATTGAGATCTCACAGCTCATGGCTTGGATGGAAAAGAAACACAAAATGAGCTTACACTCCCACCATGCGTTCAGCACAAGGGAAATATTAAGGCTATGAGAATATAATTTGTAACCCAAAAAAATGTCACCATAAAAAGTAATATTTCATTTTAGCCTCAAATATTTAAAAAAAAAAACTCAATTTTAAATGAAAACATTATTTCACATGATTAAAAAAATATTCAAGTCAATAATACCACCATAAAAAATATTGTGCACACATAATAAACATGTATATGCAAAGAGTGTATGTGTGTGTGTCCTAATGTGGTTCAAATACTTTCTTTTTTGTGTCGCATTGGAGTATTTGAACTGGGATTTCTTGGAGATTGGATAGTAACTCGAAAAAATCTAATCCTATTTTGTCTCGATATCCAAAGTAGTTGGAACTCCTATATGGCACAGACTCAACTAAGTCAACCATATAGTGTGTTCTCATACTTTAGGGTTAATTTTGCATTTTTCTTAATTAACTATTTAACTGACTCAGTATTATGGGCAACTATGGAATTTCCAGCGACTAGATATTGGGGGTTTCCTTATTTGGATCATTCCCTCGGTATTGGGTCTCACTGAGAATGGAGTAGTTTCTTATAATACTGAGTAGCGCGTTAATAATTAATAATTAAGTTTTAACTTAATTGACTCGTATCGATTTATAATTTAACTTAATGAGATACTTAATTTATTAGAACTTCTTGCATTTAGGGGTACTTAAAAAGTTTTTTGACTTAATATATTGGGAATTAAGTCTATTGGGTTAGTGTATGATTTGGGCCAAGTTTCGGGTCGTTTGGAGCATGTTTTGGACTCAAAGGGTTGAGACTAATTTTGAGCCTAGGCTTAATTTCGTGGGTAACTCTATTATTATCTTAATTAAAGAAACTTAAAACATGCATAAGTCATTTTGGAAAACCCTAGATAGCTTGGGAGAGGAGGCACCAAAGATTAAAAAGGATTTGTTGGTTTTGAGACTTTGATTCGACAAATCGGTCTAAGGCAAGTGTACATCGGTTAAGAATTTAATTAGGACTGTGTTACGATAGTAGTAGTCATTGGAATGTGCATTAAAAATATTGAAATCTAATTTTAATCATATAAAAACCTAATTTTTATAATTAGATTTAATTATATATTTAGCCTTAACCATATTGATAAACTTGTGTAGTTTAAGAATGAATCCCTTGAATTGAATCATGGAAATTGTATAATCTAATCACAATTGTGTAACTTTGAATCATAGCATTGATAATCTACAAAAGCCCTCATAGAAATCTCACATCTTAGGAAGTTAAAAATACATATGAAATAACTCGTATATTTTAACTCTAAGGGTTAATCAAGTCCTAATATTACTATATACAAGTTGTAAAAATAATTTATATATCATTCTCAACATGTATAGTATCAATTGAAACAATATAACAAGATATAGATACGATATGATTACCTCACATGTACTGAATCATCACCACACGAACTAAAGAATGATAAAGTATCACATCATCCAAATGACTACAAGCCAACCATGAACCTCAAACATAAAGTCTAAACTTCACCAGTGATGCAATATTGAAATAAAATACATGTAATGTGTCTCCTCTGAATACAAGCAAACATAAAAATTTATTACTCAACACACACTGGTTAAAAATAAAGAATAGACATCTGCTAGAGGAACCAACGTCCAAACTCTGGATAGTGAATTTGATAAGGAAGAGAGGATGACAAATGTGTTAGCTGGAAAGAAGACTAGCACCTGAAATGTTTCAACGATAATAAACGGGTCAAAACCTAGCAAGTTACCAAAGCAACGCAACTCAAAATTAGTTATATATATTAATAGTAAGTCCACAAGTTGTTTACCCTATATAATAACCTCACGTATAAAACGTAACCTCATGATCGATTTTAATTAATGAATTTCTTAATTAATCAAATTGTAGTTGTCATGTGTCCCTTCTCCCAGGCCATCCTAAAAACATATGGTACTCACACATAATTCTCGTCACATAATCCAGACACCACCATTCATTATCATGGGCCCATAAATATGAGTGACGCACAAATAAAACCACCTTCGAATCTAAACCCACCATTCCCTAGCATGGTCCCACCGCTCACTCAGGGCGTACACATAAAATTGTGCTCCATCCTGTTAAATCTGACTGTTATTACGGCCACGCAACAAATAAGGTGTCCAATCTCGGCACACACCCATATAACCATCGCAAATCATTTATTTCACTTAACCACTTACAAAGCTAGGAATAAAACCCTACATAACATTAAATCAATTTTCAACAATAAGCTAATTCTAATCATGGTTTAATTATCAATTAGCAAATCTAATTATCATAAGACCAGTAAATATTATCCAAAACCCTAATATGAAAATTTAATAACAATTAGTCCAAATTCATAGAGTATTAACTCAATTAAACCTTAATCATATCTTAAATTACGGAATTTTATTTCAATTCCATCGTAAAAAAGGGAAATTAAATGAGGGGTTACAAACCTTAATTCTTTCAACTAAATTATACTCCTAATAATTAAGTTTAGATGAAACTAACATATATATATATATATATATATATAAGGAGGAGAGTAGTTAGTAGGTTGCCCTTAATTTCTCAAAAGTAAAGTTAAATTGATGGATTGTGGGACTCTTGAAAAACAATCTTGGATTGTTTTGAAAACCTTGTTGAAATTGTTTAAATCTGACTTGCTCTTCCTTTAATCTTAGCTTGAATCTTCTATTTAGAAATCTTGTGATATAATAATGTAATTTGAGTACTTGGGCAAAGGGTTATGAAGAAAATAGGGTTTCTTACAGAGGGAGAATATATTTAAAGAGAAGTCGCTATGATAAAATGTGAATTTCATGCAACGAAAGTTATAGAAAACAACCCAGACAGAAGATCCCGCTAGTCCTGCCAATGGACCATATTTGAATCCGTACCCGACCCGAATTAACGGATTTGAGAAAAAATTATAAACCCAATTACCCGTTTACCCGCTAAGTTAATGGACCGGGTCTGGATATATATATGACTTTGATCCGATAAGGACCCGATCCGAATAATATATATATATATATATATATAGAGAGAGAGAGAGAGAGAGAGGCTTTCATACATATGAAGTTTATATACCGATTTTTTTTAAATAGTAAAAAAACTATTTTTTAATTTGAATTTTTTTGTGTAGTATTTAAATATTTCAAAGGACACATATAAAAAAATCAGCTCAAAATAACTTTTTTTGCTATTTTTAAAAATCGGTCAAACTTTCACACGTTGTAAAGTACTTTAAAAGCTGTGAAAGTTTGATCAATTTTTTAAAAATAGCAAAAAAGTTATTTTGGGGTGATTGTTTAATATGGGTCCCTTGAAATGTTTAAATATCACATTAAAAAATTCAACTCAAAAATATTTTTCTAATATTTATTAAAATAGGTTTGCACCAGCAAGTGTGTAAAGTTAGTACATATAAGAGTCTGCCTAAATATATAATAAATAAAATATATATATATATATATCCTATTTTATTTTTTCGAGTAAATGGGTAGGGTATCCGAGTGGGCCCTTAATGGATCTGGGTTTGGATCCATTTTCTGAGAGCCGAATGGTAATCGGGTAGGACCCAATCTGCTAAAAAAATGCCCGGGTCGGATATGGGTATACACTTACCCGATCCGGACCCGACCCATTTTCAGCCCTAGCTCCCGCGACCAGGCCGTGAGGGGTGCGGGTGATCACCCACACAATCGAGGACTCTTTTCTCGTAGTTGCGATTGGGAACACCGCGGTCGCGCCTATGAAAGGTCGTGATCACGGATTAAGCCTGTCACCCAAAAATAGACGCTAAGTTCCCTCACAAATTTAACCTTAAAATCCTATTCTTATTCCCCAAGAAAATTAGTAAAGACTATTATATCCCTAGGGTTTCACCCTAATACCCCTATCAATTCTAACGTGTTATAATCCACTAAGACGAAGCCTAAGACCACAATGCCAATTATTAGTAAACTAAATTCCAAATTTATATAGCAAATTACAACTAAGTCTCATAACTTCCAATTAACAAATTATAAATCTGATTTCACATAACTTTATTTAATTACCATTTTCAAATTATTTAAAATCCAAATCTCCTTATTGTGTTATTTAATTAAATCATGTATTTAATCCTTTAAAGATACTAGGTATTAAAACATTGGTGGCTTCTCACTTGTTCCATTTGAACCAAAAAGATTCTTTAAACTTTATAAGAATATTTTTTTATAGGTTCAAACACGACATTATCTAAGGTTGACACTTACAAGGTAACAAGTGATAAGAGAGTGATCCGTGCTTACTCTTGCTACTGCAAGGTGGAAAAATTCGGTTGTGGAGGTTATGCCTTTACTGAGTCTATGAGAGGTTTAAGTTTGTAAGTCATTTCTCCCTTATTGTAATACATTACATATACTAGTATAATGTGTCGGTTTGGCCCGAGATTTAAAGAATTTTCTTGTATAAATTCTCATCTCAAGTGTATGATTTACATTTTCGTATTTTGATTCCTTTTATATGCTTAATGAGCATTTGTTAACAAAAGAATCATTTTACAAATCACATTTTATCACTTAGATGTCATGATTAATTTTTGTCCCAATTTTCATTAAATATAAATATTAACTCAACTTTGGTAATAATTTTAATTTGGTTAGTTTCTCATAGCCATCGTTGTCTCTGGATTTTCTTTAGTCTCATATGCTACGTGCACATGTTTTAAAATGTGAATGGGAAAAACATGAAAAATATAATCAAAACAAGAACCGCAATTATTGGAACCATAATAAGAATCAGATTCAGAATAAGAACCACCCTTCTAGAAATAGTTAGTTTGTTAAGTAAGGGAATTTACATGTTTTAATTGTAACAAGCTCGGAATATGAGTCGTCTTGCTCCTCAAGCGAATGTAACCAAAGAGGACCTATGTGTTTTGATTTCTTAAGTTAATATTGTTAGTGCGGTTGAAATGGTGGATAGGCACTAATACTTCCCGCCAAGTATGTTATGATTGTGTTATGTTTAAGGCTTCTTTTGTAACTGAAGATAAGAAAGTGTTGTTAGGTGATTCCAACTTCATTATGATTGCTGGAACGGGAGAGGTTGAATTGAAATTTACCACTAGAAAGACTGTTGTTCTTAAGGATATGTTGCATACTCCAGAGACGGGAAAAAAATTTATTTATCGATAATCTCCTCAACAAGGTTGGATTCACCATCGGGGCAAATCTTTTTACTTTGACAAAAACTGAAATTTTTCCAGGCAAATAATATGCCATTAATGGAGTGTTTAAATTAAACGTTGATGCAAATAAATTTTTCATTTTGCTTATATTGTGTTTTCTTTTAATATGTGACAAGCTGGACTTTGTTATGTTAATAGACGATTTGTTAAAAATATGAGTAGTCTAGGATTAATTCTAGATTTATCATTAAATGATTTGGACAAATATGAATAGTCAATCAAAATAACAAAGATCCCGCACAAATATATTTTTAGAGAATGTGAGCCACTTAATTTAAATCATTCGGATATATGTGAATTCAATAGAGTTATGACTATAAATGACGAGCGCTATTTTTATTACTTTTACTGACGACTATTCGAATTTTTCATTTTTTTTAATATAATAACAAACAAAAGTGAAGCGTCTTGTTCAAAATTTTCTTAATAGAAAATGAAAATCAATTTAATTGAAAAATTAAAATGCTGCATAGTGATAAAGGTAGTTTCCAAGCAATTGAATTATGATTCTTAATGTGACTATTGTTGTTCGACAACTAAAATTTCATCTTTATAATCTTGTTTTCGACCTTCTTCTTCAATCCTCAAACGAGTGATTAAACTTTCAAATGAAAATTCTTTTGATTTATGATTTTGTGCATTTTTAAAATCTTTCCAACCGAAAGAAAATTATTTAATCATAACAGTGACCTTAAATGGCACCTCCAATTCATGTGCAATTTTTTCGTAAATCATGGATTTGAGCAACATATTTGTCGTTCATCAGAAATTTCGAATAACAACTGTCAACTTATAGTTCCAACCTCCTCAGTGTCATATTTTTAATGTAAAGCATCTCAAATGTCTTTTGCAATTTTACACAAGACGTAATAGTCATAGAGTTCATCACTTAGACCATTCAAAATATAATTTTTACACAAAAAATTACTTTCGTCCCAAGTTTTGATGGCTTTAGTTTCATCAACAGTAAAGGGTTCACTTGTAGTAGATTTGTCAGATGGAATGTATGATGCCAATTTCTTATTGTTTTAAATAGAATAATATTTTCTACCTACATTATTGAAGTTCAACCCTGCAAATATGAAAGGTTTGTTGAGAACAATGAACGCATAGTCCTTGTTAGGCCTATCAATTGAGCCGAGCAAGCTCGAAGCCCACTCGCTCGGCCCGTTAAATTTAGGCCGAGCCTTTATTGAGTTTGAGTCGAGCCGAGTTTGAGCCGAGGTCCTTAGCCCGATTCCAATTTGAGTCGAGCGCGAGCGAAGCACTTTCAAGCCCGAACTAGGCTCGACTCGAAATAATATATATACACACACACGCACACAAAATTATTTTATTTTCCATGATATGTAAAAAATATTTTAAAATAAAATAGTTTTTATAATTTTAGCTATGTGCAAACAAACTATCAGGCTTAATATTGTAAGAAATAAAAGTAAAGTGGGTCAATGTTTTATTTACCTTAGTTGGCAAAAGCTGGTTAATATCACACACAAGCTTAGATTTAGGGTTCTTTTCATTCCTCTCACACACACTCTCTCTCTCTCCCTCTAGACTCCACTCTACACCGACCGTTTTCATTTTGAAGCAGAACCGACCGTTCGCGGCATAAACTCGGGCCATTTTCAAGTAGAATTGGTACTTTTTCAAGATCCGATCGTTTGTGGGTCTGATTTTATACTAAAAATGGAAGTTTGGGGTTAGTTATAAAATGAAAGTTGTTTATAATTTTCGTACGCCATCACTTTGAATACACAGAATATTTTGGTACATGAGTTTTTAGCTTATAATTGGATCCCATGGTTCCCTCCATTCGTATAATTTTAGCTTATAATTTTTGTCCATATGAGAAAGATGTATTTAGAATACACATAAGCCTTTTACTGTTGTTCTTAAATTTTTTACTGCTCTTACTAAATTTTTAGGAACAGTTCCTAAGTTTTTAACTGTTGTTCCTAAGTTTTTGGCAGATAAATGGACATATGTTCCTAAAAATTTTACTGTTGTTCCTAAGTTTTTAGGAGCTGTATTGCCAAATCGAACAAAAAAATACAATTTTTACTGCTAAAATAAGAATTTTATTGTTGAAATATGAACATTTATTGTTAAAATAAATAAATATGTATTTGAATATTCAATTCAGGCCTGCTCAAATAAGGCCCGAAGTCCGTTATACTTTGTGAGTTGAGCTTAAACCCAACACTCTCAGGCTTATTCGGGCTGAGCTTGAGCTTGAGCCGAATAAATCAAAATTAGGTCCCAAGCTCGGCTCATAGAGCACGATTGATTGGCCTAGTCTTATTAGTTTCCATAGCAAAAAGAACACCTTAAAATTGTTGCGTAATTAAAATTGGGAAACAAAATTTTGTTGAGTTGAATCGCGATCTATGTCGCTCTCTTTAAAGTGTTTCGCCGCTCTGTCTAAAATTCAAAACATTGGAAGAAGACAACGTGGGGAGAGAAACAAGGGATGGTAGGCAAGTGGAAAAGACACAGAATTTAACCCGAATTAAAATCCTAAGTTTTAAAAACGTATTTAAAAATTTATTTTTCACACTCAAATTTTTCAAATAAAATAAATAAATAAAGTTTGTTTAAAAAATGGATCAAATACCAAAAAAATCCCCCAAACATTTTTGAATACACATTTAGTCCAAACCTTTTATTTTGTACCAAAAAATCCCTTATTCTTTTATCTTTAATGGTTCGCACCAGCGACATGATAAAGCCTTTTTGGTATTATAAAGAATTTTTTGGTGCAAAATAAAAAGGCTTTGACTAAACGTATATTAAAAAAAGTTCAAGGAACTATTTAGTATATACTCCTTAAAAAATTATATAAATAAAATTTATTTGTAAAAAGAACTTATTGGTGAAGCTTCCTAAATTCTCACGTCCAAAATTGGATCGCAATAAACCCAAGATCAAGACGAAGACCCAGGATCCAGACAAGACCGACGGTCAGCTACGGCACCGGACTCGAACTAGTTTCTCTCAGCACCTTTTTCAAAAGTCCAGATTTTTTTCTGTTTGTTTTTCAAAGCTTTTATACCACTTGTTCCAACATATAACCCCTTTACATGTGCTTTTCTCATTGTACCGTAATTAATCAACACAAATGTGTAAGATGTGAATGTCCCAAGTAAATTCTAAGAGCTCAGTATTTCTCTGAGCTGATATCAATCTTGGAGAATTAAATCAGCAGTGTTTTACTTGGCACTTGCTGGGATTGCATTGAATTATTGTAACTATAATTTCGACAAGGTATTCATAATACATTGGCCAACAGACTCGCTTCCCACATAAATGTCCAAAGCAACCTCAGCTAGTAGACAGAAAAATAGATGCAAAAGAAATCATCTGGACATACCCAAATTTTACTGAAAGTCATCATCATCTACAGGGATGGGAGACGGTCTCTTTTGAGGAAGTTGATTTCTGATGGAGAGTTTAGGCTTTAATGCTACATGAATTGTACCTTCTAGAGGGGTTCTCGTCGATTTCATATGTTCCCTTTGCAAAGGCTTGGAAAAAGCAGACATCTTGCTCCTAATAGAATCTCTATCGGAAGAAATTGATGTGTACGCTTGTCGATGTTGAGATGTTAACATGGATTTTGGGTTTTGATTTTCCTTTAAATTGGGTTGGTTTGTATTTACATCCAATCCATTTGCCTTTGGGCTTACCATCGATTCAACAGGCACAAGCTTGCCACTCACTTGGTTTGTGAAAACAAATGTAACCTGCAACAATAAAAAAAACATGAGTTAGTCCTATTTCTCCCGTTAATAGACATATAGGCAAGTATAATTAATCAAACACAAAATACGCATATTAGGCAAGTATAATTAATCAAACATAAAATACACATAATATGAAGAAGCTGTGGAATTTGGGTTAAAATACACAAGGCAGCAGGTTTGCTGCAGCGAAGAGGGCTCGCTGGGGGGCGGATATCTCCAAAGTTTTTTGGCGTATTTCACTTTGGGAGGCACGACCGGCGAAGGAATTGATTCGCCGCAGCGAACAGGCCCAGATCTGCAAAATAAGGTCAAGTGGGAGTTTTGCCACAAATGTGTTTCACTTATAAAAGGAACCTTGAGAAGATTAAAACCCTAACTCTTGGGTTGTTCTGTTGAGAGCTAGAGAGAAAGAGGGTCTTCTTCCAAAGGTGAGAGTTTTGGGGTGAAAGGTAAGGGATTTTCCCTCTGCACCCATGGGTATTGCTCAAAGAGGGAAGAGTGGGTGTTTCATGTATGGTAGGTGTGCTTAAGATGTAATATGTGGGGGATTTCTCACCAATTTACATGGGAGCGGGATACACCAGATTGGGTACATGTGAAACACTTGAGGGCAAGAGATTGAGAGTTATCTAGGCTTAGAACTTCAATTCACTTGGGTGGAGAGTTGGTGTACAACGGCTATCCGGAATTTGGGTAGGGGAGTAGAGGGTATGTGATTTATCCTTGTATATTCTCTATTATACTTGTAATTTCTTCAAATATAGTGGAATCGGACATCTATGTAGACGTAGCCAAGTTGGTGAACCACGTATATCTTGTTGGTGTCTCTCTTGTTTACATCTTTATTGTGCTTGCCATTATTACCATTTTATCTTGATTATATCCAGGTCATGGTTGATTGGAGGTTGCCCCAACAAATTGAGCGTCGACGCACAACAAAAGTCTGATTGCTTCTTGTATTTCATAACTATAACATTACTTTCATAAAAGAATGTGGATGTGGGAAAAAATTCCCAGGTTAACCCATTGTGAGATACTTTTCTAGTAATGCTACATGCAATTGTCCAACTTCACAGATTAAGTGGTGGGAGAGAAAATGCATTAATTAATGCTTTAATGCACTTTAAATGACCAATATATTTTCAGCAGTTTCTCAAGTTAGTCAATTTAGTTGGGCTACATAGCATTTTCCGTAGTTTTAAGGGTAATAAGTACTATAATCTTGATTCTCTTCACAAGCGGACAACATGATCAACTCAAATGACAGTATAGTGATTCAAATACTAAGAGCATTTAGAAAACCGACCCTCATATACACACTGACACATATCTAGTCGATTCATTGAACTTGGGCTTTTATTTCAATATAAACTTAAATTCAAATAAAGATGACAAATATGGAAGCCCACGTCATTTGGTGGCTACACACCGAAAATGAAGACAATACTCAGTGGCCCGTCACCGATCCCAATTGCAGTACTCAGTTGCTAATTACTGAGTTGCAATAGACATTTTGCGGCTGGCCACCGTGTGTGTACAAATTTGACAAAATTGCAATTTGTACATACTCAATTGCGAGCCACCAAATGTGTACATTGCAACTCCATGATGAGCCACCAAATGTGTACATTGCGACTCGGTAATGAGCAGTCGAGTATTGCGATTAGGACTTGGTGACAAGTCACGAGTATTGTCATCGTTTTCGGTGACTAGCCACCAAATGACCTGTTCGGCCCAAGTGTATTCGGGTTTTAATTTTATTTGTGTTTGTTTTAGGTTGGAAATCTTTTTAAAAATTGTTTATAATGTTAGTCATTTAACAAACAGCAAATTTATGGCTCTTGAAAATCATTTAATGAAATAAAGAGGTGGTAGCGGTTTGTGTTGGAAATGGACATTGTTGCGGTGGTGCTTGTTGTGGTGGAGTGGTCGAGAACTAGGTGGGTGGGACGCTGCAGCGGTGATGGGAGGTGGTAGTGATGGTTTATTAGAAGTTAAGAGGGAGAAATTTAGTGAGAGAGAAGAAAAAATTGGCTAAAACCAGATTTTTTAGTTTAAATACCTTTGACTATGTGGTGTTTAGGAGTTGTTGTGGGGGCGGTGGGTGCCTTTAACAGCACCCAATAAAGAAAAGATATAATGAAGGTAGATAACACCAAAGACTTAACAAACTCAGACATAATAAAAAGACAGAACACATTATTGCAAATATATTATGTGAATTTCGTAGATTTTAAATGTTTCTTGTTAATTCAGCTTTACTTTTATAAGAAATTTGTAGTCTAGTTAGGGTATATATATATATATATGTGTGTGTGTGTGTGTGTGTGTGTGTGTGTGTGTGTAACTGATGGGAATCCATTGTTATTTTCCTTTCATTTCTATTTTTAGCTCTTTTTAGCTATTTTCTCTCCTTAACTAGCTTCCAAGCATGTTTGAGACTAATTAGGTATTCTTTTATTTTTAGTAGGCCCTTTTAGTCATTTTAGCTAATTACTTGATTAGCAAGTAATTCAGCCCCTATAAATAGGCTTGTATTCTCATTTGTACAATTCTTGATTCTCTCTCAAATTAGGATTTGGTATTTCTTTCTTTCCATTGACGTGTGGTTTACGTCAAATTGGTATCTGTAACAACCCGCCCTTTTGGAGACAATTAAATTTCATAAATAAATATAAATTGGAGATTTAAGGAATTTCTCGAAATAATGATTTTGGGGATTCTCGAGGATTTAATGATTTTCGAAGGATGTTGTGATTATTTTTGGGATTAAATATGTCGAAGAAATTTAGTTATATGTCGCCGTGGAGTAAAGCGACAAAAAGGTCAGATTTTAATTGGAAAACCCGCATTTAAATTTTAAGGGTTAGAATAGTGATTTGCGGTCAAGTACCTCGGATGGGAATTTCGACTGCGCCATGAGTCTCGGAATGTCCGAGATAGTCGGAAAAGAGTGTCCGATTGTCGAAATTGAGTTCCGGGGAATTTTAAAGCTAAACGGGCTCGTAATTGAGTAAAGGAGTCGTTTTTGGGGTATTAAGGGATAAAACCGTTTTCTCCTTATAAAAGGAGGAAGAGAGGGAGAAAAAGAGAAAGAAAGGAAGAGAGAAAGAGAGGAGAGAGAGGAGGAGAGAAAAATAAGAAAAAGGGGGAGATTCCGGCCAGCCTCCGCAGGATTCAGCTCGAGGACGTCGGATTTTATCCACGAGGCAAGTGTTTACTTGCTTTATTTATTTTTAAGCATAAATATCTCATATCATTGTTGGTATAACAAACCCTAATGATTTTGGGTTGAGTATTCGTGGATAAAACGGGTTTTCGGGAGATAAAACGAATAAACCCCTAAAATTTGATAATTGGAGAAATTTAGAAATTAACCGAAAATATTGGGTGACTCCGGGTTCTAGGATGTTTAGAACCCGTATTATAAGTGTATTTGTTGTTGGTAGAAGTTGTAGGCCGTTGGGAGAGGAGATGGAAGCTTGGGGGAAGCTTCCATGGCCGAAACAGCTTCTCGGAGAAGAAGCTGCCCGACATGATCGATCGATCGATCATGGGGGCTCGATCGATCGACGGCCAAGGGTAGATCGATCGACCCCTGCTGAAAATAGGCAATTTTCTTAGGGTGAACTGGATGGGGTGAATTCCAATTCTAATTGATTCGAGGTCATTTATGTGATGACATAAGGAGTCTTTTAGGATTATATGGCCCACAAATTAAGAGAAATTAGGAGGCTTAAGTGAGGGTTTAAATGTATAACCCTTAAACTTTATTTTCGAGGAAAATCGAATAGTTGATAAGTTAAGATGTTGGGGTCCCTTAAATAGGGTGGGGTTCCCTAAATGATTAATTGGACTAGGTGTAGTCTTTGGGTTCATGGAAATAAAATCCATAACCCATTAAATTTAAGGTTGCTCGGGAGAGATAAATTCCTAGGATATTTCAATGGGCATTTAGGCCTATATAATTATGCGTATAGGAAGCATAATTATAATCGATTGTGGAGTTGGCGTATCCTACGAGCATAGTTGTCAAAATCGTCCGATTCGCGATTCGAATCGGACGATTCGATTCGATTCACTACCAAAACGATTCGAATCAACCTTAGAATCGCAAATGTCTAAAGAATCGGACTGAATCGGCGATTCACGAATCGAATCTTCCGATTCGGTCCGATTCACTTTATTTTATTTTTTTCGCGATTTTTTTACATTAAATTAATATATAGGCTCTTAATGATATATATTTATTTTATGTAGGGTGTTTTAAATTAATATGTAGGCTGTTTTATGATATATTTTTGTTTTTTACATTTTTAAGCTTAAAATGAATGAGAACATGTGCTACGATTAATTTTTGTGATATATTTTGGTATATTATCATGTGCTACGATTAGTTTTTTGTCATATTACGCTTAATTACCAATTCTATAGTGTTAAATTCCATTTACGTATGTTTTACTACGTTTTTATCGTTTGGTTCTGATACGATTCACGATTCGATTCACGATTCGCGATTCGGGGGGTAAACGATTCACGATACGATTCGCGATTTGACAACTATGCCTACGAGATAATTAGGATAATTTGGGAATATAGAGGTATATACATATTTCGCTTAGAGTGGAATGGTATCATTGGAGATATCCAATAAATCCTTAGATGGGATTGAGATATATAGTGATTATCAAAGCAAGAAATACTTTGGGTTTAGTATCATGCTTATATGAATGCATGATTATGATTCCTGGAGGGAATCTTTGGGATTATTAGTCATCGCTAGATGCTATAGGCCATTATGGCCGTTTATATATTCTAGGAGGAATATATGGTATATGTATATACTATGTGATTAAGGTATATATATATGATATGATGGAAATGATTTTGAAAATATAAAAATGAATATTTTCAAAATGGGAAGAGAAATGTTTTTCATAATTGATAAAATATGGATTACACACCTCCCTAAATCGCTATCATAAGGGAAGTTGCGCGCGTTATGGTGAAGCCCCCGGGCTATTGAGCAGGGTGGATATAGTCCTTTAGGCCATATGGGCGATTATATATTTGTTTCTGCGCTGGTTAGGGGATTCTGGGTGTGGTCCTGACTTTCCCGCAGGCATATGGCCGCTTCCCGACATTGTTAGGTTCCCAGGTTGTCTTGTTTGATAGGCCCTGGAAGATGATAGCCATTTAGGGGCGCGTCCAGTGGGGAAACCCAAAGGGGCGGTCTTAGATTTATTAAAGCAATTCATGATAATGGATTGGCTTTAATTACATTTCCTGAGTATAAAAAGAGAAATGGGATAAAGGTTTGGCTTCGGTAACACTCCCGGATGGAAGAAGGGATGTGGAAGCATATGATATGATCAAATCATTTTCATGATAATGAAAATGGCTTTGAATACATTTCCTGAGTATAAAAAGGGAAATGGGATGATATAAAACGGAAAAGCATTTTTATGATAATAAAATTGGCTTTTTAAAAAGTATATGATATGGTAAAGCAATTCATGCTAATGAATTGGCTTTTAAATACATTTCCTGGATATGAGAAGGGAAATGGAAGGTTTTCATATGAGTATAGTATACACCGCAGTCCGGGAGGTAGATCCGGATGTGTAGTATATAGATGATCATTATGTAAACCTCATTCCGGGAGATATTATCCGGACGTATATTGTAGATGTGTATATATATATATATATATATATATATATGTATTTATACATTTGTGTGTGCTACGGGCCTAATGGATCTCTACCATTAACCCTGCCAAGTAGTAGTGTATCGGGGGGGTTCCTTGTTTGGATTTCGCTTTGCGAGACACCCCACGCACGAACTTAGTGCAGTGTTGAGAATGGAGGAAAGTTTATCCCTTAGCACTTGGACTATCTAGGGTAGATAGTAGATGGGTGATTAGACTAGTTAGGCGGGGTAGCTTGACTAGGGTATGTCGTTAGGGTGCGTTAGGTGTGCACTAGTAGAGGAGAGGTGAGGGGTATCTCATGGGAGTGCGATACCAATTTAAATATGAGATAAAACTATTTTTCTAAAAATAAAGCATTTATGCACTTGCAAAATATTTTCAAACTTCGGGCTCTGACCCGTTTATCTACTTTTCCTCTCTTGTTGTATATTATATATATAGATAGGTGTCCAGACACAGGGACGCCTGGATGGCATTTCCTTCGAGTCAGACGTCTGCTGCAGCAGCTGTGGATGCTTGCGGGTTCTCGATAGATGCTTCTTTCCTTGTACTCTAGATAGGAGGTATTGTACAAACATTTGGACCAATGGTCCAACTGTTTTTATTTATTCTTTTGTACGTCATTCGATATGGTTATATAATTTGAACCGAGTGTTCGGTTATTTTATTTCATTTCATTTTCCTTTCAGTTTCATTTGCGCTTAAACTGTGTGTATTTTTCATTATAATTGTTTAAAAAGAGTAGTTAAGTAAAAGTTTTTAACGCTCGCCTAATAGGATATTAGTAATTAAATGGATTTTCGACAGTGATGCTAAGAATGATCCATATGTGACTCTTGTTTTAATATGATATAGGAGTGATCGCCCGGTATCCCATTAGGCGGGTTGTTACATTATCAGAGCGAGGTATCGTTCCCCAAGTGGTGTATTTGGTGTGTAGGTATTCAAAATCATACACTACTTTCAATGGCTCCAAAGCAATTCAAACAACAAGTGGAGATTCAAGAGTTGAGGGAAAACATTTGTAGAGGGGGCTAGAAGGTAATCTTGAGATTAGGGACAAATCCCCAATTAGCAACAGTGTTTGAGATTAAGCAACCGAGGCAGCTCAAGCGTGGCAACTCAGCGAGGCAGCTTGGCGCGGCAGCTCATATCTTAGCTTGTTGTATTAGTCATATTGTATTTTCATTATTGATGACTGTAAGCTTTAACGGTTGTAATGACGTAACGATAATAACAAAAGAGTTTGTATGAGGTCAAACGGTACTTGCGAGAGACCAGGCTTGGCAGGGCCTGGGAGAGCTTTCATGCTCTATCGAATGACCTCACCGTGGGAACTTTAGAGGGACCTGGTTTGGAGGATTGAGAAGTAAGGCACCGTTGGGGCTTGTCCTGACCATCTTAGATACACCTGGTAAAACGCCGAAGAACCCTGACCGTGGAACCTCAAGCGGAGCAGCTTGGAGTCCCATCGGGCGTTGAGTTATGAACTAGATAGCCCTTCTACTTAGTGTCACATCTACCGTAGGTGATGTTACTGGCCAGCCAAAACAATGTCAGACATACACTTGAGTAAACCACCGTGATATTTGGGGCTATCAGGCAGTTGGTGAGCCACCTCTGCGACAACAGCCCCCTGACACACAGTGGTTAGGCAAAAGGCATGTCTTGGCATTTAATGATTATGACGTGGAGGCAACTAGTACACCAGGCATTTAATGCTGTGACATAAAGTATGAGGGATGTCTTTCATAGTTTTAATGACTGAGTTGCCTCGGGGGTGGTGTGGGGGGCTATTTAAGGACCCCAACCACCTTTGAGGAAAGAGGATCTTTTTTGAGAACCCTGGAGTTATTACTAGAGATACACATCAGAAAGAGAGATTTATTGCAAACCAGAGGGTTTATCCCCTCACCATTGTCATTTATTGTAAAGCTTTTATTACTTGACAGAGATTCCTGAGGGTATATGGTGTGTTTTTACCTGCCTACCAAGGTGTATCTAGGGTGCTTACTTCTCTCTCCCTCTAGCTAAGTTACTTCTAAGGTTCATTACTATTTCCTGAGTTATACACGAGGGTTTTGTGAGTTTAAGTCGAGTTCATTGGGTCTGTGTTTGTATGTCCTATCATTAATATAAAGCTTTGGCCAGGATTAGCTTATCTTTACCATACTCAAATAGGGGTTACGCCTCCATCTTATCTAAAGTACCCTCTTACCTTTGGCGACTCCGCTGGGGAGGCATTCTCTTAGCTAGGGAGTATGGCGCAAGATAATGCTACTCGAAGACACCGAGGAGGGACAGCAAGAGAAAATTTGGGAAAGATAGAGAAGACCCTCCACCGTTGCCCTGCACGATAGAAGAGGCTGTGAGTTGTTATAACGCGATGGTCCAAGGGGGAACGGTTTATGAACCAAAAGGCATCCCGATGGAAGAACCTGATGCTACAATGAAGGCGGATCCTAAGTACTGCCAGGTTCATCGAAAGATCCAGCATCCAACCGGGAGCTGCTTCACGCTGCGAAGAATCATCGACAAGTACATGAAGGCGGGGACATTGCAAATGCCCCCACAGAACATTAACAACAACCCACTTCCGGCACACGGGGCCAATTTGGTGATGGTCTATGATGAGGAGGCAGAAAGAGGAGGAGGGTTGACGATGAAGCAGAAGGAGCTCGAAGAAGCTCTGGAACATTGTACCACGGGAATGGCTAATGTAGTTTTAGCCTATGATGAAGCAAGCGCTAGGGACGTGGAAGACGTGTATAGCGTTGAAGATGAGGAAACAGACCCAGTCATAGAATGTAGTGCAGTTTCAAAATCCCCAAAATTCACTTGGTTCTTCGATCAAGTGGGGATCCCGAAGGAGAGCAGGACGGAGATAACTCACGCGGTTTTGGACATTGCAGAAAGGAACGCAGTCCCCTCGTTAAGGTGGAGGGGACCCATGGCTAGGCTGGTGAAGAAATTTCTGTCAGAAGTAACCTTCAGCGATGCGGATAGAGCTGTGAGGTTCCCCCATAACAGGCCTCTGTATGTAACCGCTAGCGTCAACGGAGTTAGCTTTGCAAGGACCCTTATGGATGGGGGTGCTTCCATCAATATTATGCCAATCAACTCCTTCCACGCGGCTGGTATTCCAAAAGAAAGGCTGGTCCCCATGCCTTTGGTAATTTCGGGATATGACAATCAATCCTCCAAATCCATCGGGTATGTGAATGTTGGGATTGCGATGGGAAATCTGAGTTCCCACATCAAGTTCCATGTAATAGAAAGTGCAACTTCCTATCACTTACTAATAGGGAGAGTATGGATGCACAACCAAGGCTTAGTTCCTTCGACTTATCATCAATGTGCCAAGGCAAATGTAAAGGGAACGGAGGTGACCATCAGGGCTACGAAGAGGCCTTTCGCTATCGAAGAAGCGCACTTGGTGGATCCGGCGTTCTATACAGAACTGGAGGAGGATGTACGGGTCCTGACGAAGAGAATGGAGGGGGCATGGGTTCCCTCAATTAGAGAGAGAATGGGGCCCTTGAATGAGCAGGATAAAAAGGGCGGAAGTAGCGAAGGGGTGAGGACCGAAGAAGCCCATCAGATGATCCCTCGACTCCAAAAGGTCTCGAGGCAACTCAAAGACAGGATGAGGCAGAGAACAGACCCGATGGAGCACGAGGTCCAACGGCAAAGCGTGTTAAGTCACTTTTCGGGAAAAAGAATCGTTGAGGCTTCCAGAGAGAAGAAGAGGAAGGCCGTGGCAACAGCTACCAACAAGCAATGCAAGAAAATTGTCACTGAAGAGGGAAAAGTAGTGTACCGCTTATAACGGTGTGAACGGGCGACCGAAGAGACTAAGGATGAGGTTGACCCGGTGTATGAGTGTTTTTTGGTGGATCGACGGGGGTAGTGTATGGTGATAGACAACTCCAACATACAATAATTCATAGAAGATATCGCCGAAGAACCAGACTACATGGGAGATCGACCAAGGCCCCAGACACAAGAGTTAGACCAGCTGAACTTGGCAAGAGAAGGGGAAGATCCAAGGCCTATCTTTATCTCAAAAGATCTCGGTAAGGGGAAACGAGAAGCCTTGGTCAAACTAATTCGGGAATTCATAGACGTTTTCGCATGGAAGTACACTGAAATGGAAGGGCTGGATGAAGAGGTGAGTTGCCACAAACTAAACGTGATGCCTTCAGCCATTCCGGTGAAGCAGGCAACGAGGACTTACAAGTCTGAACTAGACTTAAAGATTAAAGAAGAGGTCCAACGCTTGTTGGCAGCAGGATTTATCAAGCCAATACAACATCCCCTCTGGCTATCCAGCATTGTGCCAGTGGGGAAGAAAGACAAAAACCAAATAAGGATCTGCGTGGACTTCAGAGACTTGAATAGGGCTTGCCCCAAGGATGAGTTTCCCCTACCCTCCATCGACAGTTTGATAGATGCCACGGCTGGTCATGAGATGTATAGCTTCATGGATGGGTATGTGGGATACAACCAGATCAAGATGGACCCCTCTGATGCAGAGAAAACGGCGTTCAGAACTCCGTTGGGCAACTTCATGTACAAGGTGATGCCGTTTCGACTCAAGAACGCTGGAGCTACGTACCAGAGTACAATGATGGCCATTTTTCATGACTTCTTCCACAAATTTGTAGAATTCTATGTGGACGACCTGGTCATCAAATCGAAGAAGGAGGAGTCCCATCTGAATGATTTACGGAAGGTGTTTGCTCGGTGCAGGAGGTATAAATTGAGGATGAACCCGTTAAAGTGTGTCTTCGGAGTAACAAGCGGGAAGTTTCTAGGCTTCGTGGTTGATCGACAAGGGGTGCAAATGGACCAGGATAAATAGCGGGCGATATTAGAGATGCCATGTCCTAGGACGGCGAAGGAGCTGAAGAGTTTTCTTGGCAAAGTCTCCTACCTTAGGAAATTTGTGCCCGGATTGGCCGAAATAACACACCCACTGATGCAGCTGTTGCGAAAAAACACGAAATTCAGGTGGGAGGAGGTTCACCAGGAGTCTCTTGTCAGGCTGAAGAAACTGCTCGTTTCACCGCAAATCATGATTCCTCCCCAGGCAGGAGTACCGTTGCAGCTATACCTCACGTCTACCACGAAGTCCGTTGGAGCGCTACTGGCACAAGAAGTGGACGGGGAAGAACGACCGGTTTACTACCTCAGCAGAATTATACATGGGCCAGAGATTAGATATAGTAGCTTAGAAAGGCATTGTTTAGCCTTAGTCTTTGTAGCACAAAAACTTAGGCATTATATGCTGTCTTTCACAATTCATATTGTAACTAGATGCGACCCAATTAAGTATTTGCTTGCAAGGACTATATTGATTGGCCGGGTAGCTAGATGGTTCCTTATCCTCTCTGAATATGACTTGAAGTGTGTGGTTCCTCGCACAATTAAAAGCCAGGCGTACGCTGATCTGTTGGCCATCTTCCCTTCAGGAACCTTCGAGCCACCTAAGGAAGATATTTCAGGAGATGATTTGCAGGCTAATTACCTGGATGCAACTGATGAGGAGTGGACGATGCAATTCGATGGATCTTCGACGGAAAAGAAGGGGGGAGCAGGGGTTATTCTTTCAAAAGGGATGGAAGAGATTTGCCTTTCCTACAAGTTAGATTTCCCTTGTTCCAATAACGAAGCAGAATACGAGGCATTGGTACTGGGGCTGCTAGAGGCTCTTCAAAGGGGAATTCGTTCACTCTGCATTAAGGGTGACTCGAACTTAGTAATTCAGCAAGTAAACGGAGAATATGCGTTGAAACACATGAGACTGGCGCCCTATAGAACAATCATTCAAAGGCTTTTCAACCAGTTCCATCGGACCAAGAGCAGAAGACAGCCCAGAACGATGAACCGCCATCCAGACGCCTATGCCACTATCGCCCAGAAAATGGTCACGAAGAACGATGAGACTATAGTTGTGATCCAACGAAGAACAGCTCCTTCGGTGGTACAGTCAATACTACCGATGGAGGACGCGGACTGGAGGGGAGAGATTAGGAAGCAACTGGAGTCTGGCGAATGAGCTATGGGATTAAGAGAGTTGGCACAATACTTTACGAACCAGGGGAATCTTTACTATAGAAATGCTGGGGGATGGTTGTCAAGATGCGTCAGCCCAGAGGAAGCCGAGCAAAGATTGAGGAAAATGCATGAGGAGCACTGCGAAACGACTAAGATACCTCTATATAGGAGAATTCAAAGAGAGGGGTATTTCTGGCCTAGAATGAAGCAAGATGCGGCAGAGCTGCAACGGAAGTGCGACAAGTGTCAGCTATTCTTCGAGGCAGCTGAGTGCCATTTCATTGAAGCTCAAACGGACTGGAGGCAGCCCTACATCGACTTCATTCAGGAGGGGGTTGTCCCAACGGAGAAAATGGATGCAATGGGTCTGAGGCGAAGGGCTCCAAGGTTCTATGTTCAGGAGGGGCAGCTTTATCGAAGGGGGTACTTCAACAGGCCATTGCGTTGCGTCACGAAGGAAGAAGCAGCGGAGGTCCTCAAACAAGCGCACGATCCAGCACACATAGGAGGGGCCAAGTTGTATGATCAGTTGATGACGTTGGGGTATTATTGGCCAACGATGGAGAAAGACTCTGCTGAGTTCGTTCGAAAATGCAAAGCTTGCCAACTTCATGGAAATATGATCCATGCCCCATCGGTGGACTTACATTCTCTGTCAACACCCTATCCATTTCATACTTGGGCGTTTGACCTAGTGGGGGCAATACACCCTTCTTCGAGAGGCAAGATATGGATACTGGTATCAACAGAGTGTTTACAAAATGGGCCGAAGCGATACCACTCAGAAGAGCAACGGCTGGGGTGGTGAGCAACTTCATCAGAGAATACATCATTTGCCGTTTCGGGATCCCAAAGGTTATTCTTTCAGATAACGGGACTCCCTTCGTCAATTCCGAAGTAACAATGCTCACAGACAAGTACTCCATTGTTCATCACACCTCAACGGTGGCATACCCAAAGGGAAATGGTCAGGCCGAAGCAACTAACAAAACATTGGTTAATATTTTAGCCAAGATGATGGAAGACTTTCCAGGAGCATGGGATGACAAGATACCAGTTGTTTTATGGGCCTATCGAACAACCAAGCGGAAACCCACAGGATACACGCCGTTCTCTCTTGTTTATGGGGCTGAGGCAATCCTTCCAGTAGAGTTGGAAGTTCCCTCTGCTCGTTATGCCTTGCGAAGTAGCATACTCCCTCATAGTAGACACGTACAGCTGGAAGCGTTGGATGAACACAGAGATAATTCGATGCAGCACTTTCAAATATATACGAAACAACTCTCCAGGGCATATGACAACTTGGTGAGACCAAGGAAGTTCGTGGAGGGAGACCTCGTATTGAAAGCGGCAGTGAAGCACATCAGGGGACTTCCTCTACCAAAGTTCGCAGCCGACTGGGAGGGACCTTTCGTTGTGAAGGAAGCTCATGACTCAGGTTATTGTTTAATTTCGAAGTTAGAGGAAGACAAGCCATTTAAGATTAACAATAAATAGTTGAAGGTTTATCATGTGTAAACAATCAAGTTCGAACCAATGTTATGACTGGCTATTGTTATAAATATACAAGTTTTGGGTTACAATTTGAACATAATGAAAGAATTGCAGAAATATAGAACTCTAATAGCATACAACAACAGTCACAACACACGAAGGGATTGAAAAGTATATATTCTTCATTCATAAACAATAGAGCATTACAAAATTTGTTTTGGGAGCTGTCGCCCAAGAATTACATAGATAAGAGCAGATGGAGGATCTGTATACAAGGGGCAACTAGTCTAAAAGAAACGATAAATCTGAGGAAGAGAAAAAATCTCCAGGAAGGCCCGAAGAAGCTGCTGTAAAAGACCGTTGGGCGTTAATAGAAACCTCCAGCCTCGTTTGCACTTGTGTACGTTCGATGAGGAGTCTCTCGCGTTTCAGTTTGACCAGACACAAAGCTTCTTCGGCATCCTTTACCTCTTGATCCACTGCTTCCAAAAGGGGTGCCAATGCGACCAACCTAGCTTCCTCAGCTTGCTGGTCCTCCTGGTGCTTTCATAACACTTCCCTCTGGCCGATCAGTTGCTGGTTCTTCAAAGTTTTCAAATATGTTATAAGCCAGTCAAAACGGAAGCCATCACGCTCCAGCTCCCTCAGGAAACCCAGAAATTGGTTAAGTAGGGATCGGGTAACGCTTGCAGTGGGAGTACCGGCAATTTCAGCAACAACGATCGCCATGCCTTGAAGTCTGTGACTCATCACATGAATATTGGAACGTAGGCAGTCTGATGTGAAGGTCTCGGGGTGACGATTCACCAGTTGTTCAATCACCAAGCGATGATTGACAGGCATTTGAGGAGACTGCCGAAGCACCACCAGGCAGAAAGCGTGAGGAGCCAAGTCGGGAAGAGGAAGTTCGCACCCAGATTCGCTCTCTGCGGCAGCACTAGTCGTGGAACCTTGATCATCATGACCAGAATTTTCCGAAGAAGCAGGTTCCCGATGGGGGGAGGCCATAGGCGAAAGAACTGGGGGAGAATTTTCCCGAGCAACCTGAAAAGAGATAGAGGGCATGATGAGTTTATGAAAAATCTTAACAAGAGTTTTTCGTTGTTAAGTAACCGTTATAAGGTGGAGTTTATGAAAAATCTTAACAAGAGTTTTTCGTTGTTAAGTCACCGTTATAAGGTGGAGTTTATGAAAAATCTTAACAAGCGTTTTCGTTGTTAAGTCACCGTTATAAGGTGGAGTTTATAAAAAAATCTTAACAAGCGTTTTCGTTGTTAAATCACCGTTATAAGGTGGAGTTTACTAAAAATCTTAACAAGCGTTTTCGTTGTTAAGTCACCGTTATAAGGTGGAGTTTGTTAAAAAATCTTAACAAGCATTTTCGTTGTCAAGTCACCGTCGTAAGGTGGAGTTTATGAAAAATCTTAACAAACGTTTTCGTTGTTAAGTCACCGTTGTAAGGTGGATTTATGAAAAATCTTAACAACACTTAACGAAAAATACCTCAGTCGCTGCAGGGGCAAGAACGTGAGTCAGTGTGGCAGTCGTAGGGACAGGAACTGTTGGGGGCGAGATCATTGCCTCAGAAGCCACAACGGGGTCCCTGCTCGTAGAAGCCCCAACACTTGGCAAAACTCCCTCACCTACATAAGGCACTAGGGCCAGCATAGCGGGTTCGTCGAGAGAAGATGACGGGCTCCCAAACAAAGACCCAACACGAAGGGGTGCAGAAGCACCACTATGCTGGATAGAAGCACCAACATGGGCCTTAACTGCAGTAGAACCACCAAGATAACTAGGTGGTACAAGATCAGGAGAAAACTGTGACATGAGGGCAAGTGTTAGAAAAGAGGAATAAGCACAGAAAACATGAAGTATCTCCACATACTACTTACCTCGGTTATGGTGTTAAAGAGGGAATGGCAGTCAGAGGTCTCATCAGCATCGTTGGAAGAAGAACGCCTGCTAACAACGAGGATATTTGAACCTGAGGCACCTAAAACATCTCAGGGTTCAGCAAGTCAAATAAAGAAAAGAGTGGGAACGAACAGACGCTAACGAAGGGTTATTTTGTAGAAGAAATCATACCTCGGGCTCACTTTCATTAACAAGAACAATGGGCAGAGGAACCTCAGGTGAGGTATGTAATTCAGAGGGGACTGAGAGTGTTGTCTCGGGTTGCGTTACCTCTGGCGGCGAAGGGGCACCCGCAGGCTCAACAGCATCACCTCCCTCAGCAACTTCCCTCGCATGTCGGGAAGCTGAACGGTGAGAATAGGTAAGCCCCGTCATGGGGGAACGGGGAGGAGTCACATCGGCACGAGAAACAGCGAAACGTCCCCCCACGAAAGGGCTCACGGGAGGACTAGGGGGTCTGGTCTTTCCATTTCAACTCCCTGCACCACAGTTGTCAAGAAAAAATAAGCAAATACAGTCGTCCTTAAGCAAAGAAGGGAATGAATAAATCAAGCATACATACCTCGGATTCAGAAGGGGAACGAGAAGACAGGACCACAGGCGAAGGAGTAACAGCGACAGAAGGGGCAGGAGTGGGATGCACCTCAGAAGTTCGATGCACCTCAAGAGTTCGCGGCTTCTGGGACTTGGTACCAAGAGTTTTCTTCCTCGATCCCGCTGCACCAATACCGACCTCTCGAGGAACCCTTGAGCTCTTTCTCCTTCTAGCCGTTGGCTCTGTAGGATCAACCACCACTGTGGGAAAAGCAACGGAAGGAGGAACAACGATAGCGTGTCGATGATACTCAGCATTTATTCGATCTATTTCTACTTAGGCCTCCCTCCTTAAACGCTCAGCCGTTTCAGCAGACATGGGAGGTGGAACGGAGGCTATGGGAAGGGCTGCCACGGGAGTTTGGGGCTTCTGGGACTTAGACTTTGACTTTGATGTCCCACTCTTGGCCGTTTTTGCCTTCTTGGCAAGTGGTTGAGAAGGCCCCTCACCGATGGTAGCTTCAGTTGAAGGGGCAGCCTTCTTCGGAGCTGCAAGTGCTTTGGGTTTAGGCGTTGCAACTGGGACCATGGGACAAAGTGGGGGAAGCTCGGTGGGAGGTGCTTTGGGGGTTGAACTTAGAGGGAATTCTATCCCAAGTACAGAGTTGCCTTTTAGCCCCAACTCTAGGGCAGAAAATGAAGAAACGGGAGGATACACCGGATCTCCCTCAACGAACTCAGCAATTTCAGCTAGTTGCTTCGGCCAGTACTTTGTGGCAAACAAAGGGGTCACGTCCCCCTGCCTAGTAATACTGGGAATGGTCACTCACCCAGCCATAGTGGAGCTTAACCCCCACGCAGCGGTGGAAGAAAAAAAAGAGCACGCCTCGCTAAAGGAGACCTTAGGGTTTGACGATTGAAACACTGGACGTGGAGCCCCCTGATCAAACCCAAACTGGCGGCTGCATCGGTTGGGATTATAGTGCTCACTGGTATATCCCCACTCGGTGTAAGAAGGCAGATATCCGAGGGAGAACAGAAGAACCACGGCCAACGAAGGATCCTCGATATCTGGGGAAGGCGCCTGTACCATTCTGGCTTCATGTTGAAAAAATTCACAAGTGTGAAAGAAGACTTCGTCCTGATAAGGCCTCATTACAAAGTTCTCAAAACGGTCAATCACAGATATTAACTCCTTTCGGCTTTGTCTCCTATGATAAATAAAGGACCGTGGGGGCAGAATTGTTTCCCCCGAGGGAGGACTATTGACTTTGGCCGCTACGGCAGGAAAGCGAAAGTAAAGGAAGATGGTCAGAAGAACGCTGTTGGCAAAATTGGCCAAGTTATAACGGCCAAGAGAGCGTTCCATGTCGAACAAAGTTCTATCCAGCCAGGTGTAGAGGGATCCCAAGGCAATTGCAGCCAGTGGAAGTTTTATGCCTCGGGCCAAACGAAGGGACAGGTTGATAAGGTCCCTTCGGGGTTGGTCGTTGGGTTTGCCCGTCAAAAGGAAACGGGAGAGAATCACAAGAATATAGGTGGGAAGTTCCAACGGTGTACCTTGACCAGGAGCATCTGTTCAAGAACTGCCTTCACCAGAACCCTTGAAGAAATAGTTAATCAAGGGAGAGAAAGTAGCTTGTTGGATGAACCAATGCAGCTTCGGCATATATGCGATCCAACTCCAAACGATCGGCAGTCTCTTGGGCATCAAGAGCCTCATCATCGTAGGGCTCATGACCTGTTGCATCGAGGCCCAAAAGCTCGCACACGTCCTCTAGAGTTATGGTGAACTCGCCCCACGCAGCGATGAACGTATGAGTAGTAACGTTCCATCGAGAGACTAGGATAGGAAGAGCAGCATTGTTCTTCGAAAGAGTGAACTCACCAAACCACTTAGCTCGTTGCAACCCAAGCTTGGTGAGAATATCAGCATAAGAACTTTGCATGTGAGAATTCCAGGCAGCAAAGTGGGCAGGAGAACCCCCTGGCGCTTCGAAGTCAACATGGGACCATGGGAAGTCCCCTCGCTCCAAGCGAAATCGTAGAGTCCCCTCTGGGGGAAGAAAGCCCCACTCAAAAGAATCCTCGTCTTCATCACCCAACAGTAAGGCATCGAACTTGGAAGAAAAATGCACAGCCTTGCAGGCAACAGCAAAGTCATCACCCTCCCCAAAAATAGGAGAGCGACGATAAAATCTCAGTTGTTCCTGACGGGCAGCATCCAGGGCAGAGGCAGCAGTGGTGGTGGCAGACAGAGCACCAGTAGCAGAGATGGTGGGGTTGCTTGAGGTTGCCATGGAAAACGATGATGAAGACAGCAGAAAAGCTTCACGCAAGGGCGGTTTGAAGAACGAGAATAGAAGACCACGACCACAGGTAACGGTTTAGAGGATGAGAAGGGAAGAAGGCAAACAAGAAGCTTAGCAACAATGGAGTTTTTGCAAGTTTTTTTTCTCTCTAAAAAAGAAACGAAAGTCTGAAGAAGATAGTAACAGAGTAAGAAAAAAAAAAGAGGGTTAAAGTGTTTTGGATATAGCCGTTTGAAAATTTCGAGTTGTCGTTTCAGTCTCCCACAATCACACGTGCAATGCCGCCTGCAATCATTTCCAATGAACACGTGGCACCTTGGGAAGTGCTTTGACAGTTGAGAAGACTGCGCCACGTCATTTACGAAGTGACATCTGGGGAACACAAACCGTTGCCTTCCTATACAAGATTGAGTATTGGCGCCAAAGAAATTTTTGTTAGACATATCTAATAAGACCCCCAACGAAGAAGATGTCCCAACGATTCCAAAAAGCTACGATGTTCTCTCGTCATAAGTCTAGATGACTGATTAGTCATGACTAAGGTGCATCAGGCAGAATTTTACTTTTTCCCGAAGACTCTAACGCTCTGGTTCTGAATAAAGGAGAAAAGGCCTGAATCTTTTCACACAAAGAAAAGTCCATCGGTTTAAGACATTTCGTGCAGATATTTCTTGTTCCAACAAATCTCTCCACGAGGGGGCAAATGTAGAGGGGGCTTGAATGTAATCTTGAGATTAGGGACAAATCCCCAATTAGCAACAGTGTTTGAGATTAAGCAACCGAGGCAGCTCAAGCGTGGCAACTCAGCGAGGCAGCTTGGCGCGGCAGCTCATATTTTAGCTTGTTGTATTAGTCATATTGTATTTTCATTATTGATGACTGTAAGCTTTAACGGTTGCAATGACGTAACGATAATAACAAAAGAGTTTGTATGAGGTCAAACGGTACTTGCGAGAGACCAGGCTTGGCAGGGCCTGGGAGAGCTTTCATGCTCTATCGAATGACCTCACCGTGGGAACTTTAGAGGGACCTGGTTTGGAGGATTGAGAAGTAAGGCACCGTTGGGGCTTGTCCTGACCATCTTAGATACACCTGGTAAAACGCCGAAGAACCCTGACCGTGGAACCTCAAGCGGAGCAGCTTGGAGTCCCATCGGGCGTTGAGTTATGAACTAGATAACCCTTCTACTTAGTGTCACATCTACCGTAGGTGATGTTACTGGCCAGCCAAAACAATGTCAGACATACACTTGAGTAAACCACCGTGGTATTTGGGGCTGTCAAGCAGTTGGTGAGCCACCTCTGCGACAACAGCCCCCTGACACACAATGGTTAGGCAAAAGGCATGTCTTGGCATTTAATGATTATGACGTGGAGGCAACTAGTACACCAGGCATTTAATGTTGTGACATAAAGTATGAGGGATGTCTTTCATAGTTTTAATGACTGAGTTGCCTCGGGAGTGGTGTGGGGGGCTATTTAAGGACCCCAACCACCTTTGAGGAAAGAGGATCTTTTTTGAGAACCCTGGAGTTATTACTAGAGATACACATCAGAAAGAGAGATTTATTGCAAACCAGAGGGTTTATCCCCTCACCATTGTCATTTATTGTAAAGCTTTTAATACTTGACAGAGATTCCTGAGGGTATATGGTGTGTTTTTACCTGCCTACCAAGGTGTATCTAGGGTGCTTACTTCTCTCTCCCTCTAGCTAAGTTACTTCTAAGGTTCATTACTATTTCCTGAGTTATACACGAGGGTTTTGTGAGTTTAAGCCGAGTTCATTGGGTCTGTGTTCGTGTGTCCTATCATTAATCCAAAGCTTTGGCCAGGATTAGCTTATCTTTACCATACTCAAATAGGGGTTACGCCTCCATCTTATCTAAAGTACCCTCTTACAACATTCAAGCACTCAACAAGAAATTTGATCTTCTCCTCTAACTCGTCTCTTCCAATATTCAACCCCCCACCCCCACTCAAAACCCTAACCCTAGCCACCCCAATGTTTTAACCCTTCATCCACAAAAAAAAGTTACCCCACCACTTTCTAACCCTACAACCATCAACCCGGCCCACACCCTAGCCAACCCGCCACCCAAAAAAACCCAAAAGTTCACCCCCTTTCTGCCGGCACCACCCCAAACCATCCTAGGTTGTCGACCACCGCAGCCCCACCCTCGCACCACCTAACCCAGGCCGAAACCCACCCCAGGTGGTTGGCCTCCCCCCTGAACCCCAAAACAACGCTGGAAAACTAGGGTTTTACCCTAGTTGTGTTCAAACTCAGCCTGGGGTGACCAACCAAAGCCCTAAACCATCAAGATCCATCGGAAATTTGATTTTTGACCCTGGTGGATGCTATTTTTGTTGTTTTACATGAGAGGCAAGAGGAAGAAGAGGGATCTTGAAATCAAGAATTGAAAAAAAAAATGACCCTTCCTCAAATTTTAAGAAAATATTTTTGGCCTCACAAGTGTTTGCTCACATTTTTGGAACTTCTCACGTGATTCTCCAATTTTGCGAGTTTGAGGACAAACTTTTTTGAAGCCATGGAGGATGGTGGGATTCCATTGTTATTTTCCTTTATTTCTCTTTCTATTTTTATTTTTAGCTCTTTTTAGTCATTTTCTCTCCTTAATTAGCCTCCAAACATGTTTGGGACTAATTAGGCATTCTTTTATTTTTATTAGGCCCTTTTAGTCATTTTAGCTAATTACTTGACTAGCTAATTCAGCCCCTATAAATAGGCTTGTATTCTCATTTATACTCACTTTTGCAATACTTGAAATATAAGACAATTCTTGATTCTCTCTCCAATTAGGGTTTGGTATTTCTTTCTTGCCATTGACGTGTGGCTTACGTCAATAACCAGTCCGGGATCATGAAATCAATCAAGCTTAGATATACATTTGGAATTAACTAAAACTAAAAATTATACCCAAAAATCCAATGACAGAAAACTTTAAATTCGCATCACCTCATCTCTAGCTGAAGCTTGAAGAATAGCATCAGGTACAGATGATGGGGAAAAATGATGCCCCCAGCTACCTAAATCCTCCTCCAAAGGAGTTCCTATCTGCGGTGAGGGCGAAAATTAAAGATGCGCTTAGAAGTTAAAACAAAACTTAAATTTAATGTCATTATATATACTTTATCAACTAACCTGTTTCTCTGAAGTCTTCAACTTATGCAAACACCCAGTAATACCAGCAAACCCCCCTATATCTTCTTGATCAGGTTGACAGCCTTCATTTCCAGATTCAACTCCATCTACCTCGTTTATATTCTCAGGCCTGTCGTCTACCAGTATTCCAGTGTTTTGACAACGAATGCAGTTCATATTCTCATGAATTTCAGATCTGTATAGATAGCATTTGTAAGAATAGAAATAAAGAGGAAGATAAGGTAAGAAACAATACTATATAAAGATCATATCATCAGAGCATTAAGATGAAAGCTGATGGTAGAAAGCTGGACATAAATAAAGCCAAAGTTGCAAAGGATGAAACGTGATGAGAAAAACAAAAAAGCCAGATTAATGGAAACAATATTTCAACAATCCATTTCAAAAGAGTTTTGTGATGTAATGGCTTAAAAAATTAGGACCCAATAATTGAATTTATACTAAACATATTACAATTCTAAAAGGTTCTGGAGACTACAAAACTAAGAATACACAAGGCCCAAAATACAGAGGACCCAATACAAAGGGAAAAAAACTAAAAAACCTAAAATAACATGAAATCCAACACTCCCCCTCAAGCTGGAGCGAAAATATCAATCAAGCCTAGCTTGGCAATGGAAGATCGAAGAAGAGAGAGCCCGACTTATTTTATGAAAAAATCCGTCGTCTTATCCGAAGAAAGGACAAAAGCTGGACGAATAATGCCGGACCTCACCTTTTTCCAGATACAATAAATATCAACCTCTACGTGCTCCATCCCCATGAAGCACGGAATTAGATGCAAGCGTAATAGCAGACTTATTATCGCAAAATAACTTCGAAGATTTTGTTTCCATAAAAACCCAACTCCCTTAAAATCGATCGAAGCCATAAAATCTCATGTCCCCTGAGCCATTGCCCGATACTCAGACTCTGCTAAAGAACGTGAAATCATTGTCTGCTTTTTGTTCTTCCATGAGATGAAGTGAGAACCATAGAATGTACAAAAGGCCGAAGTGGAACGTCTATCTGTCTTCAACCCCACATAGACACGTTTGATTCCCTAAGGCATAAAATAACCCAAATACTAGAAATGACTTGGGATATGTCAAAATGTGGTACACAGCATCCAAGTGTGCGGTGCATGGAGCATGCATAAACGGGCTAACCATAATCACACAAATGTCAAATCCGGCCTCATGTTGGTCATGTAAATAAGAAGCATCTACCATCGGGCTGACGACGAATAAGGCACATATGATCGGAATGACACCGTGCATGGTTCAAAGTCAAGGCCGATACCGCGACGATACGGCCGAGTTGACTAGGTATCGGTGCCCACCGATCCGATTCCGAGTTACGAGTTAAGTTTTCAATTATTGATGTGAATCGACCCTATATCGGTAGTTTCTCGGTAGTATCGGTGATATAGCGGTATAATCGGCCCATATCGACGATATCGCAGTAGAATCGGCCCGTATCGGTGATATCTCGATGGAATCGGTCCATATCGGCGATATCGCGATGGAATCGGCCCATATCGGTGATATATCGGCCGAGATGGTATAAGTTACTAAGAATCAATCTCTCTCTCTCTCTCTCTCTCTCTCTCTCTCTCTCTCTCTCTCGTGTTGTGTTGGTAAGCATGGTTTTTCGGGGGGTTACGAAATGCTAATTGTTTTTTTAATTTAGTGTGCTGTGTTTGTGGGTTATTTGGTCATCGTGTGGATTTAATTTAGTGCGTAGTATATGTGCCAGTTTTTTTTTTAAAGAACGTAAATGATCCAAATGTTATTTGTTATTATATTTTAAAATAATGTTCCCAATGTTATATTTTAATATGTTATTATTTATAAAAAAAATGTAAATGTTACTCTTTTACAAACAAATATACAACGTAATTATTGTAAAAATAATATTTGTATCCTCTAAACATTTGTAAAAATAATATTTGCATCCTTTATGTAAAAATAACATTTGCAACACAAGTAAAAAAAAAATATTTGCATCCTCTTTGTAAAAAAATAGCATTTCCATCAATTTAAAAAAAACATTTGCAACCCAATAACAAAAAAAAAATAACATTTACATTCCTTTTATAAAAAAAATAACATTTGCATCATTTTTGTAAAAAACGATTGTAAAAAAAATGTAGTGTTTTGTCAAAATCACTGTTTGTATCATCTTTGTAAAAAAATAACGATACTAAAAAAGAAACATTTATATCCTTTTTAGAAAAATATAACATACTTAAAAAACACATTTGTTTCCTCTTAATAAAAATAATACTAAGAATATAATATTTGTATCCTCTTTGTAAAAAAAAAATATCCTCCTATTAAAAAAGTAGTATTTGTTTTTCTTTGTAAAAACATAATATTTGTATCCTCTGTGAAGAAAAACATTGATTTATTATGGAACATTGAATCTGACAAGTTCACAACACGTCAATAAAATCAATTGTACAATGTTATGCATATTAAAGGGTAGTTTTAAGCTTATCTGATTGGTCCACATTGTTAATCGCATTTTTTTTAATTTTCTAGATTTTTTTCGGAATTTTTTGCGCTCTGTAAATAGTGTATCTTTGCGTATCGCCCGATACCGTGACCGATACCGCGACCGAGTTGAAAATCGAGTGGCCGATACCGAGACTTTGAACCATGACACCGTGTAAACCCCATGTATATAATATCACTGAATCTGTTGAACCGTGCCAAGGGTGATTGCTTAAGGCCATAAAGAGACTTCCGGAGACGACACACTTTGCCGATATATACACCCTCGGCCCGAAAAGTCAGCGGAGGGTCCATATAGATGGTCTTGGAGATATCCCCATGTAAAAAGGCATTCTTGACGTATAACTGATGTAGAGGCCAAGACTGAGAAGCCATAAGAGAGGTAAATAATCGTACGAAAGTAAGCTTGGTCACCGGAGAAAATGTAGCACCGAAATCCTTTCCATAAATTTGTGTAAATTTCTTAGCCACCAACTGTGCCTTATAGCGATCAATAGAGCCATCGGCTAAATATTTCACATTAAAGACCCATTAACATCCAACGGTCTTCTCCACGGGAGGTAGAGAAACAAGCTCTCACGTACCATTTCAGTCAAAAGCATCCATTTCCACTTTCATTGCCTCTACCCATTTAGGATTCTAGAGAGCCCCAGCCACTGATCGGGTAATAGAGACGGGTCAAGGTGGCCCAGAAAAGCTCGATATGGATCTGAAAGACTATCATAGGAAAGATGTTGGAAAAGGGGATGATTAAAACTACCAACAAAACCATAGCGAGAAGGGGGGCACCTAATACGAGAAGGATAACGAGAAGAAAAATCAGAAGTAGAAGGTGGTAATGAGGAAGGACTACATAAGTCGGGAGAAGGTGGCAGAGGCGCTCGAGGGCGACAAGAGTATACTAGTAAGGAGGATTCAGAAGGTGCGAGAGGAGGAACCTCATCAAATATAGGAATATGGAGTGCAAGTGATGAAGTCTCGCTCTCGTGAGAAGGTGAGTCAATCATATCCTCATTAGATGGGGAATCAGGAGCCTGCAAAGTACTCACTACCCTATAGAAAGGGACATTCTCATGAAAAGTAACATCAAGAGAGTGATACATGTGTTTTGATACCGGATCATAGCACCGTTACCCCTTAGACATAAAGAAGTACCACACAAAAATGCACCGAATAGCTTTAGCATCAAAGTTTGGTCCAAGAGGGACTACGATCATGAAAAAAATAAGTACACCCAAGCACACAAGGAAGAATGTGGAATAAAGTGCTATCGAGTTGAAAGCACTGGAAAGGCGCCTTCCCCCCCAAAACCCGACTTGGGGTACGACTTATGATAAAAGTGGCGATAAGGACAGCAATATGTCAATAGGATTTGGGCACCTTCATACTCGAACTACTCCCATTAGGTGACGATTTTTACGTTCCGCCATCTCATTTTGTTCGAGGGTATATGGGCAAGTGAGTTGATGTAAGATCCTTTTTTGATTAAGTTGAGATCTAAACTCATTAAAAACATACTCACGCCCATTATCGGACCGAATATTACGAACCACCGTCTAAAATTGAGTTTTAATCATTTGAAGAAATTGAACAAACAAGGAGAGAACTTCAAATTTTCTTTTAAGGAGATACACCCAAGTACACCGAGACAGTGTTCTAAAAAACGCGTCTAGGAGGCGCGGGACTTTTTAGATACGCCAAGTTTTGGTCCTAGGTGTGGTCAACTGCGGTCAACGTTTTTTTTTTGGGAAAGGCATAAAAAAAAAGCGCTTTTTTTTAGTTAAAATGCGCCTCAAAACACTTTTTTTTTATTTTGTAGTGGGATACAAAACGACGTCATTTTGTATCCCCTTTAAACACAACAAAAAAAAAAAAACTTAAACAAACAGGCCCCAATCGTTCAGCCCTAATTTCTATTGAGTCTTTATATTTCACAAAGAACACTCGTCCCCAAATATCTGAGAGCAAAAAAAAAACGCGTAGTAATTGTTGTTCGTCGGATCTCAATCATTCATCCCTAATTGTTGCTCGCCGGATCTCAGTAGGAGATCGTCGGCTCCTCTCAAATCCCCTCCCTCGCCAAAACCTTTTCTTTAGCTCCTCTCAGCAAGTAATCATCTTTTCTTTTGTTTGTTGATATCATCTTTCAATATAAGAACTATTGTTTATTTACAGATGAAAGAAAGAAAAAAATATTGTTGGCCATTTCTTGAACCAAGCAGATAATTTTTTTTTAAAAGTGCTTCATTATTTGGAAAGAATTTTTTTTACAGTGTTATTGCTTCAATATATAAGAACTTTTGTTGATTTACAGATGAAAGAGAGAAAAAAATATTGTTGGTCATTTCTTCTTGACCCAAGTAGATGATTTTTTTAACAGTGTTGTTGCTTCACAATATTATTTTTTTACATATAATGAGAACTTAATTATGGAGCATGCATGTGGAAAAGAAGCCCCAATTGCAAATATTCGGACATATTTTTAAGGTATGTACTATTTTAATATTTTTAATAGCCTTGCTATAATTAAAAAATATTAAAATACATTAAAAAAGGCTTAAACGCCTTTTTACGCCTAAGGCCCGCCTAGACTTCTAAGGCTTAAGACTTGGCCTCCACGCCTCGGTCGCGCCTCGCATTTTTTAGAAACTTGCATCGAGAATAATCATCAATAAAGGTCACATAATAGTGATGACTAGAAACGGCAATAACAAGGAATGGCCACCACACATCAGAATGAATCAAATCTAACATACCAGGAACACGACTCATATGTGGAATATAACTAGTCCTAGTATGCTTAGAGAGCTCACATACTTCATAAGAACTTTTTGTCCTTACCCGCTTTCGGAAGAGAAGGGAATAACAAACATAGGTACTGGAAATTGATATGTTCTAGGCGGGCATGCCACAAGTGTAAGGTCTGAAGGGAAACATCATAAAAATGGAATTTAGCAAGATGGAAGCATTGAGACTAAGGGTGGGAGGTTGCGGTGTTAGAGGTTCCCCAAAATAGTACAACCCATTGCGTTCATAGCCCCTGCCAATAATCCTCTTCAAACTCAAGTCTTGTAAGAGACAATGGGTAGGAAAAAACATAACAACACAATTGAGATGTTTGGCAAGTTGACTAACAGACAAGAGATTAAAAGAAAAATCAGGGCAATGCAAAACTGAGGAAAGAGTAATATCAGGAGACATACACACTTCCCCCTTGCTTTGGATACGTGTACGAGAGCTATCCACAATATGCACTTACTGACAAATAAGAATGGTGGGTGAGGAAAGAATAGAAGACTCTCCCGTCATGTGATCAGTGGCTCCGAAATCGAGAATCCAAGTGGGTTTCGCAGTCTGAACATGAATTGTGGAGGGGGCACCTGAAGTAATGGTTGCACTGGCAGGCACTGAGAGAATAATCAACAACCGGCGGAGTAACCGCATAAGAGTAAGTGGTATCAACACCTATGGTCATGCTAAGAACTGAACGATGACGACCAACTATCTCTCTATCACCACAGCGGGATTCGAAAGCAAAAGTGCACCCATTCATGAGGAGATTTGTAGCCAATTGAGTCGGGGTACGGTTTGCCAATGAGAGAACATCTTTGTCAATACCCAAAAAACCCATAATAACTCAAAAAGTGCCCAAAAATTGATCAAATAACAATGTAAAATTCTTGAAGGACAGATTTGTACTAAAATAGCAAGAACTCATTAACAATTATTGGAGAATGATCAAAAATTTGTTGCAGGTGCGCATATCAATGAACTATCGCTCAAATGGCCGACATAAATGGTACGAATATCCAAAAGAACGCTGAAGAACAACCCGACAGCCCCAACAAAATAAAATAACAGCTCATTACTTCATAAACATCAACAAACCCTAAAAAATGGTGAAAGAATTAGGGTTTGACCCTAAAACAAAGAATAGATGCTACAATAAAAAATTTGGCTCCAAAAACATCCAATTAGAATATCGATGAACAGTAACAATGAGCAGTGCAGTGGGCGGTGTCGGTGAACAAGCTCCGGTGGCCAGTAATTAGGGTTGAGGTTGGTGAGAAAAGATTTGTGGAGAGACTTTATTTTCGCTCTGATACCAAGAATATTTTTGTGATGTAATGGCTTACCCAATTGGGAGTCCAATAATTGTATTTATACTAAAAATATTGCAATTCTAGAAGGTTCTAAAGACTACAAAACTAAGAGTACACAACTAAGGCCCGAAACATGGAGGGCCCAATACAAAGAAGAAAATAAACTAAAAAACTAAACTAACATGAAATCCAACAATTTCTGTTATTTTTATATCATCAGATCGATATTTATATTATAACAAACACTAGTTTTTTTTTTTCTACAGAATAATAAGTATAGCCTAGAAAGGAAAGAAATTGACAGAAATTAGCTAGCTTATACTTACATGTGTTCGGTTAGAAACTTTCTAAATATGTTGTCATTAGTACCAATACATAAAAGCACATTGTGAGTTAGAGCAACTCTAAAGATTTCTGCATCTAGGACATAATTGTTCGGATAGAGCAACTCTAAAGGTTTCTGCATCTAGGACATATTTGTACAGAAACTTGTATTCTCTTGTTCTATACCAATGTGAGCCATAATACATATGGAGTTGACAGATCTTTAAAAAAAAAAAAAAACTCATTCATCAATAAATCGCTACATATGCATAAGAAAATCCTTGCTATATAGATGAAGTTTAACTGAGGACACATTTACCTCACATTCTCATGAAATGTGAACAGATCACGTAGATCTTCTGTTGAGAGCAAGTTTCCCTGTAATCACAATTCTTCATGTTAAGTATTGAAGAGCGTTACCATATACATGACGAGAAGAAGAGAAGAAAACACAGACATGGGTCTTAGAATCTGTTTGCTCCTTCTGAATAACTTTTTGAAGCCCTTCTTTTGACATCTGACGCTGGTACACCTGCAGAAACTTGGATTAATTAATGAAAATTGACTCTAAAGGAAAATTACCTCTTGATTGTTCAAAAGGCCATACAAAAGCAAAAGGGAAAGATACTTCAACAACGAAACCTTTTCTTCAATGGTTCCAGTACTCAAAAATCTATAGATGTATACTCTCTTTTTCTGCCCATCCCTCCAGACTCTTGCAGCAGCCTAGGTAAAAAGAAAATACTTAAATATTTCCATAAGCAAAAGATAATTGTTCTTTCTCACATCAGAATGTTGTAAAAAGAACCTAACGGAAGATATTACTTGTTTGTCATTGGCAGGATTCCAGTCAGGATCAAACAGAACAAGTCGATTTCCACCTATCAAATTGAGGCCACAACCACCAGCCTTACTGCTCAAGAGAAACGCAAACTCATCCTACAAGATATGGATATTTTCTTGCTGTGTGTAAGTGAGCACATATATCAATAATAATAGTTCAAAGAATGGAAAATGTACATACCTTTGACGGATCATTAAAGCGGTTGACCAACTTTTGTCTCTTACTAATGGATGTAGTTCCATCAAGCCTTAAGAATGGATATCTTCTTTCTCGACATAATTGAGCAATAAGGTCCAGAGTCTGATAAAGCATAGCTAACTATATTTAGCACAAAATAGGGTAGGGAAAGAAACGCAACAAAAAGAGGAAGGAAAAGGGTAGACTATAAGTTTATCTAATGAGAAATTTAACACAAGAATTGCTTTACAGATATGTTTTTGACAAGTAAGAATGAGAGACTAAGTCATCAATGATGATCAAACAACATTTCTCGGCATTAACAAGTTTGATAACCCACCAACAGGTCAGCTTCAGAGGTATTTTTTTGTTATGCCTCGATATTAATACAAAAATAAAAAATTAAGGAGAGGGGTGGGGTGGGGTGAGGACAAAACACTTTTGATACCTTCTACAACGAACTACTTGACTCACCATCTAATTACCTGTGTGTAGTTTGAGACTAGGACAATTCGGTCATCCGTTTTCTGACGAAGCTGAGCTAGTAACCGTGCCAAAACACTCATTTTCCCTGATAGTTCAACCCAAACTCCATCACCGCCAGTCCATGATCCAGATCTAACAGAATAACAGAAAGAAAAAAAAATCAGTAGTAATTAAAGTGGGCAAAATCTCAAACTTTGAAGCATTTTCACAGATAATTTACCTTCCAGAGAACATTTCTGTAGGGAAAAAGCGCATACAGTCCTGAAACTCTGATGTTCCTGGACTCCCATTTTTTATTGTATCATATATGAGCTTCAAAATAATTATTATCCATAAGAAAACAGTACTTTCTATAAGTTATACACAGCATGAACATGAGAAGACAATATAATGACTCGAAAGAGCAAACTGAGATAGCACAAGGATCAAGAATAACGTGAATATTCCCAAAGAGGTTAGAATTTATGATCCCTATAAATTATATATACTAGCATAGAACTTCATATCTAATTATGTTAACACATATAACTTGGAAAAATAAATTTTAGTCATCGTTAAAAATGTTAAGGATCTGCACTTTCAATTGAACAATTGCAACACAAGATATGAGGTAAACCCAACTTTGAAGAATAAATTAATCCAACAAAAACCGGCTTCTACTTGTTTTGTCTAGGGCATCTTTACCTATTGGATCAAACGGTTCACAAGGAAAATCGAGGAAATTTCTATATTATCACTATGGATATGATTCAAATTGCAGAACATATCACTCGATACATCATAAAGAAGAAGCAAAGTTATGCAATGGTTGTTTTTAGTTATCCATATATTTTGCGATCAATATTCATGTTCGAATTTGACCAACAAACAAAAAAATTCCAAGAAGGCCCTCCTAGTAACACCTCTGTCACCTTCATTCCAAGGAAGCCCATACATTCTGCTATTAAAGCAAGAATTTGAACATCAAACAATGGTTCACAAGAATGATAGCTGTGGTACATTTTGCCTGTATTTCCTCTGTTTTAAGTCATATAATTAATGACATGCATATGTATACATACCCACGTACATACATATAAAGATAGAGTTATCTAATTCCAAATCACCAACAAAAAAAAAACAAGTTCCAGACTACTATATATTTGCTAAAAAGGCCTAACAAGTTTTCTCCTATAACATACCATCTACTCAAAATTTAAATCACGTAGAGTTATTTAGGTTGACTGTAACCAGTCTATGATCTGTCGACTCTCGCCAATGACCTGAATGCCATGTGCCAAAAAGAACATAGTTAATCAGAGATGAATACTTCCAAAATAAATGAGACTCACAGAACCACATTTAGCTACAAATTGATTTGCTGTTTATGTTTGTACTTGGGAGAACCATAGGTGAAGATGACAAGGGAGGGAGGGAGGGAGGGAGGGAGGGAGGGAGGAAAATATGATTAGAAGTGTAGAAAGTGAGTGTCTGGGTCTGGTGGAAATTTGCCATATCATATATTTTCCTTTCTTCTTGCACAGCATACGTCGTTTGCCCATTTCTTTCTTTTGCCTTCTTTGTGAAACTATTTGTACATGTTCATCTCAAAACAATAATTAATATACATATCTTTTGTATTGCAGTAGTCATCAAGACTGCCAACCATACTTTGACAGGAATAACAGCAAAAAAATAAAAAATAAAAATGAAAAAACAACTGTAATGACCTCTTTTACACTAAGTGGCATTCAGATAGTAACTTCCTTCTAGACAGAGTTACAAGTTTTCACTTTCTTCTCACTCATTCTATTTTAACTAGAACAAATTTCCCAACTAAGAATATTTGCTGAATGCAAATGTTCCTCCTTAACACTGCAAAGAATGATTGTGGAGACACACACACAAGTAGATGCATAGACTGTAATTTTACAATGGACCAATCAACTCTGGTCATAGCAGCTCAAGCCAGGTAGGGTTCCAGGGGCTAACATAGCCCAGCTGAGGTCCCAGGGATCTTTGAAAGTATTTGGTTTGGAAGTTGGACTATGGAGTCTCGAAGGGCTGGCTTGTAACCCAGCTGTTCTAAATACAAGAAAGGGCACCAGAATTCCCACTGACTTTCAGTCACTGGGGTCAGCATACCCATTCGAGTAGATACTTGATCTAGTCTACCTACCAACCAAAGCACTACCCTTTCTGCGAAAGCATCACACGTCACAATCAAACTGGCAGACAGAACAAGAGAAACAGACAAATCCCCTTTGGAGAATGTTTCATCAACCAAGGGATTAAATATACAAAAGACTGCAAATATAATCCAAACATGTTATACCTTTGGATGATTGCAGAGCTTCTTTAGAGCTGTTATGTAAGCTAAAATCTTTGATTGCTTCACTTCTTCAGTGATTGCTCTTTTCACCTGTGATTGACAACCGCAAAAGTAAAAAAGAAAAAAAAAGGTTTCTAGTTATCTATTTATTGTGAAACACCAGAAATTTACGCATGGTTCAGAGCATAAATAGTCAATGGATAAGAACAACATACATTTTTTGAATGTATAAAATGGTTGTACAAGTCTGATTGGAGAGGAGTCAACTTGCAGCAAACAACTTCAACTATCTGCAGGAACATTTACATTCAAAAGTGGTGAATTGCAGTTATTAAAACTCTAAAGAGCAATTAGTTGATCAGAACTCTTGGCGGATCAACTAAGACTATTAAGAAGATCCTTTTTTTCTGACTTTTTCTTCTTTCTTTTCTCTTTCTTATCAGTAACAGAGATCACAAATTTTTAGGGCATTTAGTAAGGTCAAATTCTTTCTGGTCCCGTGCAGAGTTGTAAAGGGTTGCCTATAAATTTTGGGTAGATAAATTTTAAATAAAGTGAGAACGATATTTTACAAGATGGTATCAGAGCATAGGACTCTTTTCTCTTAATTTTATTCCTCTCTTTATCGGCCTTCATTGCCGGAAACTACCCTGAGAATATACGGGCTGTCATTGCCAACAAACACCCATCTTTCGTTGCTCAAACATGTCACAAACCTCAGAAGTGACAGCTGCAGCCTCTAACTACAACCAGAATGCGACCCACCAGTGGAGAATATCAAAACATACTCTCCCCATATAGACTAAATGGCCGCAATAGCGTGGTCCCAACAGGTAAAAACGTTCTTGAAAGGCAAAGGGAAGTTAAGGCACTAACTGGGCCTGAACCGAGCAAGGATAATCCCAAGTATGATGCCTGCGATAATGAAGACGCCATGATCAAGTCCTGGTTGGGAATTGTACGTTTCTAGGATCGGCTATAGAGATTTGGGAGGCTCTTAGGCAAACATACTCAAAGATTCAGGATGCTGCCCAGATTTACGAGATAAGGACCAAGACCACGACCACTAAACAAGGTAATTTATCCATAATTGAGTATTACAACATTATGAAAGGGTTATGGCTTGAATTAGATCAGTATCAAAACCTTAAGATGAAGTGCAGTGAGGATGCTGTAATACTACAACAGATTGTGGAAAGGAAAAGGATCTTTGATTTTTTGGCTGGACTCAATGTGGAATATGATCGAGTTCGGATACAAGTTCTTAGAAAAGAATCTCTACCATCAGTGAACGAAGTTTTCTCAATAACACAAGCTGAAGAAGGGGGGAGAATTGTTAGCTATGAAGCACGGACTCAACACACAATACGTGTTTCGACATGAAACGCGACACGTGATTTTTCTAAAAACTAGGATACGACGCGCTAGGATACGTATAATATATACATTTAAATATATATAAAAGAAATAAAACAATTTGTTTTCCATAAAATACATTATTAGAGCATTTAACATAATAAAATTAAGAAAAAGGACCATACAAAACAATATTCAAACACACTTTAACATTAAAAATCATAAATAAAACATAATCACCATCACATTAGTTGCATTTAACATTCAAACACTTTTTTTTGCTGTTTCTTTTATTTATTTATTTTTTTGTTGTTTCTGCATAAAATAAAGAGGGAGAAACAGCAAAGAAAAAAAGCAAAGAAAAGGGAAAGAAAAACATCAAAGAATGAAGAGGAAATAGCAAAAAAAAAAAAAAAACAGGGACTAGCGTGTCGGGAGCGTGTCCAACTATAAAAAAAAAAAAAAAAAAAGAGGACACTCTGGGACTCGCGTGTCGGGAGCGTGTCGGAACGTGTCGCGTGTCCGACACGTGTCAAACAAGATTCGTCGTCTCCGGGAGAGTGTCGGTGCTTCATAGCCTCAGAGGGATCAGCTCTTTCCACTGTGAAGCCAAATAGTGGACCAATGAACATGGGTGGAGTAAGTACAGAATCTGAAAGGAGTGATGTGCCAAGATCAGTCAATAACAAAGACAATCTATGGTGCACTTACTGCAAAAAATCGAGACACACTAAAGAGCATTGCTGGAAGCTTCATGGAAAGACACGAATGGCAGCCGTGGTGGATAGTTTGGTCAGCGAGGGGGACAACCTCACATAGCCCACTCAGATGAGAACCGCCAGGAAAGCTTCTTGGTTACGAGTTCAGAGAATGGAGCATTTAACAGAGAAGAAATTGAGAGGCTCAAAAGCCTTCTTACCTCACTAGACAAGCCGAGTGCTACATGTTCCTTGGCACAATCAGGTAAGTACGTTTGTCCTCATGCTCTTAGTACCTCTAAGGAATGTTTTCCCGGCACCTGGGCAGTTGACTCTGGTGCTACTGACCACATGACAATTCCTCTCATCAATTCACCACCTATAGTCCATGTCCTGGAAACCAGAAAATCAAAGTAGCTGACGGTACACTGGTTACCGTGGCAGGACAAGGAACTATTTCCTTGACTTCATCCCTTTCTCTCAAATCTGTTTTACATGTCCCCAAAATATCTGTTAACCTATTGTCGATTCATCAAATTACCAAGGATTTAAACTGCAGAGAAAAATTCTTTCCCACTTATTGTTTGTTTCAGGACCAAACTACGGGGAAGACGATTGGGCGTGCTAAGGAACAGGAGGGACTCTATTATCTTGAAGCTGGTAATGGCAATGATGACCGCCTACCTCTTTATTCAATGAAGTTCAAATCTGCCTCCATCATCATCGTTTAGGACACCCACCTTTTCCTTCAATAAAATCTATGTTTCCTCTGTTATTTGAAAAGTTGGATATTAACAGTTTCCATGGTGAAGTTAGTGAATTTGCTAAATGCCACCGTTTCTCTTTTCCATTAAGTATTAAAAGATCTTCTAGTCCATTCATGCTTATTCATACTGATGTTTGGGGTCCATCCCGAATTCCAAATATTTCTGGTGCTAGATGGTTTGTTTCCTTTATAGATGATTGTTCTAGAGTTACATGACTCTTTATGTTAAAGAATAAATCTGATGTAAGCAATATCTTTCAAATATTCCATAAAATAGCCAGCACTCAATTTAGTGTTCAAATAGAAACAGTTCGATCAGATAATGAGAGAGAGTACTTTAATCAGGTCTTGTCACCATTTTTTCAAAATGAGGGTATCACTCATTATTCATCTTGCAATGATACTCCACAGCAAATTGGAGTCGCTGAAAGAAAAAAAAAAACTTCTGGAAATCACTAGACCTTATTTGTTTCAGAAAAATGTGCTGTAAGTCCTACTGGGGAGAAGCAGTTTTGACTGCTGCTCACTTGATAAATCGATTACCCTCTAGAGTACTGTCACAAAACAAAACCCCAATGACTGTTTTCTCGGAATTCTTTCCTACCTTTAATGGTTCCTCACAACTTCCTCCTAAAGTTTTTGGTTGTGTTTCGTTTGCTCATATTCATGCTCAAAACCATAGCAAACTGGACCCCCGGATTCTCAAATGTGTGTTTATTGGTCATTCTCCAACAAAAAAAGGATACAACTGTTACCATCCTGCCTCAAAGAAAGTTTTTCTCTTTCGATGTGACCTTTGTGGAAAACCAAACCTTCTTCTCTAGTCCTTATTTTCAAGGGGAGTCTTTGCTAGAAAATAAGGGGCTTCTCAACCTCCTTCTATTATTATTCCTCCTCAAGCCACCACCATTCCATCTCCTTCTACCACCGAAACTTCATATGAGAAAGTGGATGATCTGGTTGCGTTACCACTACGAGTCTACTCAAGAAGGAAGTTGCCTCATCCTGAACCGGAACATGTCCAAGAGCCAAAGCCCGTGATAGGTACTAAGTTCTCTCCTGAAAATTCTTCTACTGTTTGTGATGACTTAAATTTGCCCATTGCTCTCAGAAAAGAAACCAGAGAGTTCACCAAACATCCTATTTCTAACTTTATCTCATTCGATAAATTGTCACCAAGCCATAGAACCTTTCTCACCAAATTAAATCCTATCAAAATACCCAAAACACTTCACGAGGCACTAGGGGATGAGAATTGGAGGAAAGCAACGATTGAAGAAATGAGAGCTCTGGAACAGACATGGGAAATTGTAGAACTACCTTTAGGAAAAAATCCAGTTGGGTGTAAATGGATATTTACGGTTAAATATAAAGCTGATGGGACACTGGAGAGATACAAAGCTAGATTGGAGGCCAGGGGCTATACTCAAACCTAGGGGATGGATTATCAAGAGACCTTTGCACCAGTAGTAAAGATGAAAAAAATTCGTGTTTTACTTTCCTTAGCAGCTAACCATACTTGGTCCTTGCAGCAATTTGATGTTAAAAACACCTTTCTACATGGTAACTTAGAAGAAGAAGTCTATATTGAACCTCCACCTGGGTTTGATGAAGGCTTCACAAATAACAGTGTGTGTAGACTCAAGAAGGCATTGTATGGGCTCAAACAATAACCTAGAGACTGATTTGGGAGATTCACCCAAACCATGCTAGAGATGAAATACAAGTAGAGTCATGGGGATCACACTCTTTTTATCAAGCACTCACCTTTGGGTCAAGTTACTGCTCTAATAGTATTTGTGGACGATATAATTGTGACAGATGATGATTTAAAAGAGATTGATTGGCTAAGAATGAGATTGGCGGAGGAATTTGAAATTTGAAATAAAGGACTTGGGGAGAGTATTTTCTAGGCATCGAAGTTAAATGACTTGGGGAGAAAGTATTTTCTAGGCATCGAAGTTGCTCATCTCATTCAAAGACTGGTATTTTTATATCACAACAAAAGTTGTTCTTGATCTCTTGAAGGAAACCGGGATGCTTGGATGCAAGCCGATAGACACACCAATAGAGACAAATAACAAATTAGGGGAGGCTACAGAAGAAGCTATGGTAGACCGAGGGAGGTACCAGCGTTTGGTCAGGAAGTTATTTTATTTATACCACACAAGACCAGATATAGCGTATGCAGTCAGTGTGGTGAGTCAATTTATGCACTCCCCTCGTGAAGTTCATTTAGAAGTTGTGTACAGAATCCTACATTATCTGAAGTTTACTCCAAGAAAAGGAATTCTCTTTAGAAAAATGGAGAGTTAAGTCTAGAAGCCTATACCGATGCAGATTCTGTAGTGGATCGACCGTCAACATCAAGCTACTGTACATTCCTGGGAGGAAACTTGATCACTTGGAGAAGCAAGAAGCAGGCAGTGGTTGCAATGTCCAGAGGCAGAGTTCAGGGCCATGGCCCATGGAATTTGTGAATTATTGGGGCTAAGAATCATTCTGGACGATCTCAAGGTCAAGTGGGTGTGGGAAGGAACTATGAAGCGGTATTGTGACAATAAAGCATCCATCAATATTGCACACAATCCTGTTCAACATGACCGTACAAAGACTGTGGGATTAATACACACTTCATAAAGGAGAAGTTAGATAGTGATTTGAATTGCACTCCGTATGTGCCAACAGAAGAACAACTTGCTTACGTCTTAACCAAAGGACTAGCAAGTCAATAATTTCAAAAATCACTAGCAAGCTGGGAATGGAAAACGGATCAGCTAAGATTTAGTCTATAGCTTTCTTACTTTTAGGGATTTGATTGTAGATTAAGAAAATCATGTTTTTTGTCTTTTTTTTTTCTTTTCTCTTTCTTATGTGTAACATAGATCCCAGATTTTTAGGGCATTTAGTTAGGTCAGATTCTTTCCCCTCCCATTCAGTGTTGTAAAGGGTTGCCTATAAATTTTGTGTAGATAAATTAAAAATAAAGTGAGACGAATTTTGATATTGGCAAGTACAAAGAAACGCATCTGAAAAATATAAATGAACACAACGAATTATTAAGGCAATCACATGTTGCCATGTCTACATCACAAATTTACACGGGTCATTTGGCTTTTACCTCCAAAATTTCAGTCGTAATTGACTTTAACCCCCAAAGTTCTTAGTTATTGGACTCCGGCCCCTAGTTGACTGTTACATATTATGCAATTGACTAAAATATTATCAATTTAGCCACCACTGTTATATACATAATTAGACATTAACCAGTGATATTTTGGTCATTTGTGATGATTTGTAACTGTCAAACTAATGAAAGCGCCAAAAAATTGATTGGGAGAGGAGGGACAATTAATGAAAAGTTTTGGGACTAAAGTCAATTTCTTTCTAAATTTTGGGGGCCAAAAGCCAATTTTGTCGACTTGTTATATAGTCGACTCTCAAATAATTAATAATCTAGGGACATAATAGTGATATTCGTTATTTACGTTTCTCCGCTAGTTGTTCTTAAATATTGCTCACGATTATACGATTTTTAACTAAAAATTAAAAAAACACTAGAAATATAGAAAGAAGATTGTTTGTATTAGAAATATAGGCATATCTTCTCCATTCTCATTAACCTCCCTCTATAGCATATAGGAGGAGACAATGCAGCAAACACAATGGAGTAATTTGAGGAAGTAATGGACAAGGTGTGTGGTTAAGAGGGAAACAAGGAGTAGTGGACCAAAACACTAATTGGGTCCACATGAATACTCTAACAAGTTATTACAACTCTTCCCCTCAAGCTGGTGCATAGATATCAATCAAGCCAAGCTTGCCAATAGAAGTGCGAATAAGAGAAGGATTAATAGACTTGGTAAGAATGTCCACAACTTGTTCTCCTGAAGAAACAAACGACGGGGTAATGATCCCATGACAAACCTTCTCTCTGAGGAAATGAACATCATCTCAATATACTTTGTCCTTTCATAAAAAACTGAATCTGAAGCAAGTTGAATAGCCGATTTATCATCACAATGTAGAATTGAAGAAGCTTTCTCAGAAAATCCCAACTCCCCGAGAAGAGAACGAAGCCGTATAATCTCACAAGTGCCCAATGTCATTGCCCTATATTCTGCCTCTGCAGAAGAATGCAAAACGACAGCTTGTTTTTTACTTTTCCAAGAAATGAGATGACTCCCAAGAAAAATACAGAAGCCCATAGTAGAGTGACCATCACAAGCTCCTCCATAATCTGAATTAGTGTAATCCTCCAGGTTGTGGTCTTATTGTATAAAATAACCCAAGTTCAGGGGAAAACTTGAGATATCGCAAATATGATACACAACATCCAAATGAGTCTGATAAGGTTTATGCATAAACTGACTAACTCACCCAGCAGCAAATGATAAATTCGGTCTGGTATTAGCTAAGTAAATGAGGCAACCCACCAAACGTTGATACATAGATGGATCTTTCAGAGGTTAACTAGTGTCAGCGACAAGCTTCGGTTTAGGAACCATGGGAGATGAAGTTGTTTTGCACCCAATTATTCCAGTATCCTCAAGAAGGTCCATAACATACTTTCGTTGTGAGAAAGAAATCCCACGATGAGACCTGGCTACTTCAATTCCCAAAAAATACCGAAGTTCGCCAAGATATTTCACATCAAATACCTTTCCCAAATTGGTCTTAATCTGTTTAATTCCAATAAAATCATCTCCAGTAATAATAATATCATCAACATATACAAGCAAAATCACATTTTTCCCAAATGAATCTCGCCTGATAAAGCAAGTATGATCATAATGGCACCTAGTAAATCCAAATTCAATGACAACCAAACTGAATCTAAAGAATCAGGCTCATTGCGACTACTTCAGCCCATACAAAGATTTTCGAAGACGACAAACTTTCCCGGCATACTCCCCTCACCACGAAAGTCAAGTGAAGGATCCATGTGGATGACCTCATCAAGGTCGCCATGAAGAAAAGCATTTGTTACATCAAACTAGTGAAGCGGGCAAGAGAACGAAGTAACTAAGAAGATTAATAAATGAACAGTGTTGTGTTTAGCAACGGGGGCAAAGGTGGCGCTAAAATCCTTCCCCGAAATCTGAGTAAAGCCCTTTGCAATAAGTCGAGCTTTATACCTATCCATTGTTCCACCAGCTAAGAACTAAAGAGTACCCACCTACATCCAACTGTCTTAGCCCCTATAGCCAAGGAAACCATATCTCAAGTATGATTACGTTGTAAAGCATCCATCTCATATTGCATAGTGTCAACCTAGGGTGAGGACTGTAAAAAGCTTCAGAAAGAGTCCTTGGAATACGAGTAAATGAAGTGGCCATAACAAAAGCTCAATAAGAACTTGATAAACCCTCATAAGACACAAAGTTAGATAAAGGATGTTGTGTAGAACAAATATGACTATAACGGATAGGCCTTCTACGATCCCGAGAGGGGTACAGAGGCTTAGGGTCTATAGCAACAAGGTCATCATTTGCATGCTCATTAGTAGTCTCAACAACATGTTAAATCAGAATTGTTATCAATGTTACCTAGAGAGGTCGGAATAATGACAAGAGAGATATGTGAGCATGAAAAACGAGAATACACCTGCATAGGTTGATTAGCTTGATTAGCTGGAGAAATAGTAAAATCAAGAATGGGGACATGGTAAACAATATGTGAGTCCTCGGGAGGTGAAGTAGAAGGATGGAGAAAATTAGAGTTACCAAAAAATGACACATTTTCATAAAACGTGACATCTGAAGTATGATGCATACGACGTGTAATAGGATCATAACAACGGTAACCTTTGGACATATTAGAGTATCCTACAAAAATACAACGAATAGCTTTATCATCAAGTTTAGTACGAGTATGAGATTTATTATAAACAAAGCATGTATAACCAAACACATGCGGAATTACAGGTAAAAAAATATTATTAAGATAAATAACCTGTAACGGAGCTTTGTTTTGAATGACCCCGCTGGGAGTACGATTTAGAAGATAAGAAACCGTTAAAACAACCAAATGCCAATAAGATTAAGGAACTTGCATCCCCCTCAACAGACAATGAACTGTCCCCCATGAGACTTATGTTTTTTCATTAAGCACCCTCATTTTTTTAGAGAGTATATAGGCAAATGAGTTGCTGAAGAATGCCCTGCTGAGCAAGATGAGAGATAAATTTATTCGAGATGTACTCTTTAGCATTATCTGACCAAATCCCTTTAACAACAACGTTAAATTGAGTTTTGAAAAGTTGTAAGAATTAAGTAAAAAGAGGTAGCACGTCAGATTTTTTATGGAGCTGATAAACCTAAGTATACCTCGAGTGGTCCTCAATAAAAGTGACATAATATCGATGCCCAGAAAAAGTTATAACATGTGAAGGACCCTATACATCAGAATGTATTAAGTCAAAAGCACAAGGAGTACGATGCATGCGAGGGATGTAAGTGTTTCAAGTATGCTTTGATAACGAGCAGACAACAAGCCTTGATTAAGTCAGGAAACAACATACATAGATATTGAAAATTGACATATCCTAAATGATCATGCCACAATTGTAATGTCTTAGAAGAAAACACACAACACCTTGAATCAGGTAACACACTAGCGTGAAAAGTAGAAGCAGAAGGTAGTACTGGTGGAACTGGTGGAGGATCCCCATAGTAGTAAAGCCCGTCGCGCTCATATCCCCTGCCAAAAATCCTCCTTGTACGAAGGTTCCAAAGATAACACCAATCAGACAAGAAGACAAGAAAACAACAGCACAATTAAGACTTCTCGCTAAACGGTTAACAAATAAGAAGTTCATCAAAAGATTAGGTACAAGTAAAACAAAACCTGAGTGAAGTTATGTCTGTGGAGAGGCATATATCTCCTTTGTTGAGAATGGGACTTGAAGTCCCATCAGCAAAGTGAACGTGTTTATGGAAGGGTTGAGCAGGTGAAGTAAAAAGAATTTTCTCACCCGTCCATAACCCAAGTAAATGGAGTATCAGTTGTGTGAACATGGTATCCTCGAGGAGTACCTGTGGTAGATGTGGTCATAATAGTAGGCTCGGGAGCAGAAGCCTGTCGATTACTCAACAAATGGAGAATTTGATCCATCTTTAAACTAACGGTCTGCTCAATCCTGAGATTCAAATCATTAGAAGTGAAGGAATAAGAATCAGTAGGACCCTCACCAATAGCTGCTATATGAGGTTTCCCTTTCTTATTCCTCAACTTTGGATACAATTTTCAGCAGGTAACTTTTGCATGCCTTACTCCACCACAATGTTTACATATCGGCTTCCTCCTTTGTGGACATTTGCCCCAAGACGAAGCAATAGAAGATTCAAAAAATGATTTTTTGTATTTGCTAAGAAAGTCATTTGATGAGCTGCAGAAGTAGACTCAGGAGTCACAGCAAATGAGGAAGTAAGCGTGTGACGCCGCTTATGTTACTCAACCAATGCATACACTTCACCAAGTGGAGGAATGGGTGAAGTGTTCAAAATTTGTGTCCGGGGAAGCTCAAAATCAACGTCGAGACCCCTCGAGAATTGGTATACCTTTTATTGTTCTTCTCGAGCCATAAAGGAATCTGCAGCATGTGGAGCAAGACCTTTTATAGCAGCTAAGGGACGATATGAAGCATACTCCTTCCATCTCTGAGTCAAATAACTATAATAAGTTAATATTAAGTCATTGCCTTGAATTGCAAGTGATATCTCCTTATAGAATTCAAATACCCGAGCCTCAGTCATAGCCTTCCATGGGTGAGGAACAGACTCATAATACTGAAAAATCTCATACACTTTCGGGTCCATGGAGTTGAAAATCCATACCATAATAGGGTAATTAGTGACAAACCATTGACTAAAGGTTGGATCAGATTCCTTTGGAGTTGGGATCTTCCCAAGCAGCCAATTAATTTTTCTTTGGCGCCGCAAAATAAACGGAATGATCTTGCCCATGAAGAAAAATTCCGACCATTAAGTAAATGAGCCATAACTTTTTGTGGGGGGGAATGTGAGTTCATTATATCAAATGAATGCTCTTCTTTTCGGTAACTTTTTCATCGGACATCATCCACCAAAGTAGCTATAACACCAACACTTGTGGACTCACGAACAACCCAAATTAGGGCACAAACAGAGTAACGTATAAGATATCCAAAAAATAGCGTACAAAAGCTACCAATTTGGCCACCAAAAAATTAAAAGACCAACGTCAAATAAATCTCTACATCACAAGAGATAAATAAGAGTGAAGAATACCTTCAATTGCATATAATCAATGAAGAAAAACATACCCACGAAAAAGAACGTTGCTCCAAATGGATAAAATATATATCAAAAAATCTACCACATCACTGGTTGATAATAAGAATCATTTTATTCAAGGGAAACCAATCCCAAAAAGCAGAAAAAAGGGGCTCTAAAGCAAACCCTATGCAACCTTTTGTTGAAAATCAGGACCTAGGGAGAAAAGGGTGAGGCCACACCTTGAAAGGCCCACAACGGGGGCTGTGTGGTGGTGTACGGCCGAGGGAGGGAGGTCCGACGAATTTTGCGGAGGGATTTTTTTCTTTGGTAGCTCTGGTACCAACTAAAAATATAGAAAGAAGTTTGTTTGTATGTATCTTCTCCATTCTCATTAACCTCCTTATATAGCATATGGGATGAGATAATACAACAAACATAATGGAGTAATTTGAGGAAGTGGCGGACAAGGAATGTGGCTGAGAGGGAAATAAGGGGTAGTGGACAAAACACTAATTGGGTCACATGAATACTCAAACAAGTTCTTACAACAAAAACAAAGGTATAGTTCTAAGGGTAGTGGATTATTTTTTCACAAATGCACATATAATATCTAACCTGATTCATAAGAAATCTTTAAAAGTTCTTATTTTTTACTAATAATTAATGCATCTACAATTTTCATCTACCATATATACATGATTTACACATACTTTTCTATCCAATATTGGATGGGAGTCGGCCTATTTTGTATTTCTTATGTACTTTAGTTAAGGTCTTGTCGGAGTTTGTAATTAAGGGGTGGACAGCTGGTCGCCTTGTGTCATTTTTGCTTACATCTATGATAATTTGTTTCTGATCAAAAGATTAAAATACTTTTCCATCCAATGATCTAGGTCAGTACATTGCAATATCGAAATTTGATGGGAGTGGAGTGTGTTATGAAATAGTCCCATTTACGTACATAAATAACTTGAAGATTAAAAGCCAACCAAGGACCACCGTTCTTTCTCCACATTATAACCCCAATACAGCATCAGTAACGTGAATATATAATTCAGGCAAGGACGTATTTGTAAACAGTACCCTAGTCAAAACCCTGCCCTTTACTCCCCCTTTTAATATTAATCACTATTATATTGGTTATTAAGTTAGTGGTAGAGGGCCTTATTAGTATTTATCCCGTTTTATCTTTTTGCACTTATTAATGGTGCCCTAAGGCCCCATTCCATAGGCTATAAATAATTTATGTAAGCTTCCTCCTGATTTCATTGTATATCATTGAGAAAATTATTCCTTCCTAGAGCTTTGTGTTTGTGTGCGTGTTAGTTCACTCTGCTACTAATGACGCCATCAACATAGTCCCCACAGTAAACACATTTTCTCTGCCCCAAGTCATCCTTCTTCTCGGCAACATCGCCACTGTTATCTACCACCACACTCCTCTATCTATATGTGTGTGTGTATGCTTCATGTAACAGTAAAGTGGGGGTATAGGTTTTCCTGTGATCCCTATACTTCTTTAATTGGGATTAACAAAACTCATTTCTTTGAAGCTGCTGAAAAATCAAAGCATTAGTGTATTCACACCTAATAAATAAATAAATTCGACATTTGATGAAAATTAGGGTTTATTTTAGTATTTTCTTGCATTTTTTAATTTCATTGTAATTTCCCTGTTATTAGTTGCTTAGTATTTTTGTTACATTTTCAGTTATAGCAAGTGTTGAGATGGAACTTTCTAGAAAGTTCCATTAGTTAGTGTTGTCATGGATGAGTTGTCATGACAACTCATACTTAGCTAATAGATTCTAGAAGTTTTCATTTTGACATGTGATATATTTGGGAGTTAGTTATAGTCCATGTGACATCACATAGGCTTACACCCTCTCAACTAATAGGAGCTTAGGAGATCTATTCTAGAATCTTCTTCCTCCCCCACCCCCCACACCATATAAAGGGCCTTAGTCCCTCATTTATAAAAAAATCCTACACTTGAAAGATATAAATGAATTATAGTTTCTCTCTCTTATTTATTATAGTTTTGGGCCTTTTGACGTGTCGTTTACGTCAAATTAGTACCAGAGCGAGTATCGCTCCAATAGGTGTATCAGTGTGTAGATTAACAATAAAATCGTACTCTACAACATCAAATTGCCCCAAAGAAATCCAACCACCAAAATGAAGAGATTCAAGAATTAAAGCAACAAATAGCGCAATTAACCCTCCAATTCCAACAATTCATGGCTCAATCATACCTCAACACCCAATCACACCCCCCCGATCAATCCAGAAGCTGCCGGCCCACAAACCAGTGGCAGCGGCCCACCAACAGCCCACTGGCGTGGTGTGATCAGCCCACCAGCTGCGCCGGTGGCAACCTACTGTCCTGATCTCCCTATCCCTCCTCCCTTGAATCCAAACGATCAAAAAGATTCATCCTCACCCCGAATGAAACAAAACCCATCATTTTTTAAACCCCAACTCCACTTTCTTAACCCGAAATGCTATCCTACCCCAAATCAAAACCCTAAATCCCAAATCAACCCACACCCAATTCAACATAACCCCTTGAATTTCTTGCCTATTTTTTGAGAGTTTCTTGCAAGTAGGTGCGCGAGTCGCATACGAGGTTGCCTCCCATTTCAAGTAAAAGAATTCATGGAAGGAGGTCTAGCCACGTTGTCGTTTACCCTTCACGCTCGAGACGAACTTTTTGAAGCCGGGGAGAATGATGTGAAGTGATGAAAATTAGGGTTTATTTTAATATTTTCTTGCATTTTTTTATTCCACTGTATTTTTCCTTTTAATAGTTGTTTAGTATTTTTGTTACATTTTTAGTTATAGCAAGGGATGAGCTGGAAGCTTCTAGAAGATTCCATCAGTTAATGTTGTTGTGGTGACAACTCATATAATAGCATCTATAAGGTTTATTTTGACATGTGATGTATTTGGGAGTTAGTTATAACCCATGTGATGTATTTGGGAGTTAGTTATAACCCATGTGACATCACATGGGCTTACACCCTCTCAACCAATAGAAGCTTAGGAGATCTCTTCTAGAATCTTCTCCCCCACCCCCACCCCACCCCACACACACATATATTATAAAGGGCCTTAGTCCCTCATTTGTAAAAACATCCTACATTTGAAAGATATAAAAATATTCTAGTTTCTCTCTCTAGTTGTGTCCTTGTTTTAGTTTTGGACCTTTTGACGTGTAGTTGACGTCAAAATTCCTGGACTTAAAAAAGAGGTGCTGCATTCATGAAATGATTCTAGAAGATAGACTGCACTTAGTGAAGGTGTCATTGATATTTTTTTCTTACTCCTGTCAATTTTCATTTGATAAAAATATACATATGGAACATTGGAATTGCTTTGATGTAAAAGAGACATTAGGAATCACATTCAGGACACTATTTCTCCATCACTTTTAATAAGTACATATATTATTCCACGGGGAATATGTAGGGCAAGGAAGGAAGGGGAATTTTAATGTATGAAGCAACTCAAGGCAATGGTACCGCCGGCAACTGTGAGTGGCAGTAGTGTGAGCGACAGACCATCAAACAGTGTTAAGAGTTTGGGGAAATGCCTTGAGAAGACCAATGATTAAGGGCATTCATTTGTCTTCCTAATACTTTTGTATATAATGTGCTTTGGCCCATTTGTTTGTCTGGTTTTCTCGAATTTCATTGATAGTAAAGTAATTAAGTTACTAGATTTCTCAAATTATATATTAAATAATAGAGTTTACTATTCTTTGAATATTAGTTATCAAAGTGTTGACTGCAATTACTTATCCACGGTTTCAAGCAAAGCTAATCTCATTTGGTTTTTAGTTCAATCTACACATGAAGGAAGAAGATATTCCATGGTCTACTCGGCAAATCTAGTTCATCAAATTTATTGGAAAATGCAGTGTAGTGAAGGAGCAAACCAAAACTATTGGTCTGTTGCTATGCCCTCTTGTTACTCAGCTGGATAAACAAGACAATTCTGGTTTTGTATGAACTTTGCCTATATTAATGCAAGTCAGGTTTTGTTTAGACTATTCTCTCAGGAAAAATGTATATTGATATAAACGCAACAGAATTAACTCACAATCAACGCACAAACAAGAACATTCATCATGAGAAAAAGATAGGGTACTCTCTCAATATCACCTCTGAAAATATATAATGTAGTAACGTCAAAAATAAGCTACAAACTACTTTTTATAGGCCACAAGACGCTAGAAACCTAACAAGCCACAACCATAATATAAAAGGCATAAATAGATCTAGAAATAAAAAGCAAGCTCTTGCGTCACTGAATCCCCCCCCCCACACACACACACACAACACACACACACAACACACCAGCAAATGCGAAGAGAATCCATATGAGCGCGAATCTCATCATAGAAATTGCGATTGACATGATAGAGGGTTTCCTCAAAATCCAAGTCTCCTCATCAGGAGATCAACCCACCCATCTAGTCAAATAATGAACACTTGTAACCATCAGTGACCTCCCCCTTCTAGAATCCCATCAACATAACTAACATGAGAGCACATAGGCAAACGGCAACTGAATAGACAGCACATGCGACCCACGAAACAGCATCAAATCTACACATTCAATGTCAAATGCATCCCCATTCCAGCTGGAAGGTCCAACTTATAAGCATTGTCTCCACAACCACACTCAATTACATCCATGTACAACCTAGAGTTTTGTGCTAATGTTCAGGATGTTACGCATTGATGGACGTATTTGGTGAATTGTGATTTTGTGATTAGGTCGGATCATGAAGGACTATGTTTTATGAAAAGCCAAAAGAAGATTAGGGATATCATGAGTAGTGGTATATTAATCTTATCTACTTATCTGTTTAAAAAGGGGCGAGGCAAAGACGATGTTCTGTCCAGGAGAGGAACATTGAGGCGTAAGCCTCAACTTGGAATAACAAAAGCAATAAAAAATACTAGGGAAAAATGCAAATTTAACCCTAAAGTTCACATTGATTTTCAACTTTGGACCCGATGTTTCAAAAGTTGCAATGTTAACATTGAAGTTTCAATTTTGATCAATCTCCGTTGACACTCCGTTAAAAGAATTAACAGAATTGAGGCCTTTATGTCCTATGTGGCAAATTTTGCTCTGATAAACCATGAAGTAAATGAGCGTCAAATGGAAAATAAGAAGATGATTTAACTCTCGTCTCCACTCTCTCTCAATATCTCAAAATGTAGGAATACCTCAAATGAGGCGACATGGGGAGTATTTATAGGGGGGAGTAGAAGGATCTAGACTTGGGATACAAAAAAGGTCCTAATTACATCTATACCCTTAATAGCCTTTAATACTTCCCTCCTATAATACTAAACAAAACAACTAAACTAACAATAAAATAAAAGTATATCATAATAGAGAAAATAACAAAAATGCCACTCAAGTGGGCATGTACTATAAATAGCCTCTAAGCCTCTCAATTCACATCAAACAAAATCACCAAAAAGATGAACCTCTCAAAGATGTGATTGGCCGGCAACGTAAAAGCACTAAAACCCCTCAAGAAAATGCCTATAAAACCCCATAACCCGTGAACGTTCCATACCTAAGAAAAAATGTAGGCGTAGGCCAATCAACATTAACCCACACCTTCTCCTCATAAGCCCAAACCCCATCAACAGAAACAAAGTGCCCCAAGAACCGGTTATGGCATAAAAACTCGAGAACCTGATCAAGATGCTCAATATGCTCCTCCTAACCTTCTGTAGATTAAGTCATCGTCAAAATGAACAATTTACAACACCCTGTTTCTGCTCAATATGATAAAGATGCACCTGAGAGTGGGTTATCCGTCGCCGCATGATGGAGGCAGCTTCAGATCGAGATGTCTCCTGGCAGGGTTTTGAGGCATAACAAGTGGCGAGTGAGGGGGAATATAGAGGAGGTAGTGCTTGTTGGTTAGTAAATCTGGGTCTGGCCAATGGGCGGGTTCAGGCTGAATGGCTGTGTGGATCGTACTCGAGGCCGATTTGCTGCCTTTTTACCATTGCAGATAAAAATATTTATCAATACATGATTTATCCAAAATTACAGTGGGGTTAATAACAAAACATCAAAAACCAAATAGTCAAAGGCATACATGACCAAAAAATATATGAGAGCCAAGTTTACAAGTCTATCGATTAGTGTAGGTGGCAGACTCAAAGGTGGTCAACAGCGAATCACGGCGCAGCAAGAGGTGGTTGCATCACTGTGCAGCCAGGTTTTATGTTCAGCTGAGTCTGGTTTTTCTGTGGGACGTTGGTTTAGGGTCAGCCTTGAGTCGTATGTGGGAGGGTGCGACTGTTAGGGTGTTCTCAGAGGGGTTAGATTTGTTGGTCATAAGCAGGCTAGGGTTGGGGTTTAGAGGGGTGATCAGCATCACAAGAGAGGAAGGTAAGGTGGACAAAGAGGTTGGAGCCAATACAAGATCGCGGACAATGGGGTTAGGGTTAGTGACAGTCGTTGCTTGATGGATGATTCCACAGCCGGCAGCATCCAGGCACGGATATTCACCACAACAGCCCCATCCTCACTGGCTCTAGGCTTGGTGGTGGCTAGGGACGGCAGGGGCGGCGGTCCAGACATCGTTTCAGTCGAATGACAATGAATCTAATATACTGCACGCACAACCACAAACGAACGCGGCTCGCTACTAAATTAATGTGAACATGGTGGAACTAACTCTCAATCAACACACAAACAAGAACAATCAACATAAGGAAAAAGCTAGGGTAGTTACTCTATCATCTCTGAAAATGAAAAATATAATAATGACAAAAATAATCTGGAATCTCCCTTTTATACGCCAGGGTCAGCCTAAATACCTAATTACCCATAACCCTAAAATAAGGGACATAAATAGAAGGATGCTCTTTAATCGGTATCTGTGCTAATAGAAAATATTTTAGGAATGAACATGGAGGGAAAAAAATGTACTTGGGACTATATGGTTGATGAAGGGAATTTATCAATATATGTGTACACACACACACACACATATATATATATTGGTCAGGAGGGATATAAATGCAAGTGGAGTCAACCAAGAAAACTTTCAGCATGACACTTAAGGCATCAACTATTTGAGTAGCATCAATAACAGAAATGAAGATAATTGTTTAACGACACTTCCGCACATGTACAATTCAGTAAGACATAAGAGCACAGCCTAGCATAAAAGCAGATTTTTAATCACTTTATGCAAGATATAATGAGATACAGTGGAAAATAGATTAAGATAATAGACATACCTTAGGTGGCAAGTGATTTGATAACAACGCATTACTCCTCCTCAATATAAACTGAAACACAAGTATATTAATCCACCATGAGAAAAAGGCAGTTTTGCCAACTGTATACCTATCTCAACACACATTAGCTCCCCAAAGAATAACAATTTGTTTTATGCATATATTTAAGTTTATATTTCTATATTAAGCATACAAGGCCAATATTAATTTTAGAATCACAACGTATAGGCAGCTAGCTTCTGTAATTGCCTCAATGTCGAGAAGACATGATTACCTGATTTACTTTTGCACTTAATTCTGCAGAGCGCTCAATACCCAGATTCTTCTCTTCTTCAGCGGCTGTGGGTTCTCTTCCGCAAATAATTGGTGTCTTCGTAACCATAGGTTAAGGGTTCAAAATCAAAAGAAAATGCAAGTTATGATACAAACTACAGCATACCCAATATACATATCATGCTACCGCAGAAAGATCCCCAGTTCTTATCTGTAGAAAACCAGTAAGTGCCTAGCTGGCATACTAATCAAGATTGTATTATTTGTCACACTTAAACATACTTCAAAATAAATCGCTTTAAAAACAAGAGGCTGAAAGCATGGCAATGTGCAAGATATAAGCATCATAATTATTGTTCATAATATACACAACTTAAAAGGTTAGTTTACCTCGTAATAGCGTCGAAAATATGCTGCATCACCCAAGATTCCAGGATTAGTAAAGTTAACCATGGCAAAAAACTCCTCGAGGTCATTCTGGAGATTAAATTAGGAAGAGGAGAAAAGATTGCATTAAGAAACAGTACAACTTGATAACAATAGACGGGTCAACAGTCAGGCACAAAGAGCCCTCACTTGCATTGGAGTCCCTGACAACAGAATACGGCGCTTGCATGATAGAGCAGCCAATGCCTGATTTTAATAATTTTGCATAATCTCAATATAGGTATAATGAAAGAATTCATCAAAAACTACTAATGAAAAGACATTACATTAATTTAACACTTCTTACTCGATTGGTCAATGTTTGATCATTTTTCAGCCTATGAGCCTCATCACATATGAGAAGGTCACAGGATCCACTTTGGCTGAACTTTGATGCATGCATCCGGAATGTCTCATAGGAAACAATCAATACCTGGGAGGACGCCAAAAGAATCAATGTATAGTTCTATATATCCCAGATACTTCTACAAAGTTTTACCTGTAAATGGCTGCGAGGACTTGTGAAACTATTAATGCCGGAGATAACATCGTCACGGGTGCTTTCACAAAGAGCCACAAGCTTAACTCTTTCCCCAACCCACTTCGCTATTTCAGCCTCCCAGTTACTTACAAGGCTCGTAGGAGTTACAATTATTGCCTTTTTAACCATTGGCTTCCCATCAAATCCCTGATGAAGAAGAGTATACAGCAATGTGATTGACTGCAAAGTCTTCCCCAAACTGCACAAAGGAAACCAAGAAGAATAAATATCTAGAAAACAAAGGAGATAATGAATACCAAATATTTTTATAGACAGCCAGACACATGTTACAGGAGATACCCAGTAATATTTACCCCATATCATCAGCCAGAATGCACCCATGGATATTGGCAGAGCTACATAAACCTGAAACACATTCAAACATGAACTGGACCCCTTCCCTGAAATGAAAATTAAAGTACAATAACTCAGTAAATAGATGAAAGCACGATGCATTGGAAATTCAGCCCGTCTACTGAATTCTCATGTGTCAAACAACTTGGAACAGAGTCAAATTTCAATCATAAGTTCATAACCCAAACTTCAAAATACCATAGTCTATAGGGAAGTGATGAAAACTAAGTTTTGACAAATTTAGGGCGTGTTTGATTGGCATTGCACTATTTTCCATGGAAAACCCTTATTTCTGCTTACTCTTTTACTTTTCAGTCTTTTTTCGACTTTGTAGTCAAACACACCCATAGAGATAAATAAATAAAATATATTTAGGCTCATATCACAGCAATGAGTAGCTCAACTTTAGTTTATGGCATTCAAGTAAAATAGTTTTTATCAATTGATGTTAAAAACATATCTTTATCCGTATAACTCGGATCATACAACATAAAACCTACGAAGAGAATGATGACTAGTAATATTGGTATATCTTCTCATTCATAAGCTTGCATGGTGCACATCTGTGCCAGTACTTACATAGATTCATTCATTATACCACCTGAATAGAAAACCCAATTCACCTTTTCCTTAATTTTGTTTTTCATTGCACGCATTACCTTTGATGGGGCCGAAGAAATCGAACAAGCAAGGGATCCACTTCTATCGGTACCGAATTAGTGCAGTCTTCAATTTCTTCAGGCTGCCATAGCAGCAGAGGTTCAATTCCTGGTGGAAGACTGAAACTCTCTTCCAGCACTGGTTTCTCGGGAGCAACAGTAACATTTAACTTATTTGTAATGGAAACCAAAACCGGCTTTGTAGACCCCCAGGGTACAAACCTTTTACGAGCCCATAGACGTTGAACCAGCTGCTCATTTTGATCTGAATATCCATTTGGACAAGGAGGTTTAAAAGGCTTCCTAGCAACAGCTGCTCCTTCCGTCACAGAAAGAACTCGTGGAAGTAGCGACTGTCTTTTCACAACAAGATTTCCTCTATAATCATAATCACAAATGTTGGTTAGTTCATTCAAATATCCAAATTAATAGTCATGTTTTACTTATAAAGTCAATCTACGATTACACGGAGTTAGAGAGCATTAAATTTTGAAGATGTGAAACCGTAGATAGAAACGGAAGGTGAAAATTGTGATGGATGGAAAGAAAAAATGAAACGAACCTGAGGAGAGCCTCCACATTCTGCGATTTTGGATCTTTGGGTGGTTCGTCGGAATGAGGTTCGTAAACGACGTCTTCTTCGGATTCAGATTCAGATTCGATGATGAATTGGACGCTAGAATCGCTAGATTCCGAGGCCGAGATGACTTCCTCGTCATCTTCCATTGGAATCTGGACAGTGTCTCCAACAATCACCTCTTGTTCAAATTCCTCAGATTTCGCGCTAAAATCAACAATGCTCCTTTCCTTTTCTTTTCCCCTTTCCTTTCCTCTCAACATGTATTTCAAAAATATCTTTTTTTTAATAATGGGATATGTATAATAAAAGATATATCACTTCAAAATTTGAGAGGGGAGAGAAGGATGATGCGACCATGTATAATGGAGGTGTATTTTACGACATCAAGTTTAGAGACCTATTTTCACAATGAGTCGGGATAAGCTTACGTGATTAGTTGAAATATTAAAATAATATATAAATAAATGATTAGTTTTAATAATTTTAATATTTTAATCAATCACATGAGAGAATTATCGTGATCCACTTTAAAATGGGTCTCTAAGTTCAAACTCGTAATTTACACCTTCATTTTATATTTTGTTGAGTTGTCATTGGGTTAACATATTTTTTTTCACACTTTACTATACCAAAAGTGAATTTTTATCCCTCTATACCCGTCCAGCATTGTCACAATCAAAAACTGTGACAAAAAAATACATATTTGTTGTCACGATCATTGACCATGATACGACGGTGACAAGTTGTTGTCACCTTTGTGTCATGTTTTTAAGTACAACAGTTCGGATTACCCTTAATTCTGGTTTACCCTGACACATCTCTATGTCTCTTTCTACTTTGGCAGCAGCAGCGGCGACCATCCCTCTCTTCATTCAGGTACACATCTCTCTCTCTCTCTCTCTCCTTCACACTACACACACACACACGCCCTAAAATGATTTCAAATTAAAACCCATAAAAAAACTAGAAAGATTTCTGCAAATGAAATTAATTTGAAACCTTTAAAATGATTTCAAACCCACAAACACGTGCACTTATTTAATTTTTGTAATTTATTGTGTTAGTTTATCATTCATTTATTGTGCTAATTTATTATTTTGTGTACTAATTTAAAAATGGTGTCACCTTGTTATTTATTGTGTTAATTTAAAAAAGATGTCACCTTGTTTTGCTAAGATGTTTCTCATTTATTGAATATTTCGCATTATTGGAATTCTTGAATTCTTGTTGACCGGTGAATTTGAACGTTTAGATGGCCATTTAGTTGGTTGGCCTTAGGAAAATCTAATATTTCGCATTATTATTTGAATTGTTATTTAGGATTATTGAATTGTTGTTGACTCGTGTATCTTATCATTTAGATGGTCATTGAGTCGATTGGCCCTAAACATTTTTAACATTTAGGGTTGTGATTCTACCGAATATAAATAAAACAAAAATGAAACATATTTACCCTAGAAATAAAATTAAGACAGAAATGAAACATGTTATAAATTTTAAAAGCCTGTTATTAAACAATTAATAATGCGAAATGAAACTTAACTAGTGTTTTATTATTATCGAATGACAGTTTAATGCTTTTAATTCATTTGGAATTGATGAGTTTGATTTGAATCAAAACTAGTTTTTTGGTTTGTGAATATGTTAATTTGGATTTTAATCAATTTAAGCATTAATTCAAAGTCTGTGACATAACTAGAATTTGAAACAGTATTTAGATTTGTAATAAGTATTTTAATTATTTGTATTCTTATAATGTCGTTAACTTGTATTCTTCTAGAGCTTTGTTATTTTCGGATGACAGTTTAATATTTTTATTCATTTGGATTTAATCGTTTTCTTATATACATGTTTGTATTGATAACAATAATTTTTGCAGAAAATGTCTTCATTAGGGCGAGACAATGAAGGCTCGTCTGCCACTAAGCCCCCAAAATAGTGCAAATTGGGGTCCCTCGTCGAGAACAAGATGACCTTATAAGCTAGGGCCATGGAGTTGCTCAAGACGATCGTCGGCCCCGGGTACACGAACTGGACGAAGGTGCCCGTCGAGCTCAAGATGGTCATCTTGGGGGGCATTATAAGTAATTACTCACTTTATTTTGTATTTATATTTATATTTTATTATATTATATTTTATAATTTAAATACAACTAACACTTACTTTCTTTTTGGTTTGTATATGTTTGACAGGAACAATTTGGCCTGCCCCCATATGTCCGTGACATCACGTTTGAACAATCGAGAGATCAATACAAAACGTGTATGCGGGCACGGTACTTTGACCGGGACCAGGAGTCCATATTGAGGTTTAGGGACACAGTATTGTCGAAGGAGCCAATCTCATTGGCAAGCTAGTAGCAGTTTATCGACAATGAGATCTCGGATCGGTAGTTGTCCTCTCATCAATCGGGGAGGACAAATCGAGCCAAAAAGGTTGACGTGCCCTACTTCGGGTGTACGTCTTACGCCGAGGTGGAGCATAAGATGATAAGTTTAGTTTTCTTTCATTTTAGTTTTATGTTATTCTAATTTAACATTACTTATTAATTTTAATTGTTTTATTTCAGGAGACAGGGAGTGGCCCTGGGAGTAGGCCACATAGGCCCGATGCCTATGTGGAAATTTGGATGAAGAAGGGCGAAAATAAGGAGGTGTTTCCGAGCGTGACAACCATAATTGTGAGTTATAAAAGTATCTTACAATTGTTTACTTTTTTCAAGTACCATATAATTTTTTTATTAACTTATCTAATCGTATATTTTTTTATCAATTCAGCTAAAGCTTATGGAAGTGCACAACTCCAAGTCTGATACCGACAAGGCATCTTTGGCTACGGACGCACTAAGCCAAGTGCTCGTGGAGAATCATAAGGGACGGATAAGGAGGGTGAGCTCTCATGTGGGGAAGTCGAGGCACACCGGGATTGAGACGAGCAACATCGGTCTGGCTCGTAAGGCAGACACACACGGTGATAAGTTAGAAAGGTTGGAGGCGATGATCCAAAATACGTTCGACTACATGAAGTGTCAGTTGGGGTTCATCTCATGTAAGGTCAGGAGGGAAGCGGTAGACGAGGATGACATTGCTCCATCTCTCTCACCCTCACCGTCGATACGCACCCCCTCACAGATGCCCACATACTCGTCACCTACGTATGATCCATTCACCACCTTTACCCCCGTCGAACGGTCTATGTCAATAATTGGTTGCCCGAGTTTGTATATAATAGACACACGAGGTGGTGCGCCCATAGCTGGGGGGTGAGGAACCCGAACACACATCCGAGTAGTTTAGTGCATGGACGTCCGTTGCAACCAATTGAGGCAAGAGTTTGCGTCATGCATATTGTGCCCGAAAAAGATAATGAACCCTTGTGATTGGACGAACAATGTAGTGTTCGACGAATTGAGGGTTGTCTCAATTCGTTTGTAGTGTGGCATACCTTCCTCCTTATACTTGTTGAAAACTCAACCTCGTGACAATTATTTGTAATAATTTCATTTGTATTTGTTGGTTGGTTATGAATATTGAATGTTGAATATTATTTTTTATATTATTATTTGATAATATGATTGAATTAATGTGTATGGCTTTAGTTTTCATGAATTGATGAATGTTGCTTGAGATATATAATGTTTTAACATGTTAAAATATATTGTAATAGGTTAAAACATACTGCTGGGCAGTGGCAGTGACTATACTACCCAATAGTTTTTTTATAAATCTGCCCAGACTTGTCACGAACTTCAACCGTGACATGTTTGTGACAAAGAAGTTTTCACCCCAAAACTTGTCACGGTTTTTTATCGTGATAAGTCTACCTTGTCAAGGGTTTTTATCGTGACAAGTTGCCATTCTTTGTGTAGTGCTTATTGTAACTTATATACTAAACTCACTTTTACTCTATTGTTAGAGATGCTCTTACTCTACTATTTTGTGATTTTGACTCTCTATACGAAATAATAAAGTTACTGAAATACCAAGGATACGTGCGCTAGTTGAATATTTGTGAGTTTTTTTTCTATTTTGTTATTATTATGAATAGTTTCAATTATTTTTAAAATTCAACTTTTGGGTTAAGTTCAATTAATTTCATTTAAATTCAATAAAATGAAACGATGTCATAATAATTAACGAAAAAATAAGCATATGTATGACATCCATAAGAATTGCAATAAACATTCAGAATAAACATTCTGGTCTCAAGCAATTTGTTTCTTCTCGGGCAAGATGGTGACTTCGGCTCATCACGGGTGTCTTCTTCAACCTCAAAAATCTACTAGAGGACGTCACACTCCATTCGGATCGCATCACGGTTGATACGCAACTAAGCAAAATCTTGTATATAGTGCCAGAGTTGGTGGTGTCAATATTGCATTTAGAGTTATAATGTCTCTCTCAAACTATGATTGACCAGTATATAGTGACTCGGTTACCTTTGATATTCATCATGCATTGATGACATAACTTAATAAGTATCAAATACTAATAAAGTATGAAAATAATGTGACCTATCAAAGGTATAAAATAATAATTGGTATAGATCTTGCATAATACCAATGGAAACCTTTGACAATGATGAGACGTAGTTCTCAGTCATATGAACGCTCACCGCATATTCTCTTTTGTTTCCCTTATTAGTAAGATATGGATGTGGTGTGTCTACAAGGTACACTCATAAGTCATAATGAGATTAGCCAACATCTAAATATGGTAGCTTTTGTCATATGAAATATGCGCGTACGACATTGATATTAGTTATTTCTTATACATTGGTACCAATGACTCGTGTTTGTACGTCCTTCACCATATGTCATACTCTTAGTGCATATCGACATAAGTGAATATAGTGGGACATCGATTAGGTTCTCGATGGTATCTGATTTGCTTAAGTTGTAAGTGTTATTATACCATGTCACTCGATAATGGATAAAGGACTACCAGAAACCTGATGTGTTGTTATTGACACCGATCCAATAAATACCCAATGTGGATACCATCCTTGATTGATAAAATACCTTTTTGCACCATAACAATATAGAACTGCACCACCTTATTCGTGTTTATATGTTGACTCTCAACACATGGTCACCACACTAAGGCATTGGCATTTTAAAATTTTATAAAGGCAACTTTTCAATAAACTAAATTTGTATGTATTTTGGATTTATTTCATTTATTGGATAAAACTGTTTGATTAATTGGCTAGGTTTTGTGTATGTTGACCTTTCAAGCCTATAACATGTTTTGATGAAGACTTTGCAGCCAAGCTTCAGATATCATAATGATAATTTTAAGAGGGACGAGTCGAATATATGTTTTGGGTGTGAGGGTTTTGCCCATAGGCAACTGAGTGTCCTATTAAGCTACAAAAGGAGGGCAATAAATCGATTTCATACAATGCCACCCTTAGTAATGTGATCAGAGCCCAACTACACAACGTTCATGGCTAGTCGTGCAAGCCTTGATGAAAAAATTTCATATAAATATAATTAAGAATATGACACTTCCAAGGCCAATATTTGTGATTTCTAAGTGAGTGATGGTGGAGATAGTGGAGAAAGCCTTAAGGGATTATGGAGATTTGAAGACGGATTCCCTAATTTTTTACGAGCCTCATCATTTTCTTGAGTTTGAGATTGTGGAGTTAGGGGAGATATTAAGATACTCGAGTAATGTCAAATTTGATTAGAATCTAGATCAGAAAAGTTAGATAAGATATTATGCACCATCCAAATCAAAGATGACACACGTGGGATTGGCTTCGATATTCCAAACACTTACGCTATTAAAGCTAAAACCATGATTTTGAGAGAGCTAGTCATTTCTAGGAACATTAGAAAACATTTCGTGTGTCTAGACATGTACACAATGCGGCAGGAAAAGTCACCTTAAGTGATTTTTCTTTTATCTTAAAAACGGTCCTAAAAATTCTAAATCTATAGTCACCGAGGTTCCCAAAACACTCGAGTGTCACGTGACACTTATGTGGTTTAGGAAAATATATTTTGAGGCTTTACATGTCAGACTTGTTTACTCTCGAATGCTTGCACATAATACTTCTTATGATATATCTAATGGTTGACTGCGTCTGCATGTTTACATACATCAACTTTTGTATTTCATGTTACATGTGTTTATAGTTGTGGTTTGATTATTTTGTATTTTGATTTTTCTTTTATTGGGGCTTATTAAGAAAAATACAAAAAGATTTTGCTTGTCTTTGGAGTCGTTTGTGATAAATTGGTACCGTTTTGAAAAATGCTTAAAAACTCGAAAAGATTTTGATTTATGTGTAGTTTGGTTTTATGCAATTTGTGTAGTATATTGGTGTGTTTGGATCCACTACATTCCATGTTTCCATGTGGCTAGGACAATTGATTTTGATCTTCAATGCTTGGATTGTGTTTAATCATGCTTGCATAGAGTATTTTGAAAAATAATTTCTTAATGGATTCACTTTGAATATGCCTCCTCACACGCACGTATGAACTCTTTTGGACTTTAACTTCATATGTTAAATGAAATGAGCGAGATGTTCTCCTTGCCATTATATATACATATATATAATTTGGGGATTTTTGCATGTAAGAAACATTTCCTGTAATTTTATTTTTTATTAAAAATATGAGTGTGCATGGGAAAGGGATACGAAAGGAGAAAGCTTCCTTACGTGAAAAGCCACCTTTGGCAATAGCCTAAAAATTAAGAAGCAATAGAAATCATAAAAATTGCCAATGCCAAATTTGTTTCACTATTTATTCTACTAAATTGATATGTTCAAGAAATGAGAGTATAAAACTGATATATCTACAATTTTGAGGGTTTTATGTTGAAGATCAATGGGTTTGAAAAATGTGTCTTAGTTAATTCATGTTTGACGCTATAAATTTGAGCATCACCAATATTTTTATGTCAGTGTGCATTGTGTTTATTTTACAATTTATGAGTTCATTATATCTGTCACTGTGAGGCTATTTTTTAGTAAAGTTAATGCAGTCAAATAGAACTCCTTGGATATTTTTTAGTGATTAGATCATAATTCATTTGTTTTTAGATCGCACACCTTTCATTCCATTATAATTATTTAGACACGTCAATATTATGTTAGTGTGTAACACCTATGTATTTTTGTGTCATTTTGTGTTTGTTTATATATGTGCAATCGTGTCGTTGGTATATTATGAATATTTATATATATTGTATTGTTTTGTTTTTTAGTCTTTGCGGTTGCATTGAATCCAGGTTTGCCACGTGCTTTATTATTGATTCATATTGACATTCTTACTATCACATTTGTATTCATTGTTGCTTTTTACATCGGTATCTCATGTCTCATCGTGTATTCAAGTTGGTATCATTGATTGCGTCAATATTGGTATTGATTGATCATTGTTTAGATTATTTGTGCTTATATTGCGATGTTGAGTTTGTCGTACCTTACACCATTGCATGATAATATTATTTTCTTTATATTTCTAATTGATATCACATGTTCTCACGCTTTTGGGGAGATCTGGTTTGTGGGAGAGAAATGACTTATTGTCCATTCATTTTTTTGTTTATCTCGGAACAAAAATGGGGAGAAATGGTATCTTTCACTTTAGTATCGAGACAAGATCTTTATCTTAGGGGAAGCCATCTTATCTGGGTGGAGATCGTTAGACTTAGAGGGAGTTTTATTCTTATGCAGATTTATATTGTTATATCATGTTTGCAGTCAAAGGCATGTTAACTGTGCAGGTTTGCAACATGGGCAAAGTTTATAAGAGAGCAAAGTTACTCAATATTTATAATTCGATTAAGTTATTCTATTTCTTTGGGGGGTTAGGGATTGACTCTTAGATGATCTTGACGACCCATAGGAGTTTTTATTTTTGGTTTTGTCCTTAAATAGCCAAGGAGGGGGGGGGGGGATTTATAAGGACAAATTTCTAATAAAGTCGATTTATATGTATTTTGTGTTTATTCGATTTGCTGAAAAAAATAGTTTGAGTCGTAGGTTAGGCTTTGTGTAAGTTGGCCTTTAAAGACTATGAAGTGTTTGGATGAAGACGTAACGACCAAGTTTCAGAGACTACATCATCGTGTCATGTTTCGTGCTTGTTTTCGTCTTCATGTTCTAAGGATCTCTATGGTATGAATGTGTATTTATGTTGAACCTTGGATAATTTATTTTTGGGTGTTACTATGTTTTGAAACTAATTTTAATTTGTTTTTAATTTTTTGTACAAGTTATTTTGGGTGTCATTAGAATCGGGATCCAACGAAATTTCAAACGAGTCAAAATTAGTCGTTGTTGTTTTGTCGTTAGATGTGTCGTTTAAAGATGGTTCCAATGAAAACGGATACCTTGTTCGAATGAGTCCCATTCTCTTTAATTATCTCGTTAGAAGTTGTTATAATGAGAATAGGTACCTCTTTTGAATGATATCCAACGAAACTTCTAGCGCGGTGGTGATTTTAAACAATAATCTATGTTTTGCTTAACTCTTTTGTTCTTATCCTTCTAAACTGATTTCTACTATAAAAAGGACTTCGGGGTTACATTTTTAAATAATCCTTTTGAGATTTGTATATAATAAAATATCCAAGGATTCTTTTTTCCAAACCATAGTTTCCACTCAATTAGTTTAAGATCCAATTGTTCATCTTATATATGTTTTGAGATCTTGTTTGTTTGTGTTCATCAAAGTTTATTCTTTTCATTTTGTTGAAAACTTATTTCGTATGGTGGATTTCGTGCCTAATTGGTTTACGTACGATGTACTCCATAATGTGTGATGATTGTTGAACTATTCAGTTAATACCAGGAAGTGTGTGGACTCATGTGTTGTAGTAGTCATGTAAATTAATCCCTCTGTTGTTCTATGGATGAGAGGTTGAGATTGAAGACGCATCATGGCATGCGAGTGATTGTGTAATTCTTCTATCAGGCTTTTGTAAATTCGTATCGCAGTGAATTTCGTGGTTGGGTCGTCTGAGTTTTTTTCCATTATGTTTTCCCTCGTACATAGGGTGTTGTGATTAATTTACTTTATTTTATCACGCACTCACCTAGATGCATGTTTAGGTTAAGATAAAATTGATTAATATTTTTAAACACAACTTATTGAAAATCGATGCAACGTTTAAATTTTGGTTAATCCGTTCAAGTTTAATATTTAATTTGAAATAAAATAAAATTTGGCTTTAGTTATGTTTAACCTGTCCGTATTATAATCCTTTGGTCCTATAGCGCTTTTCAATCTTCAACTAACTATGGGTCATAACGAGGTTGGGATGAAAATCTTCCATAGTATTATGCATGTTATATTGACCAAGTCATAGAACGCGTAGGAATACATCATCACTGGCATGCTCACTAAATGGTGCATGCATCACAAGTACTCAAACCACCAAAACTGCAAAATGAGGAAAAAAAGCTTTTGTTTAATTTTACGAAATTAATAAGGATGAAAATATAAATGAAAACTAACTAATTTAAATCAACTAATTGAATTTACCAGAAGGATTTAGGTGAATCCATTCATTTGTGATGACTAATTCAAATTCTCACACAGGCAGACCTACCGATACAAGTTATCCAACCCCATATACAAATTTGCAATTACGGAGTCACTCTAGTCAAAGTCCTCCAAACAATATAGCTGAATCAATGGTAATTATGGAGTCACCCTATTCAAAGTCCCGCAAACAATATAAGTGAATCAACAGTGTTATCTTACCTACTATGATTGCAATATTGCAAGTTGTGAAAGATAACTAGCCCATAATGTAGAATAAAAAAACTCGAAGTAACTCGTATGATCATCGGGTATTAGGTCGCCCTTGACCATATCCTTAGTTTATGAAACATTATTTATTAAATCGTGCTAAAATGGACATGATCGTCATCGAGCTCAGGGAGATATTGAATAGCATAAGCATAGGTCTCGTTCGCACTATCAAATGGAATGATATGTCCCTAACCTACCTCCAACCCCATCAATATGGTAAAATCGAGAGGTGTGAACCATATGTCCTCCGCATGGGAAGTGAAATATGTGGTTAGTGTCACATCGCCTCTCAAATAAGGCCTTAGTCCATTTGGATTTAAGACATAATAATAATAATCAAGCTAGCAATATCCACATGAATCTACTGAACAATAAATTCCCAATTGATAAAGATTTTATTCTCATAATATTTCATCCATTACGATTAAGTTCTTGTTTCATTTCTGCTCAATCATCACTTAACCTAAAATAATATCACGCAAAAGACCCTCGTGAATTGAAATAACAATAGTGTGGTGCTTGAATATGACTCGATGAGATGCATATATTAAGGACTTGGACGATAAGAATAAAGAAACTTTGAGCAATGGGCTAATAAGTCAGCTCTGAAAAAGTATGTGCGCTATGGATAAAGTCAAATTAATCACTGTGTCTTTTTAAAGGCAAACACTATCTTAAATTGAACCATTTTTAACTTTGTCGAATAAAATTAACTAGTCCAAATTTACATATAGGTGATGTAATAAATTATATGAAAAATATAAATCAATCACACACGCACACCATGATTTTTTAGGGAAATTCTTGTAAGAAAAACTATTATCATCCCAATTTAAAAAATCCACCAATATTGTAATAAATGTTTAAAGGAATTAAATAAAGACACGCGCACACACACGCGCGCACACACACACACACACACACACACACACACATATATCTTAAATACATGACAATGATAACTACCACAAAGGCACTCCCTTTCGTTATGCTTGGATGTCTCTACCTATACTAGCCACAACTACTCCATAATAGGACTCGACTTGCACAGTCCTTAAACCTCGGTATCCATCAATATCTATAGTTGGAAAGATTTACCTAAGTGTATTAGTACGTGATGGTCACCCACGTGATTGTTCGTATTAATAATTTTACTGACAAAGGAGACTATAGGGGATTATAAACCAAAAGTCTACTTTGAATGCATGAAATTGAAAGGATCTCAATCTCTCAATAAAACCCTCTCAAAAGCTAGTAGGGTTATATAGATACTAGAATTACAAAAGGAAGTAGCTTTTAAGACCATATGTTTTTAGACAAACAAAATATAGTCTTTAAAATATACTTTTTGAGACAAGTATACTTACCCGTATGAAAAACTGTTATTTTTTTAGACTGCTAATTATACCCGTCTCAAAAGAGATCACTTTCTGAGACGGATAATTATCCCCATCTTATAAAGTAAGCCAAATGAGGTCTCAAAATTTTTGTTATCTCAAAAGATATACCAAATAAGATGGCTAAAAAAATTACGTTCTCACCATAAACACTTGTCATTTCCCGCCTTACTTTACCCAAAAAATAGAAAAAAATTGAAAGACACGACAAAAACCCTCGTCTTCTCACAAACCCAATATGCCAAAACCCTCATCTCATAAATCTATTCGGCTAACCCCACCCGACTCGTTCGATTTCATCCCTCCTAAGCTCCTAATTAGTTTGATTTCATCCCATATGCTCTTGGCAATAGCTGGTCGATGGCCACACCATCTCGGTACTCACCATTTCTCTCTCGCCCATACACACGCATACACAAAGACACACATGCACGCAGTGAAGCACATTGACTCACACACACATAGTTGTACACAAGAACACAAATCTTCAAAATTAGGGTTTTCAATTTAATTTTGTGCTAGGTATTTACAGGGACATATACAATCTTCAAATTGAGGGTTTCATTTTAATTTTCAATTGTGTATTCACCATCACTTTGAAAAATTCGATTATTGATATAATTATTAGGAAAATGTAATTAAAATCCATTTATTGTTTAAAAGACAATTTTTTATTTAATCTATCATATAAAATGCAAGATTTTTATAATTATCTGCAATATATTTGAGACTACCAAAAATCTCTATAATTACTTTTTTTCATTTAATTCATCGTGAATTTTGGTGCATAATTCAGTGGACCTGTCAATAAGGAGAATTTTTTCTTCGCATATACTATGGCTTAGGAATATAACATTAGTTCAGAATTTTATCATTATCGATGAAGAAACCACCAAACCATTGTTTTTTATTACACTTTTAAGAAGATGTTTAAAATCTTGTTCAATTGACTGGAAAAATATTAAGATCTCATCAATATACACGGTTTAAAAATTATAAAGTAAAAGCTTTTGGGGTTTCAAGACTAAATGCAGGGATAACAGATCAGCATTATTTATTAATACAAATGATAAATAAACGAGAGTATTTAATAAATAAGCGAGAGTATTTCAAATTATATAATAGATTATGCACTGGTAGGAGTTCAATTAATATGTGTTCCACAAATAGTTTACCTAACATTTGACTTATAAAAATAGTCCCTCCTTTTTTAAGTTGAACAACCATGTGTTTATTTTGTAAAAGTGATCTCATGCTTCATATTTTTTTTATCAGGATTGTGTATTAATATAGGGACTATTTTTACAAGTCAAATGTTGACTGTCCTATTTGTGGAACTCAAATGATATTGGGTCCTAATACGACGAAGTCCCATGATATAAATGCAAGGATAGAAATGCTTTCAAGTTCTACAACTACTTTGACACCAAGGATAAAATCGCTTCAAAGGTCAAAATGATTGGAGAGGGCCTAAATGGGTGCTAGTAAGGGCATTCTCTATTTTTGGTTTAGGCACTTGAAAATAAGTTAAAAAATAGATTTTAGTTTTGGTTAAAGCACTTCCTAAAATACGTACACTAATGAAATTAACATGTCAAAGAAGAAGAACGGGTCTCATTTGTTCTTTAACTACATATATTTTCTCAAAAAATGTTCGTGACAATGAAGGAAATGAATGAGTACGAGAAACAAAAGATGATGAGAATATAAGAGAATGGATAAAAATTGAAAGAATTGGGAATACATTAATTGTATTCGACAATTCAAGACAAAGATTAAAAAAAGGTGATTTAAAGAGTAAAAAAATTGGTTGGTGGTGGCGACGAGTATGTGCCACGTGAAGAAGAAAATGAGTATAATGGTTCAAGAGAGGGTGAAATTGGTATATGTCTTGTGAGTTTTTTTAATGTGTATATGTTTAGTGATGTAGATTTAATTAGTTGATTGTGTGACTTCTTATTTGATGCTTTCCATTATCATGCGTGCATTAATACTTCAATATTTTAAATTTGAATTGTTCGATTTAGTTATACATATAAACACTTAAATTGATGTGTTGAATTTTATTGTTATTTAATATAGCTTCCCCCCCCCCCCCCTCTTTATGTGCTAATCTCTTTAGGAATTCATGTTTGTCATTATTAACCTCTTTATCTTTTCATCATCTTATGAAGACATTATAAAGATTTTCTTTTATTTATATTATGAAATATAAATTTACTAACATTTTTTTAGATTCATAGATGGGAACCATGGATAAAAGTTAGATTAATTAACGCAATCGGTGTTCAAAAGAGCACGCTAATGGGATTGACGAGTTTCTTAACTATGCATATGCAAATAAAAACATCGAGACAACATAAATCCATTATCACGGTAAGACATGCGCAAATAGAGTGCACCACACCCGACAAACTGTGAGAGATCACCTTGAGATGCATGATTTTGACAAGACTTATAAGGTTTGGATTTTTCATGGAGAAACTTTTGGGGGTGCAAGAAGTAATATAAATACTTCACGGGACGATATGTTAGTTGATCATATACTTATACATCTTTAACTGAGTGCTCGAGATAATATAGCTACAATGGTTAAAAAGGGAAAAAGTATTCCGTGGACGTATGGCAATATATGTGAGGAGGAACATAATACCAAAGATGTCTTTGAACTTGAAAAAGATATTCCAGATTACTATAAACTTATGACATAGCAATGCGACTTCTACGAAATTATCCTCTAGTGTGCCGAATTATCATTTGTTGTTGAAATCTTGCAAATGAAGCAACTTCATGGTTGGACAAATTTTTCTCTTACTAATTTATTAAAAAATTGGCGAGGATATTTTCGCGTGCTAGAATTCCCAAGTCTTACTACCAAGCTGACAAGCTAACTGAAGAATTGGGATTTAGGTTTAGACATGGGATGTATGCCTGAAGGACTGTATGTCATTTCGTAATGAAACTGAGGGTCTTAAAAAGTGTGGCATATGCAGATCTTCTCGGTATAAAGATGAAGATTCAAGTATTAGTGGTATCCAAGGTCCGAAGGTAGCCTTAAAAAATGATATACTTCCCTTTGAAACCTAGACTACATAAATAATTTTGATCATCCTATTCAACTCCATTAATGAAATGGAATGATGAGGAAAGGATCCACGATGGTGTAATGAGACATCCCGCTAACTCTCCTGTTTGGAAAACTTTTAATGAGAAAAAACCTTTTTTTGAGAGGGAGATTCGTAATATTATACTTGGGTTAGCTGTTGTTGGATTTAATCCATTTGGTAATATGTTTATTAAGCACAGTACCAGTTATCCTCATTATTTACAGCTTACTTTCGTGTTTGTGCATGAATCAACCCAACTTGATTTTGTCTATGCTTATAAATGGACCAAAAGGACCCGAAGATAAGATCGATGTATTTTTACAGCCATTGATTAATGATTTGATAGAGCCTGGGTTGATGGTGTACGCACTTACGGTGCATCAAGTAACGAGTTCTTTCATTTGCATGTATTGTTGTTGTGGACCATTAATGATTTTCCCGTTTATGCCAGGTTATTGTTATGGAGTACAAAAGGTAAAAAAAAAATCCATGATGTAACGAAGACTACCAGTCAATGCGATTTGATAATGGTAAGAAGCTATGTTATTTGGGTCATCTTTTATTCTTAGACTCGTGCCATATGTTTCGTAGGCAGAAGACATCATTTAATGGGAGGGTAGAATTATTACCAGCCCTATTATAATTTTTGGGCTTGCAAGTATTGCAATAGTTGAATTGTCTTAACATTGAATGTGAATACAAAATGGAAGATGTGTTTAGAAGGAGGAAAAAAAAGGCGTTGGAAAAAATAAGCAGGTAGTTCCAAAACATAGATTTAATTGGAAAAATAAGAGAATTTTTTTTAATTGACATACTAGAAGGATAATCTTATTCGTCATAATCTTGATGTCGTGCATATTGAGAAAAACATATGCGATAATGTCTTGTTTACATTTTTGGGTACTATAGGGAAGATAAAAGACAATTTATAGGCTCGAAAAAATATAAAACGTTTGGGTATTAGATCAACCACGAGTGTAAAATCCACATTACCTTCCCCCAGCACAGTACACGATGAGTAACAAAGAGAAGGATATTTTTTTAGAAGTATTGCAGATTGTTAAAGCTCCTAAAGGCTACTCTTATAACATTTCACGGTGCGTGAACATGTAAGAAAGAAATATTTTGCGATTAAAGAGTCACGATAATAAAATTTTAATGCAATAATTACTTCAAATATCATAGCGAAGGGTATCTTCTAAGCATATTGTCAAAGCCTTGATTGAATTAAGAAATTACTTGGTGATATTGTGCTCAAAAGCAGTTACCGCAACTGATTTGGAAAATTTTGAAGATCGAATGGCCCTTATGCTTTGTAGCCTTGAGAAGATATTCCCTCTGAGTTTATTTGAAGTGATGGAACACTTGCATATACATTTGCCAGATGAACTCTTAATTGTTGGTTGTCTTCTTTACCGTAGGATATATCCGATTGAAAGGTACCTCCATACTTTAAAAGGCTATGTTGGTAATCGAGCTCGTCTTGAGGCTTCGATCGCCAACTCTGTTCTTTTTCAACAACGCACAACTTTTTGTTCCCATTACGTGAATGTGGAAACTAATGCTAACTGACCGACTATAAATGATGATAGTGGTATAAAAATGATCGTGCGATTGGTACAAAAATTCAATTTGAACTATACTCTGGAATGTATATATGCAAGCTTATCGACACGTTCTTACCAATACCTAGGCAGTGACACCATTTGTTCATTAAGTTTTATTATAATTATTTGATGTTTTTGAAAACCATTTTTATTTATTTTTGTGGAATTGACATAGGGCTATTTGTTTACTTGTAGAAAGCACATCACAAAACTTTTATCAAAGTATCCTCATGATTCACAAAAGCATCGTGCTAATCATTTTCACAACGAGGAGTTTCATAAATGGTTTAAAGATTATGTAAGAGAAAATAACATGACTCATACTTGAATTATGAGTAAGTACTATACTTTTATATTAACATTTACTTTAATATACTATAGGTGAATAAAATGGCACGTGATGGTATAGAAGTATCCGACGAAATTAAATGCTTGTTTTTAGATCCACTTAAGGATGCGGGTAGATTCAACACTTATATTGTTAGTAGTTATTGATTTTGAACACAGAAACTTGATGGGAATAAAACTTAAAATATAGGAGTTGTTATAAAAGCTGAACAAATGAGTTATTTTAATCAGAAGGATAAAACCCCTATTGTGGGTGATATTACATACTACGGGAAACTAACAGACATCATTGAAGTTCGAATGAAGTTTATGTTATTCAAGTGTAATTTGGTTAAATTTAGTATGGATAAAAAAGTTAATGAGTTTAACTTTAAGCTAGTGAATATCAACCATTTGAAATATAAGGATGATCAAGAGTGTAACGAATCTTTCATACTAGCATTCCAAGCAGATCAAGTATTTAACATGCATAACCCTATTGATATAAATTGGCACATTGTTGTTCCCATGACACCAATCGACCAATTTGATAGTACACGATATTAGAGTAATATTTAGCATTGAGGGTATTTTAGTATTTTCCTTTCTCCTATTATTATTAGGTGGTTGTAGTAGGTTATATATATTCTCTCTTCTTCCTTTTATTGTAAGACATTCTAGTGTATGGCAATATGAAACCCTAGCCCCTCTTTTTCTCTCTTTCCATTTGATTGTAGATCTTTGATATATCATCACACGACAGTTCAAGAAGTAGAAGAAGAATTATTATTCAATGGAGATGAGTCGTTTGTCATGCGAAATTTGAATGAAGATCAAAACTTAGGGTGGGTGAGGGATGTAGATGGATTAATCGTTGACAATAGTGTGATTCAAGATAATGATCATGAAGATGCAGATGCATATGGAAATGAAGATGGAGATGAAGATGGACATGGATACGAAGGTAAAGAATAAAATGAAATTTTAAGGTGATAATGCTTGAGGGAGATATAGTCCTAAGCTATTTATTTTTATTTTTAAACTTTGAGCTTTTGCAGTTTGGTTTTGTACTGATAATTATTGTTATTTTATCTGAAACTAGCTTAGAAAACATTCCAACCTCTTTTTTCTACATAGTAGCATTGTAAAGGTATTTGTCTAGGAATTTATTTCTCAATCAGACCGAAAAAAATATTATTTGAAGTTGGAGCAATGAATTGTGATTATAGCGGGGAAGATGAGTATGACTTTTGTTTGGTGATTTAGTCATCATATACATTGATATTTTTCGATAATTGCAGTGGTTAACTAGTCAATACGACCCATATAAGAAACAACTGTCCAAATGGGACTTGTATATAACTATCCCAAGTTTTGTAATATACATTAGATATTTACAATCTTATATAAAGTGAGAAGAATACTTCATTTTAATCTTTCCTTGGCTTACAGATACATGAATGAATTTATTGTGTAAAAATTGTAATATTGAATGAATTTATTATTTAGGAGCTTAGGGGTTGGTGGTGGTGAGGTGTGTCTGGTGGTGGTGGTGGTGGTGGTGTTAGAGTGTACGCAATTGGGCAGTGCTAGTGGGAGTTGTTACCGATTTGTGTTGGTCAGGGGCAGAGTTAAGTAGTCATGTGTGTGTGTGTATGTGTCGCGTGGTTTGCGGCATAGGGGCTGTGTGCCAAGTTCAGGTGTGTTGGATTTGTGTATATTTGTGCAGTTGCAGGTTGGGAACCAGTTGGGGGTTTAACGGTTTTGGGCAGGTAATTGAGTTGGGCGTGTAAGGTTACTCGCTTTGCATGTAAGGTAGCTTGGGGTAGCAGGTTCGTGAAATTGGGGGTTAAGCAGGAGGGAGTTATAGGTTGGTTTGTTGCAAGTTGGGGAGGAAAGGTTAATGTGAGTATAATTGTGTGGGTTGCGTTGTGTGTGAGAGTGCAGTAGTGAGTTCACGTTAGGGTGCTGTGAGTCGAGAGTGTGGTCAGGTGAGTGTGTCGTGAGCTGTGTGTTTAGGAAGTTAAAAAAATTTGACATTTTTTGCACAATAAATTTATTCATGTAAGGAAGGGTATAAAATCTAGGGTCAATTATTAAATAGTCCCTACTATAAATATATTTTTTTTTAAAAAGGACACATATTTTTAGTTTAACCCATTTAGTCCCTCAAGCACTCAATATCCTCTTATTTTTAGAGGTCCGCGCCAGCGGCACTTCCTCTCCAAAATATGTGGCAAAGGACTTTTTGAGGCAAAATAAAAAAGTTTGGACTAAATGGGTATTAAAAAATGTCCGAGGGACTATTTGGTATATGTCCCTAAAATCTATTATGTAATAAATAACAAAATTGCATTTGTTTTAGCTTTACTATATAAGGAACGATGGAAAATTATACTGAATATGTAATTCTCATGTTTGAGAGTTTTGAGAGGCATTATGTGACAAGAATCGTGTAACACAATGACAATGCGTCTGCTCATAATTTGGCTCAACATGCTAAAACTGTTTGAAACTTTCAAGTATTAAAGGAGCATTGCCCACATCTGTTAACGCCTGCTCAAATTTGTTCTTTAACATTATGCACTACATTTCGAACTTCTACATTTTAACACTAAAGATGATGCAAAGTAGACTATGTAGTGTTAATGACGTTTTAAGCTTGAGTACCTATAGCTGAATAATTAGAGAGGCATACCAAACTACATTTGGCTTTTGTTTTAATATAAACGTAAACCATCTTAATGCATCATCTAAGGTATTCAACTTCACGTATCCGTCTATGACTGTAGAATAAGTAAATTCAATTGGTGTTTCCTCCACTGACCTTCTCTTGATATTTTACATTTTGGAACATCTTTTTATTTTTATGAAATATGTGTTGGACAATTGTGGATGCATACTTCCGTGCTATAAGTTTGATCACCACATTAGCCGCATACCCCCTTGCTTCTCCAGGAACACCTTATGAATTAAAAAATCGAGCAACACACCCCATATCATTATTTTTCATAGCTCTATAGTCATTGTTTTGATCTGGAGGGAATTGAAATCATTATGTGTTACTTTATTACATTCTGAGTATTTAAAACCATTAAATACTTTTAGTATGAATATTCATATGATATCGATAATTTATAATTATTGGTCCACTAAGTTTTACTTGATTTTGAGTTTTCAACTTGAATCTGAAATCAATATCTTTAAATGTTTTTATCTTCCAATGATTTAATACCACAAAGTTAATAAAATTCTCACGAGGAAGATAATTATTGATGTTGAGGTTTACATCTTTCTATTTACTACAAGTTCCCTAATTTAAGATCGAGAGTAACAGTTGTATGTTTTCTATCATTGGGAATTTCATTTTAGTAGATAAACTGCTCTAAACTTGATGCAAATTGAGGAACATAGAGTTTTTCCTCTGTTGTTTTATAGCATTTGTTTTTTTGTTAACTGGTGGCTCCCTTGGCTTTATGAGGAAACTTTATATTTATTTTTAAAGTCTTCATGATCTTTTTCTCTATTTTACGTTATGTGGCTTGTTGCTGTGATAAATGTAAATATACAAATCCATGACACTAAAGCGTCGTTGTTATCGATTGACTATGCTCGACCTCATAGTCGAGGAAAGACTAGTCGAGAATCAACCGCTCACAACTCTAATGGGAAATGATTTAAAGAGGACATCCCAAATTTCTTTCGTACAACACAACACAAGGTACCGTGGAACTAGAGAGATGCAACCTCAAACTACTTTCATTTAGACAACCATACAGATTCATGAATTAACATCCTAGTCACAAAATACACACCGCAACTCAAGAGCTCACGTTTTTTTATTTTAAACACTACCAAGTCAACTTTCCCCAAATATTGAGCAGATTAATGCACTAGAAGGTTTTAAACAAATCTGCTTTGCAAGGATGAGACTTGAGTGAAAGCAATGGAAGTACCGGGTGAAGATAGATGAAGAGGGATCGAGTTATATGCCTGAAAGAGTAGAAAAAAATCAATGACCTGAATTGGTGAAGTATCGGGGTCAAAAGAAGATAAAGGTATAAATATCACATCTTATTAAGAATGTCGTATTTACATTTACTTCATTAGGATCACAATTTTTATTTTTATTTTTTCTAATATTTAGGATATAGCGGATCAAAACTCTAAAACCATGAAGTTGAATATGCTTACTCAAGGACAAGACGAAAGCCACATGCTAATATAACCAAGGAGGTTAGAATTTTTGTTATTATAAATATTTAATAGTGTTAATATATATACATTATTATTTTAAAGGGTAGAACAAGGGGAGCCCATCAACAATATTATTATGTGGAAAGCCACTCGAGCTACAAATAATAAACTTTTAAGTTTTGAAGATGAATCATTTGATAGAGGCGGTGTGTATAAATTCTAATTTGTAGGTGATACTTGAAAGGTTTATGTACTTTAATATTTGTTTTAAATTGTGTTCTTGGAATTTATATTATGTTCATTAATTATAATATTAATTGAAAGACGACTAAATGAGCTACCAGAAGAGGAGAAAAATGACTTGAAAGTGAGGGATAATATTTTTACTGATGTAGTAAGATATGGAGGACATGGGTATACTTTACTAAACAAATTACTTCCACAATGGATGTAGGCCAATAACTGCATTAATTACTGTTTATTATCATACCCATACTATGTTTTTATTTATTACTCAATGAGTTCCTCTTTGTTATCTGGGTGTTGCATTTTGTTGCAACATCAAATTGGAACATTTTATGGGAATCTACTGTTAGCTTAGTTGTTTTTTTACGTGTGAACTCGCTCACAACCTGATTATAGGCACACATCTGAGTTAACTCAAATATGGATCTATAATTTGGGGTTTTGGTTAAGAGTTTTCCTATATATCATCTTCAATTCATATTTTGGGTATTATACGAACTTGATTTTAGTTTGAGTTAAATTATGGGTAAAATCACTATTCCCCATCATATTTATGATAGTTTGATCCAAAAACCACCACTCGTTCATTCATAATTCTATTTATTCAGTAAATTTAAAAATTATGCGTAAAAATGTTAACCCAAAAGTTTAGATTTCGTGATTACTGTTTAATCTTTTATTCAATATTTTTTTGTCTGAATTCCTTATTAAAATCATAAACTTATTGATTGGAAAATGTCATCAGACCTGCCAGTAGGGCTGTGTTTCGGCCGGATCGGATCGGAAAATGCCTATTCGAAAAAAATTCTGATTTTTTCGGAAATAAAATAACTATTCCGATTTCTGATCCGATTTTTTCGAAAAATTAAAAAAAATTCCGAATTCGAAAAAATCAAAAAATCGGCAAAAATCGAAAAAATCGGAAATTCACAAAATATATTAAAAATCCAGAAATTTCGGAAATTCGAAAATTTCAAAAAAATAAATTATGGATTTTAGATTACTTGACATTCTCATTTTAAAGAAACAATGGAAATGACTTAACCCAACATGTAAACACATGAGGATTTGGCTCATTTTTCATTTGTGTAGAAGTTAGGAGGATACTCTCCTTTTATAGAGCATATTTTGGAGCTCTCCCCTCTCCCAACCGATGTGGGATATGGGAAACTTTCAAAAAATCGGAAAAGAAATCGGAAAAATCGAATATCGGAAATTCAGAATTATTTTCGATCCGATTTTTTTCGAAAAAATCGGAAATCGGAAAATCGAAAATCGGCAAACTAAAATTTCATTCCAAATTCGAAAAAAATCGGATCGAAAATCGAAAAAATCGAAAAGTTCGGAAAAAAACACAGCCCTACCTGCCAGTGACACCACCTCCAGATGGGATGCATGTTTCAAGTAGTGCACCACCTTCAGATATTGCTGACCTCACTAGAGCAGCACTAAGAATGATGATACCCAATTAGGAGAAAATGTAGTCATGGATGTTGTCTCTTACTTAAACATGGGTAGGAAGGCCATCACAGGGGGTTATGAACCCTTGTACTACGGTGATCAGGGGTAGCTTACATCCTCTAAAAAAGTGTCTCTGTTCGTCGAGGAACATTGGGCCATCAGGAGTAAGGCACTGAAATGGTGAAGGATCCTATAGGATTGAATTAAGATATAAAGAACAAAATCCAAATGATGAAATTCTAGCAGTAGAATATGAAAAGGAAAAGGCTAAATTATAACTAAAAAGCCAAGACCAATCTTATCAACCTAATAAAACCTCTTTCATTTCAAGAAGAGTGAAAAAAAAACGGACAAAGCATCTGTCATGGTAGAGGTATAGTACCTTCACTAGGCTTATAAATCCATTAACCCTTAATAGTCTAGTACTGAGACATCATTCCCATCTATTACTCATAGCCAATGTAACACGAGATAATATCTTGAGAAACGTAGGTGAATATCGATCCCAAGTAGTTCTGCCTATGTTGGACCTTGAGATCTATCTCATATGAGAATTAAGGAAATGAGGGTCCAAAGATAATCACCCATAAAGTGATAAGTCGTGACAAAGTTTCGCACGTAGGCTAGAAAATAAATTAGTGTACCTGATGAAGAGTAAGAATTCCTTGCAATGGGGATATATGGAAGGGTCACCCTTCATCCTAGAAATTGTTAGTTATCCTATTATCATAAATTCTAGAACCCTAATGGTCATAGAATGGTATGGTAGGAGCTCAATTCCTATTCATAATGTATAAATGTACCAATCGGCTGTCGATTACTACTTTATTCGAGATTAAATGAGATATTGAGAATTATCAGGCACTATCACAAAAGCCACACACATACGGTACACAAGTTTTTCAAAGGGGAAGATCCAAAACTTTAAATATCTTATTAATAAATTAAAATACATTTTTTTACTTTGACCTGAAACCATTTATGAGGGTGACTTGCATCCTTAAGGTCCGATAAAAGATATGGGAAACACTAAAAGACTTAATTTACAGGTTCAACAAAGAGAAACTTGTAGTTATTGATTATGAAAAAAAAGATTGTGATGACAACCCTCATTAATGGGATCTTACCTGGACAACTATATTAGTCACTTTCAAAATACCCTTTTACCATGATGAATGAAATTTTGGCAAAGGTCGGAAAGGTCATGGTAGCCGAAGAAGCGATGATATTCAAGAATTGCGGGCTCAACGAATATGGATCAAGCAAGTCTTCTCAGAACAAAGATAAAGACAATAGGGACAAGAAGTCTCAAGTGAAATCAAAACACAAGTTCACTAGTTATATGCCCCTCACTATGCAAGTCCATCTTATCTTGGATAAAATTACGGATGAAGAATATATCAAATGGTCGAGAAAACTGAAGTCCCCAACGAACAAGAAAAAACAGTGAATTTCATACAGACCATGTCCATAATGCCGACGATTGATATGCTTTTAAGGATGAAATTGAAAGACTCATCAGTAAGGGTCGGTTAGAAAGATTCGTGGATCAGACCCACCTTCCTTAAGAGAAAATAAAGAGGTAGGGATATCCATCATGGAACAGAATAAACAAAAAGGAAGGTAAAAATCCAAAGGATGGGGATTCGTAGAATGACTCTTATAATGAGGTAGAGTTACTTGAGAGGCCTAAAGAGGTAGTGGGACTAGGACTAGTAATGATGAATTAAAAATCTAGCTACTAAAAGAAGTGATATGGAAGGAATAATTCCAGAGGAAAATAAGGATAGTAATAGTCCAATCAGGTTGGTTAAATCATAGGTATGTAGCAGATGGAATAGAAGAAGCTAGTGGTTCACATATTGAGTTTACAGATGATGTTAAAATGGGGAGTAACTTTAGTGTCTTGCATGATAAGGATACTATTAACAATCTGGTAAAAGAGATACTGGGCAGTAGCAAAGGTAAAATTAAAAGAATTGATATTTATAAAGTTAGTAAGATAGCCAAAAATAGTAAAAATGCCAATTGGAGTAATAGATATGGAGGGCAAGGGGGTTTCAAAAATAATAAACGATTAGAGTTAAAGTATGGAATATTAGGGGATACAATGCTCCTATAAACAGGGTGAAGTAAATATATACGTCAGAGATGATAATATAAATTTTCTTTGCTTGGTGGCAATTAAGGTTAGAAATAATAATTTTTTGGAGGTTAAGTAAACTATTTTAGTAGGTGGGAGTAACTACATAATACTCCTATTAATGGTCCAAGTAGGGTGTGGATTGCTTCTAATATTTTTGAAGTGGTAGAGCTTAGCAAGATTGATCAAGCTTTAACAGTTAGAGCATCTATTAAGAATAATCAGAAATCATTAATTTTCATAGGTGTTTATGGGTTTAATGACAAAGAGCTCAAATTATGGTGTTACTATAAAAGTGTTGCTAATTCTTATAATAATGAGCCTTAGATTAAGGGAGTTGATTTTTATGTGGTGGAATGCTGAGGAGAGAATAGGGGTAATGGTGTTGATTGGGATGAAGTTGGGAATTTTAATAATTGCATTAGAGACAATAATGTTGAATAACTTCCTATAAAAGGTAGTTAGTTTACCTAGAGTAATAGTAGAGAAAGTGATGATAATATACAAAGTAAAATTGATAGAATTTTTTGCAATGAGTTATGGATGCAAGTGTTTTTAGACTGTGAAGTGAATGTGGATCTTCCTGGAGTGTCTGCTCGTACTCCCATCATTCTATTTAATCAATCCATAGGGAGAAAATTAATAAACCTTTTTAATTTTTTTATTTTTGGATGAAAAATCATTATTTTAAAGATATTCTTGAAAAGGATTAGGATCTCGAGGTTAATGAAAATCCTATGTTCATTGTGACTAGACGGCTTGAAGTTTTGAAAATTGATTTTAAATCTATGAATAAGAAATGGTTCTCAAATATTTCATTTGGGGAGGGCTAAGAAATTGGAAATCAATGGTATCCAAAAGCAATTAATTGATAATGGGGATGATGGCTTGCTTCTCGGTAACATGAAGAAATGCCTTATTAAATAACTAAAATCAAAAGAAATGGAGGAGGAGTTTTATAAACATAAGTCTTAAATTCAATGGCTATAATTGGGAGATAAAAATATTTCCTTTTGTTATAAAAATATTAGTTGTCATATATCCAGGAATAACAAAATTTAAATCAAATATATTCATGGTAATATTATCAATGGGCAAGATGTTGTTCAAAATGAGGTAATGCATTTTTTTCACTAAGTTGCTACGTTCTAAATCTAGCAGTGGGATTATTGAAGGTAATAGACTCAAGTATTAGACAAAGATAGCTGGATGAAAACCAACGAATTTATCTGCAAAAGTCGATTACTCAGGAGGAAATTGAAGATATTGTGTTTGAATTAGACCCTAAGAAAGCTCCAGGTACAGATGGTATTGCTAGTTTTTTCCAGTGCAACTGCGATATTATTGGGAATAGTATGACAAAGGCAGTGATATTCTTCTTCAAATATGGTAAATTGCTTATAGAGTGGAACAATACTTTAATTAGGCTTATTCATAAGGTTAATAGCCCTTCTACTATGAGAGACTTTAGGCCTATTTCTTATTGCAAAACAACTCATAAGATCATTTCTAAGGTAACTGTTAGAAGGCTTAGAAGGATTATTCCTAATCTTGTTAATATTAGGTAATCTACATTTGTTAAAAGCAGGAATATGTTTTATAACATTATCTTAATGCAAGAGATAGTCAAGGGTTATCATTTGGATAAGGGTCCTCCTAGAGGTCCTTTCAAGATTGATTTGATGAAGGCTTATGACTATGTTGATTGGAATTTTGTTAAATCTGGTTTAGAGGTGGTGGTGATTGATTGGATTATGGAGTGTGTTCAAACTATTAGCTATACTATTAGTGTTAATGGTAGGATTAATGGCATTCTCAAGGGTATTAGTGGTCTTATACAAGGGATTATTTATCCCCTGTTTGTTCCTATTGGTTATTGAGTATTTTCTTGGTTATCGAATAATGAAATTCAAAATAAAGAGTTTAAGTTCCATCTCGGTGTGAGCAACTTAACATTTCTCATGTTATGTTTCCTATTGATCTTTTCATTGTGGCTGGTTGACTCGCTCGGAATATTGCATAACGCAAGTGCACGCTAATCGCGAGAGTAATACAAACCCGGTAAGACTGGAGTCGATTTTCGCAGAGAATTATATGAAGTACCATGGATATTCTTCTAGTTAAAAATCAATAAACAAGAATGAAAGATAAAAGAAAAGATGACTAAAGTTTTGAGTGTTGTAACAGGACAAAGAGAATCAAACTTATCGGGAGATTTAATTAAGAACTAATAGAAGCAAGCGAGATTTATAAAGCGGATTTTTAAAAGATTCTTTAACAAAAGGTTGAGAAACATTCCCCCACCTCGGATGATCACAACCCAACTGGTTCTTGCGATTGAATCACAATCAAATGGGAATAAGATATCATTCTTAACCATCCTGCATGAAGGATGTCACCTCAATAATACAAGATGAAGGTATCGATATATTATCGAACAAATGCGTTAATGTCGGAGTTAAGTCTGAAAAACAATCCTTACATGATAAATAGAGGTTAAAATCATATGAAACTCCAATATCAACCTATATACCCATTTATTGTATCCAAACATTGAATAAATCAAGAAGTGGAACCGTCTAAGGTGGGTTTATGTTCCCAAACTAAGGAAATTAGCTACTCATAATACTATCTATGCAAAAACACACCATTGAGTTAATAACAAGGAGTAAAGCTATGGTAAATAGGAGCATTCAAGACAAAACCACTATATTGATTACCCAATATTGTCAGTAGTCAACAAAATGCAACAACAATGGAATTTGACTTATAATAAATGAAGTAAAAGATGAAATATGAGAAGAAAATATCCCAAGCCCTAGGTGAGAGAAGAGAGACAAAACAAAGTCTTCTATTTTCTTGTTACACGATTTAATGATGCTTATCCTCTAAAAACAACCCACTCACTTATATATATCAGGTGGAAAAAAACACCAAACAAAAGTGGTAAAAACTAAACCAAGAAAAGAGAGGTTTCGCAGAACTTGGGGGACCGATCGACCGCTGATCTGTAGCCGGTCAACCTTGCTTTTGATCAAGGCCCACTGTCTCAAATCGAAGGCAAAACTTGCTTTACCGATCGATCGCTGGGTTGTAGCCGATCGACCGCGCCCAGGAGAACTTGGACCCCTTCCTCTTTTGTCACACACCAAGGAGCCTCGGGGCAAAATTGACCATAAGTTGGTCATCTGGAACCGGATTGACACACCTTCGAAAGCTACATAAAGTTGACTTGGAGAGCTATAACTTCCGTCAAGAGTTAAGGCACTGAGCTCGAATGCAGAAATGATATAATTACCCCCGAACTTGCATAAAACGTTGAAACTTCCCTGGAAAGTGCACACTTGCACCATTTAGCCTTATAATCCCTACAAAACCTAAAATATACCTCGCAAAACATATATATATATATATATATCGAAACCAAAGGTTATACAGTACAAGAGCTTAATTACATGAAATAACAGCCACAATTGTGCGTGCATACATAAGTAACGGGCGCAAAATATATAATATTTGCGACTAATCACTCGTGTTGATGATAACTCTTTTAGGGTAATTAATAAAGTTTAAAAGATTTTAAACAGCTTTATGTCTTAGGCCTTAATTATGCTAAATGTGAGATATTGTTTGCTGCTATTGATAATGCTACTAAAGAAAGATTGAGTAATATAATGGGTATGAAGTAGGGGAACTTCCTATAAGATATTTTGGGGGTTCCATTGATTTCTACTAGATTTAAAATCTATAATTGTAAGGTGTTCGTTGAGAAATTGATGTCCAAGGTGAAGAATTGGGCTAATATTTTCGTTTTCAAATGCTAGAATAAATTAACTTCTTATATTTGTACTTAGAATCATTCAAGTTTATTGGATCAGTATGTTTATTCTTCTTAAAGGGATTGTAAAAAAAATGATCAGATGTTGAGTTGATTCATATGGTCATAAGTTGATTTGAGGAAAAATGTAACTAAGGTGTTTAAGATTGATGTTTGTTATCCTATTAATGAAGGAGGTTTTAGTGTGAAAAGCTTAGTTAGATGGATAAGGCTTGCACGTACAGGCATATATGGGATTTGGCCAGGAAAAAATAATATATTTAGGTCAAATGTATTCATTTAGTGGTTGAGTGAAACTCAAAGCTAAACGTTGAGGAAACTATGGAAGTTAAGAGATGGGGCTGAAAAGATGATAAAGTATGATACAGGCAAAGGTGATGAACTTTTTTTGGGGTTGACAACTCACATGAAAAGGGATCTTATTGATCACTATGGAATAAGAATCATTTATGATACTGCTAGTAAAGATAATGCTGAATTCTCTGAGATTATTGTTAATGATGAGTGTAATCTTCCTAGACACGTGTCTAATGACTTGGTTGAGATTAATTTTACTAATGTTAGACCTTAGCCGAATAGCGATGATTGGATTAGTTGGCTTCCTTTTAAAGATGGTGATTTTAATTATAAGGATACTTAAAATGTCTTAAGGACACAACGTAAGTTGGGAACATGCTATTTTGTATCCTAAGAAAGTTCCCAGATTTGCTTTCATCCTATGGTTGACTTGTCTTAAAAGCTGAGAATTAGAGATAAATTGAATAACTAGGGCATCATTGACTGTGATATGTGCGTGTTATGCAATATGGAGGTGGAAAACATATATTATTTGTTTTTTAAATATGATTTTTTAAACCATATATGGAAGGACTGTTTGTATAATTTTAAAAACCTCATGGAGAAAATTTCTCTGTCCACAGCCATATATATCGTTTGGAAATCTAGAAATGGAATAATTTTTAAGAATATTGTGTTAAAGAGAGATCAAATCACAAAGGATATTTAAATTAATTTAACACTAGAAATCATTAAGAGTTTACATTACATCAATATGTAAACTCATATTTAAATTTTTCCAAATTTATTTTAAGGGTTCTAACCCAAAATCATATAGTTTAACAGCTATAATATGAGATTTATGCATAAAATGAAATAAAGGAAGTACACACTTGCCTAGAGGATGAAATCCGACGACCTCGAGTCGAATCCGGGGGAGTTTGACTGGCATCCCCCATTTATGTCTTTCTTTGTTCTTTCTTTTCTTTCATTCTCTTCCTCTCTCTCGTGAATTATAAGAGAGAAATAAAGGTTTATCCCTTATTAACCCAAAAATGACTCGTTTACTCAATTACGAGTCCCTACGGGTCCAAAAATCTCGAAACTCAATTTCTTCCTCGGGATACTCTATTTTGACTATCTCGACCATTCCGAGACCAACCACGCAATCGGAATTTCCATCCGAGGTACTTGACCACAATTCACTATTTTAACCCAACACAACTTAATGCGGTATTCCCATTTAAAATATTTCCTTTTATCGCTTTACCCAGCTGCAACAAGTAATAAAATACTCCGACTCATTTACTTAATTCCAAGAGTAAATATAACATACATAAAAAATCGTTAAATCCTTGAAAACGTCAAAAATTACTATTCACGATAATTTCTTAAATTTCCAAATTGCACTTAATTATTAAATTTAATTTCCCCTAAAAGTGCTGGGTATTACATTTAATCTACCACATTTCTTTGGGATAAAAACTTTCACAAGTGATCACACATGTGGTATTGGTTATAAATACTTGAATAATGTAGCAGTTAATAGCCAACTTGTGAAGTCTATGATTATTGACGAAGTTCGTGATAAGCCATTAGTGAAGCCTTAAGATATTATTAATATTTTTCGAAGAGATTAGGGGTTGAAACTGAATTACTATTTTGCATATACGGGGAACGAGCTTGCGTTAATGGAGATACATGGGAATGAGGAAATTTCTTACCGTAAACTAGTTTGGTATGTTGATAAATTGAGGATAACAAATCCTGGTAGTCATTTTGTTCTTGAATCTAATGCCGAGAGTACGAGCTTTGAACGACTTTTCATATTTTTTGGGGATTCAGTTTTTGGTTTTAATTTTTGTTGTCCTCTTATTTACTTGGATGGGATATTTTTGAAAGGAAAATATAAAGGTTGTATGCTTGTAGCAATGGCGAAAACTGGGAATGAAGGTAATTGATTATGTTAATTTTATTTTTATTTTTATATTTATAGTTTATTTGGTTGATAAAGTATTATATGCATATATATGTTTGGTTATTTAGAATTGGTATATTAGTTATTAATTTATCAGTTATTTTTAATTGGTAATGAATTATTTTGCATGGTTTTTGTTTTGCAGAAATGTTTCAATTAGCAATTGATGTAGTTGATAGTGAAACCGAAGCAAATTGGTCATGATTTTTTAAAAACATCAAGTTAATTGTTTCGGATGTGAGAAGACTTACTTTTATTTCAGATAGAGGATAAGGGGCTGCTGTCATCTCTTCTGAGGGTTTTTCCAAAATCATTTCATGGATATTGTTTATGGCATTTAAAGTGTAACTTGATTTCGGTGATACCTAAGAAAAATACCAAGATTTCTTTTATCTTGAAGTTATTTACCGATTGTGCTTATGTGGCAACACATGATAGATTTATAAGGTTCTTAGAAGATTTGGAAGCAGTTGGTGGAGATGTTGTTGTTGATTTATTGAAAAATGCACCTTCCGAGCACTGGGCAAATGCTTACTTTCGAGGGTATAGGTATGGTGAAATGTGCTCAAACATTTTTGAGAGTTTCAATATTTGGATATTGAATAAACGAAGCATGACGAACACATCAATGATAGAGAGCATCCGTAAGAGGTTCATGGAAATGATGTCCAATTGGTGAGAAAAATTGAAGAAATGGAATACTAAGTTATGTCCAAAGCTGGAGAAGAAATTGGCTGCAAATGTTGAATATGGAAGGGCGTGGAAAGTGACAGAGTCTAGTGAATATGTGTTTCAGGTTCAATCAGATACTATTAATAGATTTAATATTATTCAAATGCATTGCGATTGCAATTTGTGTCACATAGAGGCATTTCTATGTGCACATGAAGTGCGTTGCATTATAGGTGATGAGCAAAGTGTTTATAGATACTGTGATCGTTACTTTTTTATGTCAATATATTATTATTCTTATTCAGAGCAAATAGAACCTGCTTCGATCGATGAGAAGCCTATTGTGTTTCCATTGTCACCAGGAAAACCTTCTTTAAAGCCACCCGAAGTGAAAAGAGCTCCTGACAGATCACATAGGAAAAGGATTGAGAGTAGCAGTGAATCCCCAAAGAAACCTCGCAAGTGCAGCAAATGCAAGTGTTATGCAAATCATAACAAGAAAACATTTAATTCTTTAATTGGACCCTCAAGGGGAAATTGATAGTATTTATTTTGCACGAGTCTTTGATTCATTTGTAATGTTTTTTGTTATATACTTGAAACTTGAGTTGCATTGAATATTTTGTAATGATTTGAAAGGAAAAAAGATATTATTAGTGAAAGTGTTTGATCATAGTTTAATATTGTATTTCATTTGGATATGTTGCTAAATCTGCAGAATCGTATATGTTACTGCTATATTTCTCTTTTTTTGAAGTAGTTTTAAAACATTGAATAAATTATTGTCCTATTATGATTTGATTTGTAACGGTTTTTTCATAATATTTGTTGTTGGATGTTGTATTAACCTCACGGGTTAGTGAGATTTTCATTATAGCATTTATGGGATACTCCATTTACAGATTTACTTTGTTGCAACAAAGTAAATCTGAAATAGCTTTATCACATTACTTTTTTCTGGACTGAGGTTTCTTTAGTCAATTATCGACACGGGTATGTAGTGTAGTTTGGTTTGGAGGGAGATTATGTGTCTTAGTGTGAGAATGGTGTTGAAGACTTTTATTGCAGCAATTTGGATCATTATTTTGGGGTGATCTACAGTAGAATTTGGTCTCAGAGGAATAGTGATGGGACATTGTCCACTACATTCGTGGTTAATTTTCTAGAGGCTACATTGGTTTTTGTTGTCCTTAAGATTTTGACATTGTCTCTGTTTATTCTATAATGGATTTGAAATTTCCTAGAGAATACCAATTGGAGGATCTTTTATATGATTCCCTGGTGGTTTCAGGGTAGAACTTTTATGGGTAAGGGGCTTAGATAAGGTCTCTTGGACAATATAAAGTATAATTTGCTATGGATTATGGTGCTTGCGATGAAATTCTGCTTTAGTTACTTGACGAAGACTCTCTTCGGACACATAAATGTTAATTATGAGTGGCATGAGTTTTTCGATAACAACAATAGGTTTTCTATTGGGGTGCTGTGGATGTTCATGGTTTTTATTTACTTCATGGACCTGCAGATTTGGTACTCAATTTATTCATCGTTTGTGGATACAAAAATTGGGTTATTTGCGCGTTCGGGTGTGATTCAAAATATACAGCAGTTGAATCTAGTTTAATCTCATGCCAAAGAAGCTAATGTTGCATCAAAGGGGGACTTTAAGGAGTAAGTTTAAGGATGCCATTTATTGGTTAAAGCTAAGAAACGAGATATGCCAGCCTTTTAAGAAGGTCGAATCAAATCAGATAGAGGCAAATAAGTTGTTAGGAACCAAGGCCATTAACTAATAATCCAATAGTCCAACCTACCATTGACCCACATTTAATTGAGGTTTTCATACCAACATTTCCTCAACTAACTATTTCTCTGTCTGCTAGATCTATCTGCTTGTATTATTATTGTGATTCGGGCGAGTAGAATCTTCAACTAACTATTTATTTGTCTATTAGTATGTATATCTATCAATTGGTTTATTTATAAGACTGATTAGAATCCAGCGATAAAACTCGGTCTACGAGCCATTGATTCAAATATTCAAGAACAGCCAAAATCTTGATGGTAAAAGAGAACTGAAATGATATTCTCATTTCCTACACCTGCTCTCGAATTTATTTTCTTTGGGAACTCTTTTTATTTGAGAGTTTCTCAAAACTATTTATTTAGAAACAACCCCAAATGGGTTTATTTAGAGATTGACGAGGTAGTAGTAGTCATATAAATGAGAGAGAGCCTCCTTCCTCTTTTACGCTCGTTATTCTGAACTTTTTCGTATAATATCTAAAAGGCGAGCAGCCTTTCCTGTGCTTGTGAATTCGAGCAGGTGGAGTAATTCATTATGTGGAAAAATTCATTATTCGAGCCGATGGGCTACAAACCACAGGTGGCAAGCGCCCTATTTAAAAGGAGAAGTCTTTTTTTTTAAATTTTGAAATATGTACCCCTAATGGGTCATTATGATGTATATAGTCACTATCCTATTGTTGTAGCCATTTATCGTCTATATTAATATTACCTTCCTATCAGAAATATCGAGATCCTATGATTTTACTACATTTAGATTGTAACAAATGTTAAATGTTTCGAGCATTTGTAGATATTTTTATCACGCACTTTATGAGGTACTTTACAAAAACAAAATGCGTGAAAAAATATGGTTTCCTATATTCTCATTGAAATGTCGATACCATAACTGGTATGCTTTTAGGTTTTAATTTTGTACATGACAAACTTAATGGGATGCATTTTAGGTGTATTTTCAGATAACAAGAGAATACAAGTGAGGTTGAAAATGCGGTCCTTTAAGTTTTTACTTTAGATCCTTACCTAAACATTCATTTATATATATATATGGGAGAGGTTCAGAAGTGAACATAAACGATGAACATTTTAATGAACCTTAACAAAAAAACACCTAACACCTAATCATTTTTATTCCTATGTTGTAATTGGTCTGAGCTAGCGACTTCGAACACGCGTATAACACACGCCAGTGACAATGAACACGGATGTCACACGCGTGTCACACACGTATTAAAAAATACGTGTGTCCCTTGCTGCTGGTGCAAACCAATTACAACATATGAATTAAAATTGATTGGGTGTTAGGTATTTTTTTTGTTAAGGTTCATTAAAATGCTCATATTTTATGTTCGCTTCTGAACCTCTCCTATATATACACACATACACACACACACACACTCAATTTTTTCTTTGTTGAAATCCCTTTAAGAAGTTCTTGCCACAATGGCTGCTGCAAGAACCCAACGATGGATGCGGCGCTAGAAGGATCGTTTGATCTTGTTGAGATTCTAAACATCCATGAGTTTCTTCTTTTGTTAGAGAATAAGCTTTTTGTTTATAGGGTCCAAGTGGTGTTTTTGTTTCTCTTCGAAAAATTTGGTGATGGGTTACTTCCTTGAACTTCTTGTTTCGTGGAGTAACACTATTGATTATTAAATCATCCATTTGTTTTGAAATAAATAAATAATAATAATGAATACTATAAACCATATATTAGACAAATGATATGTTCTCTATCAAAAACAATTTTAATAGTGATTTCAGGGGTGCACTAGTTGTATTACTCATCTTAAATTTGAATTAACATTCAAATTCTAATGGACCAATTACCAAAAAGTCCTTCAAATATTTTCTAATATACATTTAGTCCAAGCCATTTTATTTTGTTACAAAAATTCCCTCAAACACCCATTTAACCAACATTCTCTTAATTCTAAAGGTTCGCGCCAGTGGCATTCCCGTCGAGCCTCCCAACTATTGGCGCTCCGTCGAGGCTTACGGATCTCCCTTTTTGATTGTTTTTATGCGGTGAGGATATTTTTGCAAAAAAATAAAAAGAGTTCAACTAAACATGTTTTGAAAAATGTTTGATAGACTATTTGTTATATGGCTTAATTCTAATTTACAATTTAACTTTTAAACTATTTCTTAACTATTTTCATGTAATCGTTGTTCCATTTTCAACGCCGTCGTATATCACCCCCAATTAGTCTAAAAGAGTTTTATAACATAAATCCAAAACACACTATAAATTTGTTTTTAATTGAATGTTTACATTTTATTATGAAAACTAAACATGTATTATTCAATGTAAATGTTTAAAATTTTCAACTACAAAGTTTTTAAATTTAAAAAAAAAAATTTTTTTGCAACCACGACTTGATGGGAAAATCTATCATTGTCAGCAAGATAATTAGTGAGTATAATAGAGAACATGAAGAAGACAGAACATGAATATATCTTCATAGTCAATATTCAATTGGTACACCTTGGTTACCCTTATTCAATAACAATCACATTTCCCTAATATATTAAATGAATATTAATAACGTTGTTGAAAATTCTTGCCAAATAATAAACATTTGATTAATTATTCGTATAACACTACATCTTGAAATACGTTGAATTGAAGCATTCAAAACATAACAATTAAAACTACAAAATTATCTCGCAAAGTGCTGTGATATCCAACTATTTTGTAACACATTTCAATTAAACTATATTATATTCAAATCAAAATATAAATCCCCTCAATTTAAAATTAAAAGCAAAATTTGCAATATCAAACCATATGTAGCATACTTTCATCAGAATGTAGTATAGTTAAATCTCTCAACCTAAAACCAGAAGTGTTAATTTGTCTTCATGATATGAAAACTCATTCAAGTTATTAGAAATGTACTTCAAATATTCTTATATCATATATTCTTTTGTTCTCTTTGATTTCTTCTTTTCTGCTTTGACATTTTGTTTCCCATCAATCCTTTTTACCATAATGATTTGCAATCTGATGATATATCAACTACCATTATTCCTCTCATCTCTTGCATGAAATGTTTTGGGCAACTCTCTGATATATCCTACGTCCTGTAGATGTTTTCCATGAAGTGATATGTATATAAAGCACAATCCACACTGCATATACCATGAAAATAAAATATTAGTAATGACAGTTGGAATAAGACATTTAACTCATAATCAAAATGCATTTATTAATCTAATATATTATATATATATTGAGCAAACTTAATATCATTTCTAGTACTTTTTAGGAAACACTTGTGAATGAAGTATAAAATTAAAGATAATCATGTAGGGTGAATTTACTAGTGTACATCTTAAGATAAGAATTGATGATGTCAGTTTCTAGTTATCGTCAAATTTTGGTACTAACATAACAAAATTTATGAAGTGAGTAACAAAGTAGTGGATGGAATATTCTTTAGTTTGTAGTAACAAAGTCGCTGGATGGAATATTGTTTAGTAACAAAGTAGTGTACTTTTATCTAACTTAAGGTAAACAGTTCATCATGGATTTGCAGTTTTTGAATCTACATATGCCTTGAATAACAATGGGCTCAAAGATTTGGATTTAACAAATGAGCTCTGATAGTTAAAGTATAAGTTATATCATTTAGTCGGATGGGTGAGCTGTTATGTAGAGGGCATCTAATTAAAAATGATATGAAATCTTTTTCCTCACTTCTTCACCCTACTTTTACCTTAACCCTAATTTTTTAACCAAATCATCCCACCTGCAAATTAAATCACCAAAGATCACGCACCCGAAAGAAAATTCATTATATCAATTAAAACTCATAATATTCTTTAAAGTTCTTGAAAATTTTATCTTAAACCAAATGTGTGATCAATAAATACTAAGTAAATGTGTTATCAATAACAACAAGCAAATGAAATTGGATATGAAATCAAGCCCTATTAACAATCTTAGTCTCATTAGCCTTAGCCTTATCAAAGAAGAATAACAAGGTCATAAAGACAAGGTCATAAAACAACCAATTAAGACAGAGAAGATCCTTTACTAATCTCCACGTCTTCAAATAAAAATCTTCAGACCTCCAGTAAAAAATAAATTAAGGTCAGACACTCAACATGTGCAATGCAATTTATTCAGTGTGGCAAATCAATATCATGCAACTGCCACCCTTTCTTACAACATAGAGGATGTAAGTTATGAATTCAAAGAATTAAGTGGAATCTCTTATTATGAATTATAGCCTCCTAAACTGTTAATATCTATGTAGAAAAAACTATTAGTTTATGACTAGAATATTCCATAACATGAATTACTTTGTTTTTGGGTTTACATTTTGTAGCTATAGTCCCAAAGTGAACATGGAGCAAGATGATGCTGATACGAGGAGGAATGATCAAGAAAGTACTCACACTTAAAATAAGGTGTTAATCCAAGATAATATAATCAGTCCAGATAATTTTATGTTTGCTCAAAGTTTTATTAAAAAACTTCTTGTACCATTTCAACCAGCTTACATCTCAGACTTTGAAAGTTTGTATATCCAATTTGTCTAAATGATTAGACTTATTTTTCGGATTACTGGAGGAGTTGAGATGGGTGTGTCATGGTTTAATCAGCGAAAGGCACATCTCTTTTGTATAATCCTTGTTGTAATGAGGTTAAGAATAATTCAATTAACATATATATTATTTCATGATATTTTTATTACAACATATCAATTCTAATTTTTATATACGAATGATGTTACTTACGTATATCCTTGATTTGGGGACTTTACTATATTCATAACGACATCATCACTAAGCAACTCCATCCCGAGCTCTTGAAATCAGACGTTGAATATCGACGTGATATATGTTTTCTGCGTATATGTTCATTGAATTAGTACAAGAAGTATTTCATTAAAAATATATTGATGTTAATGAATAACTGAAATTTATCATTTCCTTTGCATCCTTGGTAAACATGTTGTTCATCGTTCTTTGAGTCATTGAATTGTAGTGTCTCCATTCTCTTAACTTCAAGTCTAGAACTAGAAGTGTTCAATGATAGCCTCTGACTTCTAGAGCTCTTCTTGCTGTGTTCATTGGAAAAAACACCATCTCTACATCTTTTGTGATATTTTGAATGACTTGGTAGACATATTTTATTTTAGGGGCTCCAATATGATCTCTCACATATGATTGGAATAAAAAATATAATTAATAGCTTGAAATTATAAATATATTAGTATTATTGTAAAATATATTTATTGTAAAAAATTTATCCATCCAAGCGAACCGAATATAACTACATATGTATCTGCCAAGCACCTCTTTTGCATCAAGTCATACGTAAACCAACCAATAATCTGTGAAATGCAAATAAAAAAACACAAGAGATTTTAATACAACTATCAAATTAATTATGTAATGATTTTCATATATATTGTAAAATAGTTGTTACCTGCGCATCTATGAATATGTTCGTAATAATCAAATCTACAATGAGTGATCCAAAAATGTAGAGATTTCTGATCTTGTCCTCCCATACAATAGTACTGTTATATGCATAAGAAAACTTAAGATTTTTAGTATACAAAAGTACTGTTATAAAATACAATAATAATGTTATAAGAGTAATATTTAACTGTCGTAACAAGCTTTATTAGTCTTCCCTAAACATAATTTATCAATTTCTAAAATTAATATGAGAAGTGAGTATTCATACTCTCGAGTTACGTTTACAAAAAAGTTCAGCAACAAGGTTTGATCTTTGCTTCTTAGGCAGCTGTAGATTTTACTTGTCATTACTGTAGGACAAAATTTTCTTGGCTCCTTCTTTAATGATATATTGTCTTCCACAAATATGACATCTTTTTCCTGACTTTGATTAGGTGTTATCAATTGATAAGTTGGAAATTTATCACCTTTTGCACTTGACTTCATGATATCTTTCTTGTCCTTCTCATGGCATTCCTTCATTTTGTTGTCGTAGTAACGAAATCAGTTTTCTTTGTGAGATTCCTCTTCCTCATTTTCGTTCGAAGAAGCCACGAAGATATCTTCTCTTTCTTCTCCTTTGGTGTTAGAATTGTCTGCTTTCTTCTTGTTCCCAATTTCTCATCCTTCACCTTTTTTGACATGTTATTCCTTTTTTTGTCTTCTTTTTCTTCCTCTTTACCAAATTTTCCCCTTTCCCAGATTTGCTACTTGGTGGTGTATTTTGTTTAGCAATTTTCAACTTTTTTTCCAACCTCTCAATCTGAGCTCTCAACTCCTTGTTTTCTTTGATCAACCTTTCATTCTACATTATCATTGACTTTTGAAATTTGTTATTGAATTTTTGTTTTGCAACATCACAAGTTTGATCAACATATCAAGTTTGTTCAAATTTGGTATTTCAACTAATACCTGACATAAGATAAATATATACATATTAGATTATGTATAAACAGTATTAAGGACACATATATTGTATGAGAATGAATGAATGTTATTATGCACCAAAACTTTTACTTATGAATGGCAAACAATGTAGATAGTAAAACAGTAATAACTAATTTAATGATGCACATTATAGAAATTTTTTAATATAACTTGTTTATTATATCGGTCTAAACAGCTGCAGACACGATGCTATGGAGAAGAAAAAATCTGACAGTGTATAACAATTTAGCAATTAAGGTATTATTTGTTGTGTCTAAGGGCATTTTAGATGGTCCACCCACTAAAAATATCCATAAGAACCTCCATTCTACATTAATTAGTATTTTGTTAGTAATAAACCTTAAAAATGTGTATTTTAGTATTTTATAGGGTTAGCTTACCATAACTGAATCACAACACCTAAACCTCCTGCCAGGGTTATTGTTTGTCCATAAGGTTTGAACATAATGATTTTTTACCACAAAAAACCTTCCCCCTCCATGAATTCGTGTCTCTCCTAATTTGTTGAAGAAAAAAACATATTTTGACAACAACAACTTCAATGGGGGAGAAGAAAAGTTGGAGAAGATAAGATGTTTAGAGGAATGTTTATAACTACTTGGGTACAAGGTTGGTGCACTTATCCTTCTATTTTTTGGGTGCCAAATCTAGTAAGCAAGGTTGATTGACTAACTAAAAGCCATATGTACAAATCTATAATACCCCGAAATTTTATTGATTTTATTTAATGGGATTAATTAAATTAAATGGGATAATTATTTAGAAATTAATCCGGATTTAAATACTAGCGAGACGAGAGTTGGTATTTGATTATGATAATAATGTTGAATATTACTAGATGAATATATTAATATATGATTATGGAATTTATTAAAATTGTCGCGAGTCATAAATACGATAATTCGAGAAATTTAGTTGGGACGCGCGTGTCAGGAATCATTTTAAATGAATTTAATATTAAATTATAATTTTATCACACGTACTATCATTTTGAGTGCGCCAGCGTGTCCGTAAGGGTCAAAATAGTCAGAAAACACTAGCCGGGGGTTTAGTTTGGGTCCCGGGGTATTTTTAGGCCAAATCGACAACCCGAGAGGGTATTTTAGTCATTTTGATTTTATGAAATATTGACCCACGAAAATTTAGGCTTTATTTATCAAACAATATTAGGTCCATTATCTGTCAAAAGTAAGGAGTGGGCAACGTGAGAAGAGAGGAGAAGTTACAAGGAAGCTTTTAAGGCCATAACCACCACACATCACCACTATCGCCGAATTTGTGACCGGAGAGAGGAAGAGAACCAATCCTTATCATCATCAAAGGATCTGAACATCAAATTTCCAGGAAAATGATTTGATTCATTAAGTTTCAACAAATAATTTATCCATGATAGGGTAGGATTTGATGATAACCATGAATAATGATTGAAACTCATGAAAGTTGGAGATGAAACTCTAATTCTGGATAGGATTTGCATGTAGTTTGATTCTGGATGTATTCCATTAACAAAATCATAACCCTCGATGAACTAAAAATGAGTTTAGGAAGAGAAGTATGATAATTCTTGAAGAAAATAGAAAAATAGGTTTTTCATGATAATAGGATGATTTGATCCAAGAAAAGTCTAATTGATGATGATTTAAGAGTTCTGATACATTAAGAATCATGTAATTAGGTTGTATAATGACCCAATATGCTTACTTTAGGATTTAACATCTTGTAATGAATATTTGGGACAAAACTGGGACTAAAAACGAAGGAAACCCGTAGCCTGCACCTACTTGATCGATCGATCGACACCCAAGGTTGATCGATCGATCTCCCCAGAAACTGTGACTTTTCCCCGTTTTTAAATTGAAGTGATTTCGGTCATCGAACGTTGTAGGTGGGAATTATGTGATTACATTAGGACTTTAGGGAGACCAGTAGGGATATAGTTGAAGCCCGGAACACATTAGAAATTAGTTGGAATGTAGTGTTGAATTTACGAGTGTTCGATGAGTAATTTCCTATTTTATGATGCGAGAACATAATTTAAATTCTTAGGAGTGATAAGTGTTGCCCAGATTATACTCAAGAGGGGGGTGAATTGAGTTTTTACAAACTTTAATGTCAAATTTATATTTCAGAAAAATATTAAATTTAAATCACTTAAACAAATTTCAGATTTATAAAACTATAAAGAATAAATCCAACAATATCAAATAAATGCAACTAACTAATTTAAACAACTAGATATGCAGATTTTAACACTCTAGAAATATTAAATTAATTTTCGTATTTAATATTAAGTGATATTCTGAAATTAATTATTTAATTCAAAAATAATTATTTTACCCTTAAAATGAATTAAGTCAAATTTCGGAATTAATTTATTTGCAAGATAGTGTGCTGAAAATATTAACTCAAGCAAGCATGTGCAAATAAATAAATAGAGGTGCGGAAAATAAATGACACCGAAATTTAACGTGGTTCGGCCAAATCCCGGTCTACGTCCACGCGCCTAGAGCCCCTGTCTCCTTTGCGCTTCACTAAACCTGATCCACTTGCGGGTAGGATCAAACCACCGCGTACAACTGTTTGCAAGCTAACTCCGATCTTCAAACCCCGTGGCCCACTTGCGGGTAGGAACCAATTACCGGTACAAACCGAAGCTTCAACAAAGCTTCACAACAAATCTGAATTTTTGTAGTACAGAATAAAATACTGAGACTCCTTAAAATACAATTTGTAATCCGAGTTTCTCCTTCTTGAATCAGACTTCAATAAATGATGTTGAAGTAGGCACAAGTCTTCTTCTTCAATGATTGAGCAGATGATAAAATTTATTGCTCTCTTGAATGTGTAGCTGAGTAGTAAAATAAATGCTCTCAATAATATTTCAAGTCTGTCTCATATTTTCGTTCAAGTATGCTAATCTTCAAAGCAGCTCTCGCAGCTTTAAATGTGTATGCAGATGACTAGCTGTTAGACACAACATATTGAGCATTAAATGCTCCAGATTTTGCTGAGGTGGAGTTGCTAGAAATAATCTCCAAATCTGATATATAAATCTACAGTTTGATTCTCAATAAAAATATGGCCGTTTGTAGAAGATATGGAATTTGGTCTGAGTGTAGCATTAAATGCAACTGATTTTCTGAGATGAGAGAGGACAAAAAAATCTCCAAGATTGAACTGCAAATCTTTATTTTGCTTCTAAAAAAAATGGCCCTGCAAAACTATGTTAGTCCAAGGGATAATATCCAACTGATATGTTAATGTGGAACTGATGTGTAAAAATTATAACTGATGTGTAAACAATAATTTTTTGTCAAGATAGTAAAATGGGGCTAATTAAGAATATCAGATACAGGTATATATTAAAAAAATTCAGAACAGATAAAATTCTATTTCTCACAGAGTTATACAAGGATGTTTAAAAAAAAATTCTGATCCAAATTTTTCGGTTAAAAAAAAATTTCATTCAGATATATAAATAAATTTATTTAGAATAAATATTAAGGAGAACAGACTTAAGACAGAGTGAGGAAGTATCCGCAAAAATTTTGATATAAATAAACCTATGTAAGATCATTAAATGAGAGGCACTGCATGTAGAAGGTTTACATAGCTAGCTCGCCTAGGTCCTCAACGGTTGAGTATGAGTCCAAGAGTATTGATGGAAAAGTGACTTGAGGTGAGCAGGTCCTTTCTATCTCCCTTTTTTTTATTTAAAAGGTGATGACACAAGAGAGCAATTTGGATAAGTAAAAAAAAGGGACCTAAGCCATAATTACTTAGGCGCGGATATATATATAAGGATTTTCTATCTAAAATAAACAGATTCTGAAAGAAAATTTCGGACTAAAAAATAATTTTCAAAGTACAGATAATTTAATTTAATCTTCCAACGTTATGAGAGACTGTTGCAAAAGATTTAGTTGTCAACTTCGGTACAGGCTTTCGGCCAAAGAGATCACCTCATTAACAGATATATGGATATCTTTTAGAAGCCAAGGTCAACAACTCATAGACGGACGTTAACGCAAGCTCCTTTTTTTTTATAAAAAAAAAACTCTCATAAAATGAGCTTGGCCGAGAAGTCTTGTCAGATAAAGAAAACGTCCTACAATTTGAAATCTGCAGGGTATGTCAAAAATCCCACGCCAACTGTAACGGCAATATAGATATAATAATATCTTCAACTGTAAAAACACAAAGCATTGTGTGGACCAAGATAATAAGCAGGTATAAGGGGTATGGCCTAACCCGTACAGAGTCTATGTATAGACTTAGTTGAAAAGTAATTCTTGGAAAGGAACCATGGCCATATGGCTGTCGTCTGCACATCGCAGGAGCGTCCTTAGCAGGTATACCAGTTAAGGGTAAAAGCGAACGTGGTCAGACTTGGGAGAGAGAGGAAGTACACGCATGGATTTAAATATATATATATATATATATATATATTATAAGTATCAGAAGATCACGCATGCGCACTAAAAAAAATAAAACAGTTTCAACAAATTATTTTTTTTTTTATAACAAAAAAAAATTGATTATGCAACTTTAAGGAAAATATGCAATGTCAACTTATTTTAAAAATAATTTCATTAATAAAAATTTTACTCAAAATTGATTAGTCACACAATTAAAATGATAGATCAAGATATGCATGTGTCTAATGTGTCAAGTGCAAAAGTGCAACATACGTGAATACCTTTACCAGGATATGTCATTGAATAGAGTCAAGGCGAGATTATACAAAGATAAATATTTATAGAATAACCTAATAAAAAATGTGTTTGGAATCATCAAAATCAATATATTAAGTTAAACTAAAATGTATATTAATTAAACTAATTTAATTAGGGATAAAATACATTTTTGTTAACAATAAGTTAGGATTTGGGACATAATTAAGGACCTCAGAGTACTGAATTGATATGTGGGATACGTAGGAGACTTAGTAAACTCTTCGGATATGTTTTAAGTACTCGAAACTATACAACAGGAGACTTATCGACAAAATATATTATGTATGATCTGGAATAATAATAGTGTACGAATTAGACTAATGGTATAGGGATGAGAATATACCTTTAATAAAATAACAGTTATCTAAGTTGTCTGAATACTTAGTATGTGGATTATTATGTGTATGACATACCTACCATACTTGCTATCATAGGAGGTCGACTTTTGAAATAGGACCATCTGATCTTTGTGTGCCTACGGGGGGATTTAGATTGGTACCTTAAGGACATAGGGCTGTGAATGGATTATTTGTGAGTTGATAAGTCAGCTAACCATGGGAGCGTAGGTATGTGCATGACGTATGGGTATGTGAACTATGTTCGTCTCCAATATGTGTGATTTTGGTTATTGCAACGGTTCCTGAGCGATTCGAAACACGTAGTCCTTATGTACATGATGTACTGGGATTTGATAGCAGAGTACGTGTGCACCGCAGCTTAGCCTAGGGATGCCCTATTTATATATTTGTGCTGAGAATAATATACTGGTATATATTTCGGACTCTTTGTTAAAGTGTGAATATGAATAATTGAGACCTTTTGAATGGGATTAAAAATAAGAATTTTCCTATCGTAATTGTTATAAATTAATCTGAATAATGAAAAGGAGAGTTACATGCAGGATATATTAGAATAATAAGAATAGACCCCTATATTATAATGTGATGACAGGAAGTGGTACAGACTAGTTAGTTAACGGCATAACTAGGACGGGTTAAGGATATACGTTAGGCGTGCACATTAGTTGAGGGGGTGAGGAGCTGTTGTGAGAGCACGTAACTAACATGTATATAATATTTACTGATTAATGCAATTAAACACTTACTATATTTTTAAACTATTTTCACCTCGGGCTCTGACCCGTTTGCGTTCAAATCTATATTTCTTGTAAAACCAAATTTAGGTGCCCAACCATAGGACGCCAAGCTTAGGAATTCCATTACATTGACGTGTTGTAAATGTTGTGGAAGTTACAGGATCTGGGTATTAGATGCCTCCACATTCTGCATTTAATTCTATTCATGGTCATTCATCAGTTAGGGCATGTCGTCCATTTCCATTTAGAGATAGTATTCTCAGACTTTCAGTTTCATTTCAGTTTTGGATTTATTTATTTATTTAGACTTTTGTATTGGGATTTATTCAGTATTTAGATTATTTAGGTGAGTGTTACTCTAGACTCATTTTATTTATTCCATTATTATTCTATTGTGATTGTGATGTGGATGTGGTATATTTAGCTTATAATTTAATTGGTTGCATGTTATTTAATTTTATAAAATTTGGCAACTCACTTTGTAAATATTAGGTGGGTAGTAATTATTTAAACTGCTTTCGACAGGGATGCTATGAACTGAACCAACTTGACATTTTGTATTAATTTGAATAAAGGAGTATCTACCCGGTATTTAATTAGTCGGGGTGTCACAGGTGGTATCAGAGCATCAGGTTATTGCGTCCTTAGGATCTTTACGGCTTGTTATGTTTTCGCGTAGCGTCCTTTGATATAGAGCCCTACATTTTAGGATTGTTGTACTCTTTTGTGTATCTTACGTTCTTCAGCTATTTTGAGATATTAACTCTGGACTTATAAAACTTCTCTCTCATTTCAGATGCCTCCTCGACGTGCACAGCGAGTTCCCAGGGGTGCCCATCCCAAGCCTCAGCCTGCACCAGTTCAGGGTTCTCCGAACGCTGCTGAAGTTACTGCCAGCAGTCGTACAGCAGGCACCACCTCAGATGCCGGTGGTAGCACCAGTCTAGGCTCATGCATTCCTGTCTGATTGGGAATGTGTCCGTGATGCCTTTCAGAAGGCTTACCCTCCGGAGTTTGCAGGGAGCTCTGACGTTGTTGTGGTGAGCCAGTGGAAAAAGGACATCCAAAGAAACTTGAGGATGTATTAGTGTACAGATAAGCAGAGGCATATACTGGCGACTTTTAAGTTGGTAGGAGCAGCATTGCAGTGGTGGGAGTCCATTACCACCGCAGAGGAGAGATATGTTCTTTCTATTCAGGAATTATGGGTGCAGTTCGACCGTAAATATTTTCCCTCAGTAGTTCACACCGAGATGAGGCAAAAATTGATGAACCTTAAGCAGGAAGGGAGGATAGTGGCAGAGTATGAGGCCAAATTCACTAATCTTATGAACATTGTTCCCGATGAGATTCCTACTGAAGAGAAAAAAATCCAAAAGTTCAGACACTATTTATATATATTGGATTCAGACACGTACACACGACATGGATGACGATGAGTCAGGACATCGGTTGGCCCACCCACTAGATATTAAAATCCAAAAGTGTAATATTTGAAGTGAAATGAGATTTGTGAGATATTAATGTCTAGCAATGTAAAACTTGTGGGGCTAAGTTTGTAAAATACGTGTGTCTATTGTGTGCCACGTTGAAAAGGGGGGTTCTCCACACACCAATAGCATTTTATCCCTTTATAAAGTTGACTGCTTTCAAATTCGCCACATGTCTTGTGTATATATATATCCACACATTCGAATCTTATACATATCTAACTTTGCAGCAAGTTTGGTCTTATAACTTTTTATTTATTTATTTGCACTGCGGAGAACATGGATAAAAAGCAATCAATTGAAGATCAAATTTCAAAGCTACATCCAAGCTTGCCTGTGAGCACAAAAATTGGGATAGTAGGAGGTGGTGCAAGTGGCTTATTAGCTGCTTATGCATTAAGAAAGCTCAGTTACATCAATGTAACAATAATAGAAAAGTATCACACATTTAGTGGCATGTGTGAATCAGTTGATATTCGAGGTACAAAGCATACCCATGTAACTGTTTGGCTAGCATAAATTATTTTGTTACGTTTAATAATAATTTTTTATTCACTTTTGTTATAGGGAAGATTGATGATTTGGGAGGTCAAGTTCTTATAACAAATAATGCTCCCACGATTTTTCATTTGGCAAAAGAAGTTGGGTCCAAATTTGAAGATATGAAATCCCAAAAGCTTGCTCTCATTGATAGCTCTATCGAAAAGTATGAGGATATTTAGTTGAATGTGTGGATATGATGATTGGGGGTTTGGAATACTGGTGGTGACCCGGGCTGCTTGAGTTGTGTTTCAGAGATCTGGTTATGCACTTAACTCACTTATATGTAGTATTCTCTTGTTGCTATTCATCATTCTTTTTCTTTGGGCCAAGTCTGCAGCTATTCTAAACAGGTATGGGAATTATATGATCATTGTTGTAAGTACCCTGCTTTTTATATTTCATTTGTTTCTTAGTTCAGGGTTTATAATTTTGATATCATTTATTTTTATTTTGTGTTCGATTTAGTGTGCCTATCCTAGTTTACTGAATATTCAATTTACATAATTTAATTAGGATATCAGTTCCCGCTAAAAGATTCAAGGAAATACACCATCCCCTGCATATTACACTCCAACAAGCATAAAAATGGGTCATATCATTGTCAGCGGGAGGATCAATTGGGTTTGGAAACTCAAGGTTGTCGTTAGAACGTGGCGCTTGGCCATAGATTACCCAGAGGTGGTGCTCAGGGGGATGCTGGTGAGCAGATGGGTGCAATAGAGACCCTTCCTAATCCAAATTTGGTAGTATAAGAAATCATATCAATTTTATTGCATAATCAGTTGGAATCTCATATTTCTCTGAGTTGTGATGTTAGAATGGATCAAAACAGAGTTAGTATAGAAGGTAATGTAGCTGATGTAGAGGACTGATGTCAAGTACTGGAAGACCTTAATCTTTCTCCTAGACTTCCTCCAGTTGATATAGACAATTAGACTGAGGTTGCTGCTAAGAAAAATAATAAAGAGAAGGAAACAAATATATCCCCCAAGTCAAGGAATGGCCTTAAGATCTGGGAGCAAGATTATTTCTGCAAACCTTAGAAAATGATAAATTTTTTAATTTAGAATATTAGAGGGGTTGTAAAAAAAGAATGGTTCTAGCAGAGTGATAATTTTATATAAGATTAATAATAGGTATACTTTGGTTTGCTAAGAACCAATAGTGGAGAAAAATAAGATTAAAGAATACAAAAGAAACTTTGGTTTTGAATCATGACTAGTTAATGACACACATTTTATTTGTTTTTTCTCTACTCACGGAGTGGAATTTTCAATCAAATCTCATATATACCAGGAAATGTCTCTTGTTGTCTCTCATCAAATATTCTTTAAGCCTGCCAAATTTTCTCTTATTTATGCCAAGCCGAATAGAGTTGATAGACTTTTAGCATTAAGAATACAAGGAGATTACGAAAGTGGAGTTTAATATATATGTAAAATTATTTACATATAGTCATTCAAAGGGATGAGTTATTATTGTGAAAAAAAATTAAAACAATAAATGAGATGCAATATGACATATAAATTAATATGTGTAGTTACCTTTTCCATATCCAAATCATTGAGAGATAAGTTGGCCATTGCTTTGTTCAAATCTGACAAACTCCATCTTAAAATTCTTAGGAACTCAGTCTCTCGATTTTCCAATGGCTTGATTAAGGAGTAATGCTTACATAAGAAATAATGTTTAATTGGGAATATGAGTCCAGTTAGTAGAGATTTAACAAAAAAATTATGTACAAAAGTTATGGAAGAAATTTTTTTACCGGAAAGAATATGGTGCAACCTGCTGTTTTTTCTGCATATCTGTGGTGTTTCTCAACAAAATTCTTGAGAACATCATGCATAGCTATTTCCCAGTCTATATTAGATATCTCATCAAAATGACTAAGAAATGACCATCCAATGCCTAAAGTAGATTTGAGAAAAAATATAGTTGCAACCACATATATTTTAACCAAAAGCTCAAAGTCTTACTCAGCTTCAAATCCTTCAACTGGAAATATCCTCTCAATGGCATCAAGAATCGTTCCTTTTGTCAACTTTTCCCCTTCAAAAATTATTTTATAGAAGCTGCTTTCTTGACCTACAACTTTAGTCATTGTTCTTAAATGAACAATGATTTTCTTCCCAACTCTTGGCAGCCCAAAAATAACTGATACATCATCCGATAAAAATTTATTAACTCTTATTCCTTATAGTTTGATATGACTTGGGCAACTAGTCTTGCTCCCTTTGATACCATTTCTTCATTTAATCTTCCCGTGTAAATTGTGTTAAAAACTGTCCAAATGGTGTTGACATTAAAGCGCCCAATTTTGTTTTCATTTCTATTTTTTCCTTTACCAATGACATTATTGATAAGATGGTGTACCGATTAATTGAATTCAACTTTTGTGATTTTTTTTTGCTTTACTTGGCCTTAGCTTCTTTCCTTGTTTTTTGGATTCTCTCTCCGAACTACTTGACTCACTTTCTTTTTTCCTTTTTCTCTTTTCTTCATTTGTCTCAAAATTGAAATCATGCTCCATATCAATGATTTGGAGTTTCTTCTCCTGCTGCATTATATGAATATAATCTTCTTCATACTAAATAATATTCAAAGTATGTATAAAATCCATACAAATATCGTAACAAATATACAACTAATTGTTTACAATGCACAAACATATATTGAAACGTATTATTTTCAAACTGAAAAGTGAGTAGACAAATTGTATCAGAAAGTAAATCCTCGAAAAGTCAGGATCACGCGATAAATTAGCGCAACCCGCTCTGATACCAATTTGAAAAGTGCGACTGTGTGATGATTGATTAAATTTAAATTCGCAAGTTTCCAAGTAAAACTTATTTAAATCAGCCCATAAACAAACATCTACGTGTGTGCGTGTGTCAACCCATAAACAAATAAAGTATGCGACACAAAGTTTAAGGAAAAATCCCCGCAGGGAAAAACCTTTTATTTCACTATAAAGAGTAAATCGCAACTTATAAAGTTTACAATTAAATACAACAATGAATCCACACGCAGTGAACCCACATGAACCTCAGTCCAATCAGCAAAGGAAGAACCGCAACACTCCTCAATGGCATGTAGCCATAACACTTTGTAGAGACTCCCTCGGCAATGACACGCAACCCTCGGTTGCAAATATCTCCCCACAAAGGTTGAACAAAAACAAAGTTTGTGTTCTAGGGTTCCAAAAAGATTCACAAAGGATTTGGAAATTGTGTGAATCAAAACATGAGTCTTGGGACTCAACAAGGTATGAAGACTTGAGAAAAAAGGACTCTCAAAATCGTCTCAAAAGTCTTAGAAAAAATAAACTCCCCGAAGTGGTTTATATAAGGAAACCGTGAGAAGATTTAAACATACACGAAACTGTTCAATTTTATCCCAGGCGGACCGGTCTGGTATGGATGCAGATCGGTTCGGGTGCGGACCGGTTTGTTTTCTAAAGTGGCTCCTTCGGCTTGCTATCGATCCGGGGTCTACTGTTTTGGTGCACAAGCGGATTGGTCCGGTAGAGGGGCGGACCGGTCCGGAGGTGGATCGGTTCTTTTTTATTATGGGCGGATCGGTCCGGCTGCTAAAAAAAATTGATTCCATTCTTTCTTTGATATTCGGATCCATTGATGACGATGCAATCTTGACTTTATTCAACGGTGTAACGGCGAACGACACATAACTTGATAATGGCAAAATGTCCTTACAAATCTCCCCTTATATTTATGCCGGTACATCCATAAAAACAAACATCCGAATTATCAAACATCAAAATGCCTATACAAATCTACCCTTTCATGAACCCAAAACTGGAATGATACAAATGAATAAGACTTCATCGTTTGTTCTTCAACTCTTCAGGAATCTCAACGCGTTTCTCATCAGGGTGTGCAATTCAGAGATCATCAACATAATACCTACACACATGAGAAAAAGAAAATACCACGTGACATATCGAGTTTGAAATGAGATAAACATGGACACCAATATATGATAAAAACATAAGCTACATCTCAAAAACTCCCCCAAAATTCAAACTCCCCCATAATAATATGATAATTCTTTCTTCCCCTTTTTATGATGTCCCCAAATAGACAAATGAGAAGAATGAATCAAATAAGCAAAATCAGGGTGTCACGGTACACAAAACAGGGAATCAAACAATATGGTAAACGTGCTCTTACATGGAGATGCTCAGAAACAAATGCACAAACTATTTTCAATTTTTTAATACAAAAAAAATAAGATACATTTGGAAAAAAATATGCTATAAAAATCACACCATGGATTTAGACTCAACCAACCAAGTCATGGAAATGGAATGAATGGGTGTGAACACATTCGATAGGTAAATCAACTCAATCAATCATATGTGCACGATGCATATGTGTACCCCTAACGAATGAGCATAAAAAGTATCCTTAGGTGTAAAAATTTGTTGAATTTAGATGACATCGTCTTATGCAAATCAACAAATCAAAGTCAAAATGATTTCCACCCCAATAACGTCCAAAACTATTTAGCGCATTTTCAAGCATTTCTAGGACGTGCAAACCCGTTTTAAATTCTCCAACCAAACTCCCTCGTATATATATTTTCTTTTAGAGGTAATCTAAATTCTCAAACTTTGGAGAATTGGTGCAAAACCTAAATGGCCCATATTTTGGCATGAATATCTTTTTATTGCCTTTCAATTTTTTTCGGGCTCTTTTAACCTCTTTGGACCTCGGATAATAAAATTCCTCCATTTTTTAGGTCCAACTTAACGGTGGCTTAGTATTCGCAAAGGCAAAATGAACCTTTCGCAGCCTTTCCCCGTTTTCAAACAAAACACACAAACTCACAAAACGGTTTTTATATGCACAAAATCCTTATTAAAATTTATCGCGCTTGGTTCGTTTTAAGGACATGATTGAAGTGAAAACACCCAACCAACATGTGATAAGACAAGCACTATAATCAAACAAATCCGTGCATGTGTGCAATAAAGGAAATCATGAGTCAAACATATAGGAAGTAACATTAAATTACATCTTAATGACTCCAAACATTGTAAAGCACAAGGATGAATTGACCTATTGTCTCCAAACACTATCAAATAGTCACATGAGAATAATGGAATAATGTTGTGACTCGGTCATCCTAAGTGATCATCCATAAACGGTGCAAACAAAATACAAAAATCTTTTTGGATTTTCTCAAAATTTTATCAAAATAAAATCTCTTTGTATTTTTCAAAATTTTTCCAAAAAAAATAAAACATACAAAAATGATACATACTAGCAATAGGCAAACAATGTCATCATGAAAATCACCCTATGATAGTAAACAAGTCAAACCTCAATCATTAGGTGTGGAGGGGTTTTCCAAAGGTGGTTACAACTTATGAAAAACCTCCATCAAATCTTGTGAAGATTTGACCAAAAACTTAACTTGCTCACCTAAATGTGCAAACTCTCTCATGTAGTCTCCGGGAGCATGTAAAGTATCATGTGTGGGTGCATGTGTGCCAGAAACATGTGTAGAAGCAAAACGAGACACATACCCCAACTTAAAGCAAAATTCCTTAAGGTGACCTCTCCTCTTGCAATGTGAGCAAACATAAATAGGCCTAGGAACACCTCTCTCAAAAACTCTAGGACGCACTCTCCTAAAAGGAATGGGATGCCGAGGTGGGTTAGGGTGACACTTACGTGAATCAAACACTAAAGTGGGAACCGGCTCGGGTGCTAATTGGGAAGTAGAAGCACCGTCTTGACTTATTCCTAACTTCTCACCTTTACCCTTATGAACCACCTTTTCAACCTTCTGAGGTGCGTTCAAAAAATTGACTTTGACCTCCCTGGCACGTTCGAGATCACTCTCGAGTTGGGATACACGTGTCGTCAGACTAGACAACGTGTCGATTAAATTACACTTCTCCTTTCTCAAAACCTCCTTCTCTTTCTCCAAATCTAAAACCCGACGACCTAAATCCCTATTATACTTCTTTGTTTTCAAGGTCTCGGAGTACAAATCTCTAAAAGATTTTTGGAGCTCACTTTCATCTCCACTTTCACTCTCACTCTCTCCCTCACTTGAAGCGCTCAAATCATCACTATCGCATTCGTGTGCACTATTCTGGGACAAGGCGGGTGTGCTCACACGACTAGAAAAAAGCTAAAAACTTCTCACCGCTAGTCTCATCACCCTCACCTTCACTACTATCACTAAGTATGGCGGGCATAACTACTTTCTTTCTAAGCCACGTAGGACACTCAAACGACTTATGTCCCTTACCCCCACATTCAAAACAAGTGACTTTCTCAAAATCTTCCTCACACTCCTCATTGGAGTCATTCTCTTTTTCCCTCTCATCACTTTCATTGGCCTTTCCTTTCTTTTTATTTTTCTCAAAAAATTCTTTTTATTGGAAGAATTATTTTTGTTCATGTTGAGAAAATTTTTAATTTTTTTTGCAAACAAGGCCATATCATTAAAATCAAAATCTCCCTCAGAATCGAACTCACAAACTTTTTCTTTCTTTTTCTTAAAATGAGTCTTTAAAGCAATGTCATTATCCTTAGTCTTAATGTGTTTGGGAAACATGTCAATCTCATAGGTTTGAAGATCTCCCACAAGTTCTTCCAACTTAAGTGATTTCAAATTTCCCAAAGAGTTCAAAACAGTGACTTTAGGAATAAAGCATTTTGGAAGAGATCTGAAAATCTTTTTAACGACACGCGTGTTATCAATCACCTCACCCAAATTAAAAGATGTGTTAACAATGTCCGACAAACGTGCATAAATATCATCAAAGCATTCGACTCAGACATGGTGATACTCTCAAATTGGGTGGCCAAATTTTGTAATTTTGATTCTTTAACCGCATTCGTACCCTCATGTGTCAGTTTCAAAACATCCCAAGCCTCTTTAGACGTAGTGCACGTCATAATTCGACGAAACTCATCAGGAGATACAGCTCCAGAAATAGCACTCAGTCCACAGGAATTAAAATTGGATAATTTATAATCATCTTTAGTCCAGACTGACACGGGTTTTAAAGTGGTGATGTTATTAACAGTGACCGTGGGAGGAGTCCAACCATTTTTGCAAAGTAACCAAACACGCTCGTCAATAGATTTTAAAATCGATTTCATACGAGCTTTCCAGTAGGCATAATTAGACCCGTGAAAAATAGGCATCTGATTATATAAGTGCTCCATAGGAAAAAATGCGAATTTTGACAAAACTGATTTAAAAAAAATCAATATCACACGATTTTGCAGAAAATAGGAATACGTGATAAATTATCGTAACCTGCTCTGATAACAATTTGAAAAGTGCGACTGTGTGATAATTGATTAAATTTAAATTCGCAAGTTTCCAAGTAAAACTTATTTAAATCAGCCCCTAAACAAACATCTACGTGTGTGCGTGTGTCAACCCATAAACAAATAAAGTATGCGACATAAAGTTTAAGGAAAAATCCCCGCAGGGCAAAACCTTTTATTTCACTATAAAGAGTAAATCGCAACTTACAAAGTTTACAATGAAATACAGCAATGAATCCACACGCAGCGAACCCACATGAACCTCAGTCCAATCAGCAAAGGAAGAACCGCAACACTCCTCAATGGCACAAAGCCATAACACTATGTAGAGACTCCCTCGGCAATGACACGCAACCTTCGGTTGCAAAGATCTCCCCACAAAGGTTGAGCAAAAACAAAGTTTGTGTTCTAGGGTTCCAAAAAGATTCACAAAGGATTTGGAAATTGTGTGAATCAAAACATGAGTCTCGGGACTCAACAAGATATGAAGACTTGAGAAAAAAGGACTCTCAAAATCGTCTCAAAAGTCTTAGAAAAAATAAACTCCCCGAAGTGGTTTATATAAGGAAACCGTGAGAAGATTTAAACATACACGAAATTGTCCGATTTTATCCCAGACGGACCGGTCTGGTATGGATGCAGATCGGTCCGGGTGCGGACCGATTCATTTTCTAAAGAGGCTCCTTCGGTTTGCTATCGATCCGGGGTCTACTGTTTTGGTGCACAAGTGGATCGGTCCGGTAGAGGGGCGGACCGGTCCGGAGGCAGATCGGTTCTTTTTTATTATGTGCGGACCGATTCGACTGCTAAAAAAAAACTGATTCCATTCTTTCTTTGATATTCGAATTTGTTGATGACGATGCGATCTTGACTTTCTTCAACGGTGAAACGGCGAACGACATATAACTTGATAATGACAAAAATGTCCTTACACAAACAACACATCATTTATCATATTTTGGGATGCAACTTTTAAAATTTAGGTATTTGCAAATAAGAAGTTGTACCTAAATGTTACTACATTTAGGTTATTTAATTTACAACTTTCATTTGCAAACAAAAAAAAGAGCATACTACTTTTTTATAGTGAAACTTGTTTAAACAACAAATTATTTATAATATTATGACATGAAACTTTAAATTTGAAAATAAAAGTTAACTTAATTAACATGTAAGCTTTTATTTCAAACATATAAATCTTAACGCATTAATTGTATTTAATTTTCATCATTTCATTTGCAAACATAAAAAATCCATACTAATTTTTCTCTAATGCATATTTTTCAAAAAGTACGCTAATGTTTGATTATTTGCATTGAGCTTATTTAATTTGCAACAAATTATTTGCAAATAAAAAAAAGTCATAGTATTTTTTTCTCTAATGCAACCTTTTCAAATGCAATTTCTTATTTGCAAACAAATAAATCTTGTGCGTATTTAATATGCAACATTTCATTTGCAAACAAAAAAGGCATACTACTTTGTGTACAATTCAATTATTTCAAATAGCATATTATGGCATACAACTTTTAATTTGAAAATAAAAGTTGATTTACTTATACATGCAACTTCTTATTTGCGAACACATAAATCTTAACATATTATCGGTCAAACTTTCATTTGTAACAATTTATTTGCAAACAGAAAAAATTATACTACTTTCTCTATAATGCAATTTCTTATTTGCAAACCCAGCATTAAGCTTATTTACTTTGCAAACAGAAAAAAGTCATAATAGTTTTTCCTCTAATGCAACTTCTGATTTGCAAACACATAAATCATGAGGATATTCCATTTGAAACATTTATTTGCGAACAAAAAAGGCACAGTATAATATTTTTCATATTATGGCATGTAACTTTTAATTGGAAAAATAAAAGTTAATTTACTTATACATGAAACTTTTTATTTGCAAACTCCTAAATCTTGATACATTGAGCTTATTTACTTTGCAAATATTTATTTGCAAAAAAAAAAAGTCAGTAATTTTTTTTCGAATGCAACTTCTGTTTTGCAAACACATAAATCTTGAGGATATTCAATTTGAAACATTTCATTTGTAAACAAAAAAGGCACAAGATAATATTTATCATATTATGGCCTGCAACTTTTACTTTGAATTTAAAAGTTAATTTAATTATAAATGCAACTACTTATTTGCAAACCCCTAAATCTTACTACAATGAGGTTCTTTATTTTGTAACAATTTATTTGAAAATTAAAAAAAGTCATACTACTTTTCCTATAATACAATTTTATCAAATGCAATTTCTTATTTGCAAATAGCTAAATCTTAACAGATGGCAACAATTTATTTGCAAATTGAAAAAAGACCATGATTTTTTATCTAATGCAAAATTTTCATATGCTACCTATTTCGAGTACAACTTCTTATTTGCAAACACATAGATCTTATTAAATTAAGCTTATTTAATTTGAAACAATTCATTTTCAAACATAAAAGGCGTAGTACTTTTACATGCAACTTCTTACTTGCAAACATATAAATTTTACTACATTGGGTTTGATTATTTGCATTGAGTTTATTTTATTTGCAACAAATTTTTTGCAAATAGAAAAACTCATAGTATTTTTTTATATAATGTAAAATTTTCAAATGCAATTTCATAGTTGCAAACAAATAAATGTTGAGCTTATTTAATATGTAACATTTCATTTGCAAACAGAAAAGGCATACTACTTTGTGTACAATTCAAATATTTCAAATAGCATATTATTTGTCATATTTTGGCGCAATTTTTAATTTGAAAAATAAAAGTTAATTTACTTATACATACAACTTCTTATCTACAACCTCCTAAATCTTGAAACATTGAGCTAATTTAATTTGCAAATATTTATTTGCAAACAGAAAAAGTCATAGTAGTTTTTTCTCCAATGAAGCTTTTTTAAATACAACTTCTGATTTGCTAACACATAAATCTTGAGGATATTCAAGTTGAAACATTTCATTTGCAAACAAAAAAGTCACACGATAATATTTCTCATATTATGGCCTATAACTTTTAATTTGAACATTAAAGTTAATGTACTTATACATGCAACTTCTTACTTGCAAACTCATAAATCTTACTACAATGAGGTTCTTTAATTTACAACAATTTATTTGCAATTAGAAAAAAGTCATACTACTTTTCTTATAATGCAATTTCTTTTCGCAAAGAGATAAATCTTAACAAATTGAGCTTATTTAATTGGCAAAAATTTATTTGCAAACAAATTTATGATATCATTGGACAAATTTTTCATATGCTACCATTTATCAAATGAAACTTCTTATTTGCAAACACATAGATCCAACTAAATTGAGTTTATTTAATGAGCAACATTTCATTTGCAAACATAAAAGGCATACTAATTTATAAGATATAGAGATTTATCTTGTATTCAACAAGTTGTCCTTTTTTCTTCATTATCTCTATATTTTGACCATAGCCTTGGAGATTTTCTAACGAATTTCTTCTTTCTTCTTGGTGAGGATTGATATTCAACCATTTTTATTTTTATCTTCATCTAAGATAAAATAAATACATAAGTATTATTAACCATGAAATATTTTAATACCAATACTATTTTTTCCCAAAGCATAGAAAAATTGTACAGGTATTTTTGTGTTTAACTAAACAATACTTGCAAGGATATCTAAAATATAGATGGTTTGAAACATAAAAACTTTCCATAATGACGAGAAATGTAGAAAATCAGATTTTACTTTAAGTTTAAATTTAGCTTTTAGTACCAAACTCAAAAATATTAACGACTTTGAGATCGTCTTTTACACCGCTTGATCAAACCTTGGGTTTTCAGTTGAATTTTTTGAGAGGCTTTAGCGATTGTGGGGATGGATCGAGATTTTTGTTTACACAGATAGAGAGAAACGAAGGTTTTTTTAAATGAGGGTTTAGAAGAGGAAACTTATGTTGATAGGGTCATTACAAGGTTTCGTTGAGCGGGAATAAATTTACTAAGTTTGGGGAATTTAGGTATTAAGTTTAGAGTTTTGGACAATTTCGTCTTGTGAGTTAATAGGGACTAAGTTTATAATTGTTTTTGGACTGTCCTAAATTTATTAGGATATGGACCGGGATGGACTATTCATGAAAAGGCCCTATTAATAATAACGTTTACAACACGCCCTTATAGATGTTTACCATGCCATCATTTAATGATAGTTGTCTCATTAAAACTTTTATACAAAAAATCTATGGAGAAAAAATCAAAATGATCATTGAACTAATGTTGAACGCACTCAATGTTGCCATGTTAAAATTTTTACAAGAAAAATTCAGCGTGACAAAAACTAGTTTAAGGAAAAAGAGTACAATGTGCATACGTCTTGACCCTAAATACAGTTATTCTCGAAGTCTATGATTAATGAGAAAATGAATTAATATTGAACCTTCTTCAGGAATATCAACTATGCTAAGACTTTGGTGAAGAGGATCAAAATTTTTTCACTGTACTAGATTTGTTTAACTTTAGTTCAATGACAATTTTAGAGTTCATGTGTGTAGAAAAGTTTCGATGAGATGTGCTGGTCTGTTTCCTTGATGTAGACCCCTTCGATTTTTTTTCCTTCAATGAAGTTAAAAACATTTATTGTTGGAGGCAATTCACAAGTGTTTAGAGATGATTAATTGAAGTTCTCAATAAACACATTCCTTACTCGAGTCCTGAAATGGCAACGATTTCATGTGATTGGAGGAAGTAGCTATCAATATTTGCTTAGAGGATCTCCTTGAAATAATAGTTATGCTAATAAGGTAGACATATTTCGCCTTTGATTATTCCTTGTGAGGATCACATACACAACTTACATTTACATAACCAAATAGATATAGATGGTTAGATTAATTATTTGAATAAAAACATGACATATATTAGTTTAGGTTAATTACACTTGCCCCCCTGAACTCTACCCCCTTGTCTCTTCAACACCTGGACTTTCAAAATGGCTTCAACTAACCACGTAATATTAATACCGTTAATTTTTTGGACAAAAATGACATGTGACTAGCATTTGACTTTTTAAGGGGTATTATCATCTTTTAACCTCTTAGGGCTACAATTAACTCGCCCATCTCCCGCTTCCTCTTTCTCTCTCTCTCTTCCTCCCTCTAAGTGGAAGATTTAGGCCGGGGGGGGGGGGGGGGGATAGCAAATGTTCCAAAAAGAAATTATAACAGGGGTTAATTATCTATAGTTTAGGGAAAGATAATATTATTGGGGCCCTACAAAAGTTCCAACTTTTAAAGTTGAATATAAAATGTAGTTGAGGCTCTTATTTTAACCACACATTCCAAAGGACAAAAGGAACTATTTGATGTTTAGGGTAAAAAAAGAACAAAACAATATATACCAAGATTTTAAGAGTTAGCAACACACAACAAAAGAAATAGACCAAGCTCCACAATGACTGCGAGAAGAAAATTTCAGCTCCGTGACGACATTTTTATATTTTTATTTTTCCTACGCTTTGTACATTTTTATATTTATATTTTTCGATTTCCTTATATATTTCGAGTCAAGGGTTTGAGTTATAATTGAACTTTCCTATTTTTACTACCGAACAATTATCATTTATGTTAATTTATTTTAGGTGATAGATTGAAGTAGTAATTTCAGTGTTATGTTCACATCAAATTATCAAAGATAATTTTGTCTTATTGAACTTTTTCATTTGTAATTTATTTGAATGTTTATTTATGTTGTATTATTTATTTTATGTTTCTTAATTAGAATATGATTCCATTAAATTTTTGACAGTTCATTATGGTTAAGAGAACATAATGAAATGTTGCAAAACTTTCATAAGGAAGGCTCCCCTTAATTTTTCAAAAAAAAAAAGAAAAAAAATCAGGGGTGCTCTATGTAAAGATAGAAAGTAAAAGGCATAAATAATGAGGTTTTAAAACATTTAAAATGTTACATATTTGTATAAAATTAGAAATAAAAACTATAATTTGTATAAAACTCGAATTAACCCAAAAAAATCGCCTTGGGGGTTCCCACCCCCGACATTTGGCTCCCTCTTACCATAAATCCTGGATCTGCCATTGCTCCCCCTGATTCACTTATGGCAATCATAGATTTCCATGAGTGCACTATTTTCTTTCCTCATCTTGTTCTCTCTCTCTCTCTCTCTCTCTCTCTCTCACACACACACACACACACACACACACACACACACACACAAATTATGCATGCGCGTGCGCACACATCATCTGGATGGATTTTTGTGGGCTTGAAATGAGTATTGAATTTTTCTTTCTTTGATTTTTTGTTGGCTAGTTGGAATGAGTATAGTTTTTTTTCTCTTTAAACTGTCGTGGGCTTGATGAGAAAGGAAGGTGAAGGTGAATAATTGAACGAAAAGGTAATTTTTTCTTGCATTTATTTGAATGGTTATTAGGGGCTTGAAGGAGAATTTTTGAAGAAGTTATTTTTTTTTTTGAATTTTTCATTAGATTTTTTCCACCTTTTTGTTCTCTCTCCATATTTTTATATAAAAAAACAAATATTTTTCTCCTGATTTTGCGATTTTTTTACATATTTTTGCAAAAAAAAATTCCACCCCACCAAAATTCAATATTTTTGTTATCTTTAAAAAAATAAAATCTTCAAAACTTCCATAAAGATAATTAAAAATAAAATGTTTTAAATTATTTTAATATTGCTAAATGTTTTTCATTTTCAAATATGTTAAATGTTTTTCATTTGCGTATTTAAAAAAAAAATATTATAGTATTTTCCTATTTTCCCATTATTTATTGATTTCTTTGAAAAAAAATATAATTTTCAGATTTTAAAATGTTTTTTGTATTTTTTTTAATTTTTGAGATTTTTAAAATATTTTCTCCAATTTAAAAAAAAATTAAATGCCTTATGATTCTTAAATTTTTAAATATTTTTAAAATGATTTTATTCTGTAATTTTTATTTTTATCATTTTTTATTGATTTGGACAAAAATACCCTTATGGCATAACACATGATCTGTTTTTCATCCCAAAAAATTGACGGTGTTAATGTTAATGGATTATTTAAAGTTGTTTTGAAAGTTTAGGGGGGTTAAAACTTGAAAATAAAAGTTTGAGTGGTGATGCGATAAATGGGGTAAAGTCGAGGGGGAAGCTGTAATTAACTAGTTTCATGCTGCAAATCCATGGGAACTATATATTTTCAAGAGATAACTTATGGATAATATTTGATATTATTGTACTTCTGGACAAATACTATATCGTGTTCCTCCATACAGGGGTGGCAATTCGGGTTAGTTGTGTCATTTTCGGGTCGCATTGATTTTTATTTGAGTATAAGTTTTGGATACTTTTAGATCTATACAAGCTAATTGTGTCAAGTTCGGGTTATTTCGAGTTATTACCATAAGCGGGTTATCGTGTCAAAAATTGCCAGCTCTACTTCCATAGGACGATATGAATATTTTAATATTCTAAAATCGAAGCATTATAGTACGAAGATATAACATTGCAAGACTTTTTGAGTGTGTTAATATCATAGATCGGTGTCTCGACCTATAGGTCAAGACAATAATTGATTACCCTAAGGTCTTTTATTTTTCTTTCCTTCTTTATGTATTTCACTTTTTTATTGAACTCTTCAGGAGGAAATCCTTTTAAGAATATTTGTGTAATAACACATTGACATATGTGATTATTTTGATACCATTCCTGAAACGAGTATTTACTATGGAAGTTGTATCACATCCTTTTGTGACAAGTTGAGGCCTTATAATGGTGATCCTATTTTTCTCTCGTATAAGTATAAAATGCAAATATATTCTTGTTAATAGGCACATTTGATTATTTAAGGAGAATTATAGACACTTTAGGGACTTATGTCCTCTCATAGACAATAACCTCTTCTAAGGTTCTTATAGAAGGTGGATCTTTGTGCATAACCTTTTATAGAGTGTTATGTATATCTTTTTCTAGAGCGTTATTTATACCTAATTTTATTTGTCTTTCACTTTCAGGGAGTCAAATGTTTGGGACATATTGGCCTGCTAAACTTTTAACTTGCATTTGCCACTAGTATATGACTTAGTCACTTTTCCTTTAACATTAAATGCATATAGAATTTTAATTTTCAATCACTTGATGTTGCAATATCATCACTACAAGAAAAAAAAATCATCTATGTCGTTTTGAAAATTAATGTTATGTCAAATGAAGTTTAAATGACATAAATGTTTACATTTATGGCAACTTTAATTTAATGGTTAGTTTTTATGTGAGTTATAATAAAATTACAATAAAAAAGAATTATTTATGCTACATTTGTTTAAACCTAGTTTATTTTTATCCCTCTCAAAATTTAAAATTGAGATAAGTGAAAAAAAAGAAGCTCGCTCGTTCCCCCTGTATTGGAAAATTGAGTGGAAACATCACTAGGTAAAAGACAAGAAGTGGGCTCTTCTCATTTCCTTTCCTCAGCTCTCTCACTCCCTAACTCTCATGACCTCTCTCCCATTCCTCGTTATGTATATCCCTAACACCGACGACGCTATAGATCCACGCTCCAATACTGCTTTGTGTTTTCAATCAAGTCCCAACGACGACGAAAGTTTGGGTTTATCCGTCCTCCGCCACTCAAGTACAATGTTGCTTCACTCTACATAGAAGCCTATGCATATAATAAATCAAACTACATATGGTTTATTCTACAACTTTACTAGGGTTTGCATCTATGAATTTTCTGTAATAGGTTCTGTGTTTATTTGCCGAATTTTTATTATTACTACGGTTTTTCGTAAATCAAATTGTGCGATTTGTACATGTACGCCTTAGCTTGCATTTACACTAGGGTTTTCTTGAATTTTGTTGACATTAGTAATGAATATGACTTTATTTGTATGATTTCCTTAACCATAGTGAATCTACCAACATATGTTTTATGTTTCTTGTATTGCTTTCAAAATATTCTTTCATCTTCTAGACTCTTATTATTTTATATGTAATTGTTAAGAAAATTTCTTGCTCTCTTGATCTGCTTGAAGAATTGAAAGGAACTTTGTTAAAGGAACTTGAATTTCTTATGAAATTTATATATTTAGTGATGTAGTTCTTTATTCAGTATCTTGTGTCTTTCACTCCTACTGCTGTAATTGATATGGACATTTTGTTTCTCTTTGTGTTTTAAGCATTTGTTGATAGCAAAGCCCAATTAATTATAATATCTAAATTTTTTGTTGAGCGTAATGGGTATGGGCCACTATATTTCTGAATGATTATATCTTACTTTCACCAGCAATAATTGTATCCTTTCAATGAAAAAAGGATACTAGTACAACATTCTTGAGTTAATTAAAATTTAAAGCATGTGGTAGACTTATAATTCATGAATACATATTTGACATCCACTTAATGTGTATGCATTCAAGAATATACTCTTTTATAAGTCTATATGGGTAATATAAATCATGTATTGACATACCATCATATGCTATTTTACATGTCTAAACCAAAAATTTAGATGATGCATAGGCCTACCATCATATGCACTTTAATAAGTCTAAAGTAAAATTAAGACTCTAACTGCTCACAACTTCACATGTGTGGTCTGTGTTTATAGTCCCTGTGTGTCCATTTTATGTTTTAGGGGTTGGAAGTCATAATAATAACGAAAGTTTAAGAAACACAATGTGGTCATAGTAATAATCTTACACTTCATGATTCAGTTCCCAACACAATTCTTAATTCGTAGCTCAATTGATACCAATCACGTGTTGAATCTTAAATAATCATGAACCGTAGTGAATCTCCCAATGCAATTTGATTAAATGTCATTCGATTGATAGTTGTATATATTCATGAATTAGGTATAATTATATGGGCTGAATAGGGAGTCCTAATAAGTTTAGACTTCTTATGCTTAAATTTTGACATAAGCTTTATTACTTTATTTGCTTTGAAAGTCAATTTAATAAAAAATAAGATATATTTCAATTTGAGTTAGTAATATTCAACCATCTTCATCTCTTTTACTCTTTATCCATAAATATTTATGTTATTTATTTTGAATTTATGATTATTAAAATAGATAATGTATTTATATTGTGAGTTGCTAGATAAGATAACAGTAGGACTTCACACTTTCTTTCTTTTTTGTCATGAAGACGTGGTTTATTATTAAATGAGGTAATAAAATGTCATATAACAGGCTTTACATGATAATATATAAACTTATAGATTCATGAATTATGTACAAAATATCAAATAAAGATTATCTTAATGGATTTTATAATTATATGGACTGGATAAGGAGTCCTAATAAGTTTAGACTTCTTATGCTTAAATTTTGCAATAAGTTTTATAATTTTATTTGCTTTGAAAGACAATTGAATAAAAAATAAGATATATTTTAATTTGAGTTAGTAATAAAAAAAAGATAATATATAAAATTATTTAATAAAAAATTAGATGTGTTTTCTATTTATTTATACATTATCCATTATTTTTTGTATTTTTTTTACCGAATCTTATGAATTTAATTCCCTATTCTCGATTCATAGATTTTCCATTCACCATTTGTCATTTACAGTCATTTTCATCACTCGTATTTATTTAGACAAACCTTTTTGAAAAAATACCTTTAATTACTTATCAATTTTTTTATGTTGATCAATTATTCAATTTGAAATGGTGTCTGGTATGCAAATTTATGCAATTACTACGCTGTTTTTGAGCAATTCAATCCAAAAGCTTGGACATAAAGGGGGATTTTCAACTGACTTCTGAACATTATTCTGTTATACAACTTAATCATTTAGATAACTATAGCAAATTTACCTATTTTATGCATAATTTGGTTCATCACTTTTGTTAATTGTGTGGTCCAACCCAACGTTTTGAATCCCGAGTTCATGAGACGAGTGAAAGAGATGTCAGACTAGGGGAGGGTGATGGCGATAGAGGCCAAACCCTCTATGATCTAAACGAACACGAAGGCGAGATATGATTACCTAGACTTTGTGACCTGTTTATTGATGTCATCGTCTATTTACGACATGGAGGGTATGCCTCCAATAACAACAGGATCAGGGATATGTACTAGTGCACTAGTGGCTTCAGCTCATAGCATGGGGGTGGTGCAATGGTGCAAAGGATATTCCTGTTTAACATATTTTTATTCCTTCTTAGTATATTCGTCTAGGTGGTGGCGTTATTGTCTCATTGCCTCATCTCCCTTAGGCATAGGTAGATGGTTTTGCAAGTCTTCTTGGGGAGATTCTCCGGAGAGAGGTATGACTTCTTTTTCTATTTCGCACATCATCTTATGATTTTACTCCTCTTATTAATGACTTACTTGCTTTTATTGGACTCATTCTCTTTCATACTGTTCGTTTATCGACATCCTGGCTGCAGGATATTTGAGATTGGATGGTTTTGGTATTAGATTATGTCAAGAAAATGACAAGGCTTTACATGGTGCCACCGTTCACTTATAAGGAATTCTCTGGCTTTGAAAGTGGGGGATTTATCGCTTGTCATTGAGGGAAACACATAGGTCGAGGTGCTTGAGGCAACAATTTTTTAGTTGATGGGGTTTGTAGAAAGTTTGGGTTGCATCCCGATTTATTATGGTTTTTCATCCTTTTTCTGATTTTTCTTGTACTCTTTGTACTTGAAAAATGTAAGCATGCCGACAAATATATACAAGATGCATTTTTCATCATTTTGATTTATCTTGGATTAAATGACCTAGTCTACATTCATTTTAATTACTAAGATTTTATTTATTGCAAAGATAAGTAGAAAAAATAGAAGAAATACTCGAACAAGATTTTTTTGCAAATAGTTTTTTTTTTCCCCACAAATTAGATAGGTATATGCAAAAAGGGGATAGTAAAAAATTTCTAAAAATGGGGGTTACCAATCGACATAACCCTTGGCCTGCTTATCGGCATATTGGTCAAGTTTGAATCACTTTCCTATATTTTTCTGCAATTCTTATGTACTTAGGATTACTTAGGAACAATAGTCATGATAAGAAATTGAGGATTTTTTTTATAGGTGCTTTTGGGTATAAAAAGGGGTTTGGAGGGGGATTTACATCACCACACTTCAATCTTCTCTCTTTGTAGTCTTCTTTTTTTGAAATGGTGCTTTCCATGATAGAAACATTTATGACTTATCTTGAGGATTTGGAGCCCATGTGACTCTATAATGTCAACTATAAAGTTTTTCACCTACGCCCTGCCTCCTTTTGGTGCAACCGTTCTCTAGAATGGAATCATTTAGAAGTGGCACTGAAGTTTTGGTACCCCAAAGAACATGTATTTTTCTCAGGTCTGGACAAAGTATGCCCTACTTATGAGGAGTTTTCTATGATGTTGGGCGTCAATCTAAGTGTTACGGTAACTATGCCGAACTTGTCTCATTCCCATCGGGTGTCATTAGTCGAGTTACTTAATATTTTTCCTTCAGCTGCCCGACCATTGGTGTACAAAGTAAGTATTGTTCTCTTGATGGTGTTGAACTCATTGTGCTGAAGAGACTACATTCATAACAATTTAGCTTGTGTTGTGGCCCTGAGTTGATTGCTAGGCTGCTTTTTATGATCGACGAAATAACGGCAGACCTTCGGGTGGCCACGGTAGTGTTGTGGATATCTCATTATTGTAATCTAACTAATTTTATTCTGACAGATACTTTGAATGCACTGGATGCCTGGAAAGAATGTCGGGATAATTTTTACGGGGGAGCCGTGTGATGCTATTCATGTGGCTATCGGAGAGACTGCGTCTGATGGCTCCTGCTGAGTATCTTTTGACGGGTGTTCCCAATTTTTTTTTTTTTATCTTTTTTCAGTTTTGTCCCATCTACAGAGAACTGGATGAATTATCTTATGAAGCATAGGGCCATGAATCTTCATCGGTCCATTTTATGGTGGGGCAATTTGCATCATATTCTGCAATTGGGTGATTCTCGGTATGTGTGGTTGGTGAGCCTTCACTATACCTCTTTACATATTGTATGGCGGCTTATGTGTCTAGTTAGCTGGTAGAAGATCGTTCCTCCATGTATAATTAACTTCTTTCCCATGGAGGATCTAACTGAATTATTGAGAATGATCTTGGGGCCTTATGGCAGTGTCATCGACCGTATACTTTCCCATCAGAGTCTGTCGAGGAGGCTGGGTTCATATTTAGGGACTATTTGAAGTGTCTACGGAAGAATGTGGTTATAAAGATCTGTGCCGAGGAGACTAGACAAAGGTGTCTTGTGATGTTTGACACTTTAGAGGAGGGTGTCGTGGTTTTATCCAAGCATATCAAGTTATACCGTCGCATGTAGCAAATACAAAATCATAACTAGTATTGGATTCTAGAGGACTGGAAATGATGATGAGGTGGGTCCGTCTGGTAACTGAAAGAAGGCCTTGATTATGAGGAAGGTGCTGATAATATGTGGGTTGTTGTGTAGGTTTTGAGGTGTTTGGTTTGTGAAATTTGTAAGAGTGTTAGTTGTTTTTCATTCTTATTGTTGATGTGTAAGATAATTGCCATATTTCATTTTTAATGAAAAGATGATGGTGATTTCGGAGTTTCTTATTGTGCCTTCGATGAATTTATTTTGTTTGAACTATTTATACTGATCGTTAAGGCATACATAATCCTTTTGTTCGTTTAAATGATGAGAGAGAGAATAATGTTCTCGAAGGTAGAAAAGAATAAAATTTTATGAAAGCAAAAGAACCATGCCTAAGTATCTCGTGGGGTGCTTACATACCTTTGTGGGGTTTGAAAATTATGAGTTTTTCTTTTGAAAAGGTGATTTTTGAGTGGATTAGGTCCTACGTAGTTATGAGTAAAATGGTTCATATTGATTGGATGTGCCATATCATCTCCCTCGAGGTTCGTAGGTGACACACCCCAACCCAGTTACTTATAATTAAGTTTGAAAGTCAAAGTGAGTCAAACCATAATTAATCTAACCAAACCATAATCACGAGTTTTGATTTCAGAATCATTATTGTAAATCCATATAACTGAAAACCTTTTTACAACATCAGAGTAATGATGCCCATAAAAACTTTCTTGAAGGATAAGTTAACTTAATTACATCATTTACATTTACACAAATCATAGTTTCTCCCATTCCTGGCTAACCCAACCTGACCTCCTAGATTTGGCAGTGACATCGCGTTTCCTGAAAAATGTGAACATAGGAATCATGAGCAAAATAGCCCAGTGAATGTATCACTACTAAACTACTGCATGAATTTAAATGCAATAAATCATGTCCATATACTTATGTATTAACTTATCCGGCTCATTCAAAATGAATGACCAACTTTTTCGAATCATGATTCACATATCCTGTCTAAATAGACAATTCTCCCCCATTCCTGGTCGAGGAGTAACCCCTTGTCATTAATAGACAAATCTCCCCCATTCCTGGTCGAGGAGTAACCCCTCATTTCGGTAAACCGAAATGAACAATTTCATATTGATTTTATTATGATCATACCAACAACACGATACAAATATCTCTTTCCAGTGAGTACACTCACCTTGGTTGACAACTACGTATTCAGGTTTCCTTCTGGTGGAGCTGAACTGGGTTGATTAGGCCTTACACCTGTCAATCCAACTAAATCAGTACTGGAACTCAATCATAAATATTATCCAAACATAATTATGTAACTTTCCATGGCTATACATCAACAATATAATTCCAATTAAGTCACATTCCATAAAACATAGGTAAAGGCAAACAATGATGTACATATTGATAATGTTACACACATTCAACCGTAGGAAATAACTTGTGAGGAATTTATAACCAAAGTCAAGTAAACATGAAATTATACTCCTCAATGTATATACACATGAAACATGTACTCAAAGTACCCTTTGTAAGGACAAAATACAAACATTCATTCAAGGGGTACTCAGTATGGCCTGAAATTATGGTCTTACATACTTAACCATCCTATATTCCTAAATTTTACAAATACAGGGGTCCAACCTCATCAATATTAAAACATATATGAATATACTATCCATTAAAAGTGACGGTGTAATTTTTCAAGCTTCCTAGGGCAAGTTATGACCATTTCTCTACAACACAAGAAATCTGCCCTACAAGCTCCTCTATTGTTCCTTCAACTTCCAAGAATTTTCATAATTTTTCTCCAGCATAACTTTCCATGATTTTCAACCCATTTTCAGTAAATATACTGAATCGTACAGAATTAAAGTTTCATAATTGTTTGACTTCATTTGCTATCTCAAAAGCTTGACTAAACTCAGGGCATACCGAAATGAAGTATAAAAACAGAAACCATGTACCAACTTGAAATCATCATTACGGCCTAACCACAAGGAGATAAATTCTAATTTTCAGATATTAAATGAATATATGAGTCTACTTTCATTTCCAATTGGAATTTATCAATTCCAATAATCACACAAAGAGATATGCATATTTGAATACAAGGGGTTTCAACACAAAGCAATTTTAAGGGTTTCTACACTCAACTTAACGTAAGCTTGCATCTAACCATACATATACATAAAGGGCTGAAACTTTCGTAAACTTATGATGATTTATATCATATAAATCAGTAATATGAGATAAATAACAAGAATTACAATTAGGATTACCTTCAGGGCTTTTTACGTAATTTCTACGGATTTTTCTACACTTTTTCTCCTCACTTTTCTTCCTTAACTTCTACTTTCTCTTTCCCTAAGCTTCAAAACCTTTCATGGCTGGTTTTTTCTGAAGAAATATGTTAAAGGGAGGGTTTTAAGTCGGCCAAGGCTGCCTCCCAATCCAACCAATCAATTTAAAACATTTGGTTTAATAAAAGACAAAATACCACTTAAGGGAATTGACATATTTGCCCCTTCTCGTAATTTCGACCTAACTTCTTCCTCGAGCATCCGTTTGATGCACCGTTTGTTGTGTTGAGACCCTAACTCACATGTCTACAACTATGTAGTTTTCACCTCAAGTCCATTGTAATGTTACAATGGTCAAAACTAGTCTTAAACAGGAACATTTCTATCGAAAATAACCAAATCTTGTGTTCGTACATAACTCGACATTTCATGATTTATGACAGTAGGATTAGACTAAACATAAGCACTTAATATTAGATATACTAATATCACATTATTCATATCACATAAGATAAGCATGATTTAAATATAATTTATCATAATTATATTCGGGTTGTCACAACCTCCCCCCCATAGAAAATTTCGTCCCCGAAATTTAATATAAAGGTCACTTACCAAACAAATGGGGATACTGTTTCCTCATGCTATCCTCCATTTCCCAAGTTGCTTCTTTAACTCCATGGCTCATCCACATAACTTTAACTAAGGGAATAACTTTATTTCTCAATACTTGCTCCTTACGATCAATAATTTCCATTGGTTCCTCGATGTACGATAAGTCTTCCTTCAGTTCAATTGGTTGAGTTTTCAACTCATGAGATGGATCCGCCAAATACTTACGAAGCGTCGATACGTGAAACACATCATGTAAACGGGATAAATCTGGAGGTAAAGCTAATCTATAAGCCAGGGGCACAATTCTTTCCAACACTTCAAATGGTCCAATGTATCTTGGACTTAGTTTCCCCTTTTCCCCAAATCTCATAACACCTTTCCATGGTGAAATACGCAGGAATACAAAATCTCCCTTGTGAAATTCCAATGGATGCTTCCTCTTATCTGCATAAAATTTCTGCCTGCTTTGCACTATCTTTATCCGTTCCCGAATCATTTTGATCTTTTCAGTTGTCATATCTATCAATTCAGGACCCAAAATTTTCCTTTCACCCACTTCATCCCAACACAAAGGCGTTCTACATCTCCTCCCATATAAAGCTTCATAAGGAGCCATACCAATAGTCGACTGATAACTATTATTATATGAAAATTCCATCAATGGCAAATGATCATCCCAACTACCTTTGAAGTCAAATACACAGGCTCGTAACATGTCTTCTAATATTTGAATCGTCCTTTCTGATTGCCCATCAGTTTGTGGATGAAACGCAGTGCTGAACTTCAAACTTGTGCCCATGGCATTCTGGAGACGAGGCCAAAACTTAGAAGTGAATGTTGGATCTCTATCTGATACTATTGACACTGGTGCCCCATGTAAACGAATAATCTCATCAACGTACATACGTGCATACTTGTCAACAGTGTAGGTGGTCTTAACTGGGAGAAAATGAGCTGACTTCGTCAATCGGTCTACAATCACCCAAATAGAATCATGCCCCTTTGGTGATCGGGGTAATCCTATAACAAAGTCCATCGTTATATGCTCCCACTTCCATTCCGGAATAGGCAAAGACTGCAATAATCCTGCCGGTTTCTGATGCTCCGCTTTCACTTGCTGGCATACTAAACATTTAGCTACGAACTCTGCAATCTCACGTTTCATATTGTTCCACCAGTAATATTCTTTCAAATCTCTGTACATTTTGGTACCTCCCGGATGCATAGAGTAAATTGAACTATGTGCCTCTTCTAATATATCTTTCTTTAAGGGTGGATCATTCGGTACACAAATCCTATTTTTATAACACAACGATTCATCATTCTTAATCTCAAAGTCACTCTCTCTACCATCCCGAACTTCTTGTTTCTTCTTTTCAAGGAATGGATCACTGATCTGCAAACTTCGTATGCGTTCTGCCAATAAAGGTCTCACTGTGACATGTGCTAATAATCCTCCACTTTTTGAAAACTTCAATTCAATCCCCATCAATGCCAAGTCAAGAATATTTCCAACACGAGCACATCGTATGCAACCAAGAATCCCTGATGATTTTCGACTCAAAGCATCTGCTACTACATTGGCCTTCCCAGGGTGATGATGAATGGTACAGTCATAGTCTTTAATCAGCTCTATCCAACGCCTCTGTCTCAAATTCAGTTCTTTCTGTGTAAACAAGTATTTCAAACTTTGATGATCCGTAAATATTTCACAAGTTTCTCCATACAAGTAGTGTCTCCACAACTTTAAAGCAAAAACAATGGCCGCTAGATCCAAATCATGTGTAGGGTAATTTCGTTCATGCGTCTTTAATTGTCTGGAAGCATATGCTATTACCTTCCCATTCTGCATAAGAACACATCCTAACCCCTGAAATGAAGCGTCTGTATAGATCACAAAAGACTCATTCCCACATGGAATAGTAAGTATAGGGGCTGAAACCAATCGATTCTTCAATTCTTTAAAACTTCTATCACATTCTTCATCCCATACAAACTTCACTTCTTTACGAGTCAACTTCGTCAATGGTAATGCTATTGATGAAAACCCTTTAATAAATCTGCGATAGTAGCCTGCCAATCCTAGGAAACTCCTAATTTCTGTCACATTCTTAGGACTCTCCCATTCAACAATTGCTTCCACCTTCCTTGGATCAACATATATCCCATTTCTCGAGACAACGTGCCCTAAAAACACAATTTCATTCAACCAAAACTCACACTTGCTGAATTTCGCAAATAATTTCTTCTCTCTCAAAATCTGCAATACAAGTCTCAAATGTTTCTCATGTTCCTCCATGCTACGCGAGTAAATCAACACATCGTCTATGAATACAATCACAAAGGAATCAATGAAAGGGTGGAATACCCGATTCATCAAATCCATAAAAACTGCTGGAGCATTAGTCAATCCAAATGGCATCACCAAAAACTCGTAGTGCCCATATCGAGTCCGAAAAGCTGTTTTGGAAATATCGCTATCCTTCACTTTCAGTTGGTGGTAACCCGATCTCAAATCAATCTTTGAAAATACTGTGGCCCCCTGTAATTGGTCAAACAAGTCATCGATACGAGGTAGAGGGTACTTATTCCTAATGGTCACCTTATTCAACTGCCGATAATCAATACATAGTCGCATTGTCCCATCTTTCTTTTTCACAAATAACACTGGTGCTCCCCATGGCGAAACACTAGGCCGAACGAAACCTCTGCTTATCAGATCTTGTAATTGCACTTTTAATTCTTTCAACTCCGCTGGTGCCATTCTATATGGAGCAAGAGAAATTGGACCAGTACCTGGAATTAATTCAATAGAAAACTCTACTTCCCTATCGGGTGGTAATCCTGGCAATTCCTCTGGGAAGACATCAGAAAACTCTCTAACCACTGGTATGTCTTCAACTTTATGTGCTTCCTTACTAACATCAACCACATACGCTAAATACCCTGTACAACCCTTACTCAGTAACTTTCTGCTCTTAATTGCTGAGATGAGACAAGTAGGAACAACATTCCTTTCCCCTGTAAATTGGAACTCGGGTTCACCAGCCAAATGAAATGTAACTTCTTTACGAAAACAATCAATGGAAGCATGGTATGATGATAACCAATCCATACCCAATATAATATCAAAATCTTGAATGGCCAACGGTATCAAATCAACATAGAAATCTCGTTCACCCAAACGTAAGACACAATTTTTATAAACATGCTCAACCAGAATCACACTTTCCATTGGGGTAGAAATATATAAGGCACAATTGAGAAATGAACATGGTCTACCCAAATATGAAACAATATCTAATGCTACAAATGAATGCGTAGATCCAGGATCAATGAGTGCATATAAATCTTTGTTTGCAATAGAGAGTTTACCTGTAACCACTTCAGGTGTAGCATGGGCATCTTGCAGCGTCATCGCAAACACTCTTCCTCCTTCCTTCGATCCACTTGCTTGTCCTGTACCTCTTCCCCTGGTGGCACTTCCTGGAGAGGATCCTTTATGAGGCCCCACACTACTGACTGAAACTGCTCTTGATAACATAGGGCAATTCTTTCTCAAATGACCTTTTTGGTGACAGTTGAAACATTCTATATTCAGTAACTTTGGGCAATTTCTCTTTATATGACCCGATGACCCACAAAAGAAACAAACATTATCATCTCCTTGTGCTGAAACTCCTGAAGCTCTTCCACCACTAGCCTCACCCCTTGGCAAACTACTTCCACCTCTACCCTGTTGAAATTTCTGCCCTCCAAATCTCGAATATTCTGTATCACCACCCTTTTTATAACTTGGATCGAATCTGCTTCTCTTTACACCTCGTTCTCGATTCCCTCTAGCTTCATTCACGTCCCTTTCTACTAACATGGCTTTATTCACCAAGGCTGAATAATTAACAGTCTCTAAAGCCGACAGCCTTGATTTAATAACTAACTCTAGTCCATCGAGAAATCGGCTACACATATCTTCCTCATTCCGGATAAACCTTGAAGCAAAACGAGATAAGGCTGTAAGTTTGGCTTCATATTCCCTGACTGTCATACTCCCCTGATTCAATAGGAAATATTCTTTCTCCTTTTGTTTTTGATACATCGGAGGAAAATACTTGGCATACAAGGCTTTAACAAAAGCATCCCATGAGATCACATTCCCGCCTCCTGGAGTAATCAACAAATGTTTCGTGGCATCCCACCAGTATTTAGCTTCTCCTTTCAGCATATACGTTGCCAAGGTCACTCGTTGATTTTCAGGCATCCTCATCACCCCAAAGATAAGTTCAATCTCTTTAACCCAAACTTCTGCCTCTGCGGGATCAATTGCTCCCTCGAACGATGGTGGGTTCATCTTAATAAATTTTTCATGTGAAGTACACCTTTCTTCCCGGTGTATCGCCTCCTCAGCCCTAGCCAAGGCTTGTGCCTCCAGTTGCCTGGTCTGTTGTTCTTCCACATGAGCCATAAATCTAGCTTGTTGCTCTGCCATTAGAGTCATAGCACGTGCCATTTTTTGCATATCCGTCAGTTGTTCTGGCTCGGGTTCCATATTTATCTGAACAGGTTGCTCAACCTCCGCTTCTGCTGGAATATTTGAAGCCTCATCATCTATTCCCACATTCACATTCCCTCGTTCCATTCTCTTATATCTGTAATGAATCAAAGATATAACAACATGCAGATATACATATATTTCCTAACATAATCGTTAGTATCAAATAAAATATATTTCTAACATTCACTGCCAAATCTAGACTCTTCTCACTCCAGAACCTCTAAAACCTAGGCTCTGATACCAAAAGCTGACACACCCCAACCCAGTTACTTATAATTAAGTTTGAAAGTCAAAGTGAGTCAAACCATAATTAATCTAACCAAACCATAATCACGAGTTTTGATTTCAGAATCATTATTGTAAATCCATATAACTGAAAACCTTTTTACAACATCAGAGTAATGATGCCCATAAAAACTTTCTTGAAGGATAAGTTAACTTAATTACATCATTTACATTTACACAAATCATAGTTTCTCCCATTCCTGGCTAACCCAACCTGACCTCCTAGATTTGGCAGTGACATCGCGTTTCCTGAAAAATGTGAACATAGGAATCATGAGCAAAATAGCCCAGTGAATGTATCACTACTAAACTACTGCATGAATTTAAATGCAATAAATCATGTCCATATACTTATGTATTAACTTATCCGGCTCATTCAAAATGAATGACCAACTTTTTCGAATCATGATTCACATATCCTGTCTAAATAGACAATTCTCCCCCATTCCTGGTCGAGGAGTAACCCCTTGTCATTAATAGACAAATCTCCCCCATTCCTGGTCGAGGAGTAACCCCTCATTTCGGTAAACCGAAATGAACAATTTCATATTGATTTTATTATGATCATACCAACAACACGATACAAATATCTCTTTCCAGTGAGTACACTCACCTTGGTTGACAACTACGTATTCAGGTTTCCTTCTGGTGGAGCTGAACTGGGTTGATTAGGCCTTACACCTGTCAATCCAACTAAATCAGTACTGGAACTCAATCATAAATATTATCCAAACATAATTATGTAACTTTCCATGGCTATACATCAACAATATAATTCCAATTAAGTCACATTCCATAAAACATAGGTAAAGGCAAACAATGATGTACATATTGATAATGTTACACACATTCAACCGTAGGAAATAACTTGTGAGGAATTTATAACCAAAGTCAAGTAAACATGAAATTATACTCCTCAATGTATATACACATGAAACATGTACTCAAAGTACCCTTTGTAAGGACAAAATACAAACATTCATTCAAGGGGTACTCAGTATGGCCTGAAATTATGGTCTTACATACTTAACCATCCTATATTCCTAAATTTTACAAATACAGGGGTCCAACCTCATCAATATTAAAACATATATGAATATACTATCCATTAAAAGTGACGGTGTAATTTTTCAAGCTTCCTAGGGCAAGTTATGACCATTTCTCTACAACACAAGAAATCTGCCCTACAAGCTCCTCTATTGTTCCTTCAACTTCCAAGAATTTTCATAATTTTTCTCCAGCATAACTTTCCATGATTTTCAACCCATTTTCAGTAAATATACTGAATCGTACAGAATTAAAGTTTCATAATTGTTTGACTTCATTTGCTATCTCAAAAGCTTGACTAAACTCAGGGCATACCGAAATGAAGTATAAAAACAGAAACCATGTACCAACTTGAAATCATCATTAAGGCCTAACCACAAGGAGATAAATTCTAATTTTCAGATATTAAATGAATATATGAGTCTACTTTCATTTCCAATTGGAATTTATCAATTCCAATAATCACACAAAGAGATATGCATATTTGAATACAAGGGGTTTCAACACAAAGCAATTTTAAGGGTTTCTACACTCAACTTAACGTAAGCTTGCATCTAACCATACATATACATAAAGGGCTGAAACTTTCGTAAACTTATGATGATTTATATCATATAAATCAGTAATATGAGATAAATAACAAGAATTACAATTAGGATTACCTTCAGGGCTTTTTACGTAATTTCTACGGATTTTTCTACACTTTTTCTCCTCACTTTTCTTCCTTAACTTCTACTTTCTCTTTCCCTAAGCTTCAAAACCTTTCATGGCTGGTTTTTTCTGAAGAAATATGTTAAAGGGAGGGTTTTAAGTCGGCCAAGGCTGCCTCCCAATCCAACCAATCAATTTAAAACATTTGGTTTAATAAAAGACAAAATACCACTTAAGGGAATTGACATATTTGCCCCTTCTCGTAATTTCGACCTAACTTCTTCCTCGAGCATCCGTTTGATGCACCGTTTGTTGTGTTGAGACCCTAACTCACATGTCTACAACTATGTAGTTTTCACCTCAAGTCCATTGTAATGTTACAATGGTCAAAACTAGTCTTAAACAGGAACATTTCTATCGAAAATAACCAAATCTTGTGTTCGTACATAACTCGACATTTCATGATTTATGACAGTAGGATTAGACTAAACATAAGCACTTAATATTAGATATACTAATATCACATTATTCATATCACATAAGATAAGCATGATTTAAATATAATTTATCATAATTATATTCGGGTTGTCACAGTAGGCATAACGGTTCGACTTGATAGGATTTTCATTATAATGTAGGAGCCACTCTAATTGGGTTTGAACTTTCCTCTCGGATCCCAGACAAGTTCAATAATTTCCTTAAGAATAAGATCTCCTTTTTTGAGACCGTGGGTCCTCGACTTTTTTTTATTGAATTCTCGCAATACGGTGATGGTACCCTTGTATGTGATATAGGTTCTTTATTGTCCTTTCATCTAAGAGCATATGTTCGTCTAACGTTTTTGCTTTTAAACTTCTTCTCTGACTTGACTTTCATGCATGATGAGCAGGGAGGTATTTTGAGTTAGACAAGTAGGACCACCTCCATGCCTTATATCAGAGAGTTAGGATTAACCCCATTGGGAATTATGATGGAGGTACGGTAACCCCAAAGGGCTTATGGGATCCATTCGACCCAATCTCTAAATCTTTCGATCATCTTACTGATGATGGTCTTAAGGTTTTTATTGGCAGCTTCGACATCCCCATTGATTTGAGGTCGGTAAGAGAGGATTTATGCCTCTGGATTCCATACTTATCAACTATTCCATGACCTTTGCTTCAAAATGTATCCCATTATCTGATACCAGCTTGTGGGGAACTCCATAGCGATAAATGATATTTTTCCTGATAAACTTAGCTACTTTCTTTGCATTTGATAGTGCTTATGACTCTGCTTCAATCCATTTTATGAAGTGATAAATAGATACTAAAATGAATTCATGGATGTCTTGGGAGTGACTTTCCCGATGATGCTTATGCCCTAGGTGGAGAAGGTCCAGGAGAAGTCATGTTGTACAACTTTTGAGGAGGCAAGTGCTAAAGGTTAGAAAATTATTGGCATTCGAGGCATCTTCTAATGTAAGCGACGTAGTCTTGAACCATGGTGGTCCAGTAATATTATTGAAGGATGATGTTCTTGGAAAGCATATGACTGTTCATATGGGGTCCATATTTCCTACCATGGATCTTTTGCATTGAAACTTTGACCCAAGACCCTGCTATGCAATCCCTATGGGTTCCATCTAAGTCTCTTTTGAATAATATCTTGTCGTAGATAATGTACTGATTAGAATAAAGGCAATTAATGTAAGGCACATCAAGATACTCAAAATCATCATCCATTTTAATGAAGACATTTTAAGGAAATACAACAGTGAGGACCTCATCAAAGGAGGCCTCGTTTACAATTACATCTGAAATAAGAGGAAAATCAGTTAGTTAGGGTGTATGTTAGAGGGGATGAATAAAAGGGTTTAGATTAACTTAGGCAGGCTTGATAAGGATGGCCTGCCAGTTAAGGAGTAGTGCATCAACATTAGTGAACTTTTTGGACGGGTCAGATGATTCGGCTTCTAAGTGGATCATGTAGAGATGCGACCCTAGTGTATGCAGTTCAAATGGCATATCGATGTCATTACCCTTGGGATTTTGGGTGCTTTCCACAACTTTTATTATTAAAGGCTCCATCTCATGCTCTTGGTCTTCATCTCAGGAGACTTCATCTTCAAATTAGATATTTTGCCCTAATTTTATCTTTTCCATTGTTCGAGAAATAAATAAAAAAGAGGAAGCCTTCACCCTCTTTAACAAACTTTTTGTTCAGGGAGCTCCTGATATTTTCCTTTCTCTGTCCAAGATCCTCTTTTGGTGTGGCAGGTGGAGTGCTCTAAGTTTGACCGATGATGGTTGGTAGCCTAGGCTGTAGGGAGGAAAGGCTTCCTTTAGGATTATCGACTCTAGGATTCCTTATTGGCATAGACCCAATCGCATTCCAGGCATGCAGTGAATATATTTGAACATTTGAATTATGTTGACATTTTCATGAGGGTTATGCTCTGGACACAATCGGTCCTTGAAATTATCCTCGGTTGGGATAGGAAGTGGATCGATTTTAAAGCCTGAGAGGAACATGCCATTAACCCTATTCTAAATTTCTATACTAGATTACTTATGGTAATACCATCTGAGTTACCATTATCCCCGAGAATGATGATGACATGACCACTGGTCAATAATTTTAATTTCTGCTGGAGGGAAGAAGATATACCTAGATACTGTGGAGCCAAAGGCAGCCAAGAAGTATGTTGAAGTAGGCAAATATGTCAATGAGTTGGAACTTAGTTTGAGGGAAAATAGGACCAAACTTTATTGTGAGTTTTATGGAGCCCATAACCTCTCGACAGGTATTATCATAGGCACGCACAACGAAAGAAGTTGAAGTGAGATCATTGAACTTTATCCCTAGGCAATTGAGAGTTTTGAGCAGACATGCATTGAGAGCAGGCCTGTTATCCACAAGTGCTAGTGGAATAATTTTTCCCTTAACTTTAACTGAGATATTGGGGGCATAGTTATGATCAAGATTGATATTAAGAATTTCCTATTCGAAAAAGGAGAGAATTCTTATACTCGTTAGAGATCCCACCATATGTATGGATTCTTCAAGAGTGGTAGTGGGAGGAGCTATGACTTTATTGAGGAGTTTTATCAGGGCATTTCTATGTAGTTGGGAGGACATGAAAATCCCCCCATAGAGTGATATTGGTACGAGTCCTTTTGAGCTGGTCTAGGACCATGTTTTCTTTAACTGTTATCTCCAGCATAAAAAATTCCTCAACGACTCCTTTTTCCTTGTCTGTTACTGTTGATGGAGGAACTCAATCTTTGTAGTGATGCATCAATTGGGTTATGTTATTACGAAGGCTGAAAAGAATAAAAACTCATCATCTTCATCTAACTCGGGCACAATAGATACCTTATTGATCCCTTCTAGCAATTCGTCAAAAGAAATCATTCTAAACAAAAAGGAGACTAAGTTGTCTTCTTTACCGTTTGATTTATAATCTAAATTTTCAAAATCGTACCCCATTTAGTGGCAACGATTTCATCTTTCCATGAAAAGTTTATGTTCTCTACAACCTCTATGTCCTCATCATATAAGTCTTCCCATTCAACATGGAAGTGTTGTAAGGAAGGGACTAGACACCCTTGAATTTTCAAAACAGTGAGAAGTTAGAAGATGGTACATACTTCTCGCTTATTCACAAATACATTAGACATAACTTACACAATATCATCTAAACTGATCTCTTCTATGAGTATGAACCATTCATTGGATTGTCGAGCCCAATTTTGGGCTTCCTTCCATGAAAAATGCGTTGATCGTCTTGTAGTTGATGGTCATCTCTGAGGAAAATTTTAACCCAAATTGATCTAACAGCATGGGCTGTTCCATGCGTCCCCCTTATGAATGGGTACGAATGATAATGTAGGCCCTGGTGAGGAGAGATAGAGTTTTGTCGATAGGATTCTCAGGATGTAGGAGGAAGGAAGGACAAACTTTGAGGGGTTTGGGTGAACTCGTTGATGGACTGGGTGTTTTGATGGACTTAATTATGGTGGAAGTTTCTAATTCTGGACTTTCTTATGATATAATGGAATTCACCCCAGTTTGATGTGCTGGGAGAGAGTTCAGAGTGGTATTGGGCTATGGATTAGCTGGAGGGACAATGATCCCCATGTTATAAGGTTTTGGATAACATTCTTTAGTGAAATCACTGATAGGTGATGTGCCTGGCAATTTGGTGGAAGTTTCAAAGGTCATCATGCTTGAAATTTTGAGGAAGGGGGTCCGAAAATGGTTGGGGTTCTAGGGGTTTGATAAGATTTTGTTCTAGAAGGACTAAATACACTTTTGACAAAAGGGTATGAAGTTAGGTATACTCCTTTCTGTCTGGATTAGGATAACTTTTGGGTGTCCACGAGGTAGCATGTTAGGAAATTTTATTGATGGTTAAAATTGAGGTGTTGGCCAAATTATCATACTTTCGAGGTGCGAACTTTCGATGAGCCTTTCTGAGTCCGATTTAGCTTTCTGACTTATGACTCCTTTGATTTCTACCACTGCCTCCCAAAGGGCTCTAAAATGGGAGTACTATTGACCTCCCATTAAATTTCTATTATATTTCACAAAGTTCTTCTTCACGATGCTCATATCCTCTTCCTTTGATGGTCGATTTGTCATAGTGGTAGTCTTCTCTCTCCATTTTTGTGAAACTCTTGATGATTCAGTCGAGTTTTTTTTTGAGCAGTTCCAGATCTTGATGGGTAACTTCCAGTTCTTCGTTATACTTGTACTTAGTCATGAATTCTCGGGCCACATCTTCCTAACTATGGATTCTAAATTCTTTAAGGGACAGGAACATCGGAGGGCACCTTCTTTGAGAGGCTTGTAATACCCCGTATTTTTGGCAATATTTATTTTTGGGATTAATTAATTAAATGAGAATTAATTGGAAATTAATCCGGATAAAATACTAGCGAGATGTGAGTTGGTATTTGACTATATTGAGTATATATGATGATTTACGAATATTGAATTATGAAATTGTCGTGAGATTGATATACGGCAATTTGGACATTTTATTGGGACGCGGGTGATAGTTGCGTCAGAATATAATTATTTTATTTATAAAAGTGAATTTAAATTCTATTAACCGTATGGTCGTTTTGAGTGCGCCAACGCGTCCGGAAGGGTCGAGATAGTCAGAAAACACTAGCTAGGGGTTTAGTTTGGGTCCCGGGGTATTTTTAGGCCATACCGACATCTTATAAGGGTAGTTTGGTAATATTGTATTTTTGGGATTTAATATTGACGAAAATTAGGATTTATATCTGATTTAGGAAACCAACCACTAAACCCACTACCAACCATATTGACCCATCAGACTACGGGGAGTTTTAGAATTAGGTTTTCTAAGTTCCCAAAACAAACCCTAGCCACCTTTGGAGAAGAAGGCTTGTAGAGAGAGAGAGAGAAGGAATTCTGCAGAAAAAGCTTAATCAAATCAACACCAAATTCAGAGACACTCGAGGCAAGTGGTTTAATTCTATTTAGTTCAGAGAATGTTCCTTCCATGTTAGATAAATTGAAAGATTTACATGTTCTTGGAAGTTAAATAAAGACCCACTTTAATTGGAATTAGAACTTGAATTTTGAGGACAAATTGCATGTAGAATAGTATGGAGATGATTACTCTGATGTTAATATATGTTGGAAGTAACAAAAACGGATCAAATTTGAGTAAATTGATGATTATTAATTCTAGGGTTTATGTTCTTGAAATTTGGGGAAAAAGTGTGGAGATTTGTAAATTGATTGATGTTAGGATGATTTAAACCTAGAAAACACGTTAATATATGACCTTGATATGTTTAGGGATGATTAGAGACCTTTAAACATTGTTGGGACGAATTTTGGTTGAGATTTGAGGTGTAGAAATTGGTGAAAAATGAGATAGGATTTCTGGGCTTGAATCTGGTCACTCGTTAGAAGACCTACCCAGGTCGTTCGAACGAGCTTCTAACGAGTTGACAGTTTGGGGTTCTAACGAGAGGGATGTTCGTTCGATAATCTCGTTCGAACGAGATCTCGTTAGATAGCCCAGTTCGTTCGAACGAAATCTCGTTCGAATAGCCTCGTTCGAACGAGACTTCTAACGAGCTGGCAGTTTAGGCCTTTTTGGCCTATTTTGATTTTAGGAGTCCCGTAAATTTGTTCGAGGATAGTGTATTGGTATACTTGGGACATTTGGGATATAATGAGAAGTAAATTATATAATTGTGGAACGAATCAAATAGACATTTTGAGTCGAGACGTGAGTGCCTACTACGACGTGAGAATAAATTATGGCGTGTATGAATTACGAACCGGGATTATATAAATTGTATAAATTATAAGTTAGTACGAGAAGGCGATATGTACTACAATTAAACTACGGTGATTACTAAGATGCGTGTTTACTTAGTATTGATATATGATTTGTGTGTATGACATACCTACCATACTTGCTATCACGGGAGGTTTGCGTTCGCTTAGGGCCCTCTAATCCTTGTGTTGCCCGGATTTAGACTGGTTACCTCGATGAACATAGGTCAGAGAAAGACTTATTGGGATGTTAATAAGTCCGCTGATCGTGGGAGCGTAGGTATGTGCGTGACCCATGTGATGTGACTGTGTTCGCCTCCATTATTTGTGATGTTGTTATCTGTGAACTATTCCTGAGAGATTCAGAATATGTAATCCTTATGTACGTGATGTAACGAGATGGATAGAAGAGTATGTGTGCACCGCAACTTAGTCTCGGGGTGCTTATATTGTATATTTATGTTGTGGAAAATATACACTTAATAAACTGGGAACTTTCATATGGTATTGTGTGTATAACTATGGAATAACAAAAGGGATAATCTATAATGAGTTGTATTACTTTTATGTGAGAACCTGAATTTACGTTAAGCCCCTATTGAATTGCGAGCGTTATCATGTTAATGGGAACCGAGTAATAAGGGTAGAACCTATGACAGTCTAGGTAGATATAATGTCACTTAGCTAGTGGTTTGTGTAATTTTAGATGGGTACTTACGTTAAGAGTGCACAGTTAGACGAGAGGTCAGAATTTCATGTGAGTGCACGTCCTAACATGTACTTTGCATTTAATGTTTTAAATGTTTTTAAAGCACTTGCAGGTTTTTAAAATATCTCCACATTCGGGCTCTGACCCGTTTGCTTTCAAATCTATTTTTCTTGTAAAACCATTTTTAGGTGCCCAGCCACAAGGACACCATACATAGGATACTCATTCAGGTGACGAGCTGTAGCTGTTTGTGGAAGCTACAGGGATTTGCTTTTAGACGCTTCTATCATTTGGATTCCAGATTCAGTATCTATCAGTTGTAGGGCATGTTGCCCATTTCTATTAGAGACATCTTTCCATTACAGTTTTTCAGACTTTGGCATGTATTGATTCGGTATTCAGTTTAGTTATTTCAGTTTGTGGTATTGTAGTGAGGAGTTTTCCTCCAGACCTTATTTACATTATGTGATGGTTATTCTATTTACTTCATTATGGTGAATGGTGTTATTATTCTTCATTACACTTGTTGCATGTTAATCAGATTAAAATTAAAATTTGACAACTTACTTTTTAAATACTAGGTGGTTAGTAATAATAAAATGTTTTCGACAGTGATGCTATTAACTGAGCCAACTTGGCATTTTGATTTAATTTAATAAAGGAGTAGCTACCCGGTATTTAATTAGTCGGGGTGCCATAGGTGGTATCAGAGCATCAGGTTCTAGTGTCCTTTAGGATCTGACGGCTTATTATGTTTCCGCTAAGTTTCTTTGATATAGAGCCCTATATTTTAGGACTGTTGTACTCTTTTTGTATATGCTTCGTTCTTCAGCTATTTTAAGTTTATAAACAACGAACTTATAAACTTCATTCTTATTTCAGATGCCTCCACGACGTGCACGACGAGTTCCCAGGGATGCAACGCCCGAACCCCAGCCCGCTCCAGTTCAGGGCATGATGAACGCCGCTGAGGTTGCAGCCATTGTAGCCCAAGCGGTAAATGCCGCAATTGCCGTAGTTCAGCAGGCACCACCTCAGGCGCCGGTTGCCGCGCCAGTACAAGTAAATGCATTCCCGTCTGCTTGGGAACGTGTACTTGACGCTTTTCAGAAAGCGCATCCGCCAGAGTTTGCGGGTAGCTCAGATGTGGTAGTCTCGAGCCAGTGGAGGAAGGATATACAGAGGCACTTGAGGATGTATGAGTGCACGGACGTTCAGAAGCAGGTGCTAGCTACTTTCAAGCTAGTTGGATCTGCACTGCAGTGGTGGGAGTCTATTACCATCGTGGAAGAGAGGGATACTCTCACTATTCAGGACTTTTGGGTGCGGTTCGACCGCAAGTATTTTTCGTCAGCTGTTCACACGGAAATGAGGAGGAAACTGATGAGTCTGAAGCAGGAGGATAAGACCGTGGCCGAATATGAGGCCGAGTTCACGAATCTGTTGAATATCGTTCCGGATGAGATACCGACAGAAAAGAAGAAGATTGAGAAATTCACCGACGGGTTGACATGGAGGATCCGTCAACATCTGTTAGGGAACCTTTCGTTGGCCAGTTATTCTGATGTGGTTAACGCTGCTTTGTTACACTGCCAGGATCACTGCTTTCATATGGCTGAGGGCAAGAGATCGGGAGAGTCTAGCCATCAGGGCAGGACTGGAGGACATGGTGTCGGTGGGGCACAATCTGTTCAGGGGCAGAGACAGGGTGAGCAGGGTTCCCAGCAGGGGGATCAGAAGAGGTTCAGATCAGGGAACTTCAGGCACGGACAGGGAGGTTTTCGTCAGGGCCATCAGGGTCCAAACGGCCATCAGGGCCAACAGGGGCAGAATGGGCAGCAGTTTCAGCAGGGCCAGCAGGGCCAAGGGAGAAACGGTAATGGCCACCAGGGCCGGGGACAGCAGGGGCAGCGAGGAGGGAACTTCCCAGGGAAGTGTTTTATTTGTGGCAAGACTGGCCATAAACGACAGGATTGTCCTGATAGGGGCAGGGCCCCACAGCAGCAGCAGCAGGGTGCTCGCCAGGAGCCACAGAGGCCTATGTTTCCCGCCGCTCTCCCCGCACCGCCACAGATGGCAGCATTGCCACCCATTCTAGCAGTCCCAGCTCAGCAGGGGCAGCTACAATATGGACGTGTCTATAACGTCCACCAGGCTGCAGTTCCACAGGCACCGCCCGCGATTGAGGGTACGTTTCCTATCCATGGCACTATGGGTCGGGTATTGTTTGATACGGGGGCTACACATTGTTTTATAGCTACACATTTCGCGAAATCCTTAGGGTTGTTAGCTACGGCAGAGAGCACAGTGACGTGTGTCGACTCACCATTGGGGAGTGGGTCACTTATTTTCTTTATATGCCGGGGAGTGGGGGTAGAGATTGGTGGTTTGGTATTACCTGCAGACATGTTGGTATTAGATATGCATGTTCACGATGTGATTATCGGTATGGATTGGCTCGCTGATTATAGATCCATGATTGATTGCTTAGGTGGGAGCATTATTTTTTCCATTCCGGGGCAAGAGATATTTGTAGTGGCGATGCCTCTCCCAGAGGGAGGATCGACCGCTGATTTGTATTACATAGAGGAGGATACCTCTAAGGAGGTTGTGATTCCTTTAGATTCTATCCCAGTTGTCAGGGAGTATTCAGATGTGTTTCATGAGATACCAGGCCTACCCCCCAGTCGAGAGATAGACTTTGTTATAGACCTATTACCAGGTACGAGACCTATAGCAAGCGCACCGTACCGTATGGCTCCAGCAGAGATGCGAGAGCTACGAGATCAGATAGAGCAGCTGTTAGGTCAGGGCTTTATTCGCAGGAGTACCTCACCTTGGGGCGCTCCAGTTTTGTTTGTGAAGAAGAGGGACGGTTCACTGAGATTGTGTGTGGACTACCGAGAGTTGAATAAGGTCACGATAAGGAATAAGTATCCGTTGCCTCGAATCGATGACTTATTAGACTAGTTGAGAGGAGCTTCTTTCTTCTCGAAGATTGATTTGAGATCGGGGTACCATCAGTTGCGTATCAGGGAGGAGGATGTCTCAAAGACTGCGTTCTTGTCGAGATATGGTTCTTACGAGTTTCGGGTTATGCCTTTTGGTTTGACCAACGCTCCAGCAGTGTTTATGGACTTGATGAACAGAGTGTTCAGGGATTTCCTAGATCAGTTTGTCATTGTCTTCATCGATGATATTCTGGTTTACTCCCAGACAGAGGAGGAGCACGCCGAGCATTTGAGGAAAGTTTTGCAGGCACTACGTCAGAACGAGTTGTATGCAAAATATGAGAAATGCGTGTTTTGGCTGAAGGAGGTCCAGTTTTTGGGACACATTATTTCCGACCGGGGGATATCTGTTGATCCGGGGAAGGTATCCGCGGTGAGGGAGTGGGGACAGCCCACGACACCAACGGAGATTCGTAGTTTCTTGGGTCTAGCAGGATACTACAAAAGGTTTTCAGGGTTTTTCGAAGATAGCGGGTCCTTTGACACACCTGACTCGTAAAGGTGTGCTGTTCATTTGGAGTGATGCCTGTCAGTTGGCATTTGATGAGTTAAAGGACAAGTTAACCTCAGCACCTGTGTTAGCATGGACAAGACCGGGAGTTGAGTATTTGGTTTACACCGATGCGTCTTTGCAAGGACTTGGAGGTGTATTGCAGCAGGAGAGACAGGCCACAGCTTATGCTTCCCGTAAGCTTAAGCCTCATGAGAAGAATTACCCCACGTATGATTTGGAGTTAGCGGCAGTGGTATTTGCCCTACGGATTTGGAGGCACTATCTTTTGGGGGAGAAGTTCCAACTGTTCACGGACCACAAGTCCCTACAGTACCTGTCCACGCAGAAGGAGTTGAACATGCGGCAAAGGAGGTGGCTTGAGTTTGTGAAGGACTACCAGTTCGATATCCAGTATCACCCGGGTAAGGCTAACGTGGTGGCAGACACGTTGAGCCGTAGGCCAGCAGATGAAGTGGCAGAGGTGTAGAAGGCCAAGTGGAAGGAATTGGGACACTAGGATGCAGTGGCTCGATCTTTCATGTCCATGATGACTGTTACACCGCAGATTGTCACGAAGGTAGTACGGGCACAGGCTAATGACTCGTTCTGTCAGGAGCAGATAGTTCGATTACTAGCAGAGGGATCCGAGTCCTATACCGTTAGCTTAGACGGGGGATTACGCTTCAATGGGAGATTGGTGGTTCTGGAAGGGGAGGAATTGCGACACGATGTGATGGCAGAGTCGCACGGCTCACGGTTCGCGGTACATCCCGGAGGGGACAAAATGTACCAAGACATGAGACGCCAGTATTGGTGGAGCGGTATGAAGAGAGATATTGCTGAGTTTGTTTCGAAATGCGCCACTTGCCAGCTAGTAAAAGTGGATCACCAGAAACCGACAGTACTTCTACAGCCGTTGGAGGTCCCGATGTGGTGTGGGAGAGCATATCCATGGATTTTATCACGGGGTTGCCTACGTCGCAGAGGGGTCACGACTCCGTTTGGGTAATTGTGGACAGATTGTCCAAAGTCGCTCACTTTTTACCCGTAAGGACTGACTACACTACGGGACAGTATGCCCAGCTCTTCATTTCAGAGATTGTGAGACTTCACGGTGTGCCCCTAAATATCGTGTCTGACAGAGACAAGATATTTGTTTCGCGGTTTTGGGAGAGTTTCCAGGAGGCCATGGGCACGGAATTGCGGTTGAGTACGGCTTATCATCCGCAGACCGATGGGCAGACCGAGCGCATAAATCAGATGTTAGAGGACATGCTACGCATGTGCATTATTGACTTTGGGGGTGGATGGGAGCAGTACCTTCCACTGGTGGAGTTTGCTTACAACAACTCCTATCATTTCACTATTGGCATGGCTCCGTTTGAGGCGTTGTACGGTAGACCTTGTCGTTCCCCAGCATGTTGGTTAGAAGTGGGGGACAACAAACTACTTGGGCCGGAAGTGATTCAGGATACTTCGGCAAGGATTGAGTTAATTCGGAGTCGCATTCGAGTAGCTCAAGACAGGCAGAAGAGCTATGCTGATGCGAAGAGGTTCTTCAGAGAGTTCCAAGTAGGGGACCAGGTTTTGCTCAGAGTATCTCCTACGAAGGGGATTATGCGTTTCGGGAAGAAAGGGAAGTTGGCACCGAGATATGTGGGGCCATTTCCTATTATTGAGCGGATTGGACCGGTTGCGTATAGGCTTGGATTACCGGAACATTTGCATCGGATTCACGATGTGTTTCTTATTTCCTCGCTAAGGAAATATCTTAGAGACAATTTGGCTCATTCTCATATTGCTTTGGAGGACATCGATCTCCAACCCGATAGCTCCTACGAGGAGGGGCCGATTGCTACTTTGGACCGAAGTGAGCGGAAACTGCGGTCAAAGATAGTCCCATTAGTGCGTGTTCATTGGAGACATCATAATGTCGAGGAGTCCACATGGGAGCGCGAGGATGAGATGCGCGAATGTTATCCAGAGTTGTTCTTACCAGGTACTTTCTAGTTCCGAATTTCGGGACGAAATTCTGTTATTAGGGGGGAAGTATGTAATACCCCGTATTTTTGGCAATATTTATTTTTGGGATTAATTAATTAAATGAGAATTAATTGGGAATTAATACGGATAAAATACTAGCGAGATGTGAGTTGGTATTTGACTATATTGAGTATATATGATGATTTACGAATATTGAATTATGAAATTGTCGTGAGATTGATATACGACAATTTGGACATTTTATTGGGACGCGGGTGATAGTTGCGTCAGAATATAATTATTTTATTTATAAAAGTGAATTTAAATTCTATTAACCGTATGGTCGTTTTGAGTGCGCCAACGCGTCCGGAAGGGTCGAGATAGTCAGAAAACACTAGCCGGGTGTTTAGTTTGGGTCCCGGGGTATTTTTAGGCCATACCGGCATCTTATAAGGGTAGTTTGGTAATATTGTATTTTTGGTATTTAATAATGACGAAAATTAGGATTTATATCTGATTTAGGAAACCAACCACTAAACCCACTACCAACTATATTGACCCATAAGACTACGGGGAGTTTTAGAATTAGGTTTTCTAAGTTCCCAAAACAAACCCTAGCCACCTTTGGAGAAGAAGGCTTGTAGAGAGAGATAGAGAAGGAATTCTGCAGAAAAAGCTTCATCAAATCAACACCAAATTCAGAGACACTCGAGGCAAGTGGTTTAATTATATTTAGTTCAGAGAATGTTCCTTCCATGTTAGATAAATTGAAAGATTTACATGTTCTTGGAAGTTAAATAAAGACCCACTTTAATTGGAATTAGAACTTGAATTTTGAGGACAAATTGCATGTAGAATAGTATGGAGATGATTACTCTGATGTTAATATATGTTGGAAGTAACAAAAACGGATCAAATTCGAGTAAATTGATGATTATTAATTCTAGGGTTTATATTCTTTAAATTTGGGGAAAAAGTGTGGAGATTTGTAAATTGATTGATGTTAGGATGATTTAAACCTAGAAAACACGTTAATATATGACCTTGATATGTTTAGGGATGATTAGAGACCTTTAAACATTGTTGGGACGAATTTTGGTTGAGATTTGAGGTGTAAAAATTGGTGAAAAATGAGATAGGATTTCTGGGCTTGAATCTGGTCACTCGTTAGAAGACCTACCCAGGTCGTTCGAACGAGCTTCTAACGAGTTGACAGTTTGGGGTTCTAACGAGAGGGATGTTCGTTCGATAATCTCGTTCGAACGAGATCTCGTTAGATAGCCCAGTTCGTTCGAACGAAATCTCGTTCGAACAGCCTCGTTCGAACGAGACTTCTAACGAGCTGGCAGTTTAGGCCTTTTTGGCCTGTTTTGATTTTGGGAGTCCCGTAAATTTGTTCGAGGATAGTGTATTGGTATACTTGGGACATTTGGGATATAATGAGAAGTAAATTATATAATTGTGGAACGAATCAAATAGACATTTTGAGTCGAGACGTGAGTGCCTACTACGACGTGAGAATAAATTATGGCGTGTATGAATTACGAATCGGGATTATATAAATTGTATAAATTATAAGTTAGTACGAGAAGGCGATATGTACTACAATTAAACTACGGTGATTACTAAGATGCGTGTTTACTTAGTATTGATATATGATTTGTGTGTATGACATACCTACCATACTTGCTATCACGGGAGGTTTGCGTTCGCTTAGGGCCCTCTAATCCTTGTGTTGCCCGGATTTAGACTGGTTACCTCGATGAACATAGGTCAGAGAAAGACTTATTGGGATGTTAATAAGTCCGCTGATCGTGGGAGCGTAGGTATGTGCGTGACCCATGTGATGTGACTGTGTTCGCCTCCATTATTTGTGATGTTGTTATCTGTGAACTATTCCTGAGAGATTCGGAATATGTAATCCTTATGTACGTGATGTACCGGGATGGATAGCAGAGTATGTGTGCACCGCAGCTTAGTCTCGGGGTGCTTATATTGTATATTTATGTTGTGGAAAATATACACTTAATAAACTGGGAACTTTCATATGGTATTGTGTGTATAACTATGGAATAACATAAAGGATGATCTATAATGAGTTGTATTACTTTTACGTGAGAACCTGAATTTACTTTAAGCCCCTATTTAATTGCGAGCGTTATCATGTTAATGGGAACCGAGTAATAAGGGTAGAACCTATGACAGTCTAGGTAGATATAATGTCACTTAGCTAGTGGTTTGTGTCATTTTAGATGGGTACTTACGTTAGGAGTGCACAGTTAGACGAGAGGTCAGAATTTCATGTGAGTGCACGTCCTAACATGTATTTTGCATTTAATGTTTTAAATGTTTTTAAAGCACTTGCAGGTTTTTAAAATATCTCCACATTCGGGATCTGACCCGTTTGCTTTCAAATCTATTTTTCTTGTAAAACCATTTTTAGGTGCCCAGCCACAAGGACACCATGCATAGGATACTCATTCAGGTGACGAGCTGTAGCTGTTTGTGGAAGCTACAGGGGTTTGCTTTTAGACGCTTCTATCATTTGGATTCCAGATTCAGTATCTATCAGTTGTAGGGCATGTTGCCCATTTCTATTAGAGACATCTTTCCATTACAATTTTTAAGACTTTGGCATGTATTGATTCGGAGTTTAGTTATTTCAGTTTGTGGTATTGTAGTGAGGAGTTTTCCTCTAGACTTTATTTACATTATGTGATGGTTATTCTATTTACTTCATTATGGTGAATGGTGTTATTATTCTTCATTACACTTGTTGCATGTTAATCAGATTTAAATTAAAATTTGACAACTTACTTTTTAAATACTAGGTGGTTAGTAATAATAAAATGTTTTCGACAGTGATGCTATTAACTGAGCCAACTTGGCATTTTGATTTAATTTAATAAAGGAGTAGCTACCCGGTATTTAATTAGTCGGGGTGTCACAAGGCTATTAGAACATCTGATCTATTATTTCTTTTGACACTTCGAGGAGAGTCATGGTGCGATGGTAACTATGTAGGTGAACAACTGGAGGTTTGCTAGCTCCGAACTTCTCGATGTCCGGTATGTTGAACTTCTCTAGTAGTTGGGATATAGGATAGGGATACGTGTGGTAGTAATCCATATTTTCCCTGAGATTTTAACTTGGTCGAACCTTTTAGACAACAATCAGAGGTCTTCTTTGACATTATTCAACTCTTATTCTTTAAAATCAACTGGCACTGGAAGATTACTTCCTAGCTAGGTAAGATTCGGCATTAGCATCTGAGCTGGTGGCAGCCCATTGGTCGATGAGGAAATTGAGACTTGTTGATACTCTTCCGGAGCCCACAATGATTCTGGAGATTACTGACCCATAGCACGGGGAAAATGGATTTTGAGCTCGAGCTCCTTAGGACTTTGAATCTGGTGTCGTTGCATTTTCTAAACTTCTTCCTGAATATTATCGATCTCATCACTGAGATGAGTAAGAACTGCCATCAGACCTGGCTGATCATTTATAGTCTATTCAGTGTTCTCTATGAATAATTATCGGAGCGATTTCTTAATTTTTTTAGAAGCATCAGAGGAAGTAGTGGAGCTTGTGGCTTAATGGAAGATTTGAGCCAATAGGGAGCCGACCACGAGCATGCGATCACAACTGAGGGGAAATAATTATTTTTATGTTTATTTGAATGAAAAAGGAATGTTTTTGGTATATACGTTTTTCTCTTTTACTTTGGCAAAGGTGAGAAAAATATTTTTGGTATTTTTGAAAAGGAGGAAAAGGAAAATCCTCACCATAGTTATTATTATTAGGTTCCACTTGCATTATGTTGCCCCTGGTGCAAGTGAAATGCCGAACATGAATCGAGTATGGGAAAAATATAAGGTATGCGATGCAAGGCACGATTTGACTTGTTTCCAGACTCATGGATAGTGTCTAGTTTTAAAAGCGAGAAAAATAGCATGAAAATTCAAGTGGTAAGGCGACCCAAAATTTTGGCATAGTTTTGCATTGAAATCGACAGGCTAGGTATAAGTGTCATAGGACAGACGCCTATATGAGGTTTATGAATTTATGGGTTAATGGAAAGGTTTACCCCTTTGGCATGACTTCCACAATATACATCTTGCTTATAAGTAAAATCATTCATCGATATGTGTGGAAAAGCCATTTGATATACTAAGTGTACGTGAATTACCTTACAATATACCTCATGGATATGGTACATGTGAGAGAAATTGATATGATCGACATACGTGAATAATTTCCTTACTATATAACTCCCGTCCTGCGTTCAGTCACGTGGTACAATACAGGGGAACCATTCGATATACGTCGAAGGTACTAAGCTAATAGAAGGTTGAATCATATCGCTTATGTTACCGCGCCCCGCATGACTGTCACCCATCACGAAGTGACCCCCTAGTATGGGATAAAATTTTGGTCAACATTGAAATACTCAAGTGACGTAGTTTACAAGAATGCATGAGTCTTAATTAGCATTTTATGGATATTTTTATACATGCTAAGCGAGAGAAATACTACCGCTATGAGGGAGAACATAAAATATACAAGTAACATCGGGAGTAAAACTTGAGAATATGTACATAAAACATTGTGCTTATACAAAGCACGGTGATATATATAAAATGTGAGATATGTGAGTCTACATAAAAATATATGCAAACTGAGTGGAATAGGAGCATGTGCTGTTGAATAAAATATGTGGATACCATCAATAGAGAGAAATATGGAAGTGTGTGATAGTGAGACTAAGCATAGATATATAGAAGTGGTGTGTGAAACATGTGGGTGAGCGTGATGCTATATATAAGTGAAAAGAATGTAAGAGTGTGTGCTTGTGAGACTAAGTATGGATATCTACGAGTGATGTGGATAACGTGCTAGCATGAGTAAGTGGAGTGAAATATGGCGATTAAATACATGTGAGTAGAGAGTGAAGCATGTGGTGGGAAGTTGGTATATACATGTGATGAGAAAAGAAAATAGTATTTAGAAGGATATAAACATCTTGATCTGAACAAGGCATATATACATGTAAGCATGAGATTAAGAAGAATATACAAAGGGAGGCATATGTATGCATGCAGAAAAATAGAGAGAAATGAGAGAAAAGTAAATAACTTACTTGAAATAGAGTATAGTCCTCTAAAAAATAAGTCCCCACCAGGGTTGCCACTGTGGCCATTCGAGGATTCTCCGACGCAGGTTAGCCTCAAAAAGGAGAGAGAAAATAAGAAAGTCTCTATTCGCATGTGTGGGGATTCGAGGATAGGAATCCTCTTTCCGTCATTCGCACGATCTTCACGGGTTGCCATAGATATAAATAGTACATTGTCAAAGGGTAGCGAAATATAATGAATGGAGTCGCCAACCTATTTTTCTCAAAACAGATAAAAGAATGTAGCCGTCCCTCAATGAACGAAATCAAAAAATAAATTGATGCATACGAAACTAAATGAGCCGAGGGTCCGGGGACTAAGTCACGGAGTGGGAAGGTGTTAGGCACAGATTTTGACCATTTGATCTCTCATAGGCTATAATAATGTTCTATTTCTCCAAGATATGACTCATGTGTATAATGGGTGTGATGTGAAAAATAGGTGAGAAAGAGAAATCATCATAATCACGTCATGGGAAGGATGAAGATGAGTCATTCTAAGGAGTACACTAAAATTTTTTTTTAGAAAATATGATGTTAGTGCCCACCGAATCACAATTCACTATGAGAAAGTGAACGTGCATGTTCAATGGAAACATTAATACGTAGGCATTTACATATGCACAATTCTATTAAATACGAGATGTGAACAAAGATAGCACAGGGAGTAAAATAGGACTTGAATATCGATAATGACTCGAGACGCTTAAGTAGCCATAATAGGCATCAAAGTCTGCGTAGTTCGACATATCACAAGGATGGGGTTTAACTTATAAACCCAAATTTAGGACTCCTTTTTAATTGTTTTGGAAAGATGTGCTCAAGTGTAAAAGTGTGAAGAGAGTGGGGAAATACAACTTTTGGATTGTATAAGCAAAACCTCTTTTTGTCATTTTTAATTTTATGAAAAATATATTATGTGAATACTAGTAATTGAAAAAATGATATTAGTTGATGTGAGATAATGGAGTAAGAATAAAAGATATCAAAAATGGATGAAAAGTAAATAAACCACACTAATTAATTGAATTAGAAAAGAGTGAGAGTAGACACCTTAGAAGGTTTTGCTATTGATTTTTGAAGAAGAGTACGTTGATTTTATGGTGGCATGATGATGGTGAAATGGGGATGAGGTAAGTGATAAAAGGTGGTATGGAAGTGAGGTAAGAAAGTTGAAAGGAACGTTGGAAACTTGGATTTTTTGGAGTGACGACGAACTAATTTCATGGAAGGAATGTATTGATTGCCGAAAAAGGGAGGTCCTTGGAAATAAGGTCACGACTTCTTTAAATAGTAAAAATTAGGGTTCAGGGGACTGCAAATCAACATAGGAACTGGCTTGTCTATCGACATACCACTAACTTGCTGGTGAAGGAAAGTACACCCCTGTCTATAGGCAAGGGATCTGGGTGGCCTGTAGGCAGTCCGAAAGGAAAGTTTTTGGTAAAATGGGCACAAAATGCAAACCGTAAGTCCAAATCACGTACAACTGGGACCGTTGGAATGGGTATTTAAATCCCTACAAAAATCTATCACGTTAATCCCGAGTTCGAGAGTTGACTAAAGTCAAATAGAACTCAGAAGCACCCAATAACCTCTAGCCCGGGTTCTTGGAGTAAAACGATAAGTACGCCGGAGCCGTGAGGTCGATTTGTGCATGTTATGAACCGTTAGAAAGGGTATTCAGAGACCTATGAAAATGAAATGATCTTTATCAAAGTTTGGAGTAAAAAGGAAAGTACGCGCCAACCGTGAGGCCCGATTTACGCTAGGTATGGACCGTTGGAAAAGGTGTTCAGAGCCATCTGAAGGTGAAATGATCTTCAATTAGATTGTATAGTTGACCAAAGTTAAATAGGGCTCGAGAGCGCCCGATGACCTCTAGATTAAGGTTTAGAAAAGAACCTATGGTCTTGTGGTGGGAGGAGAAGTGTTAGGGACCTAAAGAGGCATTTGGAGGGTAATAGGATGGGGTGTTTACACCACCCTTTATCTCATAGTAACGTCTTTCTATTAAGCTACTTGATTGAGGGTGAGGATTTGGTATGCATTAGAATTTTCTATTTTGAATGATTACCATTCCAATTAGAAATGGGACTATGCTTGATATGACATGGCTCTATAGAGCTTTCGTAAAAAATAATTTAATCTTGAAATATTTGAAGTGTTCAACTTCTTGATTTGGTTGACGGTTGAACTCCTATGATTATATGGTCAACATGTTCTAAAGAATCCAACTATAGATTTAGCACACAACCATATTTAAAACATTGGACTTCTGACAAAAAAATTATCGCCCATCTTGTCAACTAAAAAAAATATAACGTGTTGTAAAATAAAGGGGGATATAGAGATAATTTAAAGTAAAGGAGTTTCTTCATTTCATTGATATATAAATACTCAAGGGGTATCACCCCTATTTATAGTAAAAAATAAGATAACCCTACAAGCCCCTTAATAACACGGTTTAAATACTGAAAATTGGAATTTTCAAATGTAAAACATTCAATCACAAAAGAAAATCGATTTTATATATTTTTGAAAATATAAAAAGATTTTATTTTGGGGTCAATTTTTTTTTTTAAAACACAAAAAATATTTTTGATTTTTATGTCTTGAGTTTACACTTATGACATGGCATATTGGTGTGCTTGGACCCCCTCCATTCCATGTTTTCATGTGGCTAGGACATTTGGTCATGATTTTGGATGCTTAGATTGATCTCAACTATTTGCCTAATGGGGTTGTTTCGAACTTGACTTGCATTTTGATTCGACTATGCATATGCCATCGTACAGATGCACGAGATTATTTGAATGTTTGACAACTCATGAACATTTGAGTTTGGTGAGATGTTATCCTTTCAATCATGTCATCTACGCACATATTAGCTTAGGGAGAGTTGTGCATGTAAGAACCGTTGCCTGTTTGAATTTGTTTATTATTAAAAAAAATATGAGTGTAAAGGGTTGTAAGAGGCATGTGAACTCGTTGTGGAAGCCACCGTTTAAGAGAGCCCAGGAAAAAAATATATGGCGTTAAAAAGATCATATGTTTGGCAAAAATGGGGCTAATACGAGATCTCTTAAAAAGAGAAAATAGATCTTCAAATGAAAAAATGTATTATCATTTACGTTTTAGGGAGTTTAGTTGAAGATCAATGGGTTTTCACAATGAGTCCTAGGTTAAAAAAGTCACTTCATGACACTATTATTTGGTAGAATCGTTAAAATTCTAGATTTGTGTGCACGATATTTGTTTAGTTCATTAAGTTCAAAGTTTAATTGTCACATAAGTCTAAAACGTAGTATGATAATATTTAGATGTCAATTAGAGTTTTTTGAACGTATCTTTGTGTTTACATTATGATTCATTTATATTAGTTACACCCATTCATTCCATTCAATGTTTAGGCACATTGATACTATGTTATTATGTAACACATAATTGTTTTTTTGTCTATTTTGTTACTGTTTTCGTACCGTTAGGGGCTTATATCAGATATTCATATTTTCGGGATGTTTAAACACTGTGTCTAGGTTGGAATAGGGATTTTGTGTAGTTTTTAGAATGAATTCCTCAGTCATTTGAACGACTTCTCCACGTCATTCATAGTATGGATCTAACTAGCTTTGCGAGAGATACAGTCAATGTACGATGACAGGTCGTTAGTTGGTATTTAGATAGGTCCTTTCAAATGTGCTTCTCATGAGGGTCTACTGTTTCTGGTCATTAGTAGCGAGATTTTTTATGGTTTGAATGACATTCATATGTCGTTTGAACTACCGAATTTGTTTTAGAAAATTATTTTTCACTCATTTTCAGTACCTGCTTGATAAATATACCTCTTTTATACTCATTTGGTACTTCTGGGTTGTTTGAGGATAGTTTATATGTAGTTGACTTTGATTAGTCATGCTTAATTCTAATACTGCATTGTTGGATAAGATTTTTTTAGTCACATCATTTGATATTGGTGATTATTTCATGTGACTGTTTACTAGCTATGATTTGACATATTTTGATTCTTATTCGCTAGTTACTCATGTTTATCTAGATATTCTTCATATGTTATACACAGTCTAGATATGATTTTCTTTGTTTATTTGTCCCACTAGTTGTCTATTCTAGGCAAAAAGGGGGAGAGATAGATATGTGATGTAAGGGGAGATTTGCGATTTGTTGATATTTGTATTTTGAGATTTGATTTCACTATTTATATATGATTTGTTCCACCATACTTCACTTGGTATTTGTTTGTTTTGTGTGTAGCGATTATTCAGAGATTTGAGATTTTGCGACTACACCACATTCAAACATATCATGCCTATCGGTCCTACATATACTAGTCCGTGTCCAGTAATTTTATACTTCTGGGTTTATGTGATGGGATTTATGTATCATTCGTCTTGACGGCCTGACTTAGGATTTCACTATTTCGGTTTTGTCCCAGAATTGCCAAAGGAGGAGATTTATAAGGACAAATTTCCAAATAGTGTCAATTTGGATGGATTAGAATTATTTCGGACAAAAACCACTTTGATTCATATGATAGATTTTACTTGTCACGATTCCCATTGAGCCTATGACGTTGTGTTGAAGACATAGCAGTCAAACTTCAAAGATAGATCGTGCCGCAGTTTTGGTGCACATTTTATGTCTTCAAATTCATATGGATTTCTGATATTCTCTCAGGTATGAATGCATAATGGTTTATGAATTCTCAATTTTTTATGGATGTTATTTTATTGAAAACCGTTTTAAAATAGTTTTAAATTTTGTTTTTTATGAGTTAATTCGAGTTTAGAGTCTATGAAATTTTCCCTGCACTTTACATGGTTCAAACGACCTAACAGCTCACTCAAACGACATGCTGTTGTCGTTCAAATGAGGTGGTCTTCTCGTTCTAACGAGGTGGCCATTTTGTTTAAACGACTACTTGCTTTCGTTCAAACGATGCGCCTGAAAAAAAATTGTGTTTTATTATTTTAGGCGTCCTTGACTTAGAAAAAGGGGTGTGCAGAACTGAATAGAACGAAATACGTTTTCTCCAAAAAGTTTCCAAAGGTTTCCAAAGCATAAACAACCACTATTGTTTTCAAGATCTGAGTTTACATATACCATATGCCATAAAGGTCTTGTGTTTTCACCACTATTTTTGTTCATCCTTATTGAACAATTGGTTTCATATGGTGGACTCTGTACTTGCTAATTGACGATTGATGTTGCCATAATGGTGGATACTGAGGTACGCATGGACTCCTACATTGCATTGTGTAAGAGAGATTTAAGAGAATAATAATCATCAAGGCTCGTGGGGATCGAATCGTTGAGTAAGACGGTATTCTTCCTTTATAATTTTCATATCATAGTGATTGTCTAGCCTGGGCCGTCCAAGTTTTTTTCCCCTTAGTGGTTTCCTCATACATCAACGTGTTCTGTGAACCTTCTTTACTTTATCTTCTTAATCTCACTAGATGAATGTTTAGGGTTAAGAAGATAAGATTGGATTAATAGAAAATTGGTTCACAAAATTAGTGCATAATAAAATTGGGAAAAGTTTTGAAAAAATTGTTTTTTCCTGAAGCACATACACAAAAGGACCCCTACATATCAGATACATTTGCATAAAACTCATCAAAAGTCTCAGATTCTAGTATGGTAATAACTTCAAACTGTGTGGTGAGATCTTGTAGCTTAGAAACTTTCATAGCATTGGTACCCTCATCAGTTGGAGTTTATCCCATGCTTCCTTAGATGTGGTACACATCATAATATGAAGAAACTCATCGGGAATGACGACACCAGAAATTACACTTAAGCCATGGGAATTAAATTTACTCCATTTAAAATCATCATCAGTCCCGTCAGTAACAGGTGTAAGACTTATGACATCGTCATTAGTCACAACGGGTGGTATCCACCCTCTTTCACAAACAAAAAGTGTGGAACTTTAAGAATAGGTATAAAAATTCATTTTCTCCAAAATTTCTTAAAAATAAGACAACAAAAGTACTTTATATAGAGAAACACAATTTTCGAGGCGGTAGACTTCTTCAAACAAAAATAGGACTTCGTTCGAACGAAAACCATAGTTTCATTCTAACGAGGTATAATGTTCAAATGAAAGGCTTTGCTCGTTCGAACGAGCTTCCAACGAGATTACTTCTATAAAAAATACCACACATTATAAGATCTTTAGAAGTTTGTTCTAATGACTTAAGCACTTCGTTCCAACGAAAATGCAACTTCGTTTGAACGACTTATAGAATTCGTTCTAATGAGATTCTAGCCTCGTTCTAATAAGGTGGGATTTTCATTCTAATGAACTCATAATTAAAAAATATTTTATTTAAAATTCTTTTATTAAAATGCCTCGTTTTAAAATTAAACATCCTAGAATAAATTTGATTAAGTAAAATAAAAAACCTACAACCATATACCTCCATATTGTGTCGTGACGGTTTCAATAGCTTGAACTTCGAAGAATTGCTTGGTCACTAACATGTCTTTAAAGATTGTGCAAGCATATGAGGATGTAATGTTAGGTTTGTGAGGGGATACACCAAATTATATAATATATGAGAAATTATAAAATCTTACTCTTATAATATTGGTAGTTGTCTTAGTAATTATCCGTTGGAATATTAGTACTAATAGAATTAGGTCTAATTATCCTATGACTAAATGTAATCTTCATTATTGAAAACAACTTATTATTGCTAATTAAATATTAAACATTTATTTCAGATTCAATAAATTGCAGTCTTAGTTTATTTTTAATTTTATTCTTGGTGCTACATCATTTTGGTATTTGAGCACAAACTCCAATCCCAGTGTGTTTATAATGCATCATTATTCATCATATTTCTCTACCGCCATTGCCAATAATTAGCCACTGATGCATCCTAACCCTACCACTGGGCATAGTGGCTCTAATCTATCAACTAAATCACTTCTCCAAGATTTGAGCAGTTATCAGAAAAGAGAAAACTACAAGAACTAATTAGTTAGACTAAAACTCAATAATCAATACTCATCATTTTTAAAACGTTGTCCTTCAATAACGAAGGTTACAATTATTTATAGGCCAAAAATCCTATTAAGATAACTACGAATACATATCCTAACAGTTTCTAATTTAATCACTTACAAAATAATTATCCACGTATAAATATAAGTAAATATGAACATGATAAATTCATATTTATCCTAAATTTGTATCCTTTTGTTATGGATAAGAGAAATTATGTTTATTGTCAATCATTTAGTCTAGCTAAGAGAGGTTTTATCATGGCGTAAGAGGAGAAAACATAACAAGGAAGCCAACTACTGTAAGAAAGAACTTCACCAAACACCTCACAAGGAGATGCAATTTAGATTAAGTCTAATTTCCATAAATAATGAATGTGAATCAAAATATTCAAAAACAAAATATATTGAGCATAAATAAGTGGAGTCATTCTTAATTAACACTCACGAAACCATATATGTACAGTCTTTGGTCAGATTATTATGCTTTACAAAACCACCTAAATTAAAAAAAGGTCACGAAATAAATTTGAAACAATTAGACCAAGCAGCTTGTGTGCAACTGCTGAAAAAGTATAAAACTTCCTAATTACTTTAGCATAATGGGAACTATAAAAAATAAACACATATGACTGTTGAGGGGAAGATATAGATGATGCCTTTTTTTTACAGGAACTACAAATATCTTGGTTAATGATGTAGTAGTCATACTCCTAAATTAGTATCCTTTTTGTATTAGTTTATTTTTCTACAGAGATAATATATATATGGGCAGCTCAACAAGTTTTAGTGCTAAAAATAAGGTATAATCCACAAACAAGAAGCCACTAATGCAAATAAAAAGTCTTACACGGATTAATGGATTATTATTTTAAGTTCTTTGAATAATTATCAAAAGCGCTTCTACATTTTATGGTCATAATACTTGTCAAGAAGGTGCTGGGTATACACTCCAAATGTAGTGCTTCCATTGCAACGATAGTCATAAAGTACACCTCTGTGCAACAAAAATTCAAAACCTAAAAACTTGACACAAGTTAAGCTTCTATATAACCACTAACAAAAAAAAAACAAATTGAAAAGTATCGAGACATGAGTTTACTTATCATAGTGCGAGTACAACCCATATGAGGTGTATATATTTATTATGTTTGAAAGCGAGCCTCAAAATCGAGTTTTAGAATGTATTGTAACTCCATTTTCTTTCTTCATTTCAAATAGGTGACTCTCAAATATAAAGTAGGTATTGCTCCATGTTAAGCATAGCATCTTGTGGTTCAAAATACATACCTTGTGATGAATCTACACCTCCTCTGGAAAATTGAGATTTTGATCCCTGGATATTGAGGAATGCAAGGGAAAATTACACAAGCATTAGATGATTATCTTAGTAAAAACTAAAATTGGAATTTGGTATAGTATGGATGCTAATCAACTGGTCAACTAAGAAAAGAGACTCAAATTCATCAAAATTAACATAAGATATGAAGGACTATTATAGTAGTCTTAGTTAAGATGTATACATATAGATACGTATATGTATACATCTGAACTAATATAGAAGTAACATCAACTTTAGTTAAAATGTAACTGCTATGTTAGTTTAGATATTACTATCATATTCATCTTAACTAATAAATGAATAGAGCATCCTTAGTTACTTATACAAAGTATAACATCATTAGTTAAGATATTAATGTTATATTAGTTAAGATGAACTAATTTGTGAATATACCATCCTTACTTAACACATTATTTAACTTAACTAGGGGTGTTCGCGGTACGGTTCGGTTCAGTTTTAAGGTTTTTTTTGGACCGGACCGACTTGGTCGGTCCTCTAAAAAAATGGACCGAGACCGGACCGATAATGTCGGTTCGATTTTTTATAGGGTCGGTCCGGTCTAACCCGTCGGTCCTAACATTAATGAATTACATCATTTATAATAATACAAATATACCCGAGTCTATTTTTTCCAAACATTAAAAACTAAAAATATAAATATTTGCAATTAAAACAACCCTACTATTGGATTAAACTGTAATTTAAACTAATCAAATATTGAAATATATACTTTTACTATTTATTTATCTTATATATATACATATATATGTAAAAATATATTATTTTATATTACAGTCGGTCCGGGTCGGTCCTAACAGGTTTTTTTAAACTGTAAACCGTGGACCGGACCGACTAGGTCGGTCCGCCAAAAAAATAAATCGAGACCGGACCGATTAAGAAAAGAGATCTAAAAAAAGGGTCGGTTCGGCTCTGTTAGGTTCGGTCCGTCGATCCAGTCGGTTTTTTAAACACCCCTAACCTTAACTAAGATCTGAAGGATATTTATATTATTACTATGGAATGATAGACTTAAGTTAAGGTTGATCAATGAATAAGGTTTCCATGTAGGTTGATCGACGTTTCATCATTTTTTAACATGTAATGAAAGATCCCGTGTTTCCTCTCATATGAATATCCATGAACAGAGTTTACAAGACAAAATTTCAAATTTCTCACTTGTTAATATAAAAGAACAAAACTTGATTAGGCAACTGGATATACAGAAATTTCCATATGATGCTAAATATTTTATGCCTAGATTAGGGGACCGTGTTGAGAATAATACTCCATAAAGTGTCAGTTGAGAAAGTCATTTACTGAAGCACCAATATCTCCATATGTTATGGGAGAAAGCCAAAATCCCCATTCTAACCTATCAGATAAAAAGCCTTTAAAGAAGAGAAGATTATTAAATTTTGTTAATATTGAAATGCTTAATTCGCTTCGTATAATTATTTTACTTGTATTCACTAATGGCCTCACGTTTGGGAATTATGAAACCCCTAAATGAAAACACCAGTAATAAGGAGACGAGAGCACAAGATGCGGCGACATATAGATTCCGGAACATAGAAGCAATTAAGCAAAGGATAATATTGATACTTATTGAAGAACGAAAATAAGGAGCATTTGCTTGAATATCTGTACAGGCATATAAATTGTCAATACCTTGAAAAGAAGAAAACCATTTTTTTCTCATGACAAAATCATGTAGTGTCATATTGGGTTCCTTTCAAGTATTAGTCATTCCCAACCCGACTTGTTTTACAAACTCGACCTCTTTAATTTTCATGTCATGCTAGGATTGACACGCATAACAACATTAGAATATGATTTCTTTCTCAACCAAGCATACAAAAACAATTAAAATGTGAACATATCAAAACTATTGTGATTTATTCTCAGATGCGATTATAGGTATTACCTTGATTGGAAAAACATGTATGAGACCAAATATCTCAGATTGACCAACTCTATGAGTAATGTCCTTATAACATTGATCCAAAAGCCTCAATAATCTGAAAGAATACATAGCAATCCCAAAGAGAACATATCAACTATACAAAACCATACATTCACTTTAGACAAAATATATAATATAGTTCCGAAGGATAACTTCACCATGATGAATAGAAATTATCACTATCAAAGTACTCAAAAGGAGCTGTGATAAGTTATAAATGATTATTTGGAAGTGAATTTGTTTCTTTATCACTCGATATGTTTTTTTTTATTCAAGTCAATAAATTTTGAGTATTAATGTTCCTTAGAAAGTCCTTCAAGTTAGCACTAAACTCAAAGAACAAAAAAACATGGGGATAGGGAAACAAAATCAAGGATGGAGAAGGATTAAGTTCGAAGAAATTAGACAATGGAAAATCTAAACAAGATCCAAGTAACTCAAATACGCAAGAAATATATGTTGAGAGCATTAATATATAGCTTGAGCCTAGAGAAGGCGGGACCTCCACCTCACCCTCCATCACCTACCCCACCACCCTCTTCCCAGTTGCCAGACCTACCCGAACTCATGCACTAGAAACCTCCGCATCTGAACATGCATACCCATAATCCCTGAAGCCCTCAAGGACAAACTCCAAGGGTAGAATGTCACTTGTTTACCAAATAAAGTTCAGTCATCTACAAAGTGAATTTTTTTTTAGGAAAACTACATAAATGATGGAAATCAAAGCCTAACCTGGTCGCTCATCAAGGTGTTCAACATCGCCCACACGTCTTTAAAAAACAAGGACTAGTTTGATTTCCTATTTGACTTACACAACTTATACATCCTTGAGAAGTTCCCCATCGCGCTCGCCTTCAGGGATATCAATCTAACGTTGTGATCAATAACCTCATAGAACCACGTCTATAGAAAATAATACATATTGTCAAAAAGAATAAAAAAGGGCAGGACAAAGAAGAAAATAAGAAAAAACTGTATTTAAAGATTACCTCAATAAGATACGCGGGTCCCATATAAGTTTGTCGACAACATCGAGTGATTAAGAAAAGCATAATGGTACGCCAACATAAATCTCCCCCAGTTATAGAGAAGAATCTATAAGATGATCCTCAAGTTAGGAAGAAACCACAAGTGGATGACATCACCACCATAATCCCTCCCAGCAAAAAAATATAAATAGACTAGCTGCCTGCCTCACTTAACGCCTACCAGTCTCCTTGATTTGCCTAGATAATAAGGTGTACTTAAGCATCAATATCCAAACATAATTCCCAGAAAGATACACCCAATATCTCATTGGGTAGCCCGAACCGCAACCTTAGATACATGCAAAGTCCATTTTACCATAATCTAGTGACCCTTTCACTTCAGCCTAATCAACCGATGAATATCCAAGGGCGTAACTATCATATCGTCTATAACCAATTGGAATGTATGGGTGTTGTTCCACTATCTCTCGCCTAGAGCACATAATGCTACTATAAAATGCGACATCTCATCCAAATCCCAGGTATAGGGAAAAATCCAGTAACCTCCACCATCAACTCTACCGCCTGAGGGAGATTATCCCACACTTTTTTCGTCCCCGTCGAGCCACGAGAACGAATAGTTGAGGATGAGATATACACAACACATAATCCAAAGTCCCTTTAGCATATCAAGTGTCAAATATATGGAAAACAAAATGATAGTGAAAAATTGAACAATCACATAGCCATTCGGGTTCTTCACCTCACATAACTATTATTTATCATCTCTCAAAATATAATCTATCATCAAGGAAAGGATAAAAACTATTAAAGGTATTCTCGCTCCCCAATAGCAGCGCCTCAATATTACGCCATTCTAAGCAGGCCCAGTCATTAGTAGCCATCCAAGCATTATCCATTCCACTTTATATAAGTACTTTCGAAGAAATACGCTCAAAAAATAATTGCCAGAGAGAGAATGAAAATATTCACTTGAATGAAGGTGTCAAAAAATGAAGAGGCCGACCCCTTTTTTTTTATAAGGATCTAGAAGGTATGCCAATCGACAGTCCCCTAGTCATGCCTATCGGTAGTATCCTTTCATATCCTTCGAGAAGCCTAGGAGTCCTCACCCTATGCCAATAGGCACCCCTACTACTATGCCTATCATAAGTTCCTTCAAAATTTTATCATGAAACTCTAGGGAAAAACTAAAAAAATTACCCAGAAAATTCACAAAAATTCTGGAAAGGTCCCCATAGGATTGAATATACAATCCTTGAGAAAATTAATTAAATAAAGCATGAAATCACTCGTAGAACCCTTATCAGAGTACTCCCAACACTCACAATACTAGCATCCTCCCTCGCAGAGTCAGAATTGGAGAAAGTCCACCGTTATCAACTCTTTAGGTCCGTAGAATTGATGTAGGTCTGTAGAATCGACCTCGACCCTATGAATCGATCACTCTCAAATCTTTAGGTTCACAGAATTGATATAGGTTCGTAAAAACAACCTTGACCCTTTTAATCAGTTATTCTTAACGCTTTAAGGCAACAAAATTAACCTAGGTCCGCATAATCGACCTTAACCCTCTTAATAGGTCACTCTTAATTCTTTATGTCCTTAATATTGACAAAGGTTTGCAGAATCGATCTCGACCCTCTGAATTGGTAACCTCAAATATTTAGGTTTGCAGAATCGACCTTTACCCTCTGAATCTATCATCTCAACTCTTTAGGTTGTTTTAATTGACCCAGGTCCACAAAATCAACCTCGACGCTCTGAATCGGTCACCTTTAACTTGTTAAGTTTGCAAAATTGACCAAGTTTTGTAGACTAGACATCAACCCTCTGAATAAGTCACATCGAATCTTTAGGGCTAAAAAATTGACCTCAACCCTCTGAATCTGTCACCTCAACTCTTTAGGTTCATAGATTTGACCTAGGTCCACATAATTGGCCCCAAACTTTTGAATTGATTGATTTCACCATCTCAAATCTCCAGTAGAATCCTTGACCCTCCAAAAGTCTTAAACACTGATGAGGTGTTAATATTTTGGTAACCTCCATTTGTTTTAAGCTCGCCCGTCAAGGGGCTATATAAACACCCCATCTAAATACCCTTTGAATACCTATTAGGTCCCTAACACTTATCCTCCCACCTTAAGAGCCTAAGTCCTTTTCCAAACCATGATCTAGAGGCCACCGAGCAATCCTGATCCCCGTTTGACATTGATCAACTCTCCAACTCGAGCAAAGCTCAAAATAACTTCATAAGGCTCCGAATAACCTTTTTAGTGGTACATACCATGCACAAATTGGCCTCATAGTTCGTGCGTGCTATGTTTTTTACTCCAAAGCTTGATTAAGTGTCCATCGGGTTCTCCTGAGCCCCATTTGACTTTGGTAACTCTATAAATCAAGAGAATCTCATTACGCTTTCATATATCTCTGAATTCCCTTTTCCAACTATCCATAGCGTGTGTGAATCGGCATCACGGTTCATGGATACTTATTTTTTTATATCAAGAACCCCCGTCTAGAGGCCATCGGACGCTTTCAAGCCCTGTTTGACTTTAGTCAACTATCAAACCCAGGAGTGGTTCAATAGATTCTCATAGGGCTTTGAATATTATTTCCAATGGTCCCGTTTGTGCAATACTTGGACTTAGGATTTGCAATTTATGCCCATTTTTATAAAAAAATATCCTTTCGAACTACCTATTGGCACCCGAGCCCCCCTGCCTATAGGCAGGAGTGTAATTTGCTTCACCAATAAGATAGGGGTATGTTGACAGGTAGGCCCGGCCCTATGCCGATTGATGATGCTAAGAAATCACAATTTAAATTTGTATAAACATCTCAAGCTCAAACAAAGCCCAACAATGGAGATATGCAAACATATATGAAAAAAGAGGGTGAGGTGAGAAAATGAGGAAGAATATTGGTATGTAAGTGGTTCAACCTTTTGGCCTACTTTACTATCCAAAGATGTGAGGTCTTCACTACAAAATGAGGATCTAATGACCTTGGTTGTACAACATTCAATCTCTCTCTCTTTATTGTAAATTAAACAAAGTTTGGCTAGGGTTTACACTTTTTGAATCCTTTCCACTGGGGAAGGAGATGCGTATATATAGTGTCGGGGGTGCGCATTGTACCCCCAAGCATGTAAGAAGCATGTGCATGGTGAAACTTCCAATACGGTATGGACACTTGTCCCTAGAATAAGTATGTAATGATGATGCAATATCCCCTCACGTGCTCCTGTGATATTATTATTATTGTCTCCCCACGTGGATTGGTCATGCTGGAAACCTGCATCAAATGTGAGATATATGTTGTTCAGAGAGGTCTCGACCTAGTCGAGGCTAATATATCTGATGTCTTATTGAGCAAATAATGAGTAAGACCGGTGTCACACTCCACCTACTTCTGGCGTCGGCCGCCACCAAAACTAAGCCGGGAGTGAACTAAATAAAATACCATTCTTAGCATGAGACATATATGAGACATAAATAAACCAGTCCATAGGAAACATAATTGAATTAATCTCAAATGATCATAAACAACTAAGCGATAAAAGATCCATCACATGCTAACTCCAAAAGAAATCCATACTCCAATAATGATATAAATCAATCCAACTGAAAACTTAAAACAACTTTGGAACCAAAGAGGCCCAATAACTCCAAAATAGTCTCATAAATAAAACGACTGAATGTAAAGAGAAAATCCAACTACTAAAGCAATAACATAAATCCTGCTGCACCTCCAAAAGATCTCCAATGAATCCTATGCAGCAACTCCCAAAAATCCTGAAAAAGATTAGTCAACACATGTGTCGGAGCCAAAGCCCCGAGCATGTAAACCGGCTACTCTCCTCAAATAGGATCCTTGAACCCAAATAATGGTGCTATATATATCGACTATAACAATAGAATCTTTTAATTACGAGATTAATAATCACCATAATAAATTCACAATTGCCCGTAAGATTTTCATAAAAGACACACCAATGATTTCAATTAACCCACCTTCCCAAAATGTTAAATTTAATTAATTTAATTGTGAAGAATATTACCAATACCCGTCCCCTTGTCAAGTCCGCCGTCTGATCCGTTTTTATCCTGCGATCCTCGCGATATGATAAGGTTCCACACACGCACCTGCCCCCTTGTCAAGTCCGCCGTCTGGTCCGTTTTTATCCTGCGACCCTCGCGATATGACAAGGTTGCACACACGACACGACATAACTCGTCCTCTGACCCGTTCAAACTGTCGGCCCTAGACACATTATGTCACCAATAAATTTTTAATATCCGTTTTAGTCCTGCGATATTAAATTCCACATTCCTTATTTTCGTTAATCACATTAATTTTCCCCACCCTTAAAAGCGATGTGAAAATCCTCAAAGTAACCTTTAGTGCCAACTAAGGGTTCCCAAAACACAATATCGTCCTATCCTAAGCAAAGAATGATTACAAAATTTCACTCCACCTAGATATCAATCCTAGGCTATCACAGCAAAGGTATAATATAGAAAATCATCCCCCACCCCAAATTATATAACCCGCATAGACTTACACTAACTAGTCCCATACCTAATTAGCATAAATCGTAATTAAGGTCCACTTACTAGTCCCATACCTAACAAGTGTACTATAACAAGGGTGAAAACCAATTATCTACCATACCCAACCTTTTCGAAATATTAACACATTTCCATAAAGTAACACAATTCCAAATTATAACAACATTCAAAAGAACACTAAATTCCCATTTAAATAATTTAATTTAAAAAGTGGAAATCAAAGACACCTAAATATTATGATTTTCGGAATAATCGCTACATGCAAGTCCTATCATGATCCTTATTTTCCCACACAAGAAATTAAATTAAACTAGGGTTTTCACATGAAATATCAAATTTTTTTTTTAAAAGGGCTCCTCTACATGCACATGGCCATAACAAAATCGACTACACCGACACAACCCAAAGAATACACAGTTATAAGTGTTCGGTATCATTAATTTTTTTTTATGTAAAACAGCCCCGGAATTTATCTCTTCAATCTTTATATTCATATCTTATTTTAGAAAACATGAGTTTAATGGAGGCTACAATTAAGACACATAACACTAAAGGAAAAGAATAGGGTCAACATGCCTGGGATTAGTTCGACAGAAAAATTTGATTACGTGAATGTGTTCCTCTCGAAAAATGGTTCAAAATCCCCTCTTGAACCGACCCGGGACAGATTCACCTTGGCCTTCAAAACTGAGCTTGAAAAGTTATTTTAATGGTGGCTAGGGTTTTGAGGTAGAAGAAGATGGAGAAAATAGAGTTTTCTGCTCTTAGGGTTTTCACAAATGAGTGTTTAAAAATCTAGCCCCGTCCCTTTAATTATATATAAGAGAAAGAGTTTTAAAGTAAGTCAAATTCGTCCAAAAATGGATTGCAGCGCACGTTTTCTGAAGGCATCGATCGATCGATGCCCAGGAGTCGATCGATCGATCACCCCGGAAAACTGACAGTTTTTCTTAAAAATGCCATAAGGCAAAATATATAAAAATATCATATAAAATCCGTTTTAACTCCGATTTCAATTCCGCTTGAAGTTCTATTCTTCTAAAATCATAACCAATATATTTAGCCAATAAAAAATATTAAATTCAAAAATTTATTTTTCTCAAAAATTCCAATTAATTTAATAAAAATTTAGTTAATAAAAACACGGGGTGTTACAACTGGAGTGTGGTCTCAGTTGCCTGTGTGGTGCCAAGCCGAGAGGAGAGTGATGATGGACTAATAGGCCAACAGTTAGGACTAGGTCTGTAAGACCGCTGTGAGGCCGAGATTGATGGACATATGATGAGATAGCTGGTAGGTTTTGGCCCATCATATTGGTAGGACGCTGAGACTGTTGTCAAAGGGTCACTGTAGAGGACCCTTTACTGTCTCTCCTGGGGAATGACAATGATCGTCCTGGATAAGATGAGGCTATCTGAGAGACGAGGCTACACTTGGGTATATCAATAACCCATAACCCTTATTCTTCAATGAGAGTAGAAGGTTGAGGGGTAAAACCATCTGAAAGAAGATGTTGATGGGACGTACTTGATTGAGGGTTGAGCTGTACTTTCACTATCAGATCTGAAAGGTTAAAAAAGAGCACTTGAGTGGACACTTGGCAGTCATCCTGTGGGTTAGCGTGTGGCCCAAGAGTGATGGATGTAGGCCTGTTATAGGAAGTTGTGTCATACTGATGACTTTATGGGAAATTATGCATAATCATTAAACATATTTATATGGTTTAAAAAAATTTATGATTCTTTTTCACCCTTATTTTGGTGCTCAAACTCTCTGTCTCTCTAGAAAATCCATCCTCCTTCTATCTCTCATCCGTTCAATTATTTTTTTTTTCCACTTTCAAGGCTTTTCTTTGTTCCTCTGGTTTCATCCTCCACTCAGGTAACCTTCCACCCTCTTTTTCCTTAACATTTCAAGTGTTTTAGCCATTTTCACCTACTGTAGCCTTTTTTGACGAGTTCTAAGATTTTTTGGCAGCCTTGGGTGGAGGTTTTAGGGCCTGTTTTAGGAGGTTCATTGGTTGTTTAGAGATTAGGTTAATAGTTTAGGAATTTCTAGGATTTTTTCTACCTTCCCCGCCCTCTGTGTGAGTCATTAGAGTTGTTGCGGTCGTCTTCTCAGGCGAGTTCTAATTATGTGATCTTGAGTGTTCTTGGTGTTCTTCAGTGAAAATGATTCATATTCCACCATTTGATATTTTGGTCAACTTAAGTCAAATCATTTGAATGTTTAAGACCTTATACAAACTCATTGACCAATTTCCCCATCTTGAGGGTTATATTCTTAGGGAAATACGAAAGTGTGAGGCAGAGGTCGAGGCTTAGAGAAGTGTTGGGGTCGACCTTATACGCCCCATTTTCTTGTTCCCTTGCCTGTCGTCTGTCCTTCAATCATTGAGATCGGTGTTGATTTCATGAGTGTAAGCTCATCTCAGAGTGGAAGCTCGTCCTCATCTTCAGAGGGTAGTAGCCCCTCTGCTTTCAGGGTATCTAGGGAGGCTGACTCCTATGAAGAAGCTATCAGAGTCCCTCCCTCTCATATGGCAAATTCAGGGGTTGTCGAGTCTGTTTATCACGACCAGGTTACTGAGGCTTTGGTCCCTGAGGGGTCGAGAGTTACTGTTGCCCAACCCCCTCTAAAAATGGTAGTTCCTATCTTATCCATGACTGAGGGGGAGTTTCAGAGTAGGTTTTCTAGTGAAGTATCGTCCGTAGAGATCATCGACTCTGAAGATGAGGCCGAGGAAACACTAGATATGTCTTATGCTCAAAAGTTTAAGAGCACTGTCAGAGACATTGACCTTCTGTACTGGGGCATTATAGGAGATTGCTTTCGATATCAACATGGGGATTATTCAGGAGGACGAGAGAGAATTTGTTAGTCGATCGGGTGAGATTGTTGTTTACGAACAAATGTTTAAGGTCGACTTCCACCTTTTCATCCATCTAACTGTGCGAACGAAACCTAATAGTCTGGGTCTAGCCCCAGCCCAGCTTTCTCCTAACACATAGAGGATTTTTCTTGGCTTTATATCTCTCTGAAAGTTATGTTTTGACTATGACCTTCCAGTTAGTGTGTTTAAGGTCTGTTATACTATAGCTTGCACCAAGGCCTAACTTGGCTACTACCACCTCGTAGCCAGGGCGTCCACTAAAAAGGTCATCCACATTAACTAAACATCCAACCATCATTGGAAGACCCATTATTTTTCATTTATGGTGCATGGGAGTTCCCTTCTGATGTCGCGTGCTCTGCCTTAGAGTCGAGGGTCCCATAAAAATGGGCAAAAAGCATCAATATCTTCCAAACTTTCCCCTAGCATAAGCGTAGACGATTGGGATAGGGTTAAACAGATTCAAGAACAAGGGGAAGATGGTGGGCTCATGTAATTTGAGAATCTCACGACCCTTAAAGTCCTGGCAGAGTTAGGATTGGGCGTTGACTCCTTTACTAAAATGCGTAAGTCTTTTCTCTGAATTATAGTGTCATTTTTAATTGATCTTTACTGTTGGACTTATACATATTTGATGTTGAACTGTGGTGTCATCTTTAATTGATCTTCACTGACATTAATCCCTTCTAAATTTTTGCAAATCTGTCAAACAACACACCAGAATCTATCTGGAAGATGGCCACCCCAAACATCTCTACCATGATGAACAAGTTTGGGAATAAATTGACTCCTCCAGCCTCAACGAAGAAAACCATATGTCAGCGGCCCCAACAATGCCGAGGCTTCTAAAAAGAGGAAATAGATGGTAGACAATACCATAGTCCATCGTCCTCGAAATAAGAACATAAAGAATGCCTCGTCCAAAGGTGGATCAGACAGGGTGACCCCAATATTGTCTGATGTTGCTTTGGCAAATCATTTTGAGCAGCTGAACCTCAGCAACGAGACTTTGATTAGTTATGCCAAGCGATCAAGGGATGATTCTACATTGATGATGTCTGAGGTTGTTAGGCTCTTACTTGAGGTGATGGATGCTCCTTGTCTAATCCAGTTTGGCCTCCATAAGGCCACTTAGGTAATTATTTTAAATTTACCATTTTGAAGTGTTGTCTCGTACTAACCCTTTTCCCTTGTTATTTTTACAGTCCCTTCTTATTATCGCATGCCTTGGTGAGTGGGTCAAGAAGAAACTTCCCTTGATCCAAAAGGGTAAGGATGCTGAGAAGATTGAGAGAAATTTAAGGGCTGAGCTAGATTCTAAGGACGCGGACCACCAAAAGGTTGTGGTTGCGATCTAGCAGAAGAACATCGATGCAATGAACAAGCTGAAGAAGGATCATAATTATTCCCTTAAAGATTTTTCCAACAAGAGACAAGTCGACATTGATGGTGCGGTAAAGGAGGCTTTGGATGAGGTGAAGAAGTAAGTTATGGCAGAGTTCAAGGTCTCCGATGAATTTATGGGGTATGCCTTTCAATACCTCGAGAGGGGGGTAAAGACGACTTGCTGTTGGGCCATTCTTAAACTCCCTGAGGTTGGTACATTGGCATCCTAAGACTTTGAGGCCCTTGATCTCTCTGATCCTATACTCGACAGTGCTCTGGACAAGGTGAAAGTTGTTGTGGTTTCCCTTGCAGAGACAATTGAGAAAGTCGGGGCTAAGACTATCGAGTAAGAGGGTGTGGAGAAGACTAAGGGTGCCGCTAATAATGATGGAGCTGACACTCAACATGTTATGGAAAAGGTCATCAACACCCGGATAAAGGTCTTCCAGAGGAGATGACTCGATCTTCTTTTTTATTATAATTATTGGGCGACCGTTTGTTACCTAATTTCCCCTTCCACTTGTATAAGTTTTTGTTCATTGAACAATTTTTTAACAACATTCGATGATCTGTATCATCATCCTCAACTTATGTCTGTGCTATTTTAATAATATGATGAACTACCTTTCTTGAATGAGAATTCTCTTCTTTGTCAGATCTGATGTATCATTATTTTCTTCTCATCTCACATTTGCTTTGTAATAATGCATCTACGTTGATAGGGATAACCAATAAATTATTTTTGTGTAACCATAAATGATTTTTCATTCCATGTCCCCTCTCGTCATTTTTAGAGGTGTATGGACGAGTCTCGTCTCTTCATACACCAATAATGGTTTTGAATTAAAGACCACCAAACTAATGACGTTAATACCAAGTCCTATCTTATCCAAGCCGAGAGAGAACCAAATTAATGATTTTGAATTAGAGACCACCAAACTAATGATGTTAATCTACAGTCCTCTCTCATTCGAGCCAAGAGAGATAACTAAATTAATGATTTAGAATTAGAGACCACCAAATTGATGATGTTAATCTTAAGTCCTCTCTCGTTAGTTTTGGATGTGTATGGAAGAGTTTCATCTCTTCATACACTCTCGTCTTCACCGAGGGAGAGACTAAATTTAAGGCCACCAAGTCAATGATGTTTGAAAAACCATAATAAAATGATTTTATATAGATTTTTTGTGTTTTCACCACCTAAGAGGTGTTGTTATACAATCCCCTCCTCTCGGCATTATTAAGAGTTCATGAATGAGACGAGTCTCCCATGAATTCTCCTATCACCGAGAGTGAAGCAAGACTAATTCACTATATGAATGATGTTATTTAGATTAGAATAACTCAAACAATGCATTGGATAATTGGATAAAAAGAAATGAGGAAACATTTGTGCTTTTTTCATTCATTACTTTTGAAGGTATTCAAAATACAAAGAAGATGAAATATAAAAGGGGATAAGGCATAAACTGTATACAAGTCTATTTATAATATTTCTTCAAGTTGTCTGTATTCCATGGTTTGGAGAAAGGTTCTCCCCCTAAGTTTTCTAGTCGATATGTCCCCGAGATTATCTCTTCAGTGACCCTGTATGGGTCGTGCCAATTCGGGTTCAGCTTGTTTGGCTTCTGCCAAACCATCTTTAAAACTAGCCCCTGCAGCTATCAGCCTTGTTTTCACCCTCTTGTTATAGAACTTGGTCGTCCCTTGCTGACATGCCTCTTGTCTAACCTCGGGTTCATCCCTTCTTTCCTCAATTAAATATAGGTCCAACCTCCTTTCTTCATTGTTAGTCTTTTGGTTGTAAGTTCCTCTGACCCATAAGCCAGCATGATGGGTGTCTCCCCTGTAGGTATCCTTTTTGTCGTCCTGTAAGCCCTTGGGACTCCATGAAACTCATCTGTTCACAGTCCCTTAGTATTTTTTAACTTTTTTCTTGATCCCATATAAAATTGTCCTATTATTTACCGTACTTTGGTTGTTGGCTTGGGGTGGGCCTCACGTTGAGTAAACTGCTTAATGCCAACTTTTTCACAGTAGGCCTCTAGGGACTTTTTCACGTTGAGTATACTGCTTTCATTATTTGAGATCTATGTGTTAGGTAGACCATATCTACAGATGATATTCCTCTAAATGAACTTGAAGGTATTCATCTATGTTATGGAAATGATGGCCTCAATCTCCACTCATTTTGAAAAGTAGTCAATTGCCACAATTAGGTATTTGTAGTTACATACATCTTTGGGTAAAGGTCCTACCAGATCAATTCTCCATAATGCAAATGGCCACGGGGTTATGATGGATGACAACGAATGATGAGGCTGATGGGGGATGCAAGCATACCTCTTGCATTTGTCACATTTCTTGACGTGGTCGGGTGCGTCTTTGCCAAGGGTCGGCCATCAGTAGACTTGCATTATAATTCTCTTTGCTAAAGATCCTCCCCCAATGTGGATTAAGCATGACCCCTTATGCACATCTCGCAAGACATATTCCACCTCAGTGGGGTGGATATATCATAACAAGGGGAGTAAAAAAACCTTTTTTTATATAGGACGTCTCCTACAATGGTGAACTTCCCCGCTCTATATCTCAACTTTTTTCTATCGTCCTTCGCTTTTGGGAGCTCTCCATCTATGATATATCTGATGAGGGGGTTCATCCATGATGCTCTGAGGTTTAAATTCAAGTAAAATTCAAGCCTATTAGCGTCTCCATCAATGCTTGACTTGTAGAGCATCTCAATCGCGACAGTCCTCCTGATTTATGTTTTGGTAGTAGATGATTACCTTTCTAATGCATCGACTCAGTCATTCTCCAATCGAGGGACTCTCTTGACCTTCACTTCTTGGAAGCTGCTCAAAAAATTCTTTACCCTTGCTAGGTACGTGGAGATTGTCTCATCTTTGGCTTAATAGATCCCCATAATCTTATTTACCACCAGCTGATAGTCACTATGTACTATCATATGGCCAACATTGAACACCTTGGCTAAAGACAGGCCAACTACTAAAGCTTCATACTCAGATTCATTATTTGAGGCTTTAAAACTAAATCTCAATGCATATTCAATATTGGTCTAGTCTGGAGCCGACAATATGAACCCTGCTCCACTGCCTCTTTCACAAGAGGAGCCATTCACAAATAAACTCCAGACTGGACAGTCATTTGGGAAAGGACCTTCATCAACTGTCCTATTTCTAAACAAATATCTTTTTCAATAGGGTCGGCCATGGCACCATCAGCTATGGACGGACCCACTATTATCTTCTCAGATAATATTACAACTTCATCTTCTTTAATATCGGCCTCGGCCCAGGTGAACTCAGCTACAAAGTCAGCTAATGCCTGTCATTTGATTGTAGTCCTTGGTTGATCAATCATGTCAAACTCCCCTAACTTAATTTATCAAGCCATCAACTAACTAAATTTCTCAGTTTTATGGATGACTTATCTCAAAGGAGTGTCAGTGATCACCTCCATAGTATAAGCTTGAAAATCGGGCTTCATTTTTTGGGAGGCATGGATCAAAGTATATGCCAACGTTTCCATCATTGGATATTTAAGTTCGGCCTTTTACAGAGCCTTGTTATTGAAGTAAAAAAGTTTTTGAACCCCTTCATCATCTCTGATAATGGTAGCACTTATGGCTGATTCTGGCACTACTAAATATAGAAAAAACTTCTCCCCCTGTATGGGTCGAGACAGGAGAATTGGAGTACCTAGATAATCTTTAAGTTCTTGAAAATATTTCTCACACTCTTCATACCACTCAAATGTTTTTCTCAAGAGTTTAGAGAAGGGTGAACACTTAGATGTGGCCCTGGAAATGAATATGTTGAGAGCAGTGACCTTTTTTGTTAACCTCTACACATCTTTTATCATCTTTAGCGTCTTCATCTCTAGCAACGCCTTGACTTTCTCTGAATTCGCCTCAATCACTCTTTAATTGAATATGAATCCGATGAATTTTCCTGCACCCACACCAAATACACACTTGGAAGGATTTAATTTCATCTTGTACAAATCCATTTTGTTGAACATTCTCTCAAGGTCGGCCGTATAATCCTCATCCTTGAGTCTCTTCGTCAGTATGTCATCTACATAGACCTTCATAGTTTTGCCGATCTGATCTTCGAATATTTTTTTAACCAACCTCTATAGGTTGCCCAACATTATTAAGGACGAAAGGCATAGCCTTATAGCAATAGGTTCCTTTGTCAGTGATAAATGAAGTTTTTTTACGTCAACTTAGTCCATAAAGATCTGGTTGTATCCTGAGTATGCATCCATAAAACTCATTAACTCATGTCCAACTGTGGCATCAACCATCTGATCTATACGAGGCAAAGGAAAGTTGTATTTAGGGCAGTCTTAGTTAAGATCATTGAAATTAATACACATTCTGCACTTTTTGTTGGCCTTTGGGACTATTATAACGTTGGATAACCACTCTAGGTACTGTACCGCCTTGATGAATTCAATCGATTGGAGTTTCTTGACTTTTTCTTGGATTACCCCATACTTCTCTCTTGTGTAGGTTATTTTTCTCTATTTCACAGGCTTCACCTTCTCACTAATATTCATCTTGTGGCAGATGACCTTTTGATCTATTCCTGGAACGTCTTTATGGCTACACATGAAGACACTTTACCTCATCCTTAATGGCCCTATTAACTTTTCCTTCACCTCATTTTTTAATGATGAATCGATTTGGACGAGTTTTTTTTACTCGTCCTCATTGAGGATGATGGATTCTACCTCCTGAGAGGCCTCACCCTTCTCTTGTCCCTAGGTCAAAAGTATTAATGTTGTAGGAGGTTGTGAGTTTTTTATGGGCCTCTTTATGTTTGGACAATTAGAAGTAATACTCCCTGGCCTTTACTTGGTCACCTTAGACTTCCCTTACTCTATAAGGAGTCGAGAATTTTACTATCAGGTGAATAGTGAAGGGCACTGCTTCAAACTCTTTGAGGGATACACAGTCGAGGATGATGTTGTAGGCCGATAATAAATTCCCATCTATGGTGAAAAAGCTAACTTTCTTTGTTAGGCACTTCGACCAGTTTCCCATGCAAACATCAACACCCCAAGTGGGTGCACTTTTTCTCCACCAAAGCCAATCAAGAGTTGATGATAAGTAATCATCCTCTTCTTATTGAGCTTCAACCCTTTCAAACATTCCCAGAACATGATGTCGGTCGAGTTATCGCCCCCACCAGAATTTTAGACATATTATACCCATGGACCCTAATGCTGATGACTAAAGGGTCATCTGGGGGACCAAGATGGCCTTGAAATCTAATCGTGAGAATCCCATAATCAAAATGTCCATATCTACCTCTTTTATCTTCATCGATATCAGTTCTATAAAAGTTGAGTTTACTTCCATCCGCTTGGTTGCCAACTTGGCTTTTACGACGTGCGCCCAACGGTCAACTGACTCTGTGTCACGACCCCGACCCAAAATAGTATTAGGGAACAAGTGTCTTGACATGCCACCAAGGCAACAAATATTCTGATTTAATTGTTTCCTTAAATAAATGCAACGAATGTATTATCACATGGTTATGAATCGTAATATATTGAAAGTAAAGGAATTACGTCATTAGAGCTTTCTAAAGGAAACTTCATATATATTAAAAGTAACAACGGGTTACAACTTAAGAGAAAATTTAAACCTTATTACAAGAGAGCCAGACATGCTCTAAATAAACATTTTACAAAAAGAGCTCTAAAAGCTAAATCTTCAATATAGTCCATTTTCGTTCCGTCCGTGAGCCTAAACATTTCCTGAAAAAGGGTTATTTATGCAACATCAGCTAAAAGTCGAATGAGGTTCAATCTCCAAACATTCCAGGGTTTTCAGAAAATAGATACCTATTCAAGTCAAAAGAGAAGGAATATACCTATATGGAGAGGAACTTGGAGTAAATAGATATATATTTTGAAATGATAGTATATATATCACAGTTGGATAGCTCAAAATAAGAAGAATGCAACAAATCAAATGTGATATCTTTTTCTTTCAATCATATCATTTTAATGGCCAAGTGCACTCTAATACCGTATTCTTCTACCGTATTATACCCCGGTAGTTGAGGGTCAATCGAACTAGTTCGTCACAATGCCTTCTTTAGGGCACACCAGAGATAACCCAGCTGGGAAGGTCAGTCAGTAAATAGGTCCCTTAGGCCGAATCATAATTTTAATATTCAATATCCTTTTCAATAATCATTTTAATCGGTATGTTTATATGGACAAATATAAACATATCACAATTGAATCAGTCATCGGTATCACTTGAATTTTGAGCATAAAAGAAGTTCACAAAATATATATAGTTTGCATAATATCATATAATCAAAATACACAAGGAATGTCAAAGTACTCACCCAAAATGGAGGTCAAATTTACTGGTATTGGTCTTCGATCACACGTTAATCTGATAAAGATTTAAGTACACATTCTAAGGTCCAATTTATGCTATACTAACCTCTTCTTTTACAGGATTACTGAATCCCTATTTCTTAACTTTTAAAACTCATTGATCGTAATTGAATAATTCAATTCATAGTCTTTCCTTATCAGTCGGTTCCCAGTAGAGATGGAGGGTCACAGGGGCACCACTTAAATACCATCTCATCTAGACAGAATATTTCGGGATTCATTACCAATAGAGATGGAGGGTCATAGGGGCACCACTTAAATACCATCTCATCTAGACAGAACTTCACCGGGCCTGACTTTGGAATTAATTAAATGGGATTCCATAATAACGAGCAATTTCTTTAAAAAGAATCATTTTTAAAAGCGTATAATTTCAAACAAGTTTATAAAATCAACTTGGATTTGTTCTAAATTTTAAGTTTTGATTAGTGAATTCTTTATTGTATTTTCCAACATAACTACTAAGTAAAGCTATAAAACAATAAATTAAAACCATAAAGATGCATTATAACATTAAGATTACCTTAAGATGAATATCCCTAAGAACTTATTCTTAAACTTTCTCACACTTTCTCTCACTATTTCTTTCTATAATTCTCAAGGAATTGGTGTGAGTTTCAAATGATCCCCAAAGGCCATATTTATTGTTTTCCAAAGATATCACGGCATTGACACGTGTCCATGTTGACCAAGCTTTTACAATGGGAGTCAGCGTTGACGTGTCGCGTAACGGAGGCATCTTGCAGTCTTATTTCACCGGACTGCGACACGTGTTTTAGCTTCTCTTATAACGATGACACATGTTTTGGCTTCTCCTCTAACGACGACACATGCACGGTGGAGGTGTCAAAACCAAGCACGAGGTGTCGAGCACGAGGTGGAAAGGTATTAAGGGTATAAGGGTCATTTCGAACCTGAAGGGCATTTTGGTAATTTCACACCATATATTTTTAATATTTCTTATAGGTCCCTAATTTTTTTTATTTACAAAAAGGCCCCTTTTTTATTTTTCATTTTGGTCCCTGAAAATTTCTTTATTAAAACCAAGTCACTAAAGTTTCATAAAATTACATTTTTTACCCCGAAACTTATCACTTAGCTTAGGATGTGCCATAAAATCTCAATCTGACCCATTTTACCGTTGATTCTTCAAATTTAAAAATGGGATCTGTCATATTAAGAACTCAAAATATCATATATGTAATAATATATCATTATTAGATAGTAAGTGTGACGAAATTGAAAGAAGACAATTATATATTGGCATAAGAAAATGGGGTCATTACACTCTGTCCCATCATCGTCCATCCCCCTCAATCATTTTCATATTGAATGAGATCATGCACATACGTCCTTTGGGCTCAGGGATCTTTGATGGGAGGTTTGGATCATCCTCATCGCTATGAGACTGATCATTCTTCTTTTTATCCTAAAATTGTTATCTCTTGGCCTGCCCTGTTTCTTTCAGGCATCATCCGTGGAACCATTACGTTCAAAGTACTTTTGAAGACTCCCTTATTTTGACATCTTCTCAATCTCATCTTTTAGAGAAAAGCACTTGCCGGCAGTGTAGTCGTGGTCCTGATGGGAGTCACACCACTTGCTTTTGTTCCTCTTATGAGGAGGGGACTTAAGCTTTTCAGGCAATCTCAGAGCTCTATCGTCTTTAATCTCGTTCAAGACCAAGTCAGCACTTACTATTAATGGATTGTAGTTGGCGAAATTATTATCATCCAACCTCTTCTTGCCATCTTTGCCCTTTGATTTTTGAGATTACTCCCATTGGATTCCTTCTTATCCTCTCCTTTGGATGCTATAGCCTCCTTCTCATTCGTGACTCTCCCGACCGTAGCTAGAATTTCTACCATAGACTTTAGAGGATCCTCGACCAGCTTCTAAAGTAGTTTTCCTTTCTGTAGTCCACCTATGAGGACTGTCATGGTAATATTATCCTCGTAATCTTCTGCCTCAAGCTTCTCCTTATTGAATCGTTCGATATAGTCTCTCAGAGATGCATTCTTCCCTTGCTTTACGTACAAGAGATGGGTAACTTTCTTCTAGGGCTTCATGCCGAAGCATAAGTTGTGAATGAATTTCTCGTCCAGTTGTTTAAAGTCCTCTATGGTATTCTTAGGAAGAGAAGTGCAATATATATGAGTTATGACAATAAGAGTACTGGAGAAGGCATTGTATCTTATCTCGTCTGAGACAGAGTAGATGTCGGCCGCTGACTGATATATCTCTATGTGATGTATCAGATTTGTGCTTCCATCATATTTAGGAGTGGCAGCTGGAGGTTTAAACTTAGTTGGAGTGGGATAGCTCACAATCCTTCCTACTAAGGGAGACCTTTCCACATACCACCTTTGTATGGAGTATCGACTTTTTATAAGGTCGTCAATCTTATTTTCAAGTCTTTAGATTGAACTGTTCCATGGCTTCTCGACCGCCATGGTATTATCCCCTCCTCCTTCTCTATCTACCGGGTAGGACACAGGCTCTCGGTCAACCGTCCTATGTCGGTTATTTACATCCCTCTACTCCCCCTCTCATCCTTATTGGGGCCTATGATCGACACATCCTTCATACCCTTCAAAGGCCACAATGATATAAGATCGGGATAGACGATCGAAAGCTGACCATATGCTTAATCTGTCGAATGCCAAAATCTCAAGGTCGACCTTTTGGGGTCGGCCTAACACTTTTTCTCTTGTAAGTTGGTGTTGAGAGAACCGTGTTTCCAGAGATCTCATACGGTTCCCAATAATCGTCCTCGTCATAATGAAGGTAGTCTGGTCCTTCTTGCATTTGTTTTCCCAAGTTGAGTCTCATGGGATCAGCCACATCTCTATGCCTCTAATGATGTTGTGCCTCCTTGTGTGGGGCAGGGGTGGTCTCCCTGTCACCGCATCCACTCCATCTCTGGCGGTTAGAGTTATCATCTCCACCATAGTTCCAGAAGGTCATTATAGTGTAATTAAAGGTAGCAAATTTTCTTGCATTTTCTGCTAGCTAGCCACTAACGAGCACAACGCTTTTTCCACCTCATCTATTTCTGATTAAGGAGGCGTCTGGATAGATCTAGGGCCAGCGACCTAAGACAAATCGGAGGCCATTTTCTTTGATGAACAAACAAAACAACTGGGTGAGATAGATGAGAAGGAAAAAAACTTTAATAACCCAGCAAGAGATCTTTCAGTTGTGATACAGATCCGGTGGAACTATATCACCACCAAAGAATCAAGTGAGAAACAAGCTAAAAAAGGAGAGGAATAAGATGAACCTTTATTCCCACAGATGGAGCCAAAATGATGATGCTAAGAAATCACCATTTAAATTTTTATAAATAGCTCAAGATCAAACACAACACAACAGTGGAGATATTCAAATAGATATGATAATAAGAGAAGTAAGTGAGGAGAAGAGGAAGAACACTGGTATGTAAGTGGTTCAGCTTTTCATCCTACTCCACAGTGCATGGATATGAGGTTTTCACTATGAAATAAGGCTCTAATGGCCTTGATTATACAACACTCAATCTCTCTCTCTCTCTCTTTATTATAAATTAGATAGAGTTTGGCTATGGTTTATAATTTTTGAATACTTTCCACTGGGGAAGGAGATGAGTATATATAGTGCTGGGGGTACGCAGTGTACCCCCAAGCATGTTAGAATTATGAGCATGGTGGAACTTCGAATAGGGTATGGACAAGTGTCCCCGGCACAAGTATGTAATGATAATGCAATATTCCCTCACGTGCTCTTGTGATCTTGTTATAACTGCCTACCCATGTGAATTGGTCATGCTGGAAACTCGTGTCACTTGTGAGATGTATGTTTTCCTAATTAGTCTTGGCCTAGTCGAGGCTGATATCTCTAATGTATTGTTGAGCAACTAATGAGTAGGACTGGAGTGTGGTCTTATCTGCCTGTGTGGTGCCAAGCCTAGATGAGACTTATTAGGGACTAATAGGCCAACGGTTAGGTCTCGACCTATAACACCGCTATGAGGTCGATACTGATGGACCTATGATGAGATAGCTGGTAGGTCTTGGCCCGTCAGATTGGTATTGGGTTGAGGCTTTTGTTAAAGGGCCGCTATAGAGGACCCCCTAATGTCTCTCCTAAGGAGTGACAAGGGTTTACCTAGCCGAGAGACGAGGCTACACTTGGGTAAATCACCGATCAATAGTTCCCTAAACTTAAATTTTACTATTTAAAGAGGCCATGACCTCATTCCTAAGGACCCCCTTTACAGTAATCAAAACATTCCTTCCTCGAAATTAGTGCACCGTCACTCTAAAAAATGTTTCTAAAATTTCCTTCACCTTTCTTACCTCACTTTCTTACCACCTTTTTTCACTTACCTCATCCCCACTTCACCATCATCCTGCCATTATAAAATCAGCCTACCCTCCTTCAAAAATCAGTAGTAAAATATTCTAGGAGGTTTGCTCCGCTCTTTTCTAATTCATTTAATTAGTGTGATTTATTTTCTTTTCTTCCATTTTTGATATCTTTTATCATCCCCCCATTATCTCACATAAACTAATATCATTTTTTTTTATTATTAGTCTTCACATAATATTTTTTCATAAAATTAAAAAAGACAAAAATAGGGTTTACTTATAAATTTCAACAGTATAATTTCCTCGCTCTCTCTACACTTTTACACTTGAGCACATCTTTCCAAAATAATTAAAGAGGGGCCTTAACTTTGGGTTTGTGGGTTGAACCCCACCCTTGTGATATATCTATTATAGGTCAGTGTCGCGAGTCATTATCAGGATTTAAGTCCTATTTTACTCATTGTGCTATCTTTGTTAACATATTATATTTAGTAATATTGTGCGTATGTACACGCCTACATATTAGTGTTTCCACCTGACATGCACATTCACCTTTTCCATATTAAATTGTGATTCAGTGGGCACTAACATCATTTTTTCTATTATTCTCTTTTTTATGTGTGCTTCTTATAATGACTCATCTCCATCCTTCCCATAACCCGAGTAGGATGATTTCTCTTTCTCACCTATTTTTCACATCACAAACATTATACACATGTGTCATATATTGGAAAAAAAGGAGAACATTATTTTATCCCATGAGATATCGAAAGGGCATAATGGGTGTCTGGCACCTTCCAATTCTGTAACTTAGTCCCCGAACCCTCGACTCATTTGGTTTTGTATGCATCAATTTGTATTTTGATGCTGTTTTTTTGGGGTCAGCTACATTATTTTGCCTATTTTGAGAAAAATAGGTTGGCGACTCCATTCTTAATATTTCCCTCCCTTTTGATGATGGTTGTTTTATATCCATGGCAGTCGCGAAGATCATGCGAGTAGAAAAAAGAGTATTCTTATCCTCGAATCCCCACACAAGCGAAGAGACTTTTCCCCATTTTCTCTCTCCCTTTTGGGGTCATCCCGTGCCCGAGGAATCCCTGGATGGTCACAGGTGGCTTTCGCTAATTGTAAACTTCATGATAGGAGGTGTGTATTCGATCCTTTTGTTTTACTAGAAATCATACATGATAATAAAAATAAGTAAATATATAAATAAATCTAATGGATATTCATGATATAATACTTTTATTACTTCAATAGGATATTTCTACAAAAAAGTTAAAAGATGATTTGGTTTAAATATATACAAAACATATATTCTAACACTCTTTTTAGTTTTGCCCAAGATATTGGTTATATTAAATTATTATTCTAGTTATTCGTAATTGATCCTTCTACTTTTACATAATTAAAATTTTGATTGCTATAAAATAAAAAATTATTATTATTGACACATGAAGTTTTCGATTACTATTTATATTTTGAGGTATAAAGTTTCCAAATAGTCCTTTTAATTTGGGGCTAGGAGTTTGCGAATCATACAAAATTGGGACATGAAGGTTTCAATTTCTATTCAAATTTTTGGACATAATAATAAAATATGCCCTAAAATCAAACCTGAAGTCTTAATTATATCTATAATAGGACAAATGATAGTAAAAGTACCCTAACAATTATGTATAATTTGGACCTGAAGTTCCAAATATGTCATTTTTATTGAGATTAGTTTCAAAATAAATTGGATATTTATAAATATATTAAATGACATATTTTGTATATACTCTATTAATGGTGAAAGGTTCCTTTAACTATTCTATTAATGATTTCACCATTAAACTTTGTCTCTTGAACTTTCACTTCTTTTGAGAATCAAATTATCTTTTTAATGATTTTTTAACTCCTTTTCACATTTCAATTATTTTCTATACATTGAAATCTTGGAAATGTTTAGAGAATGTGAAAAATATTTACCTAAAGTAAAAGTTGTTCCTTAAGAAGGGTCTATTCCAGAAGAACGATGCGAATTATCGTGGGATACTTTCACCTTGTCTCATCTAATCCCCCGTATCCCTCAACTCAAAAATAAAGTGAATAATGATATTGCAACATCAAATGCGATGTAATCACATGTCTGACAATGCTAGTTTTAGGACGGGTGAGGGTGTGTTATCGTATCGCCTTAAAAGAAACCTGTTATATCCCGAGTGAACCGTCACTCCGGAATGCATTATATTTCCCCCTAATGCGGGGCAGTTTCATTTTAGGAATGGGATGATTCAGATTCTCCCAATGTTTCACGGTATGGAGTCAAAAATCCCTACATCCACAATAGAGAGTTTGAGTAAGTGTGTGAGACGTTAAATGATCAAACGTGCACCTAAGACATAGTGCGCCTCAAGCTTTTTCCCTTCTCTCTTAAGAACGCGGCCAAGACTTAGCTTTGGTTACTATCATCGAACTCGATGGGTATGTGGAGGGATATGTAGGCTTAGTTTCTTCAAAAGTTCTTTCCCGCACATGGGACCAATTTTATTAGGGCTCAAATTCATACCTTTAGGAAAAATGAGAATGAGCCTTTTGATAGATGTTGTGACAGGTTTAATGAGTTAATTAACATGTGCCCACACCACAGTTTTGAGAAGTCGAGACTCATCTCCTACATCCATAATGGGTTAAGCTTAACTTCTAAACAACTCGTTAAAACTATGTGCCCGGGAGATTTTTTAAGGTTAGACGTGGATGATGCAGAGGTCCAGTTTAAGTAAGTCGTCGAGACTAGTGAAGCGTGGGACACATCGGTTCCAAATACCCAACCCAAAGCTCGACTCACGTCCACGGCTCCTGCGCCCGAACTTTATCAATTGGACAAGGAAGCCAAATTAAAACTTCAAATTAACTAACTTGCCAATAGGTTAGATGATGAGGTCGAAGTTAGGGGGAGAGATGTATTCGGCTCCACTCGAGCAACTAGAGAGGAGGTGTGCACTATTTGTGAGGGAGTACATTCAAAGGAATACCTGATGATACCCGCCTATAAAGTCATGCTCTGAGAACAAGTTGTGGCGGGGTATCTCATAAGGGTAATTTTAATTCCCCTCACGGTAATTCCTATAACCTTTCATGGCGAAACTATCCCGATTTTAGTTACAGGCAACCACATGTAGCGATGAATTTGAATCCACATATTGTCTAATTACCGCCATCGCTCCCACCCTATCAACAAGCACCACATATACAAGAACCTCATACCATGCCTTACTTAATCCCACAACAAAAAAGTCTCGAGTACACTTTAGCCCAATTCATGAAAACTGAGTCAACAATCAATGCCCAAAATTCTCAAACCTTCACCGACTTAAAGGCATCGATTTCTAAGCTGCAATCCACCTTAACTGTCCAAGAGAAGGGTAAGTTTCCCGTTCAAGGACAAATACTTCCCCAAGGTCAAGACTGTGTTAGCTTTACCCCAATGAAAATTAAGAGCAATGTAGCGCAGTGACCACTCTACATAGTGGAAGAGTAATTGACTTGTCTCCCCTTCCACACGATGTGAAAAATGACAAGGAGGTTTTGCCTGGTACGAAAGAGGATGACGATGCACCCTTGAAGGAGAGTGATAAAAATGACATAGTCAGGACCGAGGTGGTAGTGAAACTCCCAAATGCCGCCCCATACCTCAACGAATGGCCCCTCCTCCTAAAGAGGATGGTCGTGATGATATTCTAGATATGATTAAGTAAGTGAGGCTTAATTTACCTTTTCTCGAGGCAATTAAGCAAATTCTTGCTTATGCAAAGTTTCTTAAGGACTTGTTAATGGTGAAACGTAGGTTAAAGGTAAAGAATAAAGTGTTCTTAGCATAAAACATAAGTTTGGTACTTTAAAGAGACCTCCCACCTAAGTATAAGGATACGGGTGCACCTACCATTTCGTGCATCATTGAAGAGAGTAAAATTGAGCGCTCTTTAATAGATTTATGGGCGAGCATCAACATTCTCCCCCATTCTATCTATCAAAAGCTTAACTTGGGTAACCTTAAACCCAAAAAAATTACTCTCCAACTCGCGGATCGTTTCGTGAAGATATCTTGAGGGATTTTTTAGGATGTCATCATCCTAGTTGATAATTTCTACTTCCCGATAGATTTTATCATTTGACACATGGAGCTCGCCTCCCCATTAAGTCATCATGTTCCCATAATCCTTGGCCGTCCATTTTTAGCTATGACTAATGCACTAATTAACATGCGTAATGATCAAATGAAACTCACATTCAGGAAAATGACACTTAAAACGAATATCTTCAACATCACCAAGAAAGTGGGTGATGATGGAGATTTTCACAAGTCAGATCTTATCAAAGAGGTAATACACGAACGAAGTATGGGTGAAAATTTTGAAGATACGCATGAGGCGTGTTTAGCCACAGTGAATGAGAGAGAGAGAGAAAAAAGAGAGCGAGTAGATGAAAGTGTAAGATAATATTCTGAGGTTGAGCAAGAAAGGGAATTGGGAGACATAATCCTATAGAGTTTTGAAATGAATTCGAGCCGCTGGATGAGTGCCTCACAGTTGAAGTCCAATCATTATTGGACTCTGTTAGTCACTTAGAAGAGATCAGGATAAAACATAGGATAAATCAATTCCTTTGTTGTGACCATCCACACATGCCACTTAATGTCTTTGATGTAATCAGGGAATATGAATAGACTCACATCCGATTCAGAGATCGATCCATGCATTCTTAAATTTAAGGGGAATCTAGGTTTAGCATGTCCATCCAATTTTCACCAAGATATTCTCTCTAAGTTGGGGCAATTATGTCGCGATATGATTGCGCACTATGATGATTTCATTTACCTCATTCAGCAGGTGCCTCGAGGTGTCCAACCTACCAATGGGGATGATTCCTAGTTGTTCCTACTTTTGATTTATGATGTGGGAAATATGGATACGAGGATAGTATCGTATCCCATACACGGGGTTGTGTGCTTTTATAGGTATGGGAGAGAGGTCATCACACCACGACGCGTATGGTGATTTTATGTTGTATAATAGTGAGTTGAGTCATTTTTAGGGTTTTTAGAGGTTCATAGTGTAAGGACAAATTTCCAAATAGTGTCAATTTGTATGTATTGGCATTATTCCGGATAAAAACCAATTTGAATCATATATAGATTTTATCTTACCATAATTTCCACATAGTCTATGTCGTGTTGTTTGAAGACATAACGGCCAAGCTTCAAAGATATATCATGTCGTGTTTATTGGTGCATGTTTCACCTCTTCATATCACATTACATTTCGAGATACTCTCGGGAATGAAAGCATAATATTTATGGGACTCGAGAAATGTTTTAAGGATGTTATTTTGGTTAAAAATGTTTTTAAAAGGGTTGATCTTCTTTTATTCTAAGATAAACTCAATTTAGAGTCTAGTAGCTCTGTCCCTTGAGTTTTTAGAAGGATCAAACGACTTTAACAGTCGTCCAAACGACAAGTGACTATAGTTCAAATGATATGGATATCTTGTTCTAACGAGATGGATATATCGTTTGAACGACATACACATCTCGTTCTAACAACGTGCCGACTTAATATTTTTATTTAAGGCATTTTCTTCTCAGAATTTCGAGTGTGCAGAACAAAAATTACAAAGCGAAACCGTTATGCTTTTCTGCACTTGTTTATAAAGGGTTTTCAAGTCTAAAAACATCCTTTATGTTTCAATATCTAATCTTTCATATACACATGCAATAGAGATCTTGTGTTTAGCACCATCTGGAGTGTGTTCATACTTTGAACATTTGTTTCGTTAAGTTTTACGATGAAGAAATGATGGACTCCATGTTCGGAATCGTAGACGATTTCCAAATTTTCATCGGTGGATACCGGGACATACGTGAACTAGTGTGTTGTGGACTTGGCATAGGTGGACTCCTGTGTTGCACTGTGGAGGAGCGGTTAAAGCATAGAAACACATCAAGTCTACAAGAGTATAATAAACTCATTGTGAAAGCCATAATTTAAAAGTGTCCAAGAAAAAATTAAGACAATAAAAGAAACATATGCCAAAATGGGGCCAAATAAGATATCTCTAAGGTGAGAAAATAAAAACCTCAAAAGATATAGAAAAAGAAAATATGTATATATAAGGGTGTTTGGATGAAAAAATACAAAGAGTTTGCACCACGAATCCTAATGTTGAAAAATCATGTCATGATGCTATTGTTTGTTGAATCGTCAAAATTCCAAATTTGTGTGCATGTTGTTCATTTAGTTCATTTATCTCAATATATTAACTGTCAAATATGTCTAAAACTTTGTTTCATGACATTTAGCTATCAATTAGAGCATGTAGATCGTTTCAATATGTCCAAATTGTGAGTCATTTGTTGTAGTTCACGCCCATTCATTCCATATCCATGTTTGAGAACATTGATACTATGTTACTATGAAACTCATACTTGTTTCATTTTTCTATTTTGAGTCTGTTTTGTGACTATTTAGTATTTCTAGTCGTTGTTTTACTGAATCTTTTTCACTGGGCAAATTCTGCATACTTTTAGAGCGGGAATACAACTTTTTTTTAAAGTCGTTTAAATAATTTCTAGACATTGTTCAAACGATATATCCATGTCGTTCGAAGACTGGATCAATTGATCTATCTCGCGAGGTGTTAAAATTTTCAGGTATGTTCGTTAGTAGATAGACGCTTTATGTGACCCCACACTATTTTGGGTCGTTTCTTCCATAGATCGAATGAGATCTTGTCTCATTCAATCGACAATGCATTGTCATTCGAACAACCTAAATAGACTTTTTGACTCTTTCGTTTTGTTTTTGTGCATGCTTCGTATATGAGATGATATTACACTGTTTTGATACATTTGGTCAGTTTACATGCAGTATGTACTGATTATTCATGCTTGATTCTTATACTTCATTGATTCGTTTAGTCACATCATTACTGATATTGATGATCTCATTTTTGTGACTATTTGCTAACTACGGTTTGGTATCTTTTAATTATTTTTAGTTGGCTATCCATGTTTATATAGATATGCTTCATATGATTTTTCTCATGCTATATATTCATTTGTCTATTTATCTTTTTCTCTAGTTGTCTATTCGAACAAAAGGGGGGATATGATATGTGATGTAGGGGAGTTTTGTTTGATGAGCACATATGTTGACATGTTTTGATCATAGTGCTTACATATTAATATCAATTTGAGCTATATTGTTTATGTATACTCATTTGTATCATATATTTTGCTCACATGTTTAACAAATGGTTTGTTTTACATATTGATATTTCATAAGGTTTTATATCATTTGTACCTCCATACTTCACATTGTATTTGTTTGTTTCGTGTGTGTAGTAATTATTCAGAGATTGGATATTTTGCGACTACATCACATGAAGATAAGTTCATGCTGTCGATCCAACATTTGATTACTAGATCCTGTCCTGTATTTTCTTTTTGGGTCTATAGGATGTGATTTAGGTGACTCGGCTTGACGGCCTGTCTTATGCATTTCACTATTTTGGTTTTGAGATGGAATAGACAAAGGGGGAGATTTGTAAGTACAAATTTCCACATAGTGTCAACTTGTATGTATTGGCACTATTCTGGATAAAAACCAATTTGAGTCATAGATAGATTTTATCTTATCACGATTCCCACATAGTCTATGGCGTGTTGTTTGAAGACATAGCGTCCAAGCTTCAAAGATATATCATGTCGTGTTTATTGGTGCGCGTTTCATGTCTTCATATCACATTACATTTTGAGATACTCTCGGGTATGAACGCATAATGTTTATGGGACTCGAAAAATATTTTAAGGATGTTATTTTGGTTAAAAATGATTTTAAAATGTTAAAAATGTTTTTAAAAGGTTCTAACGTCATTTATTATGAGATAAACTCGTTTTAGAGTCGTGTAGATCTTTCCTTTGAGTTTAGAATGATCAAACGACATTAACAGTCGTCAAACGACATGTGACTGTCCTTCAAACAATATGTACATCTCGTTCTAACTAGATGGTTATATCATTCGAATGACATACACATCTCGTTCTAATGAAGTGCCGACTTCATATTTTTATTTACGACAATTTCTTCTCAGAATTTTGAGTGTGCAGAACCAAAATTACAAAACGGAACAGTTATGTTTTTCTGCACTTGTTTACATAAATTTTTCAAGTCTAATAACATCCTTTGTGTTTTAAGATCCAATCTTTCATATACATATGTAATAGAGATTTTATTTTTAGCACCCTATGGAGTTTGTTTTTACTTTGAACATTTATTTCGTCGAGTTTGCGATGAAGAAGCAGTGGACTATGTGTTCTGAATTATAGATGGTTGCCAAAGCTGCATCGGTGGAGACCGAGACATACGTAACTCGTGTGTTGTGGACTTAGCATAGGTGGACTCCTGTGTTGCACTGTGGAGGAGCGATTGAAGCATAAAATAGCGTCAAGGTTTGTGGGGTATTGAGTTATTAAGTAAGTTTACTATTTATACTTTATAATACCGTATCATAGTGATTGTTTGGCTTGGGCCATCCGAGATTTTTTCCCTTAGTGGTTTCCTCGTACATCAGTGTTGGAGAGTTTACTTTATTTTACTTTGCTTAATCACTTAAATCCTTGTTTAGGATTATCAAGATAAAATTGGGTTAGGTAAAATTGGTGAATATTAAAATTTAAAAAAAGTTTATTTTTTGGAAAAATTGTTTTCACTTAAAGGACTTATAAGAAAATGGGACCTACAAATTGATATCAGAGAAAGTTGCATTTAGTTTTGGTGTAGGTCCTTGTTTCTTGATTTTAGGTGATTATTGGTTTTCTCTCTTGGCTTGTTTTTCTCTCGATGGATTCTCCTAGCTTTAACGAGTTACTTCTTTTGAATTTGAAGTTTGCAAAACATATTGAAATTCTTGAAGAAGAAAATTCTCATTTTAAACATATGATTGAATATTTGCAAACATTTCAAACTCAAAGAGATATCATTCGTGATAAGTTTGTTTCTTTGTATGATGACTTTAATTTGTTAAAATTGGCCAAGGAAGAGAGTCTTAATAGAGTCCTTATTTTAGAAAAAGAGTTATAGGACTTTATAAATTCTAGGGTTTGTGCCAAAGAGGATAGTGTTTTGATTGATGATTATAAGGCACGTGAGAAGACTCTAAGGGATAAGTTTGCTCACATTGAGGGGGAGCGAGATAACCTTCTAGGGGTAATTGAAAATTTAAAGAAAGAGACCCAATTGAGGAGTCTAATTCTTTGATTGAGTCCAAAATTTTGAAGTTTAAAAATAATTTATAAGACTCGAGTAGTTTGAGTAGTGAATGTAGTGGCTTATCTTGTTATGGTGATTCGAATGCTAAAGCCAAAATCATAGTTTGTTTTAGAGAATCAACCACATCCCAGGGTGTTATAAAAGCTCAATCTAAAGGTCATGTTCCTCATCGTGTTTTCACATGTTCGCATTGTGGTAGGAAAGGTCACCTTATGCATTTTTCTATGATCTTATAGAAGACCCTAGGAAGTTAATATGTAGTGTCTCGTGGGTTCCCAAAACCCGTCGAGTTAAGTTTACACATGTTTGGGTTAGGAAATCTATTTTGGAGATATAAAATTATAGGTTCGTTGATTCTCACATGCTAGCACATGATGCTTCACGTGCTATTTCTTATGGATGATTTCTTGCATGACCATGTTTGGCATACGCTATTGAAAAATGATGAGTGTTCACGGAAAAGGGTTGCGAGAGTATAATAAACTCGTAGTGAAAGCTATCATTTAAAAGAGCCCAAGGAAAAATTAAGGCAATAAAAGAAACATATGCTAAAATAGGGCTAATAAGATTTCTCTAAGGTGAGAAAATAGAAACCTTAATAGAGCTAGAAAAAGAAAATATTAATATATAAGGGTGTTTGGATGGAAAAATACGACGGGTTTGCACCACGAATCCTAATGTTGAAAAATCATGTCAAGATGCTATTGTTTGTTGAATCGTCAAAATTCTGAATTTGCATGCATGTTGTTCGTTTAGTTCATTTATCTCAATATATTAATTGTCACATATAGCTAAAACTTAGTTTGATGACATTTAGCTATCAATTAGAGCTTCTTGATCGTTTCGCTATGTCCAAATTATGAGTCATTTGTTATAGTTCATGCCCATTCAATCCATATCCGTGTTTGAGAACATTGATACTATATTACTATGAAACTCGTACTTGTTTTATTTTTCTATTTTGAGTCTGTTTTGCTACTATTTCGTATTTCCAGTTTTTGTTTTAATGAAACTTTTTCACGGGGAAAGTTCTACATATTTTTAAAGCTAGAATACAATTTTTTGAAGTTTTTCAAACGACTTTTGGACATCGTTCAAATGACATATCCATGTCATTCGAAGATTGGATCAAATTACCAATCTCTTGAGGTGTTAAAAGTTTCATGTATGGTCGTTAGTAGGGTCGTTAGATACATGCTTCGCGCACCCCACACTGTTTTGGGTCATTTTTTGCATAGATCGAACGAGATCTTATCTCGTTCAAACGATAGTGCATTATCATTCGAACGACCTAAGTTGATTTTTTTACTCTTTCGTTCTGTTTTTATACATGCTTCGTATATGAGATGATATTACACTGTTTTGGTACATTTGGTCAGTTTACATGCAGTCTATATTGATTATTCATGCTTGATTCTTATACTTCATTGATTCGTTTAGTCATATCATTACTGATATTGATGATCTCATTTTCGGAACTATTTCCTTGCTACGGTTTGGTATCTTTTAATTATTTTTAGTTGACTATACATGTTTATTTAGATATGCTTCATATGATTTTTCTCATGCTAGATATTCGTTTGTTTGTTTATCTTTTACTCTAGTTGTCTATTCAAGATCAAAGGGGGAGAGATATGATGTAGGGGGAGTTCTGTTTCATGGGCACATATGTTGACATGTTTTGATCATAGTGTTTACATATTGATATCATTGATTTGAGCTATATTGTTTATGTATACTTATTGGTATCACATGTGTTGCTCACATGTTTAACAAATGGTTTGTTTTACATATTGATATTTCATAAGGTTTTATATCATTTGTACCTACATACTTCTCATGGTATTTATTTGTTTCGTGTGTGTAGTGATTATTCAAAGATTGGAGATTTTGCGACTACATCACATGAAGACAAGTTCATGTTTTCGGTCCGACATTTGTTTGCTAGATCGTGTCCTGTATTTTCTTTTTGGGTTTATGGGATAGAATTTAGGTCATTCGGCTTAACAGCCCGTCTTAGGCATTTCACAATTTTTGGTTTTATCATAGAATAGCCAAAGGGGAGATTTTTATGGACAAATTTCCAAATAGTGTCAGTTTTATGTATTGGCATTATTCCGAATAAAAACCAATTTGAGTCATAAATAGATTTTATCTTATCCCGATTCCCACATAGTCTATGACGTGTTGTTTGAAGACGTAGCGGACAAGCTTCAAAGATGTATCATGTCGTATTTATTGGTGCACGTTTCACGTCCATATCACATTACATTTTGAGATACTCTCAGGTATGAACACATAATGTTCATGGGACTCAAAAATTGTTTTAAGGATGTTATTTTGGTTAAAAATAATTTTAACATGTTAAAAATATTTTTAAAAGGTTTTAACTTCGCTTATTCTGAGATAAACTCGTTTTAGATTCATGTGGATCTTTCCCTTGAGTTTAGAAAGATCAAATGACTTTAACAGACGTGCAAACGACATGTGATTTTCATTCAAATGACATGGACATCTCGTTCTAATGAGATGTCTATATCGTTCGAACGACATACACATCTTGTTCTAACGATGTGCCGACTTAATGTTTTTATTTACGACAATTTCTTCTCAGAATTTCAAGTATGCAGAACCAAAATCGAAGAACAGAAAAGTTACATTTTTCTGCACTTGTTTACAAAGGTTTTTCAAGTCTAAAAATATCCTTTATATTTTAAGATCCGATATTTTACATACATATGCAATAGAGATCTTTTCTTTAGCACCATATGGAGTTTGTTCATACTTTGAACATTTGTTTCATCGAGTTTAAAGGTGAAGAAGCGATGGACTCTGTGTTCTGAATCGTAAATGGTTGCCAAAGTTGCATCGGTGGAGACCGAGACATTCGTGGACTCGTTTGTTATGGACCTGGCATAAGTGGACTCATGCGTTGCACTGTGTAGGAGTGGTTGAATCATCGAAGAGTGTCAAGGCATGTGGAGTATCGAGTCGTTGAGTAAGTCTATTATCTGTACTTTGTAATACCGTATCATAGTGATGGTCTGGCTTGGGCCGTTCGAGTTTTTTTTCCTTAGTGGTTTCCTCGTACATTAGCATTGTGGACTTTACTTTGTTTTACTTGCTTAATCACCTAGATGCATGTTTAGGATTAACAAGAAAAAATTGGGTTTGGTAAAATTGGTTCACAAAATTGGCGCGAATTAAAATTTAAAAAAGTTTGCTTTTTGGAAATATTGTTTTCACCTAAATCACTCATAAGAAAAAGAGGCCTACACGTAGAGCCCACTATTTAGGAGTGTTAGGAGCACCACAATGATGCACCACATACGGGAGAGTGTACGTTGCGTTACAGAGAGTTCTCGAGGTGTCCCAAGGTATCAACTTATTAGGGGAGTCTTATGAAGCATTAGAGATGAGAAAGAGGAGGTTTGAAGCACTTAGTCTATGGAAAAGGGACAAAACAGCACATTTGGGCATAACCGATTGGGAAAACCGGTTCGCCATAGGCCCAAGCTAGTTCAGACTCTCTGTAGCCCAATCCCCCCCCTCCTTCCTTTTTTTCCACCAAATCCCTCCACATTCATCTACCAACTTTCCCTTTATTTTTATGCCCTCTACGCCCGTGACCCAAATGTGCCCGGCCTATCCCATTAATGCTCATATTGAGGGTGTTTTTTTATTATGTAGTTCTTTGCTTTTCATTGCAATTCCTAGTTAAAAAGAACTATGTAATTCTATCCTCCTTTTATCGCATTGTATGTTGTCATGTTAGTTATTAATACACATATTTGCATTTTGTTTATTTGCTTTATTTTATTATGCACCTTTCTTTCTATTTAGATTTTAGTCCTTTTTGCATGAGAACATTACAAAATTCTAAGTTGGGGGGGGGGGGTACATGTGTGTTTGTGAAATATCACAAATTTCAAAATGCCCCAAAAATAGAAAAATGACAAATTCAAAAAAAATTGAAAATTTTCAAAACATAGTCAAAAATATTTTTCCTTAAAATAAATAAAAAATAGAATTTAAAATCTTCAAGAATATCCCTAAATTTTTGTTTGAAATCTCAATTTGTAAAAATCCAATTCACTAATCCGAAATTGACCAAAAACAGAAATTGAGCGAATATTGATGAGTTAACGAATAATTGTGGATATTTTTAACCCGATAAGATTTTGGATCCAATTATGTTTTCCAAGTAATTAAATCAATCTGATTAAAATTTAACTCAAAGTTATTTTTAGTGTTTAAAAGTCGTTGATGATCTCTAAGTCTCTGTTTGATTGGTTGCGGAAAACAAATGAACTATTATTTTAAAAACGAGCTAAAAATTTCGCATAATTAAAATTAATATCAAGAGATGAGGCCATAAATATTAGCCATAAAAAGTTAGAAAGGAAAATTCCTTTCACAAGCCAATTTACCTTTTCGTTTGTTAATCTCAAAAAACCAATTTCCCCGGAGTTATGAAAATCGAAAATTCATTAATTAAGTCCGTCTGTTATATAAAAAGGGGCTAGAAAAATAGAAAAAATATCACATAAAAATGGAAATAAAGAAATAAAAAAAATGAGAAATATATTAAAAATAGAAGAAAAATAAGAGAAAAATGAGCAAATGCAAGAAAAGACGTCAATGGACATCGCAAGAAAAATTTTCGATTCTGAAACTTCCTAAATAATTCCATATTTTACCCAATACACCATAACATGAAAAATTCATAACTGAGCCCGAAAAAAGAAATTAATTATTGCCTGGAGAGCTAAAATATGAAAAGATAATAAGAGCGATTAAATTGTGCGAATAAAAGTCGAAATTTTCCATTTTTCAATGACCGTAATCCATTGATGAGATATTTTCGCCCATATAATTTCATCTTCCAATTTGTGTGCGTAACTTCGTGTCCAGTACATTTACTCTTTATATCACGCGCACTGAGAGAAAATTGCCATATTTCGAGAGATTCGTTTATGAGAGTATCTCATCCATGACAAATTGAATCAAAGAGAATTTTTGAAAAGTAACGTAATGATCAATCAATAGAAATTAGCGGTTCAATTTTTGGCTTCGTACACGCACGTATGAATTTAAAATCTTGATAGCAATGTAAATTTTACGTTTTTTTAATTTTTTTGATATTTTTATTAAGTCAAAAAATAAATTTTGTAGATAAATTCACTGCAAACCCTCATGAGACACCACTCATCCTACTAGGGTAGCCTAGGGGGTTTAAAGGCTTGTTTCATATGCTAAATGCAATCACCTACCCGTAAAAAAGGTATTATATCCCAATATATTATTTTAGAAGTGTTTAACTCATACTCTTATTCTTTTTCATTGCTCGGAACGAGCAACATCCTAAGTTAGGGGGGTTTGATTCGACGTAAATATTTCATATTTATCCCCGTAATTTAGGTTTTTTTATAGTCTCGTGTGTGTAAATAAGATATCTTTATCTTATATTCAAGCTACTGACCTTATTTGGCAAGTATTTCTTATTTCGTATATTTCTCGCGTATTTTAAAGGTATTTTGTGCAAGAGAATGTAGGAGAGAAATCGAAATAAAGAAAAAAAAGGAAGAAAAAGAAATTTAAGGGTAGAAATGTAATTTTACAAACCAAAACCAGAACTGAAGTCGAAAGAGAAGTTGAAGAGATTAACTCCATTATCACACTGGAAGAAACGACATCCAATTTTGAGTTACTGTTGAGGAGTTACAAGCAAAATAAATTCAGAAGAATCCAAGGGAATTATTGTAATTATTCCACTTTCAAACCGATTTAGAGCTTTATGGATTCGGTTTGGGCAGTGAACCGATTCGGAATTATTTTTTGCGAAATTTGCTTCTTGTCCTACTTTTAATGAGATGTGTGTATGGTTAAAACACTTGTAAAAAAGTATCCAATCTAGTTAGTTCGAGAATACACAACTTTTATCCTAATTTTTTAGAGCTAAAGTGACAAGAAACATAGGAGGAAATATCATCATAAAACATTCATGGTTCTTAATTGTTTTGCACTCAATTATTCAATATAAGTATTTATCCTTTTATTGCTGTCAAGATTCATTATTTCTCTTGGTTATAATTATTTACTATCCTGCTTTAAAGATTATATACATGTTTGTTTGCATTCCTTACGTCATAATGAATCCATTCAACGTAGAATCTATGTTCAATCTTAGTTTCACCATGTCTGGCTAGTTTTTAGTTGATTGGGGTACTTGAACCAAACCTAGGTGTTTGCAATGATATAAAATCATAACTGAATAAATTAATTAATTGGAGGCTTGATACTTTATCGATATAACTATCGTTGCCCATTTAACTTCGTTTGCCTAGGTAACCAAAGTATTTAAGGATGCGATACGCGTGTCAAAAATTTTGTACGTACTTTAAAGTTGTTTTTATTATGTATTGTGAGGAGTAAAATCCCCATATATATAATACTTAGATGAATTTAAGGTCTTCTCTCAATTAAATATTTAATTCGTGAAAGTTTTATGTCCGACATAATTATTGAAGGTTCGGAGGAATGTATTCCAATCCCATCTTTTTCATATAATTTTGTTCTTACATGCATAGTTAGTTCACATTTATTAATCAGGTTGCATTCATTCTTTAGAAATTTTCTCTCAAACAATAATTCTCTTTTCTTTTTCCCTTTTATGAGTCGATCATTATATTTTAGACATCTTTCTTAGTAGTCATCACGAGTTTTAGTCTTAGTCTCTGAGTTCGATACCCGACTTGCTTGGATTATTACTTGCACGGCTGACTTACACTTTAACCGTATTCAAACGCACTAGTTACATTTTTTGAGTCGCGTCAGCTTTGGATATTTGTGAGAGCGAGTCTATAATCCTTAAATATCTATATATGATAATTATGCATGATTTGAAGGAGTTGACAAACCTAGATGCTATTTAAAAAAATCATGAGAGATGATGTGGTTAGGGTTACAACTTTGATTGGATGATGCTACCTTTGAAAATTGAAAATAATATCCCATCTTAGTAATGAATGAATGAAAGTCGTCGGATGCAAAAATAATTTTGAACAAATCAATATGTCAAAGATATGTATCTATCCAAAATTGAGTAACATTAAGGATGTGAAACTATGAGTTTTAATCAAATCACTCATTGAGGAAGAAAAAAGGGTCAGTTGAAAATATCTTAAAAGGTGTTGGAAATTTTCACTGCTTTTGAAGCTTTGAATTATTTGTTCTTTAACTGTCAATATTAATTTACCTTAATCTTGGTTATATTCTTGCAACGGTGAGATTTATTTTTGTTTTATCACAATCGAGATATGATCTTATGTTCTTTGTTACTACTCTCATCATATTATTTTCCTCTTATTGATAATATTTTCTTGATTATGAACAATGGACATAAAACTTACATTTTGGTAAGTGTGATAACATGGCTTATATTTTTTTACTTATAGAAAATGGGTCTTGGTGTTTTTCTCTTATTGTATAAATATTGATTATGACATGTAAAACCCTTTGTTTAAGATAAGTTTCTAAAAGCTCTTTTTGTATCATTTGTTTTACATCTTATTCTCGTTTTTTTTCATATAGTAATCTTGCATGTTTCTTAAAAGATTCATTTCATTTGAAATGCGTGTTTGGGGATATCTCTTTTTGTTGAGTGATAATTTTTTTCGTATATACATGATATTGTATAGTTCTAATTGACTTTAGACTTGTTGTTACCTATTCATGTTCTTATAGTATGTTACACTAACTTTGACTTTGATATTGATATAATATTTGAATATACATTGATATCATTATTTTACATTTTGGATAAATATACTACATTCAATTGTTATTTTGATCATTCTTGGTTTTGATCATATTTGATTGGATGCTAGGAAAAACTATTATATTTTATTTTGGCCTACTTCTTTTCACCTTGAATATTTCTTAGTTAATTGTCTTGTCATCATATATCATTTCGCATCTAGACCTATATTTATGTTTTAAGTTTTAGGATTGATCATAAAAGTTAGTATCCACTTTTATATCCTATACTCTTTGCTAGTTGTGCTTAACTTTGTGTTTAGTACATTTTGAGTGTTTATGTTTAGTACATTTTGTATATTTAGCTTATTATATAATTATTGATCATTTGTGCCTTTATATGTTATACCATGTATTTCATATATTGTATTACTATCATCGCTTTGTGGTTATTGTATTACATAGCATGTTTTTCACACTCTAATCTCATTTTATCTAATTGTGATATATAGCTACATTCCTTGTGTACTTAGTAATTCGGGTTCTTAATCTCTTCATCTTTCTTGAGTAGGTAGATGTTTCCTAAAGGGAGAGAAGACTTGATTAAGGAAGATAACAAATTTGGGACAAAAAAAAAAGATAGCTGTAGGATAGAGAGAGATATAAACTTTTTCCTTATACCATATTGGGGTGATTTCAGTTAGGTATAATAATTTTTTAGAATTTTAGGCGATATATATGTCCATTACTTATCATAGTAATTATTATTGCCTTAGATATTGATACCTTGTGTTCATATACGATTTTAACTTTTATATCAGTTAGATATTGTGTTATATTAGTTTCAATCATTTGGATTATCTTTGTTTAGATCACTTCATGATTCTCTTGTCTTTTTCTTTATCAGTTCCATGATAAAAAGGGGGGTAGTTTTATATAGATATATTTAAATTGGATATTCAAATTATGCGGGTGACACATAATTTAATTAACTAAATAATGAGAATTAAATAAATATTAATTTAGAGTGAAATGAATTAATATTTGTGTGATTATATATTTACTAGTGTGTAACTTAAATAACATTGAATTAAGTCGTGAGTAAACACGACAAAACTTAATAACATGTCAACCGGGACATGGATGATTAAATTATTCTAGGTTGAGATGGAAAAATATTGTTAAGTCACTGGGGTGACGATTTAGAATGCACGGTTGGTCCCGAATGGGTCCAAATAGTCAAAATTAGGTTCCCGAGGGTACTGTTTAGATCTCAGTGTTTTTAAACTAGTTTGGATTAAAATAAGATTAATTAAGTCATTTTAGTGGGAGGAGAAGAGTCAAAAATGGGATTGAGGTTATAAAATGAAGGGTTAAGATTATACGGATATCCATTTCACAATTCTAAAAGTCTTAGTGAGTCACACAAAAGGTTATAAAGGAAGTGAAGAAAATTTGGAAGAAAAGACCAAGAGTTGAAGAGGAAAGTGAATAGACAATAGAAGAAAAACTCAATAACTCAAGAGGATGGAAGAATTGGAAGGAAATTCTGGGGGTATTAATCATCATCTTCACCAAATTCAGACACTACGAACCTATAGAAAACGAGACTGAAAGAGGCAAAAAAGAGTGGAATGACAACAGTCACTTTAAAGAGTTTTAGATTTCTTTTTTAGTACTTTCGGAATATATTTGAGAAAAACATAAAACACATACCCAACTCAATATTTCATGTAGAATCCAAATCTGAAGTCCATTGGCAATTTGAAAAATATTTAGACCTAATAATCTGGATTTACAAAACAGGCTTTCAATTGTGGATTTTGACTCGCTTGAGGTAGTTTCGTTCTCCCATGGTTAATTTAATGTGCTGCACTTATTTAGCTTTGATTGTATAGTTATATTAATGTTATGTGTTGCATTTATATGTATTATGTGCTTGTATACTATATTCGTTGTTGCACCTAGTGTGTATGTATTATTTTCATGCCACGTAGTTTGCGTAACGAAACTAGTTGATTTTTCAAGCATGTGAGGTTATAAAAATTGGGTAAAAAACATGTACACTTGATTTATGGAAATTGAATCTAAAATTTATTTCAATTGGGAGAATGATATTATGATGATTATAATTGGAGAATGTATAGGCATTCCTTAGCCAAACTACTCGCTAGACGGGATGTACTGTCAGCTACGATTTTGTTTATTATCCAAAGACTAAGCCATGGACCCCTGCTAGTGAGTATGCCAAGTGTTTTTATGGCCATGGTGCCTAGATTTTATTGCAGTGATTCCAGGTTATGATGGGTCGTGTACCCGAGTTATGTAATTAATTTTGGGGGGGGGGGGGGGGCATTGGATTGTTTCGAGGGTAATTGAAAGGATAGTGGACAGTAGTCCATACCATACCATGGGAAGTGCGGTGGGAATTTTGATATGGGGTCTTAGGTTGTGTAGTGACCTCGGTTAGATCCTATTTTATGATTATATTATTGGGATTTTAGTTTGAGTGTTCATATTGCATACATTCTTGTATATGATGCACGCACACATGAGTATGTGTAGTTACACTTGGAGCATTTATACGAACTGCTGAGTTTTTCGCTCAACCCCCATAGTTTGTTGTATTTCAGGGTTGATGCGAGATGATATTTATGGCATCGTAGGGATTGGGATTGTCGTTAATGGCTCTAGATATTTATTTTCAAAATTTTAATGTATAACTTTGTTTATTGTAAATTATTTTGTAAAAGGAAATTTGAGATTTAATAAAGTTGAGATATATTATTTAGTTCGTTCATTATTTATGCTTTCGCCAATTTATGCTCAATATAAATAGTATTTTATTTATAAAAAAAGAAATTCTCTAATTTATCAATATTTTCAGTATCACGTCCTAGGGTGTTAGAGCATAGGTTATTCGTATTCTCGGGCTTGGGGTTATTGGTTCGTTACGTTGCCCGTTGAGAGAGATTCTATTCATGTTCTCTCTTATTTTATGTTCAAATTTAATGGAAGAAAATTTTTGGGTGAATTTCGGGGATGAAATTTCTTTTCAGCAGGGGGGGGGGGGGAGTATGTAAAACCCGTAGTTTTATATAGATATATTTAAATTGAATATTCAAATTACGCAGGTGACACATAATTTAATATACGAAATAATGAGAATTAAATAGGTATTAATTTAGAGTGAAACGAATTAATATTTATGTGATTATGTATTTACTAGTGTGATACATTAAATAAAATTGAATTAAGTCGTAAGTGAGTAAACGCGAAAAAACTTAATAATATCTCAATCGGGATATGGATGATACAATTATTATAGGTTGAGATGAAAAAATATTGTTAAGTCACTCGGGTGACGATTTCGAGTCCATGGTTGATCCAGAATGGCTAAAAATAATCAAAATTAGCTATCCGGGGGTAGTGTTTGGGTCTCGGGGGCTTTTGAGACTAGTTTAGATTAAAATAAGATTAATTACGTCATTTTATTGGAAGGTGAAGAGTCAAATTGAGGTTATAAAATGAAGGGTTGAGGTTAGATGGATAGCCATTTCACAATTCTAAAAATTTTAATGATTCCCAAAGGTTAGAGAGGAAGTGAAGGGAATTTAAAAGAAAAGCCCAAGAGTTCAAGAGGAAAGTGAAGATATGATAGAAGAAAAACTCAACAACTCAAGATGATTAAATAATTGGGAGGAAATTATAGGAGCGTTAATCATCATCTTCACCAAATTCAGACATTTTGAACTTAAAGAAAATGAAACTCAAAGAGGCAAAAAACGAATGGAATGAGAATAGTCACTTTGGAGAGTTTTAGATTTCGTTTTAAGTGCTTTCTGAAGATATTTGAGAAAAATATAAAACACATGCCCGACTCAATTTTTTGTGCAGAATTCAAATCTAAAATATTATTAGCAATTTGAATAATATTTAAAGTTTATTTTATGGGTTTTCAAAACAGGCCTACATTGGTGGATTTTGACTCGCCTGAGGTAGTTTCGTTCTCACGTGCTTAATTTAGTGTGCTACACTTATTCAGCTTTGATTGTATAGTTATATTCATGCTATGTGTTGTATTTATATGTATTATATGCTCGTATACTATATCTATTATTGTACCTATTGTGTATGTATTATTTTCATGTCATGTAGTTTTGGTAACGAAACCAATTGATTTTACGAGCGTTTGCGGTTATAAAAATTGGGTAAAAAACATGTACACTTTGATGATACTAGTTATGGTACCACCCAATAATGTAGTAAGAGCTCAATCGAGGACAGCCTTAAAGGTGCAACAATGGTGGAAAACAGATATATAAGTAAAGAAGGAAATAAGGCAATAGAGAGAGAGACTATAAAATAAGTAGTTCATCCATCTGGCCTATTCCACTGTGCATGGGTGTGTGAAATTCACTATGAAAATGGGCTCTAATGGCCTATTAATACAATTCACTCAACTTTCTCTCTCGAAGAAGACAAGTTTATATAGTGCTTGGGTGGTGTAATGTATCCCTAAGCATGTAATAAGCGTGTGCAGTATATATTAGCTAATAAGGTTAGGCCACCTGTCCATAACACATGTAGATCGTGATTAAGTAAATATTCCCCCATGTGAACATGCGATTCAGTTATAACTATTTATCCGTGTGGACTGATTGTGCTAAAGTCTTGCAACACACTGGTGGAGATGTCGTCTAGGGGGTCTCGACCGGGTCGAGTATGAGACCTGTGAAGTCTTGTTCGATTGTACGTTGGAGGAGTGTAGTATCGGTTAGGCATGAGTCAATTCGAGATGAACTTGTAGCAGGACCAATAAGGTATCAGCTGTCACGGATGGAAGACGAGATAAGCAGGTGGACAGAGTTATTACAGAGTCTCCATCCGAGGGGATAGCCGAGGAAGAGTCCGATATGGTTGGATTCCTCATAGAAAGTGTATTCTGAAAGGTCGGCTAGCCGAAAAAGTCCAATGCTATGACGGGTCTACACTTGGGCATATCAATCACCCTTAGTCCTTAGTCTTCAATGAGAGTAGGACGCTGAGGATTAAGAGCGTCTGAGGATATATATAAGAGAAGACATTCATGACTAATGATTGAGTTGTCCTTTCAATGTCGTATCGGAGCCGATGATGGTCATTGATGTGACACTTTACTGTTAGTCTATAGCTCTACAGGTTGAGGTGACACATGTCCCTATTTTTATAGGCTAGAATCTCACCCAAGCATAAGCGACGGGTAAAGAGCTTAAGGTTTAGCTCCCTCATTGTGACTCTTTTTGGGACTTGTGATGATTCAGTGGCTTAAAACCCACTTTTTACCCTTTTCTCTCTCTTCTTTGCAAATTGTTTTTTCTTTCTTGTGCCTTTAGGTATTAATCGAAATTAAGGACTTTGATTTGAGCTTCAATTCTCATCGTTTGTGACGTTCTCAGTGTTCTTTTCCTTCTTTCAAGAACTCCTCTCAACCAGGTAAACCATTTCCTGAAAAAGACGTTACTAATGCCGTTTAATACAAGATTAAACTGTATAAGCAACTCCGAGTTGTTTGTTGAAGAAACCATTTTCTTTTGAAAATAAAATAGATAAACAACAAGTTGTGTTTACAAAAACTTATGTTCGAGAATAACCAAGACTTTGTAATCAGTATAAAAACTAAGAAAGTTTCAAAATATCAGCACACTATAGAATGAGATGAGGAGATGAAGATAATCAGAACACACAATTTTTAACGTGGTAAAACCTCTCCCAATAGAGGAAACATCCACGGTGACTTCTAAGTCACGAAAGTAAAAAAATCCACTAAAAACAAATAGCAGTTACAAACAATACAACATACATGCACACAACTCAGCCTATTCTAAGTTTAGGAATATACCCCACTTGGTGTCCTTCTAACTTCTTTGTAGATCTGATTGTGGATGATGTTCTTCTAGTTTGATAACTTCCACTTTGCTTTAGCTTTCTTTGCGTCGACTCAATAATCTTTGATCTTATTCTCAATACTTTCAGTGTGGTAGTGTGTCAAGTGTTTGTGATGTGATTTCTATCCACATGCATGAACTCACACACACTTAGTTTGTACAGACAGTCCTAAAAAATTACATATAAAGACTATATGCTGTGATTTTCTTTTCTTTCTTTCTTACAAAACTTGAAACCTTTTGACGTTTTAATCTATACCAGATTCCAAGGATATCTTGCTTCAAAATCAGTCAAGATCTTAATCAATCTCAGTTTTGAAAAGATTTTCGAGATTGAAAACCTCCAAGTGAGAATCCAACTAGGTCAAGGTTTAGTTTCACAAGGATAAGAAACATAAAACATTTACAGATCTAAATCAACAAAGATTTTCACAAAACGAGAAACAAATATGCAGATCTAGTGATATATAACATGCAATAGTGTAGATCTAAGATTTCTATGAAAAAAGAAATACAGATCTCACTAAAATGTCTAAGTTGGTAACAAGATCACAGATCAAGAGGTTACAGCTACAAACTAGCAAACCAGTAACACCACTCTCTCTCAAACACTCAAGGTTGTGTTTGGGGTTTTGAAATTATGAAGGTTTGAATATGGTTTGAAGTTGTTTAGGGTTTCTCTAACTCAGTTTCCATTTCTCTCTTATTTCTTTTCTTTCCTCTCTTCTCTCTCACTTCTCTATTCTCTCTTTTTTTTCTCTCAATTTAGATGACTGCCAAAAGTCTTAAAAGGCTGAGAATGAGAGGGTTTAAATAGGAGCCAAGGAAGGTTCTGGATCGAAGATATCAATCAATGGTTGAGATCCAGTCTTCCTATATTGACTTTGATCCAAGGGTGCTAAGATAGCGGTGGTTAAAACGAAGATGATTGGTCCACAGTGATAACACACGGATAGTCTTTAAACACATGCAGGCCGTTGATAACGTTTGATCTAACGATCCACAATTCACCAGGCTGCTCTCTCACAAAATAAACACAAAAGAGATAACAGGAGCTTGACAAGTGTTCGCATGTTATTGGCTGGCAAACGCGCGTCCAAACTAATTACAGGCAACACCCTAATGTCTCTAGCGCATTGATATTCTACCCAATCAAACATTCTAATGAAAAACTAATTTTGCATTATATCATTTTAACCCCACAAAGTTTATAAAGAAACTTTTATTAAAGAAAACATTATTTTAAAAATGTTTAAAAATTCCCAAAAATTATTAAAACAACATTTTAAGGGGAATTTAACACACAATCAATATGAGCAATATATACACATGTATGCACTTCTAATGTGTGTAGTGTGATTCAATTTATACCTTTTTGGATCATTGAAGAGGATTAGAGAGTGAATAAGTCTGAGGTTCTTTGGATTCTAGGTTAGACAACTAATTTTGTCACTATTTCCAAACTAGATGAACACTTATACAATATAGACTTAAGTAAGTCAAAGGTATAAGGTGCTTCAATCTCCCCCTTTGGAAATATGAGACAAAATCTCCTTTGAGTTAGATTAAACTCTTAGGGAACAAAAAAAAATAAAACCTAGTCCTATGCAAAAGATACTATCTACCCATTTCCTAGAAAGTAAAAAATTACATAACTCAACTATTTACAAATTTGTACACTAGAGAGAAATGGTAGATAAATAGTAGAAGAGGTTCCTGCAAATATGCACTAAGATCAAGTAGTTTAGATGTAATGTGAACAAAACATTGAACCCGTAAGACTCAAATTTCTCCTCCATTTTGTCTCAAATGGACAAAGGGTAAAAAATTACGGTCTTAAGAGATTAATCAGCACATACCATACCTATAGAATTACGCAAATACAGAAATCTGTTATAGTCTAGAGGTTTAGTGAACATGTCTGCAAGTTGCAAATCAGTAGGTAGGTAATGGATTTCTAACTCCTTAGTCTCAACAAGTTCGCGTATAAAGTGATGTCTTATTTTAATATGCTTAGTTCGCGAGTGTTGAACCGGGTTTTTAGATATGTTAATGGATCTTTGTTCGTCACAATACAATTGTAACTGATCTTCTTTAATCCCATAGTCGCTTAACCTTTGTTTTATCCATAACAATTGAGCACATCAACTTCCTGCTGCTATATATTCGGACTCAGCCGTAAATAAAGATGTGCAATTCTATTTTTTGCTAATCCAACCTACTAAATTATTCCCGATATAATAACAGGCACCTGATGTACTCTTACGGTCATCGGTACAACCGGCCCAATCAGCATCACTATACCCTATGATGGTGCAGCAGGTATCATTAGTGTACCTAAGTCCAAGATTAAGAGTCCCTTTTATGTACTTTATTATACGTTTTACACAAGATAAATGGCTCTCTTTAGGGTTATTCTGGTAACGTGCACACAAACATACAACATACATTATATCTATCCGTGAGGCAGTTAGATAGAGTAGACTACCAATCATACTACGATAAAGTGTGGAATCAACTGACTTTCCATTTTCATCTTTACATAATTTAACAGTAGTACTCATTGGCGTTTTGGCAACTTTAGCATTATCTAAACCAAATTTCTTAACAAGGTCTAAGGCATACTTAGTTTGAGAGACAAATAATCCATCAGAATTATGTTTTACTTGAAATCCTAAGAAAAGCTGTAGCTCCCCCATAAGGGACATGTGAAACTCCTTATGCATAATAGCAGAAAAGGATTTAACTTCAGATGTTGAAGTAGACCCAAAGATGATGCCGTCAACATAGACTTGGGCTATAATAATGTTTTTGTCAAAATGTTTGACAAAGAGGGTCTGGTCATTTCCTCCTCTCGTAAAACCATTATCCAACAAAAAGTTGGAAAGACGTTCATACCAAGCTCTAGGAGCTTGTTTTAAGCCATACAAAGCCTTTTTTTTAGACAAAAGACATGGTCTGGGTATTTTGGGTCAATTAACCCTTTGGGTTGTTCTATATACGTCTCTTCGGACAGAATTCCATTGAGGAAGGCAAACTTGACATCCATTTGATAAAGTGTAAGTTTTAAGTGACACGCTATAGCGAAAAGAAGTCGAACAGATTCAAGACGAGTGACTGGGGCAAATGTCTCGCTAAAATCTATCCCTTCTATTTGAGAGTAACCTTGAGCAACAAGTCTAGCTTTGTTTCTAAGGATTACCCCATTTTCGACAGATTTGTTCTTAAAGATCCAACGTGTGCCAATAACATTTTTGTTTTGAGGCCGCGGTACAAGATACCAGACATCGTGAATGACAAATTATAAAAGTTCTTCCTGCATAGAAGAAATCCAGTGTGCGTCATTCAATGCTTCATTAACATTTTTCGGTTCCACAAGGGAGACGAAACATGCGTAATTAGCATAATTTCTTAACTGGGATCTAGTACGGACTGGCTCATTAGGATTACCGACCACGTTGTTAATGGGACGATCTTTTGAGACCCAGCCAGGTAATTTTGGACTCACAATAGGTAACGAGTCATCTATTTCTGGTGAATCATTTTTGAAATCATTTTCAGATTCAACCACAATAGGTGATTCAGATATCTTATTTTCGACAATAGTGTCGGTTATAATTACATTTATAGACTCCATAAGGGTCTTAGTACGCAGATTGTATATACGATATGCACGACTGTTTGGAGAGTAACCTAAAAAGATGGCTTTATCTCCACGCGTCTCGAATTTGGACAAATGTTCTCTGTCTTTACAGACGTAACACCGACTTTCGAAAGTTCTTAGGTATTTCAGATTAGGCTTCTTACCGTACCACAACTCATAAGAGGTTTGTTTAGTGTTTTTCCTAAGGTAAACCCGATTAATGATATGACATGCAGTTCTAATAGATTCTACCCAGAAGTACTTAGGTAGAGATTTGGCATGCAACATGACACGCGCCATCTCTTGAAGAGTTCGGTTTTTCCTTTCGGCAACACCGTTCTGCTGAGGAGTCTTAGGGGCACTGAATTTGTGTTTGTAACCGTTGTAGTCACAATATTCAACTATTCCCGTGTCTATGAACTCTCACCCTCTATCGCTACGAATGCGATTGACTTGTGAGTCCTTCTCATTTTCAATTCTTAGTAAAATTTTCAAAAATGTCTGAAACGTGTCAGATTTATGTTTCAAGAAGGCCACCCAAGTGAATCGTGTAAAATCATCAACCATGACTAGGATATAACTGTGTCCACAAAGACTAACAGTTCTAGAGGGACCAATAAGGTCCATTTGGATGAGATCTAGAGGTCTAGAGGTGAGAATGTCTTTAACCTTTTTATGCGAAATCTTAACTATTTTTCCTTCCTGGCAATGACCACAAACAACACTGGAAATAGGTTTAATTTTAGGAATTCCTCTAACTATCTCTTGACTAGATAATCTACCAAGGATATCATAACTTAGGTGACCCGTACGATTATGCCAGATTTCATTGTCATCCATTTTGACAATGTTACAGGTTTCAGAACTAGTCTTGACAGTATAGCAGTTGTCAGGTGTTCTAAATTCGGTATTGATGCATTCACCTTTATCATTTAGAATTTTGCAATTGTTCGTTGAAAAGGTAACTGTATGGTCTGAGTCACAAAATTGTGATATACTTAGGAGGTTGGCTTTAAGGCTTTTAACTAAAAGTACATTTTCCAGAACAGGCATTCCCTCTTCTTTTAGGGTTCCTTTACCTATGATCTGGGATGAAACTCCATCGCCAAAAACTACTTTACCTCCAGCAAATCTGGTTTTGTTTAAGAGTTTGGTTTCATCTCTTGTCATATGTTTGGAGCATCCTGAATCTAAATACCAACCAAATGAAGTGTGTTCAGCTTTTAAGGCAGTGATGACAATGTTACACTTCATTTGGGGTAAAAGATCATCTTTTCTAACCCAAATAGCTCTAGTTTTAATTTTGCGCAAGTTTGCTCTCATTTGATAAAATTTTCGAGAAGCAGCTTTTTGTCGAAAACAATTTGGCGCAACAAAATGATTTTTGTGGAAAAATTGAGCTTTTGGTTTAGGAAAGTTTCTGGGAGACTTTCTCTTAAATGAACTCTTAGTTTTGGTCTTTCTATTCCTGTAGTTAGAGTTCTTGTCAGGTTGTCTTGGAAGGACATAATGGTTACGATTTTGCCTAGAATAGTTAAAGTTCTTGTAAACAGGAGTGTTGTACACAGGGGTGTTTAGATGCCTAACATAACAACCTTCAAAGGAATGACCATAAACGTCACAGTAGGAGCAATATTGATTGCTTGAGGGATGTAGTTCCTTAGGAAAACTTCTAAAGATGGGTTTAACAGGATTCTGTTCAGAAATCTTATTCCCAGGAGGTATGGTTTTAAAGGTAGATTCAACCTTCTGATCAAAGGACAGACGAATTTAGTCTCAAGTGTACTGTCAGCCTTAGAGTTACAAGACTCTCTAATGTATTTCTGTTGTTGCTTTTGATCATATTCCTTTTTAATAAAATGAAAATCTGGACATGTTTCGATTGGTCATTTTCCCCCAGGCATAAAATTAATAGATTCAAGATTTTTAGTTTGTGATTTATTCTTTGGGCAGAATCCAATACCGGTTCTCTCATCAGAATTGGTCTTAGAGTCAACAACAAAGTCAGTGAAACAATTTGAATTGTTTTCAAACTTAGAATTTTTTTTGAAAACTGTTGCTGTCTTTATTTTTGCTTCCTCCAGTTCTAATAATGTTCCCTTGTATTTCATTTCCAGGGTTTCATTAGTTTTGGTCAACTCTTTCAATTTTTGATCAAAAGTTTCAATTTCAGATTGATGTGTCAGACACTGGTTAGTGTACTCTTCGGCATTCAGCTTCACAATAAGACTTAGATCATCTAATTTCTTAGTCAGGTCTCTAACAGTCTTCTCCACTCTACTGCCTCTTTTAAGCGTTTTAGCATACAAAGTATGAATATCTGGGAGGTCATCTGTGTCTGAGTCGCTAAGTGAAGTGTGTGCAGTGACCCCTAACGATTCAGTTTTAGTACTCATGCACCCATTTAAATCATCGTTATCGAGATCTCTTTGACTCACACACACGGAACTAGAGCTAGCAACATTTTCAGATAACAAGGCATCTAGGCCAGTCAAAGCAGTATTCACAAAAGCAGGAGTAGAGGTATCATTATCACACACATGAATATCATCATTGTAAATGATCTTAGCAAAAAAATACATGCAAGGGTCAAATACATTTGATGACTCAAGTTCCTCTTCATCAGAGTCACTTGAATCTTCCCAAGTTTTACAGACATTGGCTCTATTGTGTGTGTTGGTTTTATTCAGATTAACTCTGCAATCGTGAGCAATGTGACCTATTTTCCCACATCTAAAACATTTAGTCTTTTTAAGGTCTCTGTTAGGTCTGAAGTTGTTGTTCTTAGGATGTTTGTCATGACCTCTCTCATGAGGTATGGGATTAGACACAGTTGGATAATTAGGCTTGCCTTGTTTAGATGCCTCTTTGTTTCTAAATTTAACAATTTTCTTAAATTGTTTGGACATTAAGGCAATCATATTATCTAGTTAAGAGTTCGGTTTTTCCTTTCGGCAACACCGTTCTGCTGAGGAGTCTTAGGGGCACTGAATTCGTGTTTGTAACCGTTGTAGTCACAATATTCAACTATTCCCGTGTCTATGAAATCTCCCCCTCTATCGCTACGAATGCGATTGACTTGTGAGTCCTTCTCATTTTCAATTCTTAGTAAAATTTTCAAAAATTTCTGAAACGTGTCAGATTTATGTTTCAAGAAGGCCACCCAAGTGAATCGTGTAAAATCATCAACCATGACTAGGATATAACTGTGTCCACAAAGACTAACAGTTCTAGAGGGACCAATAAGGTCCATATGGATGAGATCTAGAGGTCTAGAGGTGAGAATGTCTTTAACCTTTTTATGCGAAGTCTTAACTATTGTTCCTTCCTGGCAATGACCACAAACAACACTGGAAATAGGTTTAATTTTAGGAATTCCTCTAACTATCTCTTGACTAGATAATCTACCAAGGATATCATAACTTAGGTGACCCATACGATTATGCCAGATTTCATTGTCATCCATTTTGACAATGTTACAGGTTTCAGAACTAGTCTTGACAGTATAGCAATTGTCAGGTGTTCTAAATCCGGTATTGATGCATTCACCTTTATCATTTAGAATTTTGCAATTGTTCTTTGAAAAGGTAACTGTATGGTCTGAGTCACAAAATTGTGATATACTTAGGAGGTTGGATTTAAGGCTTTTAACTAAAAGTACATTTTCCAGAACAGGCATTCCCTCTTCTTTTAGTGTTCCTTTTCCTATCATCTGGGACGAAACTCCATCGCCAAAAACTACTTTACCTCCAGCAAATCTGGTTTTGTTTAAGAGTTTGGTTTCATCTCTTGTCATATGTTTGGAGCATCCTGAATCTAAATACCAACCAAATGAAGTGTGTTCAGCTTTTAAGGCAGTGATGACAATGTTACACTTCATTTGGGGTAAAAGATCATCTTTTCTAACCCAAATAGCTCTAGTTTTAATTTTGCGCAAGTTTGCTCTCATTTGATAAAATTTTCGAGAAGCAGCTTTTTGTCGAAAACAATTTGGCGCAACAAAATGATTTTTGTGGAAAAATTGAGCTTTTGGTTTAGGAAAGTTTCTGGGAGCCTTTCTCTTAAATGAACTCTTAGTTTTGGTCTTTCTATTCCTGTAGTTAGAGTTCTTGTCAGGTTGTCTTGGAAGGACATAATGGTTACGATTTTGCCTAGAATAGTTAAAGTTCTTGTAAACAGGAGTGTTGTACACAGGGGTGTTTAGATGCCTAACATAACAACCTTCAAAGGAATGACCATAAACGTCACAGTAGGAGCAATATTGATTGCTTGAGGGATGTAGTTCCTTAGGAAAACTTCTAAAGATGGGTTTAACAGGATTCTGTTCAGAAGTCTTATTCCTAGGAGGTATGGTTTTAAAGGTAGATTCAACCTTCTGATCAAAGGACAGACGTATTTAGTCTCAAGTGTACTGTCAGCCTTAGAGTTACAAGACTCTCTAATGTCTTTCTGTTGTTGCTTTTGATCATATTCCTTTTTAATAAAATGAAAATCTGGACATGTTTCGATTGGTCATTTGCCCCCAGGCATAAAATTAATAGATTCAAGATTTTTAGTTTGTGATTTATTCTTTGGGCAGAATCCAATACCGGTTCTATCATCAGAATTGGTCTTAGAGTCAACAACAAAGTCAGTGAAACAATTTGAATTGTTTTCAAACTTAGAATTTTTTTTGAAAACTGTTGCTGTCTTTATTTTTGCTTCCTCCAGTTCTAATAATGTTCCCTTGTATTTCATTTCCAGGGTTTCATTAGTTTTGGTCAACTCTTTCAATTTTTGATCAAAAGTTTCAATTTCAGATTGATGTGTCAGACACTGGTTAGTGTACTCTTCGGCATTCAGCTTCACAATAAGACTTAGATCATCTAATTTCTTAGTCAGGTCTCTAACAGTCTTCTCCAGTCTACTGCCTCTTTTAAGCGTTTTAGCATACAAAGTATGAATATCTGGGAGGTCATCTGTGTCTGAGTCGCTAAGTGAAGTGTGTGCAGTGACCCCTAACGATTCAGTTTTAGTACTCACGCACCCATTTACATCATCGTTATCGAGATCTCTTTAACTCACACACACGAAACTAGAGCTAGCAACATTTTCAGATAACAAGGCATCTAGGCCAGTCAAAGAAGTATTCACAAAAGCAGGAGTAGAGGTATCATTATCACACACATGAATATCATCATTGTAAATGATCTTAGCAAAAAAAGACATGCAAGGGTCAAATACATTTGATGACTCAAGTTCCTCTTCATCAGAGTCACTTGAATCTTCCCAAGTTTTACAGACATTGGCTCTATTGTGTGTGTTGGTTTTATTCAGATTAACTCTGCAATCGTGAGCAATGTGACCTATTTTCCCACATCTAAAACATTTAATCTTTTTAAGGTCTCTGTTAGGTCTGAAGTTGTTGTTCTTAGGATGTTTGTCATGACCTCTCTCATGAGGTATGGGATTAGACACAGTTGGATAATTAGGCTTGCCTTGTTTAGATGCCTCTTTGTTTCTAAATTTAACAATTTTCTTAATTTGTTTGGACATTAAGGCAATAAGATTATCTAGTTAAGAGTTCGGTTTTTCCTTTCGGCAACACCATTCTGCTGAGGAGTCTTAGGGGCACTGAATTCGTGTTTGTAACCGTTGTAGTCATAATATTCAACTATTCCCGTGTCTATGAACTCTCCCCCTCTATCGCTACGAATGCGATTGACTTGTGAGTCCCTCTCATTTTCAATTCTTAGTAAAATTTTCAAAAATGTCTGAAACGTTTCAGATTTATGTTTCAAGAAGGCCACCCAAGTGAATCGTGTAAAATCATCAACCATGACTAGGATATAACTGTGTCCACAAAGACTAACAGTTCTAGAGGGACCAATAAGGTCCATGTGGATGAGATCTAGAGGTCTAGAGGTGAGAATGTCTTTAACCTTTTTATGCGAAGTCTTAACTATTTTTCCTTCCTGGCAATGACCACAAACAACACTGGAAATAGGTTTAGTTTTAGGAATTCCTCTAACTATCTCTTGACTAGATAATCTACCAAGGATATCATAACTTAGGTGACCCATACGATTATGCCAGATTTCATTGTCATCCATTTTGATAATGTTACAGGTTTCAGAACTAGTCTTGACAGTATAGCAGTTGTCAGGTGTTCTAAATCCGGTATTGATGCATTCACCTTTATCATTTAGAATTTTGCAATTGTTCGTTGAAAAGGTAACTGTATGGTCTGAGTCACAAAATTGTGATATACTTAGGAGGTTGGATTTAAGGCTTTTAACTAAAAGTACATTTTCCAGAACAGGCATTCCCTCTTCTTTTAGGGTTCCTTTTCCTATGATCTGGGACGAAACTCCATCGCCAAAAACTACTTTACCTCCAGCAAATCTGGTTTTGTTTAAGAGTTTGGTTTCATCTCCTGTCATATGTTTGGAGCATCCTAAATCTAAATACCAACCAAATGAAGTGTGTTCAGCTTTTAAGGCAGTGATGACAATGTTACACTTCATTTGGGGTAAAAGATCGTCTTTTCTAACCCAAATAGCTCTAGTTTTAATTTTGCGCAAGTTTGCTCTCATTTGATAAAATTTTCGAGAAGCAGCTTTTTGTCGAAAATAATTTGGCGCAAAAAAATTATTTTTGTGGAAAAATTGAGCTTTTGGTTTAGGAAAGTTTCTGGGAGACTTTCTCTTAAATGAACTCTTAGTTTTGGTCTTTCTATTCCTGTAGTTAGAGTTCTTGTCAGGTTGTCTTGGAAGGACATAATGGTTACGATTTTGCCTAGAATAGTTAAAGTTCTTGTAAACAGGAGTGTTGTACACAGGGGTGTTTAGATGCCTAACATAACAACCTTCAAAGGAATGACCATAAACGTCACAGTAGGAGCAATATTGATTGCTTGAGGGATGTAGTTCCTTAGGAAAACTTCTAAAGATGGGTTTAACAGGATTCTGTTCAGAAGTCTTATTCCTAGGAGGTATGGTTTTAAAGATAGATTCAACCTTCTGATCAAAGGACAGACGTATTTAGTCTCAAGTGTACTGTCAGCCTTAGAGTTACAAGACTCTCCAATGTCTTTCTGTTGTTGCTTTTGATCATATTCCTTTTTAATAAAATGAAAATCTAGACATGTTTCGATTGGTCATTTGCCCCCAGGCACAAAATTAATAGATTCAAGATTTTTAGTTTCTGATTTATTCTTAGGGCAGAATCCAATACCGGTTCTATCATCAGAATTGGTCTTAGAGTCAACAACAAAGTCAGTGAAACAATTTGAATTGTTTTCAAACTTAGAAATTTTTTTGAAAACTTTTGCTGTCTTTGTTTTTGCTTCCTCCAGTTCTAATAATGTTCCCTTGTATTTCATTTCCAGGGTTTCATTAGTTTTGGTCAACTCTTTCAATTTTTGATCAAAAGTTTCAATTTCAGATTGATGTGTCAGACACTGGTTAGTGTACTCTTCGGCATTCAGCTTCACAATAAGACTTAGATCATCTAATTTCTCAGTCAGGTCTCTAACAGTCTTCTCCAGTCTACTGCCTCTTTTAAGCGTTTTAGCATACAAAGTATGAATATCTGGGAGGTCATCTGTGTCTGAGTCGCTAAGTGAAGTGTGTGAAGTGACCCCTAACGATTCAGTTTTAGTACTCACGCACCCATTTACATCATCGTTATCGAGATCTCTTTGACTCACACACACGGAACTAGAGCTAGCAACATTTTCAGATAATAAGGCATCTAGGCCAGTCAAAGCAGTATTCACAAAAGCAGGAGTAGAGGTATCATTATCACACACAGGAATATCATCATTGTAAAAGATCTTAGCAAAAAAAGACATGCAAGGGTTAAATACATTTGATGACTCAAGTTCCTCTTCATCAGAGTCACTTGAATCTTCCCAAGTTTTACAGACATTGGCTCTATTATGTGTGTTGGTTTTATTCAGATTAACTCTGCAATCGTGAGCAATGTGACCTATTTTCCCACATCTAAAACATTTAATCTTTTTAAGGTCTCTGTTAGGTCTGAAGTTGTTGTTCTTAGGATGTTTGTCATGACCTCTCTCATGAGGTATGGGATTAGACACAGTTGGATAATTAGGCTTTCCTTGTTTAGATGCCTCTTTGTTTCTAAATTTAACAATTTTCTTAAATTGTTTGGACATTAAGGCAATCTGATTATCTAGTTAAGAGTTCGGTTTTTCCTTTCGGCAACACCGTTCTGCTGAGGAGTCTTAGGGGCACTGAATTCGTGTTTGTAACCGTTGTAGTCACAATATTCAACTATTCCCGTGTCTATGAAATCTCCCCCTCTATCGCTACGAATGCGATTGACTTGTGAGTCCTTCTCATTTTCAATTCTTAGTAAAATTTTCAAAAATGTCTGAAACGTGTCAGATTTACGTTTCAAGAAGGCCACCCAAGTGAATCGTGTAAAATCATTAACCATGACTAGGATATAACTGTGTCCACAAAGACTAACAGTTCTAGAGGGACCAATAAAGTCCATGTGGATGAGATCTAGAGGTCTAGAGGTGAGAATGTCTTTAACCTTTTTATGCGAAGTCTTAACTATTTTTCCTTCCTGGCAATGACCACAAACAACACTGGAAATAGGTTTAATTTTAGGAATTCCTCTAACTATCTCTTGACTAGATAATCTACCAAGGATATCATAACTTAGGTGACCCATACGATTATGCCAGATTTCATTGTCATCCATTTTGACAATGTTACAGGTTTCAGAACTAGTCTTGACAGTATAGCAGTTGTCAGGTGTTGTAAATTCGGTATTGATGCATTCACCTTTATCATTTAGAATTTTGCAATTGTTCGTTGAAAAGGTAACTGTATGGTCTGAGTCACAAAATTGTGATATACTTAGGAGGTTGGATTTAAGGCTTTTAACTAAAAGTACATTTTCCAGAACAGGCATTCCCTCTTCTTTTAGGGTTCCTTTATCTATGATCTGGGACGAAACTCCATCGCCAAAAACTACTTTACCTCCAGCAAATCTGGTTTTGTTTAAGAGTTTGGTTTCATCTCTTGTCATATGTTTGGAGCATCCTGAATCTAAATACCAACCAAATGAAGTGTGTTCAGCTTTTAAGGCTGTGATGACAATGTTACACTTCATTTGGGGTAAAAGATCATCTTTTCTAACCCAAATAGCTCTAGTTTTAATTTTGCGCAAGTTTGCTCTCATTTGATAAAATTTTCGAGAAGCAGCTTTTTGTCGAAAACAATTTGGCGCAACAAAATGATTTTTGTGGAAAAATTGAGCTTTTGGTTTAGGAAAGTTTCTGGGAGCCTTTCTCTTAAATGAACTCTTAGTTTTGGTCTTTCTAGTCCTGTAGTTAGAGTTCTTGTCAGGTTGTCTTGGAAGGACATAATGGTTACGATTTTGCCTAGAATAGTTAAAGTTCTTGTAAACAGGAGTGTTGTACACAGGGGTGTTTAGATGCCTAACATAACAACCTTCAAAGGAATGACCATAAACGTCACAGTAGGAGCAATATTGATTGCTTGAGGGATGTAGTTCCTTAGGAAAACTTCTAAAGATGGGTTTAACAGGATTCTGTTCAGAAGCCGTATTCCTAGGAGGTATGGTTTTGTTTAAGAGTTTGGTTTCATCTCCTGTCATATGTTTGGAGCATCCTGAATCTAAATACCAACCAAATGAAGTGTGTTCAGCTTTTAAGGCAGTGATGACAATGTTACACTTCATTTGGGGTAAAAGATCATCTTTTCTAACCCAAATAGCTCTAGTTTTAATTTTGCGCAAGTTTGCTCTCATTTGATAAAATTTTCGAGAAGCAGCTTTTTGTCGAAAACAATTTGGCGCAACAAAATGATTTTTGTGGAAAAATTGAGCTTTTGGTTTAGGAAAGTTTCTGGGAGCCTTTCTCTTAAATGAACTCTTAGTTTTGGTCTTTCTATTCCTGTAGTTAGAGTTCTTGTCAGGTTGTCTTGGAAGGACATAATGGTTACGATTTTGCCTAGAATAGTTAAAGTTCTTGTAAACAGGAGTGTTGTACACAGGGGTGTTTAGATGCCTAACATAACAACCTTCAAAGGAATGACCATAAACGTCACAGTAGGAGCAATATTGATTGCTTGAGGGATGTAGTTCCTTAGGAAAACTTCTAAAGATGGGTTTAACAGGATTTTGTTCAGAAGTCTTATTCCTAGGAGGTATGGTTTTAATATTAGATTCAACCTTCTGATCAAAGGACAGACGTATTTAGTCTCAAGTGTACTGTCAGCCTTAGAGTTACAAGACTCTCCAATGTCTTTCTGTTGTTGCTTTTGATCATATTCCTTTTTAATAAAATGAAAATCTAGACATGTTTCGATTGGTCATTTTCCCCCAGGCACAAAATTAATAGATTCAAGATTTTTAGTTTCTGATTTATTCTTAGGGCAGAATCCAATACCGGTTCTATCATCAGAATTGGTCTTAGAGTCAACAACAAAGTCAGTGAAACAATTTGAATTGTTTTCAAACTTAGAAATTTTTTTGAAAACTTTTGCTGTCTTTGTTTTTGCTTCCTCCAGTTCTAATAATGTTCCCTTGTATTTCATTTCCAGGGTTTCGTTAGTTTTGGTCAACTCTTTCAATTTTTGATCAAAAGTTTCAATTTCAGATTGATGTGTCAGACACTGGTTAGTGTACTCTTCGGCATTCAGCTTCACAATAAGACTTAGATCATCTAATTTCTCAGTCAGGTCTCTAACAGTCTTCTCCAGTCTACTGCCTCTTTTAAGCGTTTTAGCATACAAAGTATGAATATCTGGGAGGTCATCTGTGTCTGAGTCGCTAAGTGAAGTGTGTGAAGTGACCCCTAACGATTCAGTTTTAGTACTCACGCACCCATTTACATCATCGTTATCGAGATCTCTTTGACTCACACACACGGAACTAGAGCTAGCAACATTTTCAGATAACAAGGCATTTAGGCCAGTCAAAGCTGTATTCACAAAAGCAGGAGTAGAGGTATCATTATTACACAGGCATATCATCATTGTAAATGATCTTAGCAAAAAAAGACATGCAAGGGTCAAATACATTTGATGACTCAAGTTCCTCTTCATCAGAGTCACTTGAATCTTCCCAAGTTTTACAGACATTGGCTCTATTGTGTGTGTTGGTTTTATTCAGATTAACTCTGCAATCGTGAGCAATGTGACCTAGTTTCCCACATCTATAACATTTAATCTTTTTAAGGTCTCTGTTAGGTCTGAAGTTGTTGTTCTTAGGATGTTTGTCATTACCTCTCTCATGATGTATGGGATTAGACACAGTTGGATAATTAGGCTTGCCTTGTTTAGATGCCTCTTTGTTTCTAAATTTAACAATTTTCTTAAATTGTTTGGACATTAAGGCAATCTGATTATCTAGTTTGTCTATATCACACTCCTCATCAGAGTCACAGTTGGTCAAATTATTCTCATGTTTAGATATCTTAGAAGAAAAACTCAAGTTAGAGTTGGGCTGTTTTCTTTGAGACTGATTTAATTATTTCTTAAAGTCTAATTCCATTTCCACAGTCCTAAGTTTTCTACTGAGCAACTCAGGGGTGAGGTTTTGATCGCTCATCTCCTCAATAGCATGCCTCTTGTTGTCAAACTTTTGTGGTAATGATCTTAGGATTTTAGAAACAATCTCATTCCTATCATATGTTATACCATTAGCATGCAACTTAGTAACTATATCAGTTAGGTTCATATAAAAGTCATCAAAAGACTCAGAGTCAGACATAATCAAAGAGTTGTACTGCTGGGTAAGCATTTGAGTTTTAGCAGCTTTAACTCTCGAGTCTCCTTCATGGGCAATGATTAATGTGTCCCAAGATTCCTTGGAAGTGGCACAAGATGATATTCTCTTGAACTCATAATCATTAATTGACATAAATATGGCATTCTTGACTTTATTGTTATTACGAGAAAGTGTTTTCTCATTTTGGGTAAACTCACTTAAGATTTTCTTTACCCTCTCATCACTTCCTTCAGTGGCTGGTTTAGTAGGATAAGTATATCCATTTTCAATAATGTCCCAGACATCATCTCCTAAAGTCCCTTGGATGAAGGCAACCATTCTTACTTTCTAGTAAGCAAAGTTGTTTCCATCAAAGAGTGGAGGTCTGGAAAGATTACCAAACCTTTCATTCTTCTCGTCCATAGTTAAGATTTTCAGAAAACGATTTCAAAAACACAAGATCCTTTTTGAAACAAAAGTTTATAGGGCTCTGATACCAATTGAAAAAGACGTTACTACTGACGTTTAATACAAGATTAAACTGTATAAGCAACTCCGAGTTGTTTGTTGAAGAAACCCTTTTCTTTTGAAAATAAAATAGATCAACAATAAGTTGTGTTTTTAAAAACTTATATTCGAGAATAACCAATACTTTGTAATCAGTATAAAAACTAAGAAACTTTCAAAGTATCAGCACACTATAGAATGAGATGAGGAGATGAAGATAATCAGAACACACTATTTTTAAAGTGGTAAAGCCTCTCCCAATAGAGGAAACATCCACGGTGACTTCTAAGTCACGAAAGTAAAAAAATCCACTAAAAACAAATAGCAGTTACAAACAATACAACATACATGCACACAACTCAGCCTATTCTAAGTTTAGGAATATACCCCACTTGGTGTCCTTTTAACTTCTTTGTAGATCTGAATGTGGATGATGTTCTTCCAGTTTGATAACTTCCACTTTGCTTTAGCTTTCTTTGCGTCGACTCAATAATCTTTGATCTTATTCTCAACACTTTCAGTGTGGTAGTGTGTCAAGTGTTTGTGATGTGATTTCTATCCACATGCATGAACTCACACATACTTAGTTTGTACAGACAGTCCTAGAAAATTACATATAAAGACTATATGCTGTGATTTTCTTTTCTTTCTTTCTTACAAAACTTGAAACCTTTTGACCTTTTAATCTATACCAGATTCCACGGATATCTTGCTTCAAAATCAGTCAAGATCTTAATCAATCTCAGTTTTGAAAAGATTTTCGAGATTGAAAACCTCCAAGTGAGAATCCAACTAGGTCAAGGTTTAGTTTCACAAGGATAAGAAACATAAAACATTTAAAGATCTAAATCAACAAATATTTTCAAAAAACGAGAAACAAATATGCAGATCTAGTGATATATAACATGCAATAGTGTAGATATAAGATTTCTATTAAAAAAGAAATACAGATCTCACCAAAATGTCTAAGTTGGTAACAAGATCACAGATCAAGAGGTTACAGCTACAAACTATCAAACTAGTAACACCACTCTCTCTCAAACACTCAAGGTTGTGTTTGGGGTTTTGAAATTAAGAAGGTTTGAATATGGTTTGAAGTTGTTTAGGGTTAGGGTTTCTCTAACTCAGTTTCCCTTTCTCTCTCCTTTCTTTTCTTTTCTCTCTTCTCTCTCAATTCTCTCTTTTTTTTCTCTCAATTTAGACGACTGCCAAAAGTCTTAAAAGGCTGAGAATGAGAGGGTTTAAATAGGAGCCAAGGAAGGTTCTGGATCGAAGATAACAATCAATGGTTGAGATCTAGTCTTCCTATATTGACTTTTATCCAAGGGTTCTAAGATACCGGTGGTTAAAACGAAGATGATTGGTCCACAGTGATAACAGACGGATAGTCTTTAAACACATGCAGGCCGTTGATAACGTTTGATCTAACGATCCACAATTCACCAGGCTGCTCTCTCACAAAACAAACACAAAAGAGATAACAGGAGCTTGACAAGTGTTGGCATGTTATTGGCTGGCAGACGCGCGTCCAAACTAATTACAGGAAACACCCTAATGTCTCCAGCGCATTGATATTCTACCCAATCAAACATTCTAATGAAAAACTAATTTTGCATTATATCATTTTAACCCCACAAAGTTTATAAACAAACTTTTATTAAAGAAAATATTATTTTAAAAATGTTTAAAAATTCCCAAAAATTATTAAAACAACATTTTAAGGGGAATTTAACACACAATCAATATGAGCAATATATACACATGTATGCACTTCTAATGTGTGTAGTGTGATTCAATTTATACCTTTTTGGATCATTGAAGAGGATTAGAGAGTGAATAAGTCTGAGGTTCTTTGGATTCTAGGTTAGACAACTAATTTTGTCACTATTTCCAAACTAGATGAACACTTATACAATATAGACTTAAGTAAGTCAAAGGTATAAGGTGCTTCAATCTCCCCCTTTGGAAATATGAGACAAAATCTCCTTTGAGTTAGCTTAAACTCTTAGGTAACAAAAAAAAATAAAACCTAGTCCTATGCAAAAGATACTATCTACCCATTTCCTAGAAAGTAAAAAATTACATAACTCAACTATTTACAAATTTGTACACTAGAGAGAAATGGTAGATAAATAATAGAAGAGGTTCCTGCAAATATGCACTAAGATCAAGTAGTTTAGATGTAATGTGAACAAAACATTGAACCCGTATGACTCAAATTTCTCCCCCATTTTGTCTCAAATGGACAAAGGGTAAAAAATTACGGTCTTAAGAGATTAATCAGCACATACCATACCTATAGAATTATGCAAATACAAAAATCTGTTATAGTCTAGAGGTTTAGTGAACATGTCTGCAAGTTGCAAATCAGTAGGTAGGTAATGGATTTCTAACTCCTTAGTCTCAACAAGTTCGCGTATAAAGTGATGTCTTATTTTAATATGCTTAGTTCACGAGTGTTGAACCGGGTTTTTAGATATGTTAATGGCTCTTTGTTTGTCACAATAAAATTGTAACCGATCTTCTTTAATCCCATAGTCGCTTAACCTTTGTTTTATCCATTACAATTGAGCATAACAACTTCCTGCTGCTATATATTCGGACTCAGCCGTAGATAAAAATGTGCAATTCTGTTTTTTGCTACTCCAACCTACTAAATTATTCCCGATATAATAACAGGCACCTGATGTACTCTTACTGTCATCGGTACAACCAACCCAATCAGCATCAGTATACCCTATGATGGTGCTGCAGGTATCATTAGTGTACCTAAGTCCAAGATTAAGAGTGCCTTTTATGTACTTTATTATACGTTTTCCACAAGATAAATGGCTTCTGGTAACGTGCACACAGACATACATCATACATTATATCTGGTCGTTAGGCAGTTAGATAGAGTAGACTACCAATCATACTATGATAAAGTGTGGAATCAACTGACTTTCCATTTTCATCTTTACATAATTTAACAGTAGTACTCATTGGCGTTTTGGCAACTTTAGCATTATCTAAACCAAATTTCTTAACAAGGTCTAAGGCATACTTAGTTTGAGAGACAAATAATCCATCAGAATTCTATTTTCTTGAAATCTTAAGAAAAGCTGTAGCTCCCCCATAAGGGACATGTGAAACTCCTTATGCATAATAGCAGAAAAGGATTTAACTTCAGATGTTGAAGTAGACCCAAAGATGATGTCATCAACATATACTTGGGATATAATAATGTTTTTGTCAAAATGTTTGACAAAGAGGGTCTGGTCATTTCTTCCTCTCGTAAAACCATTATCCAATAAAAAGTTGGAAAGGCGTTCATACCAAGCTCTAGGAGCTTGTTTTAAGCCATGCAAAGCCTTTTTTAGACGAAAGACATGGTCTGGGTATTTTGGGTCAATGAACCCTTTGGGTTGTTCTACATTCGTCTCTCCGGACAGAATTCCATTGAGGAAGGCAGACTTGACATCCATTTGATAAAGTGTAAATTTTAAGTGACACGCTATGGAGAAAAGAAGTCGAACATATTCAAGACGAGTGACTGGGGCAAATGTCTCGCTAAAATCTATCCCTTCTATTTGAGAGTAACCTTGAGCAATAAGTCTAGCTTTGTTTCTAAGGATTACCCCATTTTCGTCAGATTTGTTCTTAAAGATCCAACGTGTGCCAATAACATTTTTATTTTGAGGCCGCGGTACAAGATACCAGACATCGTGAATGACAAATTGTAAAAGTTCTTCCTGCATAGCAGAAATCCAGTGTGCGTCATTCAATGCTTCATTAACATTTTTTGGTTCCACAAGGGAGACGAAACATGCGTAATTAGCATAATTTCTTAACTGGGATCTAGTATGGACTGGCTCATTAGGATTACCGACCACGTTGTTAGTGGGATGATCTTTAGAGACCCAACCTGGTACTTCTGGACTCTCAACAGGTAATGAGTCATCTATTTCTGGTGAATCATTTTTGAAATCATTTTTAGATTCAACCACAATAGGTGATTCAGATATCTTATTTTCGACAATAGTGTCGCTTACAATTACATTTATCGACTTCATAAGGGTCTTAGTACGCAGATTGTATATACGATATGCACGACTGTTTGGAGAGTAACCTAAAAAGATGGCTTTATCTCCACGCGTCTCGAATTTGGACAAATGTTCTCTGTCTTTACAGACGTAACACCGACTTCCGAAAGTTCTTAGGTATTTCAGATTAGGCTTCTTACTGTACCAAAACTCATAAGAGGTTTGTTTAGTGTTTTTCCTAAGGTAAACCTGATTAATTATATGACATGCAGTTCTAATAGATTCTACCCAGAAGTACTTAGGTAGAGATTTGGCATGCAACATGACACGCGCCATCTCTTGAAGAGTTCGGTTTTTCCTTTCGGCAACACCGTTCTGCCGAGGAGTCTTAGGGGCACTGAATTTGTGTTTGTAACCTTTGTAGTCACAACATTTAACTATTCCCGTGTCTATGAACTCTCCCCCTCTATCGCTACGAATGCGATTGACTTGTGAGTCCTTCTCATTTTCAATTCTTAGTAAAATTTTAAAAAATGTCTGAAACGTGTCAAATTTATGTTTCAAGAAGGCAACCCAAGTGAATCGTGTAAAATCATCAACCATGACTAGGATATAACTGTGTCCACAAAGATTAACAGTTCTAGAGGGACCAATAAGGTCCATGTGGATGAGATCTAGAGGTCTAGAAGTGAGAATGTCTTTAACCTTTTTATGCGAAGTCTTAACTATTTTTCCTTCCGGGCAATGACCACAAACAACACTGGAATAGGTTTAATTTTAGGAATTCCTCTAACTATCTCTTGACTAGACAATCTACCAAGGATATCATAACTTAGGTGACCCATATGATTATGCCAGATTTCATTGTCATCCATTCTGACAATGTTACAGGTTTCAGAACTAGTCTTGACAGTATAGCAGTTGTCAGGTGTTCTAAATCTGGTATTGATGCATTCACCTTTATCATTTAGAATTTTGCAATTGTTCTTTGAAAAGGTAACTGTATGGTCTGAGTCACAAAATTGTGATATACCTAGGAGGTTGGATTTAAGACCTTTAACTAAAAGTACATTTTCCAGAACAGGCATTCCCTATTCTTTTAGGGTTCCTTTACCTATGATCTAAGATGAAACTCCATTGCCAAAAACTACTTTACCTCCAGCAAATCTGGTTTTGTTTAAGAGTTTGGTTTCATCTCCTGTCATATGTTTGGAGCATCCTGAATCTAAATACCAACCAGATGAAGTGTGTTCAGCTTTTAAGGCAGTGATGACAATGTTACACTTCATTTGGGGTAAAAGATCATCTTTTCTAACCCAAATAGCTCTAGTTTTAATTTTGCGCAAGTTTTCTCTCATTTGATCAAATTTTCGAGAAGCAGCTTTTTATCGAAAACCATTTGGCGCAACAAACTGATTTTTGTGGAAAAATTGAGCTTTTGGTTTAGGAAAGTTTCTGGGAGCCTTTCTCTTAAATGAACTCTTAGTTTTGGTCTTTCTATTCCTGTAGTTAGAGTTCTTGTCAGGTTGTCTTGGAAGGACATAATGGTTACGATTTTGCCTAGAATAGTTAAAGTTCTTATAAACAGGAGTGTTGTACACAGGGGTGTTTAGATTCCTTGCATAACAACCTTCAAAGGAATGACCATAAACGTCACAGTAGGAGCAATATTGATTGCTTGAGGGATGTAGTTCCTTAGGAAAACTTCTAAAGATGGGTTTAACAGGATTCTGTTCAGAAGTCTTATTCCTAGGAGGTATGGTTTTAAAGGTAGATTCAGCCTTTCTGATCAAAGGACAGACGTATTTAGTCTCAAGTGTACTGTCAGCCTTAGAGTTACTAGACTCTCCAATATCTTTCTGTTATTGCTTTTGATCATATTCCTTTTTAATAAAATGAAAATCTGGACATGTTTCGATTGGTATTTTTCCCCCAGACACAAACTTAATAGATTCAAGATTTTTAGTTTGTGATTTATTCTTAGGGCAGAATCCAATACCGGTTCTATCATCAGAATTGGTCTTAGAGTCAACAACAAAGCCAGTGAAACAATTTAAATTGTTTTCAAACTTAGAATTTTTTTTGAAAACTGTTGCTGTCTTTGTTTTTGCTTCCTCCAGTTCTAATAATGTTCCCTTGTATTTCATTTCCAGGGTTTCATTAGTTTTGGTCAACTCTTTCAATTTTTGATCAAAAGTTTCAATTTCAGATTGATGTGTCAGACACTGGTTAGTGTACTCTTCGGCATTCAGCTTCACAATAAGACTTAGATCATCTAATTTCTTAGTCAGGTCTCTAACACTCTTCTCTAGTCTACTGCCTTTTTTAAGGGTTTTATTATACAAAGTATGAATATCTGGGAGGTCATCTGTGTCTGAGTCGCTAAGTGAAGTGTGTGCAGTGACCCCTAACGATTCAGTTTTAGTACTCACGCACCCATTTACATCGTCGTTATCGAGATCTCTTTGACTCACACACACGGAACTAGAGCTAGCAACATTTTCAGATAACAAGGCATCTAGGCCAGTCGAAGAAGTATTCACAAAAGCAGGAGTAGAGGTATCATTATCACACACAGGCATATCATCATTGTAAATGATCTTAGCAAAAAAAGACATGCAAGGGTCAAGTACATTTGATGACTCAAGTTCCTCTTCATCAGAGTCACTTGAATCTTCCCAAGTTTTACAGACATTGGCTCTATTGTGTGTGTTGGTTTTATTCAGATTAACTCTGCAATCGTGAGCAATGTGACCTAGTTTCCCACATCTATAACATTCAATCTTTTTAAGGTCTCTGTTAGGTCTGAAGTTGTTGTTCTTAGGTTATTTTTCATGACCTCTCTCATGAGGTATGGTATTAGACACAGTTGGATAATTAGGCTTGCCTTGTTTAGATGCCTCTTTGTTTCTAAATTTAACAATTTTCTTAAATTGTTTGGACATTAAGGCAATCTGATGATCTAGTTTGTCTATATCACACTCCTCATCAGAGTCACAGTTGGTCAAATTAGTCTCATGTTTAGATATCTTAGAAGAAAAACTCAAGTTAGAGTTGGGTTGTTTTCTTTGAGACTGATTTAATTATTTCTTAAAGTCTAATTCCATTTCCACAGTCCTAAGTTTGCTAATGAGTAACTCAGGGGTGAGGTTTTGATCGCTCATCTCCTCAATAGCATACCTCTTGTTGTCAAACTTTTGTGGTAATGATCTTAGGATTTTAGAAACAATCTCATTCCTATCATATGTTATACCATTAGCATGCAACTTAGTAACTATATCAGTTAGGTTCATATAAAAGTCATCAAAAGACTCAGAGTCGGACATAATCAAAGAGTTGTACTGCTGGGTAAGCATTTGAGTTTTAGCAGCTTTAACTCTTGAGTCTCCTTCATGGGCAATGATTAATGTGTCCCAAGCTTCCTTGGAAGTGGCACAAGATGAGATTCTCTTGAACTCATACTCATTAATTGACATAAAGATGGCATTCTTGACTTTATTGTTATTACGAGAAAGTGTTTTCTCATCTTGGGTAAACTCACTTAAGATTTTCTTTACCCTCTCATCACTTCCTTCAGTGTCTAGTTTAGTAGGATAAGTATATCCATTTTCAATAATGTCCCAGACATCATCTCCTAAAGTCCCTTGGATGAAGGCAACCATTCTTACTTTCTAGTAAGCAAAGTTGTTTCCATCAAAGAGTGGAGGTCTGGAAAGATTACCAAACCTTTCATTCTTCTCGTCCATAGTTAAGATTTTCAGAAAACGATTTTAGAAACACAAGATCCTTTTTGAAACAAAAGTTTATAGGGCTCTGATACCAATTGAAAAAGACGTTACCAATGCCGTTTAATACAAGATTAAACTGTATAAACAACTCCGAGTTGTTTGTTGAAGAAACCATTTTCTTTTGAAAATAAAATAGATAAACAACAAGTTGTGTTTACAAAAAATTATGTTCAAGAATAACCAAGACTTTGTAATCAGTATAAAAACTAAGAAAGTTTCAAAATATCAGCACACAATAGAATGAGATGAGGAGATGAAGATAATCAGAACACACTATTTTTAACGTGGTAAAACCTCTCCCAATAGAGGAAACATCCACGGTGACTTCTAAGTCACGAAAGTAAAAAAATCCACTAAAAACAAATAGCAGTTACAAACAATACAACATACATGCACACAACTCAGCCTATTCTAAGTTTAGGAATATACCCCACTTGGTGTCCTTTTAACTTCTTTGTAGATCTGAATGTGGATGATGTTCTTCCAGTTTGATAACTTCCACTTTGCTTTAGCTTTCTTTGCGTCGACTCAATAATCTTTGATCTTATTCTCAACACTTTCAGTGTGGTAGTGTGTCAAGTGTTTGTGATGTGATTTCTATCCACATTCATGAACTCACACATACTTAGTTTGTACAGACAGTCCTAGAAAATTACATATAAAGACTATATGCTGTGATTTTCTTTTCTTTCTTTCTTACAAAACTTGAAACCTTTTGACCTTTTAATCTATACCAGATTCCACGGATATCTTGCTTCAAAATCAGTCAAGATCTTAATCAATCTCAGTTTTGAAAAGATTTTCGAGATTGAAAACCTCCAAGTGAGAATCCAACTAGGTCAAGGTTTAGTTTCACAAGGATAAGAAACATAAAACATTTAAAGATCTAAATCAACAAAGATTTTCACAAATCGAGAAACAAATATGCAGATCTAGTGATATATAACATGCAATAGTGTAGATCTAAGATTTCTATGAAAAAAGAAATACAGATCTCACCAAAATGTCTAAGTTGGTAACAAGATCACAGATTAAGAGGTTACAGCTACAAACTATCAATCCAGTAACACCACTCTCTCTCAAACACTCAAGGTTGTGTTTGGGGTTTTGAAATTACGAAGGTTTGAATATGGTTTGAAGTTGTTTAGGGTTAGGGTTTCTTTAACTCAGTTTCCCTTTCTCTCTCCTTTCTTTTCTCTCTTCTCTCTCAATTCTCTCTTTTTTTTCTCTCAATCTAGACAACTGCCAAAAGTCTTAAAAGGTTGAGGATGAGAGGGTTTAAATAGGAGCCAAGGAAGGTTCTAGATCGAAGATAGCAATCAATGGTTGAGATCCAGTCTTCCTATATTGACTTTGATCCAAGGGTGCTAAGATACCGGTGGTTAAAACGAAGATGATTGGTCCACAGTGATAACACACGGATAGTCTTTAAACACATGCAGGCCGTTGATAACGTTTGATCTAACGATCCACAATTCACCAGGCTGCTCTCTCACAAAACAAACTCAAAAGAGATAACAGGAGCTTGACAAGTGTTGGCATGTTATTGGCTGGCAAACGCGCGTCCAAACTAATTACAGGCAACACCCTAATGTCTCCAGCGCATTGATATTCTACCCAATCAAACATTGTAATGAAAAACTAATTCTGCATTATATCATTTTAACCCCACAAAGTTTATAAACAAACTTCTATTAAAGAAAATATTATTTTAAAAATGTTTAAAAATTCCCAAAAATTATTAAAACAACATTTTAAGGGGAATTTAACACACAATCAATATGAGCAATATATACACATGTATGCACTTCTAATGTGTGTAGTGTGATTCAATTTATACCTTTTTGGATCATTGAAGAGGATTAGAGAGTGAATAAGTCTGAGGTTCTTTGGATTCTAGGTTAGACAACTAATTTTGTCACTATTTCCAAACTAGATGAACACTTATACAATATAGACTTAAGTAAGTCAAAGGTATAAGGTGCTTCATTTCCATCAATCTTTTTATGTTTCACGTTTATATTTACTAGATTTGTTGTTTTTCTCAAATTTTGGTGAGTTTTTATATTTCCCGGCAGCGAGTTTGGAGGTTTTGGGGTTGTCTTACTTTTTCTATCACGTTTTAGGCAGTTGATAGTGTTTTAGGGTGGATTTCTAAGTTTTCTATCCATTTTTATTGTAATTTGAACATTTCGGTGAGTCTCCGGTCACCATCTCCGGAGAAGTAGTTAACCATTGTTCTTGTTCTTTTTGCTCCAAAACGATTGAGGTACCCCATTTTGATCTTACAGTCAAACTTCGTCAATCAAAAAACTTATTTGAATGCTAAAAGTTTTATACAAATTAGCCGAGCAGTATCCAACCCTCCAGGAGAGATATTTTAGGGAGATACGTAGGATAGAAGTCGAGAGCGCTGCTGGCATAAAACCGAGCTCGTCCTTACATTTCTAATCCATCACATCCCTATAGCTATCGTACGCCCTCCCATCGTTGAGATTAGTGACTCAATTTCTGAGTCATCTACTTCTAAAAATGACAATCCTTTCATCTCCCACATAATCGAGAGTGTGGATTCTTACGAAGAGGCAATAAGACTTTATGCTACTACCTCTTCTGAAGGGTCTAAAAAATACGAGGTTTCTTCATGAACCTCATCTTCTCGACATGCTGAGTCTTCTAACTAGTTAGAATCCTCTTTACAAGTCATCTCTGATTCGAATGAGTAGAGGGTGCAAGTTATAATTCCTCATCCTCCCATAGTAATCCCGTTATCATCCATTTCGAGTAATGAGTTTACTCAAAGATTTCCAGGTGGTGTTACGACCGAAAATTGGAATGACAATGATGGTTCGACCGAGGCTTCACTTGACATATCCTATACTGAATCTTTTCCTAAAATAATTACAGAAGTGGATCTTTGAACTTAGAGACATCTCTATGGTTTAGGACTCTCTATCAATATGAGGGTGCCCTCTGAGGACGAGAGAGCATTTCATGGTCGAGATGGAGAGATCTCGATCTATGAGCAGATGTTTAGGGTCGACTTTAGGATCCCTATTCATCCAATAGTACAAGCCATTCTGTCCGATTTAGGTCTCGGCCCCTCTCAACTATCACCAAATGCTTGGAGGATCATCCTCGGCTTTGTATCGCTTTGAAAATTGGTTCATCACATCGAACTTCCAGTTAGCATTTTGAGGGGTTGTTATAACGTGTCATCTTTAAGAACTCAGCCTGGATACTATCATCTCGTATCCAGGAAACCAACAAAGAAGGTCTTGCTTGAAAACTAGATTTTTAATCACAACTGGAAGCCCGGTTACTTCTTCATATCTGGAGCTTTGGAGTTCAGCCCAGATGTTCCCTATAGTGCCTGAGAGCTTAAGGTTCCTCGGAGATGGTAAATAGCACCAATTTCAGCCAAGTTAAACCCGGGTTTGAGTATTGATGCTACTAAGAAGGTGGCCAAAATTAGAAGGCATGGTATGACCCCCTATTTTCTATAGTAGACAGGTTTGAGGGTGGCCCCCCTAACCGAATTATATAAGTATATTTATTATAACTGTTGTGTTATATCTTCCTTATCTTTATTACTAAGCTCGTATTTACTTTGCAAATCTTTCGCCCAATACACCGGAGGCTCTTTAGAGGATGGTTTCTCCTAATCTTGCTATCCTGATGAAACAGTTGGGGAAGAAGACTTTACCCCAACCTCAGACCAAGAAATCCACAGCTAGACCTAGCCAGGCTAAAGGGACCAAGAAGAGGAAAAAGGTTCCTGAGGACGTCCATGGTCTCCCACAAACAAAATAAGCATAAGGACAACTCGTCGAAGATTGCGCCGACACATGAAATTATAATTTCTTCTAAAGATGCACTCTAAGCTCGTCTGTACAAGTTAAAAATAAGCTCGAATTCCCTCATAAGGAATAAAAAGATGGCTTTGAAGGTGTTGTCCTCCATAACACCAAAGATTGATGATCGTTTCTTAGAATCCATGGATGTCTCTCTTTTGAGTGATTTATGTCTGCATAGAACTGTTTAGGTAAACTTTTGTGCTTTTATTTTATTTCTTCTAACATGTGTATGAAGAAGACAACTCACTTGTTGTCTTCTTTATTAGGTATCATCTCATGCTAATGTCTTGTAATTTTTGTAGTTTGTTTTGTCTCTAAAGAACGTCCATTAGTGGGTATCATAAAAGCTTCTCGAGATTCGGCTAGTCTGAGAGGATATAAAAAAGGTTAATGATCTAAAGAAGAAAATATTGACCCATGATAATGACTACAATAAGGCCATGGACAACCTGAGGACTCAACACACAAAGGCCATCGACAAGCTGGATTCTGATCATGATACTACCCTCACGACTCTGACAGATAAACAAGCGTCTGAGGTACAAGAGGAGGTGAATATTGTTGTTGACAAAACCCTTGAGAGGCTAAGAAAAAGTCAGTTAAAAATTTCAAGTAATCCGAGGAATTATTGGGGTACAGTTTGCAGTACTTTGAGAGGGGGGCCATGACAGCTTGTCACTGGACGACTCTCGAATTCCCTAATGTCTCACACCTAGCCGCACAGATTGAGGCCTTTGACTTATCTGACCCACTATCCATGACAACCCTGACTGATATTAAAGGGTCGGCATAACCTGAGTTGATTGTCTGGACAATTAATGATTAGGGAGATAATGAGACGATTAGGGATGAGGCTGAGATAACCCATGTTGAGAAGGATGATAATGCCGAGGCTGAGAAAGATGATGCCACTGATGGCTCAACTCCGGTGAAAACTGGGGGAAACCTAGTAACTTGATTTATCTTTTCTTTTTTTCAGGGCGATCGCCTATGGCTTGATGCCCTTTTTCATATGTAACTTCTGAAATTGATAGCTTAACTTACTTTTTCTTGAACAATTGCAAGTGTACCCTCGTCTGATGCTATTGAATGTAATTGAGTATCCATATTTTCATCTTTTGTTTCTTCTAATTCTTTTCAATGTGTTGTGTCTTCTTGCAACTCTAATCAACTTTACAACCTTTTGATTATTGATATACTCTCATCCTTAGCCGAGAAGTAATTAAATCAAGTTAATGATTTTTTAGACTAGAGATCACCACTTAATGGTGTTTAAATAAACCATTATTAATGATTTTCAAATTTGAATGCACCAAATTAATGGTGTCAATTGCAAGTCCCCTCTTGTCATTTTGAGAGTGTATGGATGAGTGCCATCTCGTCCTACACTGTCGTCTCACCAAGAGAGTTTAACTCTCATACCACCAAATTAATGGTGTTTAAATAAACCATAATTTAATAATTTTGGAATTTGAATGCACCAAATTAATAGTGTTAACTACAAGTCTGCTCTCGTCGTTTTGAGAGTGTATGGATGAGTGTCGTCTCGTCCTACACTGTCATCTCATCGAGAGAGTTTGACTCTCACAACACCAAGTTAATGATGTTTAAAGTAACCATAATCAAATGATTTTCAAATTTGAATGCTCGAAATTAATGGTGTTTAATTGCAAGTCCCCTCTCGTCGTTTTGAGTGTGTATGGATGAGTGTCGTCTCGTCCTACACTGTCGCCTCATCGAGAGAGTTTAACTATCATACCACCAAGTTAATGATGTTTAAAGGAACCATAATTAAATGATTCTCAAATTTTATTGCACCAAATTAATGGTGTTTAATTGCAAGTCCCCTCTCGTCGTTTTGAGAGTGTATGTATGAGTGTCGTCTCGTCCTACACTGTCGTCTCACCGAGAGAGTTTAACTCTCATACCACCAAATTAAAGATGTTTAAATAAACCATAATTTAATGAATTTGGAATTTGAATGCACCAAATTAATGGTGTTAACTACAAGTCCTCTCTCGTCGTTTTGAAAGTGTATGGATGAGTGTCGTCTCGTCCTACACTGTCGTCTCGTTGAGAGAGTTTGACTCTCATAACACCAAGTTAATGATGTTTAAAGTAACCATAATAAAATGATTTTCGAATTTGAATGCACGAAATTTATGGTGTTTAATTGCAAGTCCCCTCTCGTCGTTTTGAGAGTGTATGGATGAGTGTCATCTCGTCCTACACTGTCGCCTCGCCGAGAGAGTTTGACTATCGTACCACCAAGTTAATGATGTTTAAAGGAACCATAATTAAATGATTTTTAAATTTGAATGCACCAAACTAATGGTGTTTAACTTCAAGTCCCCTCTCGTTGTTTTGAGAGTGTATGGATGAGTGTCGTCTTGCCGAGAGAGTTTGACTCTCATACCACGAAGTTAATGATGTTTAAATGAATCATAATTAAATAATTTTCAAATTATCTTTGTGTTTTTCACCATCTTGGTGATGTTATCACACTATTTCCCCCCTCTCGTTGTTATTGAGAATCCATGGACGAGGTGAGCCCCGTCTGGATTCCCGTGTCACCGACAGTGAGTTAATGCCATTTCACTATATGAGTGAAGGTTTGTAACTTGGGATGACTTGGAATATGCAATTTGATCAATTAATAGAACCAAGATATGAGGTAACACCTGAAATTTTTCATTCATCACTTTTGACTTTTTAGTACAACTCTTATACAATGATAAAATGAAATTTATACAACATCTTATTGATAGTATTTCTTCAAGTGATCAGCGTTCCAAGGGTTTAAGAATGGCTCTCCACCCAAATCTTAAGCCGATAAGTGACAGGAACAACTTCTTCAGTTATTCTGTAGGGGACATGCCAGTTTGTGTGGATTTTATTCGACTTCTGACAGGCTTTCTTCAAAACTAGATCTCATACATCTACTGGCCTAGCCTTAACTCTCTTATTATATAATTTTATTGTCCTTGGCTAATAAGCAGTCTGCCTAACCTCTACATCCTCTCGTCTTTTTTTTCTGATGTCCAGATCTAACCTTCGCTCATCTTCATTTACTTCTAGGCTATATGTTTGAACCCTGTGACTTGGTAGGCCGATCTCGGTAGGTATCACTACCTCTGAGCCATAGGCAAGTATTAAAGGGGTCTCCTCTATTGGAGTTCTATCTGTCGTCATTTATGCCCACAAGACAGAGTGTACCTATTCTTTATAGAGACCTTTGATGTCTTTTAATTTCTTCTTGATCCCTTATAAGATAGTTCGATTTGTCACCTCAGTCTGGCTATTTGCCTGAAGTTGGCGTGGAGCTAAAAAAAATTGTTTAATATCAACCCTCTCGCAGTAAGCCTCCAGGAAGGAATTATGAAACTGTTTTCTATTATCGGAGGTCAATGTGTGGGGTAGACCATACCTACATATGATGTTCCTCCAAATAAATTAGAAGGTTTTCATCTCGGTGATAGTTATCACGACCTCTGCCTCAACCCATTTAGAGAAATAGTCTATCGCCATAATAAGATATTTTTAATTGCCTATTTCTCTTGGTAAAGGTCCTACCAAGTCAATCCCCCAAATCGTAAACAAGCAAGGGTAAGTAATTGATATAAGGGGTTGATGATGAATGCTAGCATATCTTTGGAATTTGTCACATCTCTTCACATAATTGGTTGCATCTTTAGTCAAGGTCGACCACCAATACCCTTGAGTGATTATTCTTTTTGCCAATAATCTCCCCCATATGACTGGAACAAGATCCCGCGTGCCCATTTTTCAGTATGTATTCCACCTCTGTCAGATGAACGCGTCACAATAAAAGGAAGAGAAACCCTTTCTTGTACAAGACATCTCATATGATTGAGAACTTTAATGCCTTGTACCTTAAATTTATTTCTTTCCACTTTTGACTCTGGAAGCTCACCATCCCTGATGTATTAGATGAGAGGATCCATCAAAGAAACACCTAAGTTCAGGTTCAAGTATAATTCCACTGTATTGCCTTATTCTTCAATGGTCGATCGATGTAGGATCTCCACTGACACTCGCCTTCTAATCCCCGGTCTGGTTACAGACGTTAATCTTGCCAAGGCATCGGCTCGACTGTTGTCTAGTCGAGGGATCCTTTTTAGCTTCATCTCTCTAAAGTTTTTTAATATTTCTTTTACCCTTGCTAGGTATTTTTCCATCCTCTCATCTTTTGCCTCGCACACTCCCATGATCTGATTCACCACAAAACGGGAGTCACTATGAACATTCATCTTCCTAACATTAAATGCCTTGGTAAGGGAGAGTCCCGCCTTAAGATCCTCATTATTAGATGACCTGAAACTGAATCTCAAAGTGTATTCGATGTTAGTTTCATCTGAGGCTGACACTATTAAGCCGGCTCCACTCCCTATCTCGCATAAGGAGCCATCTAAAAATAGTATCCAAATCATGTTGTCCTCTGAAAATGTTCCTTCATCTAACACTCCATTCTTAAATAAAAATAATTCTTATTTATTCTCGATAACCACAGCCCTTGCAGTACTCGTCTTAGCCTTAGTTGGGCTTTTAATTGATTTCTATGGCTCATTCATTGGATCTTCAAACTCTTCATTGTCGGCCTCATCCCAAGTGAATTCGGCTATAAATCTGCCAAAGCTTGTGTAAGGACATTTTTGTCCGTTATTAATTTATATGTCATATACTTCTACACTGTCGAAGAAGTTCAAAATCACATTCACATCAAGACGGATTCGAATAATCAAGGTTCTTCAACAGATAGTCTCCGTAAGGTTAACTTTGGTAATGTTACATTTTAGAGTACCTTAATAATGCACTTAGAGTATTGGGATTATTTTTCATAAAATATTTTCTAAGTGTTGGAGCTTTAAATGTTTTTATTAATTTTTTTTGAATTCATTATATCTAAAGATTTTGTTCTCGGACTCCTTTCAGTAGAAAAACCATAACTAATTCAAAAAAATTAGAAAAATATGAAACTGGTGGCCATGCATTCGTATCGAAATTATCTACAATCATGGCCTGAAATCTCATTTAATAGGTCATTCGAACGACAACAGTGTCATTCAAACGACATGGCATGTCGCGCGAAGTTCCATCGTCGTTCGAACGACAATGGATCTCGTTCAAACAACATGCTATCTCGTTTGAGCGACCACCGCCTTAAGTCTTTTATAAATAGGCTTTTCCAACTTTGTTTTCATAGAGATACGTGACGTTTTTATTTTGCACAAAACTGAGAAAAACAACAGATTTAGGTTTTCTCCTTTTAGGGTCTTTAATCCCTTTTTTGTTTTACAATTCATAAGTAAATCCCAATCTTTATGTGAGTTATTTTGGAACCCAAAGAACATACTTTGCTATTGTCCATCCTTTGCGGGGAGATCTCTACAACCGAGAGTCGCTACAAATTTTATGACTGCATGCTATTGAGGATCTTCTGGGTGTTGATTCTTTGCTAAAGACTGCATGTCTGGACAGCGTGTCCTTGTAGTATAGCTACGTGTGAACCACTGATGATTTCTAGTCGATGCTTTGAAGGTTTGACGAAGATACCATGCGTTACATTTGTGGGCGATTATCAAGTTGTATGTAAGTCAATGGTCTTGCAAACTTGTCAAAGTTCTAGAAATAAAGGTTTTTCCCTTCGAGGATTTTTTCTGAATTTTGTGTTGCATACTAACTTGATTTGTTTTGACACGTAGTTGCATATTTTAGGGATGAACTAAATTAGTTTTAAATTAGGGAATTTGTGAAAATCACAAAGGTAATTAATATTTTACATTGTCATCTTGCCCTTTGATTGTTTCTCTTGTTTATAGACAATATCAAATTCACCTAATTCTATTGACCAAGTCATCAACCTACCCGATTTTTTAGGTTTATGGATGACCTATCTAAGAGGAGAGTCAGAAAGGATGACCTGTCTAAGAGGAGAGTCAGAAAGGATGACCATCATGTGAGACCGAAAATAGGGTTTTATTTTCCTAGATGCATGTATCAAAGTATAAGCCAGCTTCTCCATCTTCGGGTACCTCTTCTCGGCCCCTTGAAGGGACTTTCTATTGAATTATACCCGCTTATATACCCCATTATCTTCTTGTATAATGGCAACACTGATGGCCGACTCAGATACGGTTAGGTATAGGTATTGTTTCTCTCCCTCAATAGTCCGGGATAACAGAAGTGGGAAGCCAAAGTAAGCCTTTAACTCCCAAATGTCTCTCTCACACTCCTCATTCCATTCGAAGGCTTTTCTCAACACTTTAAAGAAGGGTGTACATCTGTATATAGCCCTTGACATAAACCTATTTAATGCAGTAACTTGTCCAGTCATCCCCTGAAAGTATTTTACGGTTTTTGGAGCCTTCATCTCCACCGATGCTTTAATTTTTTCAAGGTTAGCCTTTATCCCTCATTGATTGACAATGAATTCTCAGAATTTCTTTGCTCTAACCCCGAATACACACTTGGTGGGATTGAGATTCATTCGATACTCGTCCCATGTGTTGAAAGTGTGCTCAAGGTCAGATACATGCGTCTCGGCCTTGAGGCTTTTAGTTAACATCAATATATACTTCCATGGTCTTGCCTATTTGATCCTCAAATATCTTATGCATTAGCCTTTGATACGTTTACCCGGTATTTTTAAGGCCAAAGGGCATGACCTTATAGTAATACGTGCCCTTATCAGTAATGAATGAGGTTTTCTCAACATCGACTGAAGATCTAGTAATAGCGTGAGTAGGCATCCATAAAACTCATCAATTCAGGCCCAGCCATGGCATCAACCATCTGATCAATTCTCAGGAGGGAGAAGTTGTCTTTTGTACAATATTTGTTCAAATCGGTGAAGTCTGCACATATCCTCCACTTGCCATTAGGCTTAGGCACAATGAATGCATTAGCCAGCCATTCCGGGTAGACAACCTCCCTGATGAACTCTGCCTTCTCTATCTTCTTCACTTCATCTCTTATGACTTCATATTTCTCCCTCAAGTATATCCTTTACCTACGTCTGATCTACTTTACTCCTTCATCCACATTCAATTTATAGCAGAGTATCTTCGAGTCAATCCCCAGCATGTCTTCATCACTCCGTGCAAAAATACTTTATCTCTCCCTCAGTAGCTTTATCAACTCTTCCTTGATTTTTTTTAGGGATTTTTCCATTTATACGATTTTTTCCGGCTCATCCTCATTGAGGATGATGGACTCTACCTCTTTAGTGACCTCACCCTTTTTCGGTTTCGTTTCATCCCTTGGATCGAGAGTATCGATGTTGTAAGTGGTGGTGGCTCTCTTATGAGCTTCTCTTTCCTCAGCAGTATTGAAGTAGCATTCTCGCGCCTCTACCTGATCTCCTTGAACTTCCCCCACTCCATAAGGAGTCGGGAGTTTTATAATTTGGTGAATGATAGAGGGCACTGTCTCAAATTCCTTGAGGGAAACCCGTCATGTTATGATGTTGTAAGTTGAATAAACATTTACGTCCATCACAAAGAAATTTATCTTTTTTGTAAGACACCTTGGCCAGGACTCCCCCATACAGACGTCCATTTCATAGATCCCAAGACGGTGGACTTTTTCTCCACTAAATCCAATTAAAGGGTGATGATATGGGATGGTCCTTTTGTTTCTTAGCCCCAATCCTTTGAAGCACTCCTAGAACATTACATCGGTTGAAATCCCACCATCAAATAGTATTTTGGGAACATCGTACCCATGCACTCTCGTAGTGATCACGAGAGGGTCGTCATATGGGGCTAAGATCCCCTTGACGTACAACCTCGAGAAGCCTATTACCAAGGTGCTCATGTTAACTTTCTTCTTCTTACTCAACTTTGAATCAATTATAGCCGAGTTTACCACCTCATTCTTTAGGAGCGATTTGGCCTTTACAATATGGGCCTTGCGGTTGGCTACTACTTACTGAGACCTGTTAAATTGATGCATATCATCTTTACACTATGAGAAATTATATGCAGACGACTTTGGGTGCTTAAGCTTTTGGCGAAAGGTCAGAGTCTGCCCCATCAACACCATCTGAGGCATCATCATCCTTGTTTACTGGTACATCCCGTTTACACTTGTCATCTCATATTTTGTAGGTGTTGTCTCGGTCATCTCTCATACCACTCATATCCACATATTTCCTGAGTTTCCCCTGCTTCATCATCATTTCTATCTCGTTTTTAAGTGCAAAGCACCTATCAGTTGTATGGCCATGATCCTGGTGTAAGTCACACCACTTTCTTTTATCCCTCTTGAAACGGCCCTTTAGTGTACTTTAGGTAAAAACCAATTTTAACTTCTTAAACCCTAAACATGCATCTAAGTGATTAAATCCATTTGATGAATAAAGCATGCTATAAACGAAATAATTTCAGGAAAAATCTCCGAAGGGTAAAACCTTTTTATTTCACTATAATTTGTAGGAAAATGACTTACACGAATTACAATGAAATAAGTGCAACATACGAAATACCCGCAGGTGTCGATTTCGATGTCTCGGCTGGAACTTTCCCTTTCTAGGAGGGCAGCAGTGAAGAAGAGAAACAACTTCTCCACAAGATACTTAGTAAGGTCTCCTTCTACATTAGCACGCAGCTCTTCGGTTGTAGAGTACTCCTCACAAAGTGCAACATGGTGTAGTGAATGGATTATCTTCCGATAAACACGTTCAAGATCACTTAACTTTGGAATTGAGTAATACGATCTTGAATAAACACCGAAAGATGAAAAAATTGTACGAAAATAAGTTTTTGAAATTATTCTGCCTTAAGAAACGTTTACAGATACGTTTTTATTTATAAATGAGCTGCACAGAGTCCAAGAAAATAAAAACACGAAAATCGAGGCGGCAGGTCGTTCGAGCGAGATGAGATCTCGTTCGCGCGACATGTCAATGTCGTTTGAACGATTCCCAATCTCGTTCGAGCGAGATACAGTAAAAAATAATATTTTTTTTTCTTTTTAATTTAATCCTCGAATTTTTTTTAAACTATTTGCAACTCAGAAATAATTTTTAAAACATAAAAAGATTTAATTCCCAAATATTTATATCACCCAATATTTAATCCATATACAGATTACCCAACTACTCACAAGTATTCATACCTGAGTGATCTTAAACATATGCAACATGTCTTGACTTGTAATCTTATCGAAAGCTTTGATTGCACATTCTTGAACTTGAACTTTGTCGTAGGCTTTAAATAAACTCCATAGATAACTAGCCTATACTTAATTTATTTTTTCCACAATTAAGCCAATTAAAACAAATGAATATACTAAGAATTATGTTCTTACAAATCTCCCCCTTTGGCTATTCCGAGAGAAAACTAAATAGAGCTATATGCCATAAACAAATACATGTCCTATCCCAAAACACAGAAATATAAAAGTACTGGACATAGTTAGACTGAATAAACGGTAGGCATATGAATCTGTCTCTGAATGGCAATCATCTGAATCTGTCTCTGTATGTGATGTATCAATGAATATCTGAATCTCTGAAAATAATACCTACACACACGAGACACAACCAAATACCCAAGTGAAGTATGGAGGAAATAAACTAATAAAATTATGGTAAATACTCCCCCTACATCACATATCTCTCCCCCTTTTTGCCTGGAATAGACAAAAAAGTGGGACAAACACACCATATCTAGCAATAAAATATGAGAAGGAATCAGCATATCTATATAATCAATAGCAATCTGACAATGGGTAGGAAAAGATAGCAGAAACAGAATAATAATGCGAGAATCACTAAAACTGCAAAAGTAGATTGTACATCCATGTAATAAAAACCAAGATAGATACAACTAATCGAAAGAGTACATCATATCAGAGAAAATAAAAAATACATCAGGAATATGGATGTCTCAGATACAATAAAACAAATACATCTAAGCATCGGTAGAATCATCATCATCATCAGCAGCAGTAGTGTATGTGGAAGAAATATGACCAAGTCCAGATGAACATGCGCCTCTCCGCTGCTCTCTCTGTGGCATCTCATCAAAAAATGTTGTCATCCTGGACTCAACACGAACACGTGCTTCTTCCTCAGCATCAAATCTAGCCATGATAGAATCATACATCCTGGACTGGGCAACTACCTGTGCCTGTAAAGAAGAAACCTCCTCCTCAATAGGACGTGTAGGTGCAGGAGTGGGGGGTGGTGGCAGAGAAATAGTAGTCGTGCTCGGACCAGTGTGATCAGATGCCTGACATGGATCAGGGAAGACTCCCTCTAGGGATGGAGCACTCGCTCTCGCTGCCTGTGGCAAATGACTCTCAGAACGAGCAAAATTATTATGATCAATAATACCAGGCATAGGGAGACGCAAATCACCCTCTAAAATGGGTACACCAGAAGTAGTGCACAGGGTGGAAATGAGAATCCCATATGGAAGAGCAGGACGGACAGGGATGTAACCATGGACAATGACTGAAGATATGACTCGAAGTATGACAGTCGAAAGATCGATATCCCACCCCTGAGAAACATGGTACATAAAATAGGCGATGTCAGACCCAATCTGTGTATGATTTATCCGAGGATAAATGGACGATGACACAAACCTATTTAGTACACGGAAGGCAGGGTAAAGCTGGCGATGATACATCGTAGAGCCTGCCAGAGGAATCTCCCAGAAACAATGCCGCAAAATATCATCATAAGTAGGTCCATCGCCGGTATAACGAGGGAACACAGCGTCTGGGACACGAGGAAGGTGCAGAAAAGCTGCTATGAGATCTGCAGTGACGAGAACAGGAACACCACGTAGAGTAGAAAAGATCCCCTCAGTGTGGGGAAGAGTACGGAAGAAAAACTCTCGGACAATGTCTGGATAAACAACCCCACGAACCTCAAACATAAAATCCCAACCTCTAGCAGATAACCAACGAGGAATACCTAACTCACGAAACTCAGCATAACGAAACACCCTCTCTGAAAAAACTGACCGAATGTGGAGACCCAATGAGCAGTAATGATCATACTCAGCATGAGTGGCCCACCTCACAGGAGAGTATGGGGGGTGACTATCCTGAGCTCTCTGAGCTCGATCAGAGGGTGGTGACTCATCGAGTCGCTCGGAAGGGGCACCACGACATCTAGGTGGCATGACCAGAATGTGTAATGGGCGATGTGAAAAAATACGATCATGGACGCACGCACACCTAAGCACCTATCTTCATACAATCATTCAACCGAACCACCGTGAACACCATCCACAATCACAGTTAAAATCGGTAATAGAAACAAGAATTTTCTCAAAAAAAAATTAAGAATTACCAGTGTTACCTCGAAACCACCGAAAAACGGGAACAACGCGCCGAAGAAACAGTGCAACCAACGAGACACAGCTTGTCTGAACAACCCCTTAGCGGATGATTGCTAAATGAGCTCAAGGGAGTATCAATGGCTGATATAGGAGCTCAAGGGAGAGAAACGAAGTCCAGAGGGGTTTTAACGAGATGACAGAGGTGAAGAATGCAGGTTGAACTGCTGAAAATGGCAGAAAAATGAAAACAGACATTGTTGTCGATTGAAACCATAAGAACAACAGGAGAAAAGAGAGAACGACGGCTTTAAGAGAAAACCTGATCTCGCGAGAAGTCGTTCGAACGACTTAAGGATGTCGCTCGAACGATTTAAGTATGTCGCTCGAACTACGTGTTCCCGCGACATGAGATGTCGTTCGAACGAGAAATTAAAATTTCCAGAAATACCCCAAAAACTTTCAGAATTTTCACAGCAAAACAGAAAAAACAGTGTAAAAAGCGACTAATGGGAATTACATGTTAACATGGTCCTAATATGCTCAATTATGAAAGTGGATTGATTGGGGGTGAACTAGAACAATTGAGCAATCATTTCAATACGTTGAATCGATCAAAGAGTTCTTATTGATAGCAAGGAATCATCAAACTTCATCAAAGCCATGTGTGACAAAATAAGTGCGAGTTTGATGAACTAAACTTAATCAACATGCATACAAGTTCGGATTGTTGATAATTCTACAAACAATAGTGTCATGATACGATGTTTCAACATAGGATTTGTGGTGCAAACTCGTTTAAATTAATTTCCAACCAAACTCCCTCAATATATGAATTTTTCAAGATGTTTAGAAATATCTATCAATATCTTCTTAGAGAAAGTCCTATTGTCCCCAATTATGGCATTTATTTCTTTTTGTTGCCTTGATTTTCTTTTGGGATCTTTTAATCGGTGGCTTTCACGACGAGACAATTTTATACCCTCGCAGCCCTTTCCCGTGAACACTCAACATATTTTCAATACCAATTCTCATGAAAAACGGTTCTTACAAGCACACCTCCTCCTTAAGTATACTTACGCATAGATGACAAAATTGAGATAACAACGTCTCACCAAACTCAAATATGGAAGAGAAGTCAAACGTTCATATAAACTCGTGCTTATGTGCAAGGATGTCATATAAGCAAAGTCAAGTCAAAATGCATATCAACATCGAAACAACCCCATAGAGCAAAGGTTAAGATCATTCTAGGCATCAATAATAATGATCAAAAGTCCTAGCCACATGAATAATGAAAGAAGGGGGGAATCAAGCAAAATAATATCCCATATCAATCATGTAACCTCAAGACTCAAAAAAAAAATCTTTTAATATTTTCAAAAGTTTTTATAAAAAGAAAATATTTTTGTATTTTTCGAAAAGACTCAAATAAATAACAAAAACAAGAAACATGCCATAACACTAGCCAAATATAAAGAAAGATGTAAATACTAGTGTATGACAAACCAACAAACAACCTCAATCGAAAGAAGAAAGATGGGGAGTACCACGAGCAATGATGCGAGAATCACAGAGTTCTATTCCTAACGCTTCTAAATTCGACTTTCTAACCCAAGTAAGTGTGAACCGACGAGTAGGGGCATTTGGAACCGGAATGGCTCTAGACTTTCTTGGAGCGTTCTTAAGATCTTAGCAAAACCGTCTAAGATGACCTCTCCTACCGCAATGAGTGAAAGTGTAGATACGGTGAGGAGCATGTCCTATAGGCCGATTATGCCTCACGTTCCTAGGTGGTACTCTCCTAAAGTTCCTAGGAAGCTCTCTTGTTGGCATGGTTTTGGCTTTGGTAGCAAGTGCGACATGATTATTAAAGCCAATACCTCTCCCATTATCTTTGATTTCGACGGTGCCTAAGATTTTGTCTAACTTTTCAGACCTAGCCTCCAAATCAAACTTAACTTTACTCGAATCTCTCAGTTTTCCTTCAAGCTCACTTATCCTTGACTCGAGTAAATGCGTAGAATTTTCAAACATCAGGATTTCCTTTTTCATAGTCTCCATCAATACCCGAAGTCTATCTCTCTCACCCTCGACATATTCTAGCTTCTCTCAAATTTTCTTTTCTTGTGCCCTAAGATCCTCAATTAAATAATTGGAATTATTTATTTATATGGCACGTTCTTTCAACATAGCTGCTAGTTTCACATTTGCTTTCTTTGCTTTTAAAGTTTCTCCATACAATTCTTTGAAAGCAGTTTGCAAATCTCTCTCATCTTCGCTCTCATCCTCACTCACCTCCTCCTCACTCTCAGGAGTATCAACTTCAATGGTTGCGGAAGAATCATGCAAAGGTAATTTTTTATCACTTTCATGACTAACCACAAAGGTGGGAAGATCATGCTTACTAGCAAAAAAGTTTTCTTCTTCTGGGTCAATATCACTAAGGGTAGAAACACGATTTATCGATTTATTAAAATTCTCCTTAAGTTTAGTGGGACACTCATCTATCCTGTGACCAAAACCTTCGCAACACAGACATTTTTCACAATCACCTTATTGACCAGTTTTTTAAGAGCAGTTTTCATGTGTGATTTCCAATTAGATGATTCAAATAGGTGAATTATAAATTCATCAAAACCACCAAAAGGCATACCTAAAGACACGGGATCACAAACACAATAAAATAGTGCAATAATCTCTGATACCAATTTGAAACGGCCCTTTAGTGTACTTTAGGTAAAAACCAATTTTAACTTCTTAAACCCTAAACATGCATCTAAGTGATTAAATCCATTTGATGAATAAAGCATGCGGTAAACGAAATAATTTCAGGAAAAATCTCCGAAGGGTAAAACCTTTTTATTTCACTATAATTTGTAGGAAAATGACTTACACGAATTACAATGAAATAAGTGCAACATACGAAATACCCGCAGGTGTCGGTTTCGATGTCTCGGCTGGAACTTTCCCTTTCTAGGAGGGCAGCAGTGAAGAAGAGAAACGGCTTCTCCACAAGATACTTAGTAAGGTCTCCTTCTACATTAGCACGCAGCTCTTCGGTTGTAGAGTACTCCTCACAAAGTGCAACATGGTGTAGTGAATGGATTATCTTCCGATAAACACGTTCAAGATCACTTAACTTTGGAATTGAGTAATACGATCTTGAATAAACACCGAAAGATGAAAACATTGTACGAAATAAGTTTTTGAAATTATTCTGCCTTAAGAAACGTTTACAGATACGTTTTTATTTATAAATGAGCTGCACAGAGTCCAAGAAAATAAAAACACGAAAATCGAGGCGGCAGGTCGTTCGAGCGAGATGAGATCTCGTTCGCGCGACATGTCAATGTCGTTTGAACGATTCCCAATCTCGTTCGAACGAGATACAGTAAAAAATAATATTTTTTTTCTTTTTAATTTAATCCTCGAATTTTTTTTAAACTATTTGCAACTCAGAAATAGTTTTTAAAACATAAAAAGATTTAATTCCCAAATATTTATATCACCCAATATTTAATCCATATACAGATTACCCAACTACTCACAAGTATTCATACCTGAGTGATATTAAACATATGCAACACGTCTTGACTTGTAATCTTATCGAAAGCTTTGATTGCACATTCTTGAACTTGAACTTTGTCGTAGGCTTTAAATAAACTCCATAGATAACTAGCCCATACTTAATTTATTTTTTCCGCAATTAATCCAATTAAAACAAATGAATATATTAAGAATTATGTTCTTACACCTCTTGTGAGGAGGGGCTTTCATTTATTCCGGCCATCTCAAGGATTGGTCATTTTTTATTTCATTCAGGATCATCTCTGGAGTGGTTGTCAATGGAGTATAGTTAGTAAGCTTGTCATTCGTCGACCTCTTCTTACCTCTTTTTTCTTTGAACTTCTAGGACTTACTCCCACTTGCTCCCTTTTCATCCTCTCCTTTAGCTACTATGGCCGCGTTTATGACTCTCCCGATCATAGCCAGAAGTTCTGCAATGGTATTTAGAGGATCCTTGGCCATCTTCTATAGGAGCTTACCCTTCTTTAATCCACCCATAAGAGAGATCATGGCAATACTTTCATCATAATCTTCCACCTCCAATTTTTCTTTGTTAAAGCGGGCTATGTATTCTCTCAGAGACTCATTTTTTCCTTATTTTACATACAACAAGTGAGTTGTCTTCTTTCGAGGATTTACTTTAAAACAAAAGTTGTGGATGAACCTCTCGGCTAGTTACTTAAAATTCTCAATTGAGTTCTTTGGGAGAGAGGTGTACCATACATGCGCAACACCACTAAGGGTGATGGAGAAAGCTCGGCACCTCATCTCATCAGAGACTGAAAATATGTTTGTAGCTGATTCATACATTTCCACGTGGTTGACTCGGTTGGTCCTTCCATCAAATTTTGGGGTGAAAATTGGTATCCTAAACTTAGCCAGGATTGGGTAGCTTACTATTCTTTCTATGAATGGTGGCCCTTCCATGTACTACTTGACTCTTCAAAATGTCGCCAATTTTATCTTCAAGTCTCTGAATAGAATTGTTCCATGGCTTATCAGCTGCAGCATCTACCTCGGCTATAATGGTATTATCACCGTCACCTTATCTGTCGGTCGATTGTTGCATTGGCTCTCTGCCAGCCGTACTTTGATGACTATTGACTTCTCTTTGCTCCTCATTTAGACCATAAGGAAGTCGATGGCCAGCGCATCTGCCATTTCTTCTGGAACCAACTATATTATGAGACCCGAAGAGTCAGTTTCTTAAATCACCCATCATGCTGAGTCTATCAAAAGTGAACCCTCTGTTGAGTCTGTCTAGCGTTGAGGCACGAGGTTGCCCTTCTCGGCTCGACTTAGCACTGTTTCCACAACTGACTTGAATTGAGCGCATAGTATCCCCAGAGATATCATAGGATTCTAATATTCCACATCATTAGTATATGGGTCATCTTGAAATTCTTGGCCTTACCTCCCCATGCATAATCGCCCAGGGTCAGCTACATCCCTATGTCTCTATTATTGCACTACCTCTTTATGTGGGGCTGGTGGTGATCCCCCTGTCACCATATTGTCACCCTCCTTAGTGGTCGGAGTTATCATCTTCACTCCCATGCCAATGGGCCTAGTCAATATGTTTTGGCTGAAATTATCCAGTTGCTCCTAAATCTTTTATTGGCTGGCCCTAGTAACCTCAGCCATCTCTGACTGAGGCGGGGCCTGACTGGAACTGAGGCCAATGCCTGGTGGAAAATCTGAAGCCATTAAATTCGGTGAACGAAAAGAATAAGAACCGCACTAGAAGAGCAGAATGAACCAGAAAAAACTTGGACAACTCAAACCATAACTCTTTTAATGGTGATTAAAGCCTAGCCAAACGTGGGGTTGGATCACCACTAGAGAATGCGGTGAGGATCAATGAGAGGAAGAAGATGATGATCTCTCTTCGTATAGACGACGCCAACTGATGATAATAGATATGGTACCACCCAGTAATGTAGTAAGAGCTCAATTCAGGACAACCTTGAGGGTGTAACAATGGTGGAAAACAAATATATAAGTAAATAAAGAGGTGAGACAATGGAGAGAGATAGAGACTATAAAATAAGTGGTTCGGCCATCTAGCCTACTTCACTGTGCATGGGTGTGTGAACTTCATTGTGAAAATGGGCTCTAATGGCCTAGTGATACAACTCGCTCGACTTTCTCTCTCTATGCTATGATTTCAACAGATATCTGGCTAGGGTTTGAATTATTGATCCCTTACATTGTTGATGAAGACAATTTTATATAGTGCTTGGGTGGTGTAATGTACCCCCCAGGCATGTAATAGGCATGTGCAGTATATATTAGCCAATAAGATTAAGCCACCTTATGGGAATTGAATATGAAATTTATTTTAATTGGGAGAATGGTATTATGATGATTATTATTGGAGAATGTATAGGCATTTTTTAGTCAAATCACATGCTGGATGGGGTGTACTGTTGGGTACAATTTTATTTATTATCCAAAGACTACGCCATGGACCACTGTTAGCAAGTTTGCCAAGTGTTTTTATGGCTGCGGTGCCAAGGTTTTATGACATTGATGCCTGATTATGATGGATCGTGTACCTGATTTATTTAATTTATGTTGGGGGGTTATTGGATTGTTTCAAGGATAATTGACAGGATAGTGGCTCGTAGTCCATACCGTGTTGTGGGAAGTGCGACATAAATTTTGATATGGGGTCTTGGGATGCGTAGTGGACGCGGTAAGATCCTAGATTATGATTATATTATTGGGATTTTAGTTTGAATGTTCATATTTCACACACTCTTGTATATGGTGCACGCACACAGGAGTATGTGTAGTTACAATTGGAGCATTTATACAAAATATTGAATTTTTTGCTCACCCCCATTGTTTTTTTGTATTTCAGGTTTGATGCGAAATTATATTTATGGCATCGTGGGGATTGGGATCGTTGTTAAAGGCTTTGGATATTTATTTTCAAAATTTAAGCGAATCGCTTTTTATTGTAATTTTTTGTACAAGGACATTTTAGATTTAATAAAATTGAGAAATTTTACTCAGTTGATTTATTATTTATGCTTCCGCATATTTATTCTCAATCTAAATGGTATTGTTTTATAAAAAAATCTCAAATTTATCAATATTTTTCAGTGGCACCTCTAGGGGTGTTACAAAGTGGTATTAGAGCATGGGTTATTTATATTCTCGATCTTGGGATTATTAGTTGACTACGTTGTCCATTGAGAGAGATTCAATTTATGTTCTCTATTATTTGGGTAATGCATACCTTTATGTTCAAATCTAATGGAAGAAAATTTTGGGGTGAATTTCGGGGACGAAATTCCTTTTGAAGGGGGAAGTATGTAATACCCCATAGTTTTAAATAAATATATTTAAATTAAACATTCAAATTATGCTGGTAACACATAATTTAATTTACAAAATAGTGAGAATTAAATAAATATTAATATAGAGTGAAACGAATTAATATTAATATGATTATTTATTTACTAGTGTGCTACAGTAAATAAAATTGAATTAAGTTGTAAGTGAGTAAACGTGACAAAACTTAATAATATCTCAATCGGGACATGGATGATTAAATTATTATAGGTTGAGATGAGAAAATATTGTCAAGTGACTCGGGTGACGATTTCGAGTGCACTGTTGATCCAAAATGGGTCAAAATAGTCAAAATTAGGTACCCGGGGTAGTATTTGGTGTCTCAGAGGCTTTTTAAACTAGTTTGGATTAAATTAAGATTAATTAAGTCATTTTAATTAGATGTGAAGAGTCAAAAACGGGATTGAGGTTATAAAATGCAGGGTTAAGGTTAGATGGATAGCCATTTCACAATTCTAAAAGTCTTAGTGAGTCACACCAAAGGTTAGAGAGGAAGTGAAGATAATTAAGAAGAAAAAACTAAGAGCTCAAGAGGAAAGTGAAGAGACAATAGAAGAAAAACTCAACAACTCAAGAGGATTGAATAATTGGGAGGAAATTCTGGGTGTTTTAATCATCATGTTCACCAAATTTAAACATTACGAATCTAAAGAAATGAAACTCAAAGAGACAAAAAACAAGTGGAAGGAGAAGAATCACATTGGAGAGTTTTAGATTTCTTTTTGAGTGCTTTCGAAAGATATTTGAGAAAAACATAATACACATACCTGACTCAATTTTTCATGTAAAATGAAAATCTGAAGTCGGATTGAAAATTTGGATAATATATAGAACTAATTTTCTGGGTTTCCAAAATAGGCCTACAATGGTGGAATTTGACTTGCTTGAGGTAGTTTCGTTCTTCCGTGGCGATGCCAGGTTATGACTGGTCGTGTACCCAAGTTATGTAATTTATTTTTTGGGGTCTTTGGATTGTTTTGAGGATAATTAATAGGATAATGGATAATAGTCCATACCATACTTTCGAAAGTGCAACGAGAATTTTGATATGGGGTCTTGGGTCGCTGTCAGATACTAGGTTATGATTATATTTTGGAATTTTAGTTTGAGTGTTCATATTGCATACAGTCTTGTACATGAGGCACGCACACACGAGTATATGTTGTTACACTTTGAGCATTTATACAAACAACTGAGTTTACCGTTCACCACCCCACCCATAGTTTTTGGTATTTCAGGTTTGATTCGAGATGATATTTATGGCATCGTGATGATTGGGATCGTCATTAGATGCTTTGGATATTTATTTTCAAAATTTAAATGTATCTATTTGTTTATTTTAAATTATTTTGTAAAAGGAGATTTGTGATTCAATAAAATTGAAATATATTATTCACTCGATTTATTATTTAAGCTTTCAAAATTTATGCTCAATATAAATAGTATTTTTTATTAAAAAAATATTTAATTTATGAATATTTTTCAGTAGCACCTCCCGGGATGTTACAACAACTTTCTTCTTAGGGAGAGAAATTTTTTCCTTAAAGGTAGAGAGCTTTGAGAAAGGGGGAGTTAAATTACTGAAAGTGTAATCGTATGGAATAAAGTTTATATAGAGAGATATTTGATAAACATGGTATACGCTCCTTTTAGTAACTACATGAATTGATTTAATTTTGTTACATCAATTGTTTCATCTTATTACTTATATTCCTATCTTGTCGCACCATTCAATGGAATTCATCCTCTTCATCCCAATATCATTCACTTTCACGTCCATGAGAAAGACGATTTAGGATAAAGGTAAAGGGATTAGAATAACTTTATTTAACCACCCTTGTTTTGACATAACTTAACTTAAATTTTCTAAAACTAAAAAATATGTTATAACTTTTTTTGACTTAAATTTTCTTGTGTGTGTATTTTAAGCATGAGTGTTCTTGGTTGAGAACAAATATACTTAGAGTGTTTACAAAAATATTTTCAAAACTTTTAGATGGAAAATACTCATTCAAAATCTTTGGGCAAAGTTGTGACCTCTGTCTCTGCGTAACTCTTACACAATGAAGACCTTCCTATCCACACCGAAGGTATGTCACCGTTACTTTTGCCCAAGTCCAATTTTTCTGGATATCACTCCAGTGAGGAATTTCCTTACTTCAGAGACAACTCCAGATATGGCACAAAAAGGGGGTCTTTGTAAAAGATTTCATTGTAAAACATGTAGATAGTCTTTTGATGTCATATCTTTTGGTGTTTGGGGCAAGCAACTTATTTCTGTTGACTAGAAAACTTTGAGCCTCTTAAACTTGTGGACACATATTTTAATCGGTTATTTAGCTCTTTTCATTCCCACAAACAAATTCAGGTTTTTTAAAAAAAAAAAATTCCTCATGCTTTTATCATTATATTTTCTAGAGAGCGAAACCTTCTCTATATTTTGAGATATTGAAGTTTTTAAACTTTTATTTGAAAATTTTTAAGTTTCATTACTTCATCATTTAACCTTAAAAAAATCACTTTCTAATTTATTCTTATGTATTTTTTAGATTTTTGATATCTCAAAAACATTTTGTGAGTTTATTTTGAGTTGCCAAATTCTTTTATACACTTCCCCCAACCTTTAGGAATATCACATTCGAGGAAGTAGATATACACATTGGTGGATTCTAACTTCTTCCATTGTATAAACACAAAGTTTTCTTCAAACTTTAAAAGAAGATTTGTTGGCATATAATTTGACGACAAATTAGTAGTGATTATGTAGTGTTCTTTAGCTATCGGTACTCTTTGTGGAGGATATGGTGGGAAAGAGTGTTCATAGGCCATATCATCGTGAGGTTGTAAGTCTTTGTCTTTTATTTGTAAAACTATACCCTAGTTCATTTTGCATTATGTCGACCCGAGGTTTATTCCTGTTATGAATTTTTCCCCACACACCTTGGTGTTGTGATATGTTGTATTAAAGTTAAATTTGGTGTAATATACTTAGTGAATAATTTTTCCCATAGACTTTAGGATTTTTTCATTTTTTTCCTAATTTCATTAAAAGGAAAAATATTACCTCAACTTAATCATAATTTTTAAATTGGTAATTGCTTTAACCTTCACTTTTCTCCGTCTATCTCATTTTTCAAAATAATGAATATTATTTTAATTTACTTCCTTTGAATTTCATCAAATTGAGATATCTGGATATTTTATTTCTTCATTGGAATTTGAAGTATCTTGTTAGCCTATTTATATATCATTGACTTAATAATTTTTAAGCTAAGGCCTTGTGTCTAAAATGCGATCCACAAACACCTTTATGGATATCTCTACAGACATATTTTTCTTCTTAAGAACCTAGGCACCTTCATGGATATGAGATTAAACTATTTTTAAGTAACATTTCCCAGTTGAGGTAGTCCTGAGATGTCAACGACTTAAAATTCCTTGATTGGATTTTGTTCCCAATTAACTGACCATTCCCTAGGTATTCTTTTATGGGTATTGTCCAGTCTAAGATCAGGTCATTAACTACAATGTTAATCAAGAGTTGTGTTATGTTTTACTTATCCAAGGTAGTTATGTGGACTTTTGGATCAACCTCGTATGTTGAGGTGACTCTTTTAAGATGGTTAACAATTTGGTTTTCTTCTCTAAGAAGTGATTTGATGTTGAACCTGTAATTCAAATGATAAATCCTCTAATTATCTCATGGTAACTGGCCATGTGATCTCCATTGAATTCATAGAATTTAGTGATCTAATTGACCACTAACTGAGAGTTACTAACTGCTACCATTTGCTATACATTTAAGTGGATGACCATCCTAGTAATGCCACTATAGCCTCATATTTTTCTTCATTACTATAGGCCTTAAATTTAAAGTGTAATGTAACTAAGACAACACCTCCTTCTAGAAACAAAAAGGTAAAGTCCTCCTTTGCTTCTTAAGCCATTAGAATATCCATCAGCATGCAAGACCCATTTCTTGATTATAGGGTATATATTCTAGTACATGGGGATATTGGACTCCTTTTTGGTTCATACGAGTATAATCATGTTTTGGGGATCCTCTTCTTCTCCCAAGTTAAATAACTCAATGAATTCTATTAAGGTTTACCCTTTTATGGAAACACTCGGTTGGTACTTTATGTCAAATTCCTTTACAAAACATTTTGCTAACCCACCTAATGTTTATGCTTAGGCAAAATTTATCAGAGTATCTAACCCCTCATTACAACATAGTATGGGATTGGAAATAAAGACTTGGACATTAAGATAAAGTAGTTATACAAAATGATAACTTTTTTAGCCTTGGGTACATACTTTCTTAATATTTGAGGGATCTAATAACATAGTACACTGGGTATTGCAATACAAACTCTTACCTAATCAAAGAACATCTCATAATTATTGGAGAAGTGGTGAGATACAAGAATAAATATTCACCTATGATAATTCTATATAGTAGTAGTAGAGATTTGAGGTATGTAAGGCATCTTCATCCTTAATAGTCCTTTAGAAAGTTATTCTCGTTACTTTGAATAATGGTAGGCAATTGTTAGTGGCTTTGGGAATAAAATGATTCAACACATCCACCATTTGATCTAAGCATTGCACTTCTTTTACATTCTTAGGAGATTGCATATCTAGGAGAACTTTAATCTCGATTTTACTCAATGCCTCTCTCAGCAACCATAAAGCCTAAAATATTTCCTCATAACACCTGAAAGGAAAACTTATTGGGTTTGAGGCTCATCTTCTTTCTATTGAGGATGGCATAGGTCTCCCTGAGACATTGGACTAATTGATTATAATGAGAATTTTGATTTTTTAACTTATGAACCAAAACTTACAGTTCTTGGTCAAATGTTAGAGACTTTAACATCATAAATAATTAAGTCTAGGTTTTTAATATACAAGTAAAGAATAAAACTCCAGGCTCTGCCAATACTTTTGGCTTAGCCTATAAACAATACCATTTATTTTCACTCACTCTTATCCTAACTATTCAATAAATACTTTAGAAAATGATATTGATCTATGGATCATTAACGTGAACATAAAATTATTCCTAATAATTATAATTTCAAGTTCTCAATTAAAGCATTAGGTCTATTGATTTAATGATTAGAACTTCAGGTTCTCGATCCAATAATAATTGAACTTTGAGGTTCCAAGATAACAATTTAGGAATTAAGGTTCGTTTAATTGCATAATATAAATATTAATTTTTAGCTTCATACAAACTATATAAGGTTTAATTATTAGGAAATTAGTATTAAATTTAATTAATTATAGATATTTGTGTCCAAAGTTTTAGTTTGATATATAATATCTATTTTCATGACCAAAATAACAAGGGATACCTACATAAGATATTGCGTAATGTTAATATAATATTTTGAAAAAATTGTGGGTGCTGGATTTAACTATGACCTTAGCTTCACCAAATGTCTATCATTGGTAGATGATAGTTATATTTCGAACATGCCTTGTTGAGATCTGTAAATTCTACGCATATTCTTTATTTCTTTTTAGGATCGGGTACAAGAAAAAATTGGAAAACCACTATGGATATAGGATCTCATTAATGAATTTATCTTCTAGGAGTTTTACAACCTCCTCAGCATTAGTTTGGTTCCTTTTTGGGCCAAGGGATATATTCTTATGGCTCTAGTGATACACACCGAAGTGGTGGACCATAACGATTGGATCAACTCCTTTTATGTATGACTGGCACTAAGTGAATGCATTTGCTTTCTATTGAAAACTGGATCAACATCCTTTAGTAGTGATGAATTGAGATTGACCCTAACTTTATGGATGGCAATGGAATGGGTCGGGTTCGAGAGATCCATCCCTATCCCCTTTTACACTTGAAAAACATATCTTGCCTCCATCCCCTTTTTTCGGGGCAGGGAATCCCCGTTGAGGATTTTTTGTGGATCGGGTTCCCTATCGGGACCGTATTTAAAAAAATATAAATTTTAATTATGAACTCTTATAATCCTAATTTAAAAAATTAATTGTATGTATAAAAAATAATATGTAACTCATTTTATATTAAATGTGCATTATAAAGACTTTTTACTTATAAAGTATAATATTTTTAAATATACTTTTAACTAAAAATATATAATATAGTGGACAATGCCAGCGGGAATATAACGGGGATCCCCATGGGGGCAAGGAACCCGTTACACATCCCATAATTGAACCCGAATCATGTATTAAACATCATTACATTCTCTAAATTTTACCCTCCATCCCCGCCCATAATGGGGAAGATCTTTGTGGAACCCAAACCCACAGGGAATTTCTCCATCCTACCCAACTTGTACTACTTTCTCTGAATTAACCTCATCAATACATATATTGATAAGGTCTTTAATGTGTTCTCCCCTCTACTACCTCGTGGATCTAGAGTATCCACATTGAATAACTCAATGTTTATATACCCTTTGGATTGTTATTTTGCCTTCAACTATGGAACCTATGCAAAATGTTTAAGCAGACTTTGTTAGAGTCGAATGAGGGCCTTGATACTCAGAGTGCACAGTTTTACTCTTTTATTATAAAGTTGAGTAGTTCATAGTTAGTATACAGATGCTACTTAAAAAGTACCTAAAGTGTGTGCTTATATAGGCTCAAGTGCAAGCATGTTGCTCAAGTAATAACCCGGTAAGACGGGGTCGAATCCTTAAGGAAATAGGACATGAAACGTGATGACGATAGGTAAGATGGTTAACCCTAAACTAACTCAGAAAAAAGAAGAAACAAAAAGATAATTGAGTGGGATTATATCTACCAACTTAATTAAACTAGCAATGAAACTAAGCATGCAAGAATAATCAAACTGTGATTGACTAAATATGAATGGGAAATCTAGTTTGGAATACAATTCCCCAAACCCTAGTAATTTACCGAATATAAAACTAGCTATAAATTAGATAGATGATTAGACTCGGTCTTTATTAATCTCAAGCATTACATATATGAGGGTACTTGCCCGCACCATACATAATCAAAAGTAAGAATAAAGAGGTGTCGATAGAGCTACACACGCCTCTCACTCTTAAGCATCCCGGTTACCCAAGGCAAATGAGATCAAAAGTCCTATGACGGTTATGATCACCAATCAACACGATACAATCATTATTTAATTTAAAGAACTAATGTTTTATTCGTACAAACCATATCGGGCTGGGTTCAAGCGTCCCAACCCTTAAAAACTTAGCTAGACATGATTTTTCTAATGAAAGACATAATATCCAAGGTGCAATTAATCATAATCATAGGAAAACTATACCTGAACATGTAAGAAATAATTGAAATCCAAGAAATTATTAACCTTGAAAAGTAAAGATGAATAACATAAACTATGTAGAAGAAAACCTTTGAATTCATGCATAAACTCTAGAGTATTGATGAAGAAAGCAAAACCTAGAGTTCTTGGGTGAAAGAATCGTCTAAAACTATGAAAAAATGAACTCCCTAATGTTTGGTATCCAAAATAATTAAGTACATCACGTTATATTAAGTAATTAATCCATGCACAACTCTATATTTAAAATAAATAAAAAAAAATTAGAATTTCGGCCCACTGAACCGGTTCGTCGTTTTGTTCTTTATTGGACCGAACGGTTCGATTTTCCAGTGCTGATGTGAAATTCTAAGATGAAATTTTTTCTAAGTCTTTTTCTTCTCCTTTCCTTCTTTTGCCATGATTTCTCCCCAAGTTTGAACTCTCGTAACTTTTCACTCGTAACTCGGATTTGAATGTCATTTCTTCCTACACTCTTACGGACCCACAATCCGAATTCTGGGTGTAAAATTACAAAATTATCCAATGACTTTCCTTCTCTTGCATTTTGTCTTTTTCTATCGAATTTGAGTTTTCTCTTTTATTTTCTTGAACGAATTTCCAGCAAAATGTAAGAGAAATATACAAAACTCGATGCACTGCATAGAAAAGGTTAGTAGAAATAATATGGAAGAAATCAACACGTTTTACAATGCACAAGGTGATAAAAACCACTAAAGTAAGGGAATAAATACAAAGAATTTAGTCTTAATTTGGCTCGCCGAATCGGTTCGTTGTTTTGTTCTTTATTATCGGTTTTCTAGTGCTGATGCGAAATTCTAGGCTGAAATTTTTTCTAAGTCTTTTTCTTCTCCTTTCCTTCTTTTGCCATGATTTCTTCCCAAGTTTGAACTCTCATAACTTTTCACTCGTAACTCGGATTTGAATGTCATATCTTCCTACGCGCTCATAGACCCACGAACTTCAACTTCTTTTAGGAGTCCATGTCCGAATTCTGGGTGTAAAATTATGAAATTGCCCCTTGACTTTCCTTCTCTTGTATTTTGTCTTTCTCTCTTGAATTTGAGTTTTCTCTTTTCTTTTTTTGAACGAATTTCCTGCAAAATGTAAGAGAAATACACAAAACTCAATGCACTACATAGAAAATGTTAGTAGCCATAATATGGAATAAATCAACGCATTTTACAATGCACAAGGTGGTAAAAAACTCTAAAGTAAGGGAATAAATACGAAGAATTTAGACCTAATCAACCCCCCTAAATTTGATCTTTGATCATCCCAAGCAATGTAAAATAATTGAAGCATGTTCAAATACACGTGATAGAGATAGAGTACCACTTTCACGGGCAAGCGATTGCATTTAGCGTATGCAACAAGCTGTTAAACCCCTAGGTTACCCTAGTAGGATAAATGTTGTCTCGTGAGGGTTTGTAGTGAATATACCCACAAAATTCATTTTTGACTCAAAGAAAATTCAAAATACTTAAAAATTGTATAATTTAAACTTTTCGAAAAATAATCACCATAGATTTACATTAACAAGTCTCAATTTTCCCTGTGTGTGTGCGAAGCCAAAAATTTAATCGCAAATTTCCACCGATTGATCATTACGTTACCTTCCGAAAATTTGTTTTGATTCAAATACTCACGGGATGCTCTCACAAACGAATCACTCGGAGTGTGGCTATTTTCTCTCGGTGTGCGTGATATAAGGAGTAAATGCATTCGATTACGAATTCACGCACACAAAATTGAGAGATGGAATATTTATGGTGAAAAGATCTCTTCATCGGATTACGGTCATTTGAAAACCGGAAACATTGCCTCTTATACACACCAATCCATATCTCTTATTATCTTTTCGTATTGTAGCTCTCCACGCGGTAGTTAATTTTGACATTCGAACTCAGTTAGGACTTTTTTAGGTTTAAGGTGTATTTGGGTAAAATGGGAATGGTTGGAAAATTCAAAATTGGAAAATTTACTAAGGATGTCCATTAGTGATTTTTTAGGCGTTTTCTCATTTTTCTCTTTTTTTTCTATTTTTTTCTATTTTTCTTGCTATTTTTGTTAAGCATTATTCAATTTTTATTTTATTTTATTGCACTGTTTGGACTTTATTTTAGAATTTTCAATTTTTCACAATTCAAGGCTAAATGGGTTTTTGGAGTTATCAAACGAAAAGGAAAATTTTTATTAGGCTCAAGTTGGTTAGCAAAAGGATAATTTTTTTCAAGTTTTTATGGCTAATGTTTTTGGCTAAACAAATGAGGGCCTAACTTCATTATCCAAATTACTCATTAATTTATCATATGCGACTCGAGAATCATTTAATTTAGAGACATTTTAGCGCATTTTTAAGACGACATATCACACATTTCCCATAACCGATCATAACAAAGGAATAGAGATCCTCCACGACTTTTTTAAACACGGAAATGTACTCTGAGTTAACCATTAACTCGGATTGATTTAAAAACTCACAAACATCGATAGGCTCGAAATCTCACCGGGTTGATTAATCTCCACACTCATTCATTAAGTCGTCAATTTTATTTCAATTTCCATCTTTGGTCAATTTTGGCTTTGTGCAATTGAAATTATACAAATTTGAGACCTTAAAAAAAATTTGAGTGATATTTTTGAAAATTTTCAATTTCAATTTTTATTTATTTTGAAGAAAAATATTTTTTGGCTTTTTCAAATTTTTTCATTTTTTTGGGTTTTTTTAGGCATTTTGAACTTTTGTGAAATTTTTTGAAACGCACGTGTATTCCCCCCTAACTTAGACTTTTGCAATGTCCTCATGCAATAAGGACTAAAATCCAAACAATAAGAGAAGAGTGCGTAAAAAAAAGCGAAAGAACAAAATGCAACATTTCATTTATAAGGACCAAGTACAAAGGAAAGAAAAGATAGATAGCACAAGCAACCAAAAACAACCAACATAAACATCAAACTACTGTGGGGGTGGGTTGGATTGGCCGGGAGTATTGGGGCCATATGGATCGTAAAAATAGGTGGGGAGAGAGACATTTGGGCCCACTTGCAAGCGATACATTTCTTCTTGGAAGCAAATCATCATAGAGGTATCGCGACGGTAATCCATCACGAACCCATCAAATCGCGCCTCAAGTCCGGCCACATGCCTATTGATGCCCTCTCCATCCAGCTAGTAGTCGAAGTCCTTCTCCTCGTTGTACTCTTCCTCCTCATTACCCCCCATTTCCACATCTTCCACCACCGGTGGTGGTGGGTGCAATACCTCCATTTGATGCACGCTCCTTGTGATGGATTTCGGTCTAATACGCTTGGGGAGACGGGGTTACGATGGGGGTGGTTGAATCCCGGCGGTACTCAGAAGTGATGTTATGAACTAGGCATAAGGTAGAGCAATTTTTCCCTTGCATTCCATTGCGGCAACAATGATTTTTGAGTATAAAATGTGAGGGAGATTAATGGTACTCGGATTTCCAAGAAGGTAGTAGAGAAAATTTCCATGGCGAATGCGGATTGCGGAATTGTTGGAGGTTTGGAGGATAGAACCACAAGTGATAAGGTAGGCGAAGCAGGTGGTCTCTTCAAGGTTGCCTATCGCAAAAGTGTCGCGGTCCCAAATGTGATTGGGTGTTATGCATTTTATGCATTGATGTTTTGCGATGGGGTTTCCATAGGTGGGATAGTCAAAATTTGGTGGGTTCGGGTCGTTGTCGGCACTCATTATTTGGGCGACTATGGAGAGAGAGAATGGGATTGTTACCTCGTCCACATATGCTTGGTACGTAATTTTGGAGACATGGCAAGAGTTCCATAAAAGGAGTGCACCTCATTCATGCAAACCTCGTCATCGGGATTGGCTAGAAATTGACGCCATCTTTGGCGTCGGAAGAGGGCATTCACCGGTTGGGGCAGTCCATCCTAATTAATTTCTCTCTCGATGTGTACGGTGCGGGAGCTTGAAAATAAATCCTCGACCCCTTGTCTTTCTTGAAGTGAGCGGTAGACATGGTCGTCGTCATGCAGAATTTTGGTGGAGTCTTATTTTTTGGATAAATCTGCATTAGCCATGGGAATGGGTGATTGGGGAAGAAGGAGAGTGAAAATAAGTATGGGAGGTGTGAGAGGAATGGTGGAATTTGGGTGTGTATTTATAGGTGGGGATGGTGGTTTTGGAGGTAAAAGGTGGGAGGGAATGTATTTGGAGGGAAAACAAAAGGGGGTGTATGGGAAAGGGGAGATGTATGGGGAATGGGCACCTTGGAACTCACCGAAATCTGCACCTGCTCTAAGCGAATATGTTCGGGTCTAGGCGAACCGATTCAATGAAAAATATTTTTTTTATTCGAACCCCAGGAGAATCGGTTCGGCCCTGATAGTGCAAAAGGGTGAACCGGTTTGGATTTCCAGTGAGCTTCCCAACTTTGACATCCAAAAAAATTAAGTGTTGGAACTCCAAAAATCGAATTTTTCAGAAATTTTCCAAAGCACTCTTCCTCTCATCCTAACTTATAAAACCCCGAAAACTCATCTCTCCTCGCATGGAACTCTCCATAAATGTTCATTTGTGCTCCTATCCTGACTCGACTCGTACCTTATAGACTTCTACCGAAAGACCCTAACCTACACACTATTAATATACACAAGAGTCACCCCATACGCATCGTGGGTGCGACAACCTTCTCGTACTTTCTCAATCAGTCCCCATAGATGGTTCCCAACAACCAAATGGTGTTGACTTCTTAGACGCACACCTCGTAGTACTGTTTAAGGCATTGTCCATTCACTTTGAAAGTAGTTCCCCCTTTTGAATCTTCTAACTCTACCGCACCATGGGGGAATACTTTTCGAACAACAAATGGACCCGTCCACCTTGAACGCAACTTGCCAGGAAACAAGTGTATTCGAGAGTTATAGAGGAGTACCTTTTGTCCCGACTGAAACTCTTTGTGTCGGATTATCATATCATGCGTGAGTTTCATTCGTTCCTTAGAGATTTTTGCATTCTCATATGCATCATTACGAAACTCTTCCAACTCATTTAACTGAAGCTTGAGAGCTTCACCGGCTTTATCAAGATTATAGTTCAACCTTTTAATGGCCCAATACTCTTTGTGCTCTAGCTCCACGGGGAGATGGCAAGGCTTTCCATAGACAAAAAGAAATGGGGACATCCCGAGGGGGTTCTTATAGGAGGTATTGTAGGCCCATAATGCATCGTTTAATCGAAGGGACCAATCTTTCCGATTTGGATCGATGATCTTCTCAAGAATGTTCTTGATCCCATGATTCGCCAACTCATCTTGCCCATTCGTTTATGGGTGATAAGTCGTTCCACCCTTATAGACGACCCCATATTTTCTCATAAGCTCCTCAAATGGCTTGTTGTAAAAATGCTTGTCGTTATCACTAATTATCGCTTTCAGAGCACCGAAACAGAAAGTATGTTTTCTTACAAGAACTTTACCACCACTTTGTTGTCATTTATTTTGGTAGCTATAGCTTCCATACATTTAGAAACGTAGTCTATCGTAACAAGGATGTATAGGAATCCAAAGGACAGGGGAAAAGGGCCCAAGAAGTCAATACCCAAGCAATCAAAAATCTCAATAATAAGTATGGTGGTTGATGGCATCATGTCTCGTCGGGTAATATCCCCCATTCGTTAACACCTATCATAATATTTGCAACACTTATCTACATCCCGAAACATTGGGGGCCAATAGAGGCCGCTTTGAAGGATTTTAGCGGCCATCTTTTTCGTCGAAAAATGACCTCCACAAGCTTCTGAATGACAAAATTGGATGACTTTTGGTATCTCATCAACCGGTACACATCGTCGATGATTTGGTTCGCACAATATTTGAAGAGGAATGGATCGTCATAAAAAAACATGCATGTCCAAGTAATAAACCCCTTTTTCTATTGCGGCGTCCAATCAAGAGGAACGACTCCCGTGATAAGATAATTAACTATGTTCGTAAACCAAGGGAGAGAAGAGGTCGCAAATAACTGCTCATTCAAAAAGTATTCTTCTATGGGTAAGGGATCACTAGGTACGTTGAACGAAAGCCAGAACAAATGATCGGCAACGATGTTTTCTACTCCTTTCTTGTATTTAATGGAGAGGTTAAATTCATGTAGGATTAGGATCCACCTTATGAGGCGCGACTTAGTATCTTTCTTAGAAAGGAGATATTTTAGAGCTGCGTGGTCGGTGAAGCATGTAATGGGAGAACCAATGAGGTACGAGAAATATTTATCTAAGGCAAACATGATCACGAGAAAGTCTTTCTCCGTGGTGGAGTAATATAGTTGCGGTCCGATTAAAGTTCGACTAGTATAGTAGATGACATGAGCTTTATTGTCTTTCCTTTGGCCCAAAACAACCCCTATATCAAAATCACTTGCATCATACATAAGCTCGAAGGGTAAGGACCAATCCAGAGCTTGCATGATGGGGGTGGAAACAAGCATGTTTTTCAATTTATCAAAATCACATTGGCATGCTTCGTTCCACTAAAATGGGGTGTCCTTCATAAGGAGGTTACTCAAGGGTCTAGCAATGGCACTAAAGTCCCTGATAAACCTTCTATAAAACCCCACGTGGCCCAAGAAAGAGCGCACATCTTTTAGTGATTTTGGTGGAGGTAACTCAGCTATGACATATATTTTAGCCCTATCTACTTCAATTCCTTTGGACGATATGATGTGGCCCAGAATTATTCCTTCGGTGACCATAAATGGCACTTGTCCCAATTCAGCACCAAGTTCTTTTCCACACACCGGGTAAGTACTTTTTCTAGATTCACTAAATAAAGATCAAAAGAGGTGCCAAAAATTCTAAAGTCATCCATAAAAACTTCAAGTCCTCTTTCAATCATGTTGCTAAAGAGACTCAACATACACCTTTAAAAAGTCGCGGGTGCATTGCACAATCCAAATAGCATACGTTTGTAGGCAAACGTTCCAAAAGGAAATGTGAAAGTTATCTTCTCTTAGTCAAGTACATCTACCTCTATTTGGTTATACCCGGAATAACCATCAAGGAAGCAATAGTATGGGTGTCCCGCTACTGTCTCTAGCATTTGGTCTATGAATGGTAGGGGAAATGGTCTTTTCTTATGCCCGGATTGAATTTTCGATAATCAATGCAAATGCGCCACCCGATGGTGGTGCGTTAGGGTATTAGTTCACCCTTGGCATTCTCAACCATGTTCATACCCGACTTCTTCGGGACAACTTGTATAGGACTCACACATTTTCTATTCGAGATTGGGTAGATGATCCCAGCGTTCGACAACTTAATAACTTCATCTCGCATTACCTCTTTCATGATAGGGTTCAATTTTCTTTGCAGTTCCCTGGAGGACTTCACGTCCTCCTCAAGGTGGGTTTTATGGGTACAAATCGATGGACTTATACCTTTCAAATCTTCTATGCACCAACAAAAAGAACTTTGGTGCTTCCTAAAAATTTCCAATAATTTATCCTCTTGCTCTTTATCTAGGCTAGAGGAGATAACAACAGAAAATGTCTCATCCTCTCCTAAATAAGCATATTTGACATTGGAGGATAGTTTCTTTAATTCGAGGGTTGGAGATTTTTCATTCGAGGGAACCGGGCGCGACTCCCTCGGTGGTAGTTCCTCGAATCTAGAAACCAAATTTACCTCTCTCACTCCCTCATGACGCTCTCTCGTCTAATAACTCTCTCAACTCCTCTATTTACCTCTCGAAGTCGGTGTACATTCACTCTCTCTCACTACTCAATATAAGCCATGCTCCTAAAGCATCTCCACTGAAATTTTTCTCTATGTTCTCCTCTACGATCTCCTCAATAAGATCCACTGCGTGAAAATCGTCCTCATCACCCACGTGTAGGGCGATGTTGAAGATGTTTGTCTCTAAGGTCATGTTCCCAAAAATGAGTTTCATTTGCCCGTTTTGAATGTTAATCAAGGCGTTAGCCATAGCTAAGAATGGGCACCCAAGAATAATGGGAACATGGTTACTTTAGGTGAAGGATGGGTCGGTGCCCCAAATGACAAAATTTATCGGGACGTATAAGGTGTCAACTTGGACTATCATGTCCTCGACAATACCTCTTGGTATCTTCATGGTACGATTAGCAAGTTGGAGAGTTATCATTGTGGGCTTGAGGTCACCAAAATCAAGTTGCCTATAAATGGAGTAGGGGAGGATATTGACACTCGCCCCTAAATCGAGTAAGGATTTTTTAACTCGATTCTCTCCTATGACGTACGAAATAATAGTTACACACAGATCTTTGAACTTTGGTGGGAGATCATTGAGTAAAATGGAGCTCATGTTTTGTGCTAGAAATGCATTCTTTTTTATCTTTAGCCTTCTTTTCACCGTCAATAAGTCTTTGATAACTTTTGCATCTGTGGGAATGTACTTTATGGCATCGAGGAAAGGTAAATTCAACTTCACCTGCTTAAGGACTTCTAGCACATTATCACGGGGATTTCATTTTTGGGAGGAACCAACCGTTGAGGAAATGGCACGGAGGTGGGTGGTTTCACTACGACTTCAGTCTCACTAGTGTCATCATTTTCACTCCCCTTCAAAGGGGCATCTTCGGCATCTTTCATGTCGAGCGAAACCTCCTTGTCCTTGGGTGTGTCGTGTGGGGGAGATGATAAATCAACAACTCACCCACTACGTAGAGTGGTGATGGATTGACATTGCTCTTGATTCTCTATGAATGTAGAGCTAACACTAGTTTGACCTTGAGGAGGTCTTTGGCCTTGTGATGGAAACTTGCGCTTCTCTTGGATACTCAATGATGCTTGTAATTTAGAGATGCTCGCATTTATGTCGGTGAACATGCGATCATACTTAGAATTATTTTCATTCTGTGCATTAATGAATTGATTTATTGTATCCTCGAGACTTCTCCGCGGGGGAGTGATATACGGTCCCCGAGGAGGTGGTGCTTGTTGAAAGTGTCGAGGTAAAGGAAGGGCAACGTGTGAATTAGGATTCAACGCAGCATGTTATTTCCCATAGCTAAAACCAGGATGGTTTTTCCATGAAGGGTTATAAGAATTTTCGTGTGGGGCACCGAAACTACCCTTAAATCCTCCTACTCCACTCACATGTGAGAGTGCGCCAACAATCAATGTGAAACTTATTTAATTAAATTCCAATTTTAGTCCCTACAAGTCTTAACTCTTGCAAACAAAAGTGATTGAATAAAGAAATAATCTAAGCATGCAAGATAATCACAGTTGAGGGAAAATCCCCCACAGGGGAAAAACCATCTTATTTTCACTATAATTTGTAAAGTACGGTTTACACGGATTATAATGAAAAAAAAGCAGTGACATACGAAATACCCATTGGTGTTGGTTTCGATGTCATCGGCTAGAGTTCCCGTAAGAGCTCCAGAAGGTCAGAAATGGAAACGCTTCGTCTTCTCCACAAGTGTACTCCAGATGAGTAGTATAATCTTCCTTGGGGTTTAGAGGACTCACATAAAGGATTGAGAATTATTTGTGGATCAAAAAAGGTATTAAAACCTTAAAATATGAAGTCTGGAAAGAGGTATTGTTTTGCAGAAATTGAGGTATGCAGACTTAGGAAAACATTTAGACTGACCCCTGTTTAAATAAACAGGTTGAGGCAGTGGTCGTTCGAGTGACATACGATGTCGTTTGAACGAGATGGCATCTCGTTCGAACCACATTCGATGACGTTCGAACCACATTAGTGACGTGCCTCCAAAAACCTCTTTAAGAAGATCTTGCGTGTTTATTGTCTTCCAGTCTTCAAAAATTTATTTAAAAATTATTCCTAACTATTTATGCAAATAATTAAAAAATCCAATTAAAATTATATTACCATAAGTACGTGGAGTAGCGGGAACGGTTAAAGTGTACGCTACTTGACCCATGATGCACGTACGAAGATGATGGATGCATGTATTCGGATCGAGGTTATCATGGATTATCATGGAGACATGCCCAATATAGCGGTATCAGACATACTTAATTGTGATCTAGGACACTTGGAAAATTCCTATATTCTACCCCGGACATTTATAAAACATGTCCTTACAACTTTCTCCTGAAGCATAACTTTGTAGGCGGGTATCGTGGGGCATTCTTATGTTGAATGTCCCACCTCACAAATAGAACACACCTTTTCTATGGGGGTGTGGGTGGGGCCAATTAGTTCTCTTACGCGTGCCGCAAGTAATTCTCTCATTCCCTTCTAAATTTGATATATTCGACGGTCCATTATGGTATCGTTATCCATGTGGTATAGACCGGACGTTGATGGGGGGTGGTCACTTGAAGAGTTTGATTCTGAGCACTAGGGTTAGATGTATCCCACGCTTGAGTAGTGTCACCAACATACCTGAGGTGGATCTCAGCATCATTAGCGTCTAGATCGATAAAGGGTCCGTCACACATTGTTTTAACGAGTTGTTTGGAGTTTATATTCAGCCCGTGATGGAAGAAATAAATAATTTGTTATTTATCAAGACCATGGTGAGCTCATGAAGTGACTAACTCGTTAAAATGCTCAAAACATCGATCGAACGACTCATTTTCTAGTTGTCGAAAAGTTTTAATTTGAGCCTTAATGGAGTTCGTTCAATGTGGGGGGAAGAACTTTTTGAGAAATTTCGATTGTAACTCATTCCACTACGTAATCGAGTTTGGAGGTAGAAGCCATAGCCAGGTCTTAGCTTTATCCTTTAGAGAGAACGGGAAAAGCATGATGCGGATCACATCTTTTGTGCATGTTTGATCGCTGAAAGTTTTGCGCGCCTCCTCAAATTACCGAATGTGGAGATATGGATTCTCTAACTCCATTCTATGATATGTGGGAAGTATTTGGATCAGCCCATTTTTAAAGAGGAATGCTCGGCATTATACGGGAGCAGAATGCATCCCGGAGTGATTGATCGCTCAGGATATAAGAATTCTCTCATAGGGAAATACGGTGCCTCTCCCTCACTCTTACCATGACTCGCTTGATCAGAAATGTCTCTCTCTTCAAGTGTCTCAGTATCCTCACTTGGTGTGCTGGGAGTGTAACTTAAAGTGTAACCTGTAGGGTAATTCGAAAGATCACTCGATCTAACCATCTTCCCCGGCAACGGCGGTAAAAACTTGACGCGACTTAAAAGGTGTCTCAAGTGCAAGCCTGTCTCTCAAGTAATAACCCGGTAAGACGGGGTCGAATCCTCAGGGAAATAGGATGTGGAAGGAGACGAAGATAGGTAAGATGGTTAACCCTAAACTAACTCAGAAAATAGAAGAAACAAAAAGATGATTGAGTGGGATTATATCTACCAACTAAATGCAACTTAATTATACTAGCAATGAAACTAAAATGAAAGAATAAGCTAACTCTGATTGACTAACTCTGATTGGTAAATCTAGATTGGAACATAATTCCCCAAACCCTAGTAATTTATCTAATATAAAACTAGCTTTAAATTAGATAGATGATTAAACCCGGTCTTTATTAATCTCAAGCATTACATATATGAGGTTACTTGCAAGCATCATACATAATCAAAAGTAAGAATAAATTGGTGTCGATAAAGCTACACGCGCGGTGCACTCTTAAGCATCCCGGTTACCTAGGGAAAACGAGAACAAAAGTCCTACGATGGTTATGATCACCAATTAACAAGATCCAATCATTTTTTAATTTAAAGAACAAATTTTTTATTCGTGCAAACCACATCGAGTTGGGTCTATGCGTCCCAACCCTTAGAAAGTTAGCTAGACATGATTTTTCTAATGAAATACATATTATCCAAGGTGCATGTAATCATAATCATAAGAAAACTATACCCGAACATGTAAGAAATAATTAGAATCCCAGTAATTATTGACCTTGAAGAGTAGAGATGAATAACATAAACTTTGTAGAAGAAAACCTTGAATTCATGCATAAACTCTAGAATATTGTTGAAGCAAGAAAAACCTATGATTCTTGGGGGCAAGAATCCTCTAAAACTATGAAAAAACGAACTCCCTAATGTCTGGTATCCAAAATAATTAAGTACATTATGTTATATTAAGTAATTCAGCCATGCAGAACTTTATTT